>JAPSGF010000005.1:13965816-14192961 GCA_035772895.1 Perdix hodgsoniae | reverse complement strand
CCCCATTTAATTTTTTTTTTTTTTCTGATCCCGATTCAAAGTCCATCAGTCCCCAGGAATCACCAGATGTAATTTCTATTTTCTCATTCCACGACTTCCCAGGTTATGCTATAGGTTTTTTTTGCACTCAGGTCAGTGAATTACATGGGATATTTCTAAGACAATGTAATGAAGCCTCTTAGCAGGCAACAACAGGCTGCCTTGTGGAGGGAGGAGGCTTCGTGCCCTGGATGAATTCTTCCCTATTCCCCATTGTCATTTTCCTCCTGTTCTCTTCCTTGCCTTCTTATCTATCATCTTGCAGTGCAGGCTCTAACAGCCTGACACATTTGAAATGAAGACAGTTCCCTTCCTAATTGTTTTCTCCAGCTCTTTCACTCGCATTTAGATTTCCTCTGTGGCCCGGTACTGTTCAATGCTCCCCTCTCCTGGCCCAAAGGCTGCAGGGGTGGCACTTGGCACGGGCAGGGGCTGCCTGCTGCTGCTCGGGGTGCAGCGTGGGGTCGGGATGGGCGGCTTCAGATCTCATTCTATACTGACCGTGAGTGATGCTCACGGGAAATTTTGGAGCGGTGTGCATTCTGACGATTCGAGAACATCAGTGCAGTTGTGGGCCCTGCCCTTTGCAGATTTCTGGCTGTCTCTTCAGCTGCATGGCACCGTTCCCTCCCGCCCGTCCTGTGGTGATGAGGACTGAAGGGAGCGGCGATATATTCCCCGCGGATTAATCACACTGCCCTCTGCTGCTCCATTTCAGCTAAGCTGATTTATCAGGATGCACAGCGTTTACCTATTCTTCAAGAGAACGTTTGCAACAGTGTATCTCTCCTGTCTAACTAAAGAGAATGCCTTGTAGGTGACAAACAGACACGACTGTATCCCTTTTTTCAATCGCACAATCGCAACAGCCCTTCTCAGTACAGGCATAGAAGGCTTTACTCTCTTCCGGCAGCATTCCTGTAAGCCAGATGTGAGAGCAGGACCATGTATGAATGAAAAAGAGAAGAAATCAAACTAATACATTGGGCTTTTCATGGTCCCGGGCAAGAGGCAGTATTTTCTCTCCTGATGTGGTAACCTCCTTCCAGCATTGCACTCAAAAATACATTTTGATAGCCTTTGACTAAAGAAAACCCTTCAGCTTTCAGCTGTTACTTTGCTGATAATCCTTCTCTGCTTTTTAGGGTTTGTTTTGCATTGTCCAAAATTCACCAGTGACAGGTAAAGATGTGTGGTTGTCTCATCCAGAGACATTTCTTTGCCGCTCAGGTGTTGCACATCATCAGTGTCTGTGGGCTATAGTTACTGCTTGCTTTTTTTTCTTAACATTTTCCTAGACTGCAAAATCTCTGTGAAGCAGTTTAGCACATTCATTCCTAACTTGAGAGTTAGCCATTTTCTAGAGGCGATCTCTGTTTTTTGCCTTGTTTTGTCTCCAGGTTTATAATTTTGAACAGTTGTGGATTAAAATTTCCTGTACACTTCCAAGCTTGACTTCTCTGGAGTCTCAGTTACTTTTCTTCTGCTTCATTTTCTCAGTTCTTTTCTGTGCCAGGACAGAAGAGTTTCAAAATAACACAAAGAAACCCAAATCAGCCTTCCTGCCCTGCAGGGCAGAGGGAAGCTTTCCATAGGCAGCTGCTGTTCTTGCAAGTCTTTTGCCAAGACAGGTGTATTTTGTGTCTAACAAGAAGAAATAAATTCATGGGGAGGAAAAGGCGCACGGCTTGCAACTGTAGTGTCTGATTCTAAAGGCTGTGGGAGGCATGGTTGAGTTTGGGCACAGGCCTCGGCGTCTGCTGATGTTGTGAGCTCAGTTAGGAGCAGACGTTGTCAGTGGTGCAGTGGGGAGATGGACAGCAGAATTTGACCAATGTGGTGTCCTGAATCTCTGGAAAGAGGAGAGCAGGTCAGATCCTCCACCTGCTGCCTGCTGAAGTGGAAACTACTGAGTACCCTGACCTGGGGCCCCAAGGGGGAGTGTGGGAGCACAGGGAGCTGGCTCAGAAGTGCATAAACTGGTGAGAACTGGGCTATTTCTGGTGGCAGCACTGGAAAGGCTTTATTGCAGGCCAGCAGAAAGGAGCAGCAAAGATTTCTTGGCAGAAGTGGCTTCTTTTTAGTGAGAGAAAAAAATGACAGTTGTCGAATATTTATATTGGGATGATGTATGCAAGTTTGGATAAGTAATTTTATTTGTGTTTTGTTGGTTAGGTATTAGATTTTAAAGAAGTGCTGTTGAAAGGACTTGGCAGCCTCAGCATTTTAACTTGGTGACCGTGGAAATCCTCACTTTGATAAGATTTCTGAAGGGATCCCTGGTCTTTTCTGCATTGTCATCATTGCAAATGGTGTTTTTTTTTGTTTGTTTTTTTTTTTGTTTGTTTTTTTTTTTAAGAAATCCAGGTTTTGTCACCTAACTTTGGGATTCTTCTCTGCTATGGGAAGGTGAGTCTGTGCTCTTTAGGCAGCTTCCTCACTGAAGGCATGTCACAGAGCAAATGTAGGGTGACCTGAAACCCCAGCTCTGGGAGCAAGGCCAGCCAGGATGCATTGTCGTCTCCAACATTGCTCTGTTGCCTCCATTCCAATGGTGGGACAGAGCTGGGAAGTCCTGGGAAGCTCAATACTGAGGCCTTTTTCTTTACCTTTTGGTATTCTTTTGATCCTTGTAAATGGTCCTTCATTTGAAGTCATGTAAGCTTCATTCCAGCTCTGAATTTTTGTTTTCTGTTTTTGTTTTGTTTGTTTTTTTTTTTCTTCTCCCTGTTTCCTTTCTGACATCATTTTCTATTTCAAGACTCAAATCCATTTCAGTGACTTTGATGCCTAACTTTTCTGCTCCTTCTTTTACTCTTTGAGTAGGTCCAGCAGAAGGAAGCTTTCCATACGTGGATCCTGCCTCCAGAATTTATCTTTGCTTTTAACCATGGCATCAGTCTTGATGTCTTGATGGCTGATGCTATTTTATCGGTTATTATTAGTAAAGGCTCTGGCTTACACTATCTCTGTTTCCTCTTTGGTATAATATACCACTGGAGTGGTTGCTGGTTAAGGTTTTTTTCAGACTTTCACTGAAGATCAGTTCTTTGGCTGTGGATAGCCGACAATCTGAAAGAAGTTTTATCACCTCTTCCAGGTGATAGGATTTTGATACAGGGATCAAGCATGCCTTCTGCTCATTATGTGTGTTAGAGGATTAAATGTTACAGATAGATGCCTTTCACGTCTTGAGGTTGAACCTCATTAAAATGGGAGGGTTTCACTGGGCAACGTTAATCTCATCTGTTTGCAATAACTGGAGGTAGCTGTATATGAAACTGTTAATTACTAGGAAACTGCTGTTTATGCCTGTAATGCTTCATATGATTCCCATATTCTGTTTGATTACACGGTCTGAACAAAGGTTGCACGATGTACTTGCACGTCAGGGCTGCGAAACAGAGTTGTCCTTTGCTTTGTTAAGACTCTGTTGATGAACTGCTCTTTACAAGATGACTTTGGCAGTTTTTTTTAGGGCTTCACATAGTCTGCCAGGTATTTTAAGAAGCTGTAGAACATAAATGCGTGTGGTTGTGTTTCTTGTCTCTGGCAGCTTCACTGATTTTTAAAAGAACTTCACACATCTGACTAATAAACCAAGCTACAGTTTTGATCCTGTAAACACTTACATGTATACAGATCTTTGTGTAAGGAGTGATGCTGAAATCCAGTGAGAATGTCTCCTTCAGCAAACTTCTTATATAAACAGACTTATTGTCAAGACTGGAGCCTGCTATATTAAAATTAGCTGGGTTGAGTTACAGTACAAGATGGGATTAGGGTGGTTCTGATGAGCAGGACTACTGTGTTTAAGGAAGGTGCCACAGGTTATTGCTTTTGCTGGCCAATGCTCGCACATCGTGATTCAGCCCTTTATTTTTAGCTACATAATTACAGCCAACTGCTGAATAGAACATAGATTAGACAGCTGATTTTCATATGGAAATCACAATAACATATTGGGCTCACTGTGATTTCTCCCCCCCCCCCCCCCCCCAGATTGTATGTATCTCATAGATTATGTGTTTATTTTTTCTTTTGGTACAAAGTTCCTATTTTTGCATGAAGCTCTTATGGAAAAAATACATTAAAAAAGCAAAACATTATGAATAGGACAAGATGAGTATTCGTGGTTCTTCACATGACAGAGACACTTAATCATTTTTTGAAATCTGTTTGTTTGTGGAAGACTTATCGCATTTAGAACAAAGTTTCCAACATTTCTGGCTGTGGGAATAGGCTTGGAAGGCATAGAAGACAAATGTGGTCCCAGATTGGTATCCTTTAAAATAACAAGAACAGCCGTCAAATCAGCTTTTTCTCACATGCCGAAGCTGTCCTCCCTTTCCTCTAACTCAGAATCAGTCCATGCAGGAAAGCAGCTGCACCGTGGGCCCTTCCTGCAGCCTGCCATCCTGTCCAATATGTCCTGTGTGCAAAGTTGGCATGCAGCTGGTGCCCTCCAACAGTTTTCACTTAGACAAGACTGAAACAAAAATGTGCAGGCTGCTGTGCATGAGAAAAAAACAAACAACAATAATAAAATAAAAACAGTGACCGAAAATTCAAGATAAGAGTACATTTGAGGTGGATTTGGGCTGTGATATCGCCTGAAATGAAGGCTTTTAGTTGTTGCTATGCAGGTAGAGAAGCAGTTTGTCTCCCTGCTTGCAATGCTTTTTTATTCTGGTCTTGTTATTTCATCCTTGTAAATCTGCTTTTACGGTAATTTTTTTTTACCTTATAAAACTGAATAAATTATTTTATAAGTAAAGTAAATATTGAAGAAACTGGTTACAAATACAGAAATGTGATTGTGGAAGAGAATATATATTCGTTGTTCTAGTATCTCCTCAGGGATTGCATAGCATTATAGCCTATATTCATTATGTATGAAATTGCCTAGTTCTTTATGTAGATTCTTTATACATCTGAGCTACTATGTGAATACTTTGAATCTTTATTTTTTTTGTAAATATATTTTTGTATCCTTCCACAAAAATGGAGAAAAGATACTCAGAAGGATGACAGGTAACTTTGCCACTGTAGTTGCTTCAATGTTAGCAATTTTTAACTACTGCCAAATTTTGATTTAAAAAAAAAAAGTGTTTTTATTTAAAGATGATCAGTGTTAAAGACAATTTGTATGTATTGTGTGTCACCTTAATATCACCTTCTATCTTATCATGTGGCAAAAAGATGATTCACAAGGAACTGTCTAATCTAACAATAACTGGAAAATTTCTTCAATAGTTTACTGGTAATAGTGCTTCCAGTCTACACTTTTTTCTTACAGACCTGTAAAGTCCTTTGTAGGATCAAAATTTTCTTCCTTTGCTAAAGATTCCTTTTAGAAATACAACCATGTGAAGTCATTCCTGGTTCACTTTTCAGTTTATGTATCGTGACTTAATCAATTCATCAGAAAGTCATATTTTCATCCCCATGATGTGCACTGTGCTTTTTTTTTTTTATTTATTTAATGTAGTTCTGCCTTAAGCAACATGTTGATTTGAAAACTGAATTCTTGTTCAGTTCAGTTTTCACGAAATCCCAGAAGAGCTGAGGTTGGCAGGGTACTTAGGATCCATGTGGCCCAACCCCTGTTCCACCAGGGACACCCAGAGCAGGTGCCCAGGGCCACATCTGGGTGGCTTCTGAAGATCTCTGAGGAGGAGACTCCACAGCCTCTCTCTTTTTGCAAAAAATCATATTAATTTGGCAAAAATGTCTTTGCCGTAAATTCACAGTTTGGGAGAATATTGTTGCTCTTAAGTCATTGTTAGTTCAATGTTGTAGCACGTTAAATTATTTTGCTGAGAGTCAGTGTCAGGCTGGCAGATCTATTGTTTCTTTTTAAAATACTGGTGTAATGCTGGAGTCTAAGCAGAGCTCTGAAGTCCCCCAGAGTCAACATTAGTGGTCTGTATACAGCCTGAGGTTGTTCTGCTGCATCTCTTGGAGGCAAGCTATCTGCATTTGTTGATTTGAAAAATGATCTTTCTTAGTAGTGGCTATTTGTCATCCTCCACGATTACTTTTAGGCTCTGATGTATTCTGTCATATTTAATATTTGTTAGCTAAGAGTCAAAGCTCACGCTTTGAAGTCATGATCAGTAGATGTTTCCAGCATGAAATTTTAACTGTGCATCTGAGCCTGTCCTTTCCTACTATGAAAGCTGATGGGACTTGTGCCCAGAGCTCTTTCTGGTGCTCTGCACATTGCCCAAACCCGGGGAGGGACGAACTTGGTGCATCCAGGCAGGGTTTCATCCTGAGGTTTGCTGTCTTCATTGTAACATGTTTGCAAGCTCGTTCTCCAATACACTTTCTCTTTGTTCCTAAACTCAAGACCAATAGCAGCTTATGGTGGAATGATGTGAATGCAAGGACTGAGAGTTTCAGAAAATAATAATGAATTAAATAATATAATTACTTATTGAAATGTAGTGGGGTATGAGCACACTAGCACACTACTAGTAAGACTTTTTAAAAATTACTTTTAGTGGCATGCTGTAAATAAATCAGTGGAATTTCTGTAATTGAGATTTACTTTTGGGAAAAGGATAGTAAGATAGTCTGGAGAAAGGCATGACACAAATCACTGAAAAATCAGCATGGAGGTGAGGGTAGCTGCTGTAGTTTTTCCTTGCTTTTTTTTCCCCCTAACTTATTGTGGACCCTTGAAGTGATGTGATGAATGCAGGACGGGAACTAAAATCAGGCATATGCCAAAGCAGACCTTGGGAATGCAGAGAAAGACTCTGCTTATTGCTGGGGCCTGTGGGAGGTATTTAAAGACAGGAGATGTGAGCCAGAGAGATAGATTAGTAAAGTGACCTTTGAAGCAGAGTGATAAGTGACAAAAAAGTACATTTATCAGTCTTAAGGAAACTAATATTTGAAGTTGTCAAGACACGGTTTTACTGCAAGTTTAGATGAACTTTAGAAATATGACTAGATATAAAGGGCTGTATCCTAGTGTAGTTGTGCAGAACAAATCTGCAAGATTCTGTTTTATCTGGAAATGTTTGAGGTGGTCGCAACATAGTTTACTGTCGTTCTCCAAAAGGTGGTTGCAAATAGCATGGTTTTGAACTCACGTGTGGTTGTTTGTTGTTGTTTGTTTGTTTTTTTAATTTATAGTATTCATTGATGGGTTGTATTCATCTCACAGAACAAAAACTTTTTTTTTTTTTGGAGGTGGTCATTTGCTATATTTCTAAAACATAGTTTAATCACTTTTACTTATTTCCCCATTTGCCTTTTTGATAGATTGAAACAATGCTTTTTCAGTTGTGTATCCTTCCAGTTTCATATTCACTTCTTCATCTATTATGCTACTTTTCCTTAATTTAACTTTCTTTTTTTAAGCTGTCATTGTTTTTATGTTTATCTTCAGTTCATATCTTCTAAATTGAGAAGCTGTCGGTCACTGTTTGCTGTTCCCTCAGCTGACTTGACTCACAGCTGTGGTGTGCTGGAGGCTGACCCATTATTGCCCATCCTAGCTTGTGCATTTAGGCAAGTGGCAAAACAATCTGTACTTCTTAGTCAATTCGACTTGTGTGAATTATACAACTATACAAGTTTATAAATGCTTCTCCAAACCTGAGTGTGAAAAAATAAACATTCAAAGCTCAATTGGCCAAATCTAATTTTGTTGGTGAGCACATATGCATGTAGCCCTTTCATTTACTTACTGAACACTGATTATCAGCTGGCACAAAGCTGATCATTTGAACTCTGCTGGCCTAGTAGTCACTGGTAAAGCTCGTGGTGAGAGCTGTCTGTGCAGCATAAACTAACATTGTATCCCTAATCTGTTTTTCTTTTTTTTTTTTTTTAACAGTCTTATGGTAAAGGGGCAAGAAGAAAAAATCGGTTTAAAGGATCAGATGGGAGTACGTCTTCTGACACTACCTCTAATAGCTTTGTACGCCAGGTACGTGGTATCGTGGTATTCAGCTTTTATGTCTGGAGGACATGGTGTTAATGTTCAAATAATTGTCTTTTATAAATTGTCAAATCAAAGAGTGATATTGTAGCCTGAGGATTAGTACAATTTTTCTGCCAAGGCAGGGAAAAATATTTGGTTGCTATTGTTTTGATCTTGGCAGAAAAGTACTTTTTCATTTCTTATTCGTTTCCATGTATAGTAGTTTTCATTTTTTTTTTTTCTGTAGTGCTATCAGGTGATTGAAGCTGGAACAGGAGGTGGAGTCTCATGGCAGTGCCTAAAGTGGCAACATTTGAGAGAAAGCATCAAAACCTACTAGTTCTGGGGATTTCCTGCTTAAAATAGTGCTGTGCAAGGTGGTGCTCACTGCTATGCTTTCCTCCCATTGTTATTTAAAGGCATGGTTTGGAGGGGAAACTGCTGGCAGCATTGTGCCCATCAAACAGGTACTGAAAGGCCAGGAAAAGCTGAAGCGGTACTGCAGGGTTCCATAGCCTGTTCCTGTGCACGTGTATTTGGGACCCATTCTTATATAGAGCCTCATGGGTGTTCTAGACATGGGTGGGTGCTTGACAAAAAACTTGATTAACTTGATCAACAGTTTGTCTTTGACGAACAACAGAGGTAATGAAGAACATGGTGAAGGATCTTTGGCTACAGACCTAAGAGAGCGAGCTTCTATGTCCTTATGGTAGAGGACAACCCAGAGAGCATGAAGGGTGCTTAGAGCTGTACCGCAACCGTACCTATCCAAAGAGACAGAAATACACTTGTTTGTGTCCTGCAGATTTAAGCTGTGGCATTACAAATGTAGACTTGTCAACTTTTTTTTGAAGGGTTTCTGGAATTCAGGAGGTTTAATTGCAGAGTTTTTGGTTTTACTATAAAGAAACACCCAACCTTCCTCTCATCCATCTTGTCTTGCACGTGTCTCAGTTTCAAACCGTTCAGTGACTCCATTCCTGTTGCATTAGTTCAGTACGCATCCTCTGTTTGCAAAAAGTGCCTGCTTTGTCCTGTTGTGATCATGCTAGCAGGTTTCGTGATTGGACATGGATTTGAAAGAGAGAGGCCTGTTGGATATAGGTGTGAAATATTACTTGATCATGAGAGTTTATCAGTGCCAGTGAACAAGATGAAAATGAAACTCTGGATCAATAAACCGCTGACTTATGGCATTTTGTCCTACTAAAAAAAAAAATCCTCTGAAAAAGACAAAATAGTGTTTGGGAATTGCAACAGATCTCCCTGTCCCAAGAATTCTTTGTGAAGTATCTGTTTTGCTGTTTTTCTTAGCTCCTCGTGGATGTTGAGCTCAGCTCGGAACATTTTTAGCAGTGAGAGTGTTTATTTTACACCAGCTACGCACAGCTCTTTGACTTTCTTGTTTACTTAAATGAGGCCTGAAATTACTCTTAAGTATCTCTTCTTGGTATCATTCGTAGGAGCAGGGCAAGGAGGATGGATCTTCAAACTCCACATAGGTGTTGAGTTGGATTACCATAGTCAGTGGAGATCTGTCTGATTATAGCATGCGGGGGATGATTCATGAAAATCTTGAAAAACAGACTTATAAATCAGGGTAGGTGAGCTATAGTCTAAAGGAGTCTGTATAATTTCCAGGGCTGTGAAGGGAACATAGACCACAAATACCTCAAGTGCAGATTTTTACAAAGAGTTTTATATCATTCTCTAAATCCAATTTTAGTAGTTACACAAGTGATACAATAAAAATGACTGAAGGGGGGTGGGGGGTGGGAATTGAGCTGCAGGAAAAAAACAGATTTATGAGATTGCTGAAGCAAACTCAGTTTTGATATGATATTGTCAGTGAATATAGTGAAGGGATGTTAATGGATAAATATGTTACGTAGAGTTGTCCAAATCTAAAAATAAAAGATAAAAATAAAAGATAAAAATCACACAACATTCCTAGCAAATCATATACAGGTAGTGTTGGAGTTATACCAGATGCATAAAAGTGCATCTTCACAGTTGGTGCTAGGAGGTTTATTTCAGACCTTAGACTGCATCTTCAGCAGTCTTACCTGTCCCAGTCCTCCTAGGAATGCATACTCTCTTGTGCTAACTATGCTAATGAATGCCCCATACATTAAGCAGAGTGGGTGCAGTTACTTTCTGCTGGCTCAGCTGCTCTACCCTTCCCTCACTGTTGCGTATTGCCTTCTCTTCATCTATCTCTTGGATAGTATTTGTCGTATATAAATGAACTTAATTGTTCTGCCATAACCATTCATTTAAGGGAGAAAAAATGAGTCCAAGACTTTGATGAAGTGGATGAGTGCAGCAGATAAGTAGAATGGACAAATTAATCCAAAACCTGTAGAACCAATAATAGGATCTATTTTGTTTTATTGTTACCTCAAAACTGGAAAGTCAGTTTTGGCTTGGTGAGCTGTTTGTAGATTTGTTGGCAGTAATTGTGATCTGCACATGAGGTGCACGCAACCTGACTTCTTTCCTTTCATCTCACTTCCTTTCACATTTACTTTTGAATTTATCCTGCAACTTTCATATGCTCCTCTACCAATACCCCCATATATGAGCAAGAGTAATTCCTGGCGTTGTCCTGAGCATTCATTGCTGAAATCTGACAATAAACAAGAAAGAATGTCTATAAAGTTCTTTTCAGTCATCTGCAGCTGATCTGGCCTTTTGCTGAGTGCTGGTAAAGGCGAGCAGGTTCTTGCTGCAAGTACTGCTGGGATGTGGTGCTGAGTAAGAGAAAATATGTCTAGTCCTGAAAAAATGCATAAGAGCAATGCACTGGAGATACTGTGCAAGAGCAAGTTGGAAACATAATTCAGCCATTTCAGTCCATGGAGGCACTGTCCATTTGAGCTAAAGCTGTAGGAGTAGGCAGTTGGTGTCTATTACTTGCACTGACAAAACTTTAGTGTGTTTGTGTTTTACCGTTTCCTTAAGGACACATGCACCTCTGTCTCTGGTATGTTCCTGTCATGTTTCCTGCACTGCATACCGAGTGCTACAGTAGTAAGAACAGTGCCAACTTAGCTTTATTTGAATGAGAGAGAACAATGTAATATTTTATTCAAATTGCTTGAAAGTTGTTACTGTTGTATAAGGAGGATGAAATGCACTCTGCACGACCCTGTGCACAACGATCTTTTCCATTGAAATTTGTTTCTCAGAGTAATGAAAAAGAGCAGAGCCATTTATCCAGTGTTGTTACCGGTACATATAAAAGAAGCATTAAGCTGAAGCAGGAGCAATTTTATACATATATATAAAATAAAAATTTTAAAGCAGTTCTTTTCAGTGCAGTTAAATCTCATCTGTACTATGAACTTTATCTGTTGATATGGATTTTTATTTCTGTTTTTTCGCTTATGATTCTGAAAACCTATAAGGTTTTAGGAGGATGCTTAGGATCATATTCCTATCTGTTGGGTTTGTCATGTGTTTTTTTTTTTGTGTTTTTTTTAAGAATTGTTTGTTTCATTTTGTGTCCAGAGTATTGTTTTTGATGTTTGAGCATTAAAAAATAATAGCTTGGACTTTCTTCCATTTGTGAGCAGCTCCTACTTAACTTTTCAACAGCTGGAGAAGGAAGAATTCTTTTTCTTATGTTATGAATTCATATTAGCAATTAAGCAGTGTATTTGGGAAGGAGAAAAACACCATGTTTTAATTGACTTCTAGCTAACTTTAATCAGTTGTCTTTAGAGAGCTAAAGAACATTGTGTTTTCACCATCTTTTCTGAGGTTTGGAGTGATAAGCAGCTTGTTCTTGGGGTTAGCTGGGAAAGACTGAATTGGATCTGATCTGTACTTGCTGCCATTTTGACTGATGCATGGTAATGATTTTGTTCCCAAGGGTTTTTTCAAAATACCCATCAAACAAAATATTTTGCAGACAACACTGTGGCACTTCCCAGCAACATTATTTTAAGCAATTGCATGTTCTGATAGCATTACATATTTTGTACTTGCACTTCTGGACCTGCCTTTGTCAAGGTTTTATTTTAAATCCTAATGATTAATCACAGAGGCAGTCTAAGTTGTTGGGATTTCTGTGTATCACAAAGACAGATTAGGTTGTGAAATAGACTGTGTGCTACAGACATGCTTACTGAAATATTTAAGGTTTTATAAATCTGTGGGTTTTTTTTTTCTGCCTCTAAATGTTGGCTTGATGCCTGTTACACTGTGTTCACTCAAAAACACAGCTATAAATAATTACGTAGGGAATTCATTATTCTTCTACTTTCCTCTAAGGACATTTGCCTAGCTGTGTAATTACCTATTGAATTTTATGAATGGTAAAACTAAGATTTGCACTAAAAATCTATTTGAAAATATTGACTTAGTTTTGTTCATAAACAAGCCTCTTAGCCTTGAGTTTACCAGAGAACTGGGCCGTTTCAGAAAGGTATTCTTGTACTTTTGATTTCCTTCAAGATACAGAGCTTAGCTGTGATTTACCTTTTTGTGAGGAGACAAGCTGCTGTGTGCTGATCCTACACGCAGGCTGCCAGTCTGTGCACTTGCAGGCTGAGCCACAGAGGTCGGTTACGCAGCATGAGAACAAACACTGGCTTTGGTCTAAGTACACAGCATTAACGTCTTTTGCTAACAGCTGCCTATGCTTTCTCTGATGGGCCTGTTCTGGCTTCTTAAAGACTCTGTGTAAACAAGATTGTGGCCAGCCAAATTATCTAAAGTAAAAAAAAAAAAAAAAAAAGGCTCTTTTGTAATTAAAAAATGTCCCTCTGATTATGAGATGTGTTTGGCTTGCAGGGGAAAAAAAGGAGCTTTTCAGGTTTGCGTTTAGCTTATAAAGAAAACAATCTGTGTCTATTTTCTACAGGTATTTTTCAAACACTAATTGTAATACAGAAAATATATATCTAACGTTCTGCTTAATTTTACCATCTTTTGTTTATAAAACTAATGCCTGGACATATTTTCTTAGATTCTTCTTGTCTTTTTCTAATTTGTACTGATTTCACTGAAGGCTATGACCGTGATGTCAGTGGATAGGCACTATGACATCCGTTTATTTGAAACAGATTAAAATCTTTGTTTTTTGGGTTTCTAATTGGATGGAATTCTAGCATCATATGGTTTTTACTGTGAAATACAAGTTTTGAAGGGAATATATTTTACTTGGATAAAGCTACCTAGATTTGAAGTTTGTATACGGAGTGTGATTTTAGTACAGCTTTGTACTATTGACAGTAGTGAGAGTTGCCAAGCTTTGCTGTTAAGGCCAACGTGTGATCATAAATCACAGTCAAGCAGTGGAGTTTCAGGGTGATGTGCTTTTTGTATCAAGCAATATTAATCAGACTTTAGTCAAATCCTGTGAGTCTGTTCATTTTGATACAAAGTGATATAATGTCTCTAGGAGTAGCACTAGAATAAGAAAGAGAGGGTATTTTTAAATGTATTTCTTGTCACATGAAGTATATACCAAGTTGTGAAGAGTGGGTGAAACATTTGGAGCAATAAAGGGACCATAAGAACATTTCAGATTGGCTCTTGATTTAGAGTTTCACTCATGGCTGACACCTCAGTTCCCCAGTCATATGCGAAGAAGTAGTTAGATGGAGAGCAGTAGGAGGAAAAGATATAAGAAAGGAGTGAGTTGGGAGTGTGTGACTGGAGGAAGGAAATCGGGAGGGCAGAGGGGGAGACTTTCCCTTTTGGTGGCAGTTGTAAAACTGCTTTTCAGGCTCTGTGTACATGGGAAAATCACATTAGGCTTATTGAGCTATACATTTCCTCAAGTGTAGTAAGGGTTTGAAAAGTCTCCTTTTTTGGCCTGGAGAGAATAGAACAGATGCCCCTATAAAGCATGGGATTTTGGCACGGGTGACTGGAGGGGAGATGGCTGAGAAAAATCCCTGCGGAAAGGAAGTTCATCTGCGGACTTCAATTCTTTCATGGGCCCTTTTTGCCTCAGATGGTTACTAAGAATAGAAAACAAACTGCTGCCATGTGTTTAAGAAAAAAAACAAACAACAAACCCAACACCAAAAACCCAACAAAAAAACGACACCCTCTAACTAAAACAAACAGGCAAAGCATCATTAAAAATCTTATACATCTGTTTACTCTTTCCATGCTTCTTGTAGCAGGGTATGAGAAAATTACAGGGGAGAACATAAGTATAATACTTTATTAAAAACCCAAGGCCACCTTCTTCTAGCCTTGAGCTGATGTGTGACGTTACTTTCAGTATAGTGAAGTCTACACAGTCTTTCCAAGCAGCAGAGGGAAGGATGACATTTTGAAGATGGAGTCCATATCTGATTGCTGCTGAAGTGACTGTCAGAGCTTCTTGTTAGATGGCTTTGGTGGGCAGTGGGTGTTCTGAGGTATTTGACAGGATTAACATGGCCTCCCCTGAGAGGATTTGGAGGTGCAGACCCTGAGGTGGTGGTGGCAGCTCTGTAGGTGGTAGTTGTTGGAATTTATCTGGCATCTGTGCCTTTGCTGCCTTCTCACATGTATATCCCAGTTTTGATCTCCTTTGGGCATACCAAAGAGAGCAGAAATGTTTTTTTTTTGTTTTGGTTTTTTTTTTTTTCGTTTTTTTTTTTTTTTTCTGACTGCTCAGACAGCACCCAAGTTTACTGGCACCACATGCATCCCTTTGCAGCAAGACATATGAAGACTATGGCAGGACATTTGTGTCTGAGAGCCCTGAGGGATTTTTGCAGGTTGCAGGTGACTCTGGGCCATGGATATGAAACATGTTTTCAGCTCATTTTGCAGATGTAAGATGTTTCAGGCAGATGAGCAAACTAGTGGAGAATTACACCACCTTTGCAATTTTGCTGAATGCACCATTGGAGACCTCCATCATAGTGCGTATTATAAGGAATGAGTGGAAAAGCTGGAGGATAACAGTGTGTTTTTGAGGTTTTCTCTTTGGCCGAATATCCTGATGACTGGTGATTGCTCTCTGGCAGTCTGTCTCTTGAAGCTTTATATTAAGCAGTGTGCTTTCATGACCTGAATGTACCAAAGCTTTCCAGCTGCTTTGCGAACCTCCGTGCCTCTCTTTCTTGATGTGTTGGATGCAGCATAGCAGAAGCTCTGAGGGAAAACGGCTACATAGTTGTAAAGAGTTAAATCATAATTAGAGATAGGATTGAATGAGAATCAAGTGGTTTGTTCAATTTTGTCCCCTGCTTATCCCAGGAAATTCACTGTGGTTTTCTGGTTCTCATGTGTAGCATTGTCTAACGTGAATCACTAATTCTGAACATTGTGGTGAGATGTAAGGTTCTTTTATACTATCATAGATGTTTTCTAACTATCTTAAGCACAGACTTACAGAATATCTGCAGTGGGACAAGTTTTCCATTGCATATGTTTAATTGTATTTAATGCAAAACCTGTCCAAAAACAATTTATGAAGTTTAATGCAGTATTTTGACAACATTTTCTTACAGGCCTAGTTAGTTGGTGTAGATTTGATCTGGAATTGTTTTTCAGACTTTTCTTTTTTAGATGGAGCACTCCACTGTAAAAAGTAGTTTTTCAGCAATATGTTGGTTTTTCCTTTGAGAAGATATTTTAAGTCATTTTTAAAATTCAAGTTCCTACTTATATGTAAATGTGCTGTAAACATAGCCGCTGACTTAATTCTTTTTACAGAAAAGCAACTTTGAAATCATTTTTGTCACTTTAAATACTGTATTGATTTTCAGTAACTGCACCTGTGCTGCATGATTTTGACTGGGAACAAATGTCTGACCCAAGGGAACAGATTGGTCCTCCCTAACGGAAATGTCATCTCACACTCCAAAATGCTAGTGATTGCAGGAAGAGATAGAGCCTGGTTGGCCACTGTGCAAACTGCTTCCCATTCCCTTGGTGTCCAGCAGGGTCCTTCCCATCTCTGCTGGGGTTCAGGCAGTGAAGAGAGGCACTCTGCAAGTAGTCCAAGAGATCCATTGAGGTTTTTGTCTTTCACAATGCCAGTAGTTCCTGCTCAAACTCAGGAACCTTTGTTTCACAAATCGCTGATCAGATACGTTGCAGTGTATACAAGTGCAATTTCTCTTTAATTTCTCACGGAGTTGCCAGTTTTATGAGCAGTTGCAGCAGAGAACTTCTTCTCTTGGTCTGTTTAGTTAGACAGTACTTCCAATACTGATCATATGTTCCTATACATTTGAATGTTGCTTTTCTAGTCTGATCTAACTCAGCTTTTTCTTTGCTGGAATAGTAGGTGCACTGAAAAGCTTTGTGCTCTACAACTGCTTAAAAGAAATGTAAATGAGTCTTCAAATGAGTTTACAGTAAGGGCTTTTCCTGGGCATTGAACTGTGGAGTGTGCATCTTTTTTGATAGTCACATAACATTTTAGTTCCCAGATATAATTGGCTTGAAAAATAGTAGGACCTGAAGCAGTCCTAGTTATTACGTAAATCTGGAAAGCTTCCCTTTTTTGGTAGGCCATATCTTATAGAATATCTGAGTTGTTTTGTATCTGTTCAGATGCACAGTGTTAATTCTAAGTGTCACACAAATTGCTAACCTATATGATAAATGATAGTCTTCAGAAACTTTACCGATAGGACAGCAAGGTCTTAGGTAGGAAAGAGAAGCAGTTTTTGCAAATGAGTGGGGAGCTGAAAGAAAGGGAGAAAGGGTGAAGTGAAAGGAGAAATATATCTCTATCTGCATTTTATATCTTTCTTCCTATTGCCTCCAGTAGTATTTCTGCATTTTAAGTTGTTTTGCAGAATAGAAGCGTCGGCAAGTGAATCATTTTTTTCCTGCAAACTAATAAAGTTATAGTATATGTTCAGTAATCTCCCATTACTTCATTTCCATGTTGTTAGATGCATATGTCTCTGGAAAAACAAGTTGTTCTTTCTCTTCCTTCTTTGACCTTCTTTACTTTTGAGGAATTCTTTTGAAAACAGTAATGTGTAAAGGAAATGTTTTGGTTATAGTAAAAAAAGATTAAAGCTTATTTCAGCCTTGCCCTTGAAATAATTGCAGAGGAAATTGCCTGACTTATTATCAGTATAATCAGAAGTCAACTGGTTTTACACATTTCTTCTCAACATCAATTTCAATTTATCCATCATCTGACATTTATACTGAAATCAAAATAAGATGTATTCCTAAAGAGACTTGTCTTGTTACAGTAACAGGTCAAAATGAAATCTTAACATTTCCTATGCTTATGAGAAATGTTTGCTCAGACTCCATCAGCAATTTGAAAAATTTGCATAATCTTTATGTTCCTGTTATTGTCCAAGGAAAGCGAACAACATTTAAAATGCTGTTCCTAAAAGACAGCATGAAGGCACAGTGATAGATTTGACCAACCCCAATGTTGCAATACTTTGCAATCTGAATGTAGAAATTGAGTTATCACCTTACATAATAAATAAGTGTGGTGTTGAGATAAAGCCTCCAAATCAGATGACACAGCCAAGAGGAAGAGAGACAGTTTTGGTTTGAGGCCTAGGAAGCCGTGATTCATTGGAGATAGTCTGGAATAGTTGGCAGTGTACTCTGTGCTTTTCTGGGGAAATGACTTAACTCTTGAAGGCTTATGATTTTTCTAATATTGTTTGATGAATTGTTCATAAGCAAGAACTACTTAAAACAATCCTTATATTTTTTACACAATGGGCAGCCTACATGTAGTATTTATTTCTTTTAGAAAGACTGCATGCAATATAAAATAACTTGAATTTGCATTGCCAGGTAAAATATTGCTGTAGTTTTGGAAGAGAGAAACTGTTTGAATGATACACTGCTGTGACAGGAGATCAGCAGAGTTTTGGGAAAGCCTCCCATAGGTATTGCTTGAACTTTATGAGCTCCTGCACATTCATCAGTAGCACACAGTTCATATTTGATCCACCACTTCATCTGCATTTCATTTTTAAGTTACTTGCTTTGCTGGTCTGTAAACTGTTCATCTCTGGCTGGATACAGAATTTGAATCCAGTTGCTCTGCCAGAATGTCCTGATAACAGGCAGTGGAGGTGACCAGTGACTACACCAACCCAACAGCCACAAGAAAGGGTCTTCTGCCTTCCTCCCGTTCTGAAGCAAATCTGGTAGTGTCCATTTTATGATGTTGTGATGTTTCTCTTCCTTTACACTTGTTTCCTAAAGTCTCTAGGTAAATTAGCTAAATGATTTATTAATGCTTAATTAAAACTTGCCTGTTGAAAGCTCTCAATTTACCACAAAATGTGTTTTTTCATAAACCAAGATGATTTTCTGAGATCAAATCCCTTGGCTAATGTGTTTTTATCCTAGTGTCAGTGGCATTCACTGGGTGCAATGATGTTTAAAGAGACAATTGTAAGAAAGGGCTTTCTTACCAGAGTAAACTTTTACAGTAAGATATTTGTTCTGTTTCTATCCTTCATTCAGTGCAACTTCTCTTCAGTAGAAATAAACTGCAGGTTCTCTTACAATGCCCTTGGTTTTTGCAGAGAAATATTTGAACCTTGCTAATATGTCACATCTATTGAATTTGAAAGAGTTTTCAATATTTCTTCAAGAAAATTCAAAACAATGTAAATAACCCCTTTTTGGTTTATTCCATAACTAGTAGATTTTTTTCCCCCAGCTTAACTTATTTGCCTGAATAGCCTCTCAAATAGACAGTTATGGTAAATCCTGCAGAAAACCTATGAACAGATTATGTGAGTTGCTCTGTCTTGAAAAAGAGCCAAGAAATGTCATTTTTATTCCAGGGGGCTGGATTCTTTTGTTCCCAGTCATAGCTAGGCTCTCTGGTGGCACACTTGAAAATCAATAATCTAAGTCACAACTTAAACATTTAACAAATGATTGAATCACAGAATCACAGAATTATCAAGGTTGGAAAAGACCTAAAAGATCATCCAGTCCAACCATCACCAGTACTCCCCAGCTAAATCCTATCCCTCAACACAACATCCAAACGTCTCTTGAACACATCCATGTTCGGTGACTCCACCACCTCCTTGGGCAGTGCATTCCAGTGCCTGACCACCCTTTCCGAGAAGTAATATTTCCTAATGTCCAGCCTGAATCTCCCCTGGCGCAGTTTGAAACCATTGCCTCTAGTTCTATCACTGTCTACACGAGAGAAAAGGCCGACCCCTAGCTCACCACAACCTCCCTTCAGGAAGTTATAGAGAGCAATGAGGTCTCCCCTGAGCTTCCTCTTTTCCAGGCTGAACAATCCCAGCTCCTTCAGCCGTTCCTCATAAGGCCTGTGCTCCAGGCCCCTCACCAGCTTCGTAGCCCTCCTCTGAACACGTTCCAGGGTCTCAATGTCTTTCTTGCAATGAGGGGCCCAAAACTGAACACAGTACTCGAGGTGCGGCCTCACCAGTGCAGAGTACAGGGGGACAATTACCTCCCTATTCCTGCTAGTAACACTGTTTTTGATGCAAGCCAGGATGCCGTTAGCCTTCTTGGCCATCCGGGCACACTGTTGGCTCATGTTCAGCCGAGCATCAATCAGTATCCCCAGGTCCGTTTCCTCCACGCAGTCCTCCAGCCACTCCACCCCAAACCTATAGCACTGCCTGGGGTGGTTGTGGCCAAAGTGCAGGATTCGGCATTTGGTCTTGTTGAACCTCATCCCCCTGGCTTCAGCCCAGCTCTCCAGCCTGTCCAGATCCCTCTGCAGGGCCTCGCTACCCCCAGGCAGATCCACACTCCCAGCCAATTTGGTGTCATCTGCGAACTTACTGAGGGTGCACTCAGTGCCCTCATCCAGGTCATCAATAAAGATGTTGAAGAGGACAGGCCCCAGCACCGACCCTTGGGGAACACCACTCGTGACCGGGAGAAGCAAAGTATATTCTGTACACTGTCTGTACTGTATCTTATAAATGTTATTTCCCTTATATGCAGACAATACTCATCAACTATTTACAGCCACACTTCCTATAAACCTCTGATGGCAGATGCTCCTTAACTTAGAATAACTTGTTAAAGTTTTGTAAACTGACTGCTCTTGAATGACAAAAAAAATACTTTTAAAAATTTACACCTAAATTTTTGCAAGTGTCTTTGATATACACATCATTAAACATAAACTCTTGACCATAATGTGTGGTAAGTGCTGTGGGCTTTGTGGTTGTGGCATGGACCAAGAGGTTCAAGACACTGTGAAAGGCTTTTCTGGCAGCTGAATGAATGTAGAGTTCTCTCAAGCCTTTCACGTCAGTTTGAAGATTAATGAGCTATGCTTTTTCCATCAAAATCAATTCCTACTAAGAGATGTATTATGTAATGGTAATCTCAGATACCCTCCTTTATTTTGTATCCTTAGCAGGCCACTTTGGTTATTTTATTTCTTGGAACTTGGCAGAGTTTTCTAGAAGGAAGTAGTAATTTTAGAAAAGATGGTAATAACTCCTTTGTTGTGTACAACTTAGCCTTTAGGTCACCATTGCAGAGAATTCCCATCCCTTATTTCTGGCAATCACTTAACTTTCTCTAAGTGTCTAGACTGTCATCATCTCAGTTAAATGGATGTGAGATATAATTGCAATAGGCAGCTGACTGTTTTGACCCATCTTCTGCCATACTTTTTCAAGGAACCGTATTTCAGATGTTGATACCGTAAATTACAGTATGATACAAAAGAAGATTTTTAATTTAAACACTTGCTTATTTGAAAAGAATTTAAAATGTATAGTGTTCAACCCAGACCAAAGATTTGAAACTTTTGGAGACAAAATAAAACTTTATAATTTCATTCGTATTTACAATTTTGTAGATCATGGAAACTTCTTCTGAATGTCAGGTCTGTGTACTTTCAAGCAGTGGAACTTCTAGAAATTTTACATGCTTTTATTTTTGATCATGGACGTTTAAATTAAAAAGATTTTTTGGTTCAATAACCAAACTCTTGGCAGTCTGAAGTTTCACTTTTTATTCTTCTAGCAGAGTGAATGCAACTCTGAATTTACATAATTTGGCTCCCCTTACATGCTCTAAAATCAATATGGTGAAAAGCAATTTAACACCTCTTCAAAATTTGGTATTTAATCTGGTATTCTTCTTTCTGTCAGAAGTTGGCTTTATGCCTTGGCAAAATTTTTCACATCAGTCTGGAGCTAAATCTTTACACCGTACTCAGAAAATCCTTTGGCTTCCTTTCGCATGTAATGTGATGCACTTTTGTTGTGCTACAGCCTGTGCTTTCTTTCAAATCATGGTCAGTTAAGTCACGTATGTCTGACCTTTTGGCTTGCCTGGGCTGCACTGTGTGAAGAGGAATTGTGTTGGGCAGCATACATATAGGTTGCTCCGAAAGTAATGCTTCCTATTTATTTTTATGGAAACTGCAACAGCTACAATGAGCATAGTAACTCCTTTTGATGGAGCAAATTCTTAGTTACAAAACACTGTTTTTCAACATAGTCACCACCATTAGCTACACATTTTTGCCAGTGATGACCATGAGCTTGCATGCAGTCTTTGTCAAAACCTGCATTAGTGGAGGTGACCCACGGTTGCTATCACCACTGCTGAAACGCACCACCCAACACCTCACTGTGCTCACATCTGCTTTTTGGTGTTCATAAACATTCAATGAACATCAGTGGATGTCAATGAGTGCAACTTTTTCTGCATGGAAGACTTCAATTCCACAACTCTCTTTCACACCTGCTTCCATGTCAGACACCATTCTGTCAGACTGCCCCTCTGTTGCCAACTGTCACACAGCAACAAGATGCATGAAATTTTGGCAGGAAGGTTCAGCCCCTGTGCCATACTACTGGTATCCACCTCTGATGCTGTGGACCAACAAAATAAAATATGAGGCGTTACCTGTGGAGCAATCCTCATAAAATGTTTAATAGAGTTAATGTATATAAGAAACAGAACTTATTTTTGCTGTTAATATTTTTATTAACACGTTTTAAAAAAGAGAGTGATAAAGACATAAATTTAATAGGATATTTAACCCTGTTTTTGTGAAACTAATGCATCAGGCTGGTTCAATGGCAGTGGTTGACATTCCTAGTGAGTTCTCTGGGCGCACTTTGTTTGAAAATTTGGAGACTCCTATTTATGCTGACTGAAAATGGAGTAACAGTTATAAATTGATCAGATCTTACTTTCAGAAATGGAATCTTTTGTACTTTACCTCTTGATTGTACCTCTAAGTACTGTTGTTTTATTGCTAATGAAGGGAAGCACTTGCATGTGATGCACATTTAACTCCAAGTCACTAGTCACCAGGAAAAACAGAGAAATGTGTTAATTCTATTGAAACAAAACTCCCACAATATTCTCTTGATTAAATAAGAAGGAAACTTCAATCACATGAACGAGTAGGGTCTGAAATATTATTGTTTTGGCAGATCTTTACTTCATAACACCTCTGCAGAACAACTGGAAGGGAAATAGCACACAGCTTCTCACACTGACCCCTGGTTAGGAATTAAGTTGATCCTCTGTGGTGTTTCCCCAGGGCTGATTTCAGCTGTAGCTACTTGTACTGCACTCCTGGCCTAATGCATGTTGTTCAGCATGTTGTTCTTGTTGCTCCGTTTTTCTAATTTTTGGGCTGTGAAACTCTAGCCTATTCAGGCTTGCCAGTTCTGTTGATTCTGCAAGCCATCTAAAAATACAGGTAGAACTTGATAGATGAAATTGTTAACTTTGCTGTTTCCAAAGTTGTTTTAGTTTTGCATCAGTGAGAAATTTATGATCAGTCAGCATATAATTCTGGGTCAATTTACACATTGGAAGAGACATTTAATTAGTCATTGAATTGTCATCATGTAGATACTGAATCCCTTTCTCTTATTGTCTGTTTGGTAAGTAGCTTTGGACTTGGAAAAATCTTATTCCTATCTTATTTAAAACTGAAAGAGGAATTTTCTAGGCAGTGTGTGTGACAGCACACACGAGATTTTGCATTTCATGTTAAAGAATTTCACTGTTTAGGCTGGTGTTATTCATGGTTATTCAGTACACCTATTTGAAGTCAAGCAGCTTCATTTTACAGTTGATGTGGCAAACATTTACCTCTCTGCTTAGAGTATTATTCCATGATCTTTCTCTACTAGCTCTTTATAAGGCCTTTTGTAAGATCTCACTAAGGAGTTTCTGCCAGCTACAGAGCAAGACTTATCTTAGCCTTCCCCATGCTAATGGACCTTACCCTCAAATCTATTTAACTCTGTGACAGTGCTATTTTAGCAGTCACTCAGCAGTGAGAAATACAATAGCCTTTAGATTTCTAGTAAAACCAGATAATTCTCAAAACGTATTATCAGTCATGCTAAAGCAGAACACTACCAAAATCTGACATGTATAAAGCTTTTTCTGTCAGCTTAGAAAAGTGTTTTTCATTGGTATGCTCTCTGCTTCTGAGAGCATTTGCCAGCCAGTAGCACGAGGAAACACAGCTCAAATTGGTAAGCTGCTGAAGATTCATCTGCAAATGCCTGTAGCTACCTGCCTTCATGTTCTTGACAGCTTGCTGGAGCCTCGGGGTTGCATGGGCTGCTCAGCCTGCGGTATGGAAAAGGGTCTTCTCTGTGGCTCCGGGACACATTTGGTGACCAGTCCAACAGTAAGGAGGCCAGTGTAATGCTGGTTATTTCTGGTCAAGTGCTGCATGCCACTTCTCAGCCTTAAAGGACCTTAGGAATAGTCATTTGGATGTATACTAGATACAGGTTAAGCCAGGGCTGAGGATTTTGCTTTAAGAGTCTAAGCAGGCCAATCTGTACAACTCCTTGTGGACCTACAGAACTTGTAAATTGCAGTAGTAAGGAGGCTGGGCTATTTCCTCTGGTGATGAATGATAGGATGCAAAGAAGTGGTCTCAAGTTGCATCAGGAAACGTTTAGTTGAATTTTAGGAAGAATTTCTTCACAGAGAGGATGATTAAGCACTGGGACTGGATGCCCAGAGAGAAGTGATTCCAGAGAAGTCACTTCAGTGACTCCGGAGACTCCTCTTCTCTGGAGGAATTTAAGAGACGCACAGATGTGGCACTAAAGAACATAGTTTAGTGTTGGGACTCTGTAGGTCAGGCTAATGGATGTAGGTATTTTCCAACCTAGATAATTATGTGGACTTGGGGCTCCTCTGTCCTTCTGGTTTTGCCCTGGAGTTTTCAAGGCAGACCCAAACTGCTGTGTGTTTTCAGAAGGTTCTCAGTTTGGGCAGTGGATGGACCATTCTCTGGGGCTGCCACACATTCCTCCCACACATCTACCTTTTTGACACATATGTCCCCATCTTCTAGAAGAAGTCAGATCCTATTTTGAGTGAGTGTTTTGACAACAACAACAACAATAACAAAACAAAGGTGTTGTAAATTGTGAGGTAAACAAGTGTTCAGTATGAGATAACTTTGGAAAGAGAAGGAAATGGAAATACTGTGTCAATACAGAGAATGGTTCCAGCCTTTGTAAATAGAACACATAGAATATTAGGTTTTCCCATTGCCTATTTACTGTATAGAACGTGCTAGGGATTTCTGGATAGATCTATTTGATTGCTAGTGGTCTGTTATTTGTTAGGTCTCTAGTCACTGTAAATGAAGGTGACTGAAATATTTGGATAAACATTCCCTCTTCTTTTCATGGTACGTCTTTAACATCTATGACTGTATCTATTAACTACTACCAACATTGCATTGATTACTTGTTTTTCTTGCTTTTCTAGGAGAAAAGTGAGAACCTGATAAAAATTCAACCTGTACTGTTGCTTAACACAATTTGTATGACTTTAGTGATGCTGTTGGCAATAGATAGCCAAGACAGAAAGTGCACTTCAGCTGCCACTCCAACCAGCAACGTTCCTGTGTGTGATTGATACTCATGGAGAAAGACCAGTTCTTCCAGAAGTTGATCTGTATTACCTAAATTAGTCTTCTGCTCTTAATTACACTCCAAAAGATGGTAATTTTAGTCCCACTGGTACTGGAGAAATATCAGGGAAACGGCTGTCTCATTTTGCTGCCCGTGGTTGGTGGCTGTGAAGTATTTTTTGCTCATACCTCTATCTGATGGTCATACCCTCATCTCAGTTATTTCTGCAGCTGTTTAGCATTAGTTTTATCTCTTTGAGTACAGATTCACCACACATTGCTACAATGTTTTCTGCGTTTACTCAGCTTTCTTATTTCTATGGGACCTTTCTGCATCTGTTCTCCTCTATTGAAATCAGATGGCCTATACCTATAGGGTGTAGAATACAGCATCACATAAGCTGTTTTTAATGTTATTACTATTGTGCATTTAGGAATGACTCATTGCTCTGGAGATTGAGCTGTTAAAACATTTGCACATCTCATTAATCTAATGCAATAGTTCCCAAGAAACATTATAGTGAAAAAGCCTATTGTCTTGAGGTTGCATGGTGAGCTTTTCTTTCTTAATAGTACTATTATCTACATGTAACAATCGTAGGTGTATTTTTCTAACAAATAAAAATACAATACAAGGGCTCCTTTGCAGAATCCAAAAAGTGATGTCTTGGAATTCAGAACTCAGGGAGCATAGGATCAAGTGTTTTAAAAGCTACATTTTAATTCTGTTACTCATACCAATCATTGTCATTATATCAATCTTGATGCTTTTCTGAGCAGTGACATTTTTCTTTCTTTTTCAATATAAATCATGGAAATTGGTGACAGCCACCTGATTCAACAAGAGATTGGTTTGAAAACTATTTTAAAGCTCTTATTTTATGTAACAGTATTTATAAAGTGATACAGAACAATAAAGCAATGGAAAACCTCATACAGCCTTGCTCCCCAGTAGTTTTATGATTCTTATTTAGATGAGAATTTTAGTTTATAGCCTAGCTAGTGGGCTTCTTTTCAAATCTGAGGACTGAATTTGGTTATATTCTTGTTTCACCGTCTTTCTACTTTATCTTGGAATATGATGTCTCTTGTCTACATTGATTCCCCTCTGCTAAAAAAAAAAAAAGTGAATTTATACAATCTGGTGGCCTTTTTTTTTTTTTTTTTTTTTTTGCCTGAAGTATAAGAGATTCTGAAGGTGACGAAAAGCTAATTTGCATATTGGCAGACAGTCATTCCCAATATTATTTCTAGTGGAATGTGCTCACTGCAGAAAGAAGTAAAAAGTAAGAAGCAAAACGAGTGGAGAGATTCTACCAGAAATGACTTCAGTTAGGCTTCAAACCTCTCTCCTCATGGACAGCAGCATTAGGCCTGGCTTAGAAGCATCCTGTTTTCCTAGGCCTGGCAATGCAAGAACTCGAAGTGTCTCTATCTGTAGCAAAAACTTGGTGGTTGCTGTAATGTTTTTCATGTTGATTATTACTTTGAAGTTATTGTGTATTTTTTGCAAGTGATAACTTTTGAGATAATCAAGTTGTTAGGAAAATATATCAAGAATCAAGTTTTGGTATGTGGTAAGGTATGCAAAATACCAGCAGTTTTCAAAGTAAGGAAAGCTCCTTCACTGCAAATAGTTTCTTCTCCATGGTCTTTTTCAGAATATTTTTGTTCTTATTTATGTTAATTTTTATTCCATATTTTCCTCCATTGTTTTCCGCTGTAAGAGGATTAGCATGATAGGGTGTGTATGTAAGGTGAAATAAAGAGCTTTACTTTTTTATGTTATTCATAGCATGTATATACATATATGTGTCCTTATATATCTGATCTGATTTTTTTTTTCTCTGCAGGACATGAAAACAGATTTCTTGTCCTGAAAGTTCTAGGCAGGCTAGGCTAGTGGGCACCTGACTTTACTCCGCAGTTGCTGGAGGGCAATGTTCCCCAACTAGCAGTGATTTTTTTTGGCTTGTGTAAACGACATGTGCTCTGTTCAACATTGTATGCATTCCAGGGACTCTGTTTACAGCAAGTGCAAGACTGGACACAGAAACTCCAATTTAAGACATAGTTCTTAAACTTCCTATTCCTTTGGATTTTGACCTCCAGCTTAGGTTGCAGATCATAGCTGCAGGCAGTAAATCTAGTAGATGTTATTTCATCATGTCTTTTTAATAAAAAATATATACAGAAATACAAATGAGCACATGAGGAACAGGTAGATTGTATGGATATATTTGCATATAAATAAATATAATCTAAAAGCCCATGGAAATCCTTGGATATTTTCCCTGCGGCTTGTCTTTATTATCTGCCTGGGGTTCTTAAGAAAAATGCTGAAATAATCACCTTTATTTCTGACTGTTTTGTCTAAACCTTTATTGCTTTTTGGAACTTAAGACATAGTATTGGTATGTGGATAAACTCCAGTATACTCTAGTATAAACACTGTTAAATTCTAGTATTCTCCTCAATAAAACAGGCGAATTTAATCAAAATGTTCTGTTCCAAATACAAACAGCTTTACAATAAAAGCTATAGCAAAAATATATCTGTCTATAACTTGCTGAAATTAATTGCTGAATAAACTTTGTAAGAATAAATAACTAAACTTTGTAAAATATTCAAACAAGCAGTTTTATCCTAACCTCATTGTGTTTAAATTTCTGTGGAAGTTTCTTTTCTTTTTAAACTTTTATTAGCAACATCCCCTATTTGCTGCAGGCAGTAAAATAAATAATCTTTCTAGAGTGTATGTGTTGGACATGCACTTTCACTGTTCTTTAGAATATTTATATGAATTAGAATAGCCTGTTTTCAAATATATATTTTTTTTGAAAGTGCGTCTTCTCAGACCTTTTATTTCCTGTTTATTTTATTTTATTTTTTTAACTTGCATTCTGTATGATTATATTGCAATACCTTTGGTGTTGTGATTTGACTTAGCATTTCTTGAAATATGAGAAGGTTGGGTTAATTTAATAGCTTTTGTTCCAAATATCTTGCATATATCCTCTAGGAAAAAAAAAAAAAGGATACAAGAATAAAGCACTGTATTGTGTATATATAATCACAAAGGTGACTAAACTGTGAATTGAATATCCTGAATATCCTTTGATATTGTAGTAGCTTTGGCTGAGGCACCTAACATACATCTGGGGCAAAGGAAGTTGGAAGAGTGATCAGAGGGAGCCAGAACATGATGAAAATTTCACATGCTTCAGGACCAAGACTGGTCTTAGATTGTGCTGGATTTGAAGTGAATCTCAGCAGCTACAAGACCAGCCTGAGTGAGGGAATTGATGGGCAGCAGCCATGGGAGGGCCAGGAGTGAGCCCCTGGGCAGCATCTGGTGCTCCAACTGGGTCCTGGTGAGGGCATTGGAAAGGTGCCTTGTCCTCAAGCAGTGGGAGAATAGCAATGTATAGTGGAAGAAAAACTTATTTTGGAGTAAGAACTGCAAACACAAGGGAAAAACTTCTCCTTGTGTGGTTTCTTTGGTGTCCTACAAGTGTGGGACTGACTTGTTGAAGACTGAGCTGTGGATGGACGTCCAAAAAAAGGAAACATATGCTGTGTTTTGAAAAGCAAACAGCAGCGTATTTTTGTTCATAGCCTCTGTCAGCATATGTGTGCAAAGCATATGTGTCAGGCTGTGGTATGAGCAGGGAGCAGGGGCATCCCTTTTAAACTTGACCCTTTCTGTTGTGGTGAATGAGGAGGGAGGAAGGGAAAAACGTGAAGTCCTTGAACAGCTGACAGGAGCATTTAGTATTTAATGTCCTTGTCTGCTCAGAAATTTAAGCCCTAAAGAGGCATGATTTGTAACAGCCATTTCCACCTCTTGGAGCTGTCATCTGGGCTGTTAGTAATGGCTTATTTTGAGGGGAAAAATAGCCTTGAAGATGCAACTTGCTGCCCTTACAAATAACTTTTTATCTACTATTTTTCTACACATTTGAATTATTTCTGTCAGATATTCTAGAACACTGCCCTACTGCAGAAGTTTTAGGAGGGTACCAAAATTTTGGCTTGGTTTTGTATTCTGGAATGTGACTTTCCCTGGTCTCAGTGAACTGCAGACATGGTGGCCACCAATGAGCACTACTGTATGACGTGCAACCCTTGTGCAAGTTATGGCCATGGTCGTCAGCAGGTGTGGGCTGTGAGCAAGCACCCAGTCAATTGTAGAAGCAGCTGCTGGCAAACTAGCATTTTCTACTACTCATCTCTCTGTTTGACACCTATTTCATAATGTTTTTAGCATTTGAATTTTGATTTTTATCCTTATCCTAACAAATTAGAATACAGTTTCTATGTTAACAACATCAGAACAAGATGTGTCCATCATTCGAAATCTCTAGATTTAAAATGTTATGCATGACAAACGATTATTTGATCAATTAATAAATACATCTTTGTTCAAAATTATCAGAAGTGCACTGGTTTTATTTAGCATTACTGCCATTTGATTCTACAGACAGCTTTGAATGTCCCACAATGAGCTGTGCTCTCTAGCTGTACCAAGTTGTGCTGCCCACCTCTTTCTTTAATTGACAGTTTTATTATTTGTACGTGAACATTCATCTGTTCACTGAATCTTGAGTGTTTTGAAATAAACTTTGAGTATATCCGATTCTGGAAGCATGCTTTTTTCTGCTTCTCGTTCTATACTTTTGCTAGTTCTTTTATTGATCATTCATTGATTTAACCAGTGAGATAATCTGCACTTTCTGCTACTGTCAAAAGGTACTGACTGTGATGATAATCTATGAAAGCCAACTTTGTAAAGATGATTGTTAAAATTTACAACATTTCATTTTCGTTGTGCCTTTTGTAGATTTTTTTTTAAGACATGCAGACTTGCTCTAGCCATGATGCTTCTAAATTAATGCATTTTAAAAAATATCTTAGAACAAAAAAACCCAGACCCACTAACAAAAGAAAGTGCTCTCTTTTCTGAGCTCAAGATATAATATATCCATACAGAATTCTATAGTTTGTTTTCCAAATTGTACACAGCTGTTTCCAAAAATAAGCAAAACTGGATATAAACTTCAATGAGAAGTTTAAAATTTTCTTGATAACATTAAAAATTAACATAATAAATATGCTTTGATGCCATTATGAGCCCAGGTCGCATTCTATCTTGGTCCCTGCATGTAAAATTAAGAGCCTACTTTTTTTGGGTGTTTTTATACAGATACTGAGATTTTTAACAATTCATGAAAGGTAGAAGGATGTGCATGATGCTCTGAATATGTAACCATACTCACTAAAATTTAACCCATGTCAGCTTGCTGTTTTGCATAAATTTGAATAAGCAAATTGCTTATGCATTTGAGCAATAAAATAAAGTTAAAATATATTATTTTATTAATTCATCTATGCACATCATTTAATGTGATACTAAATATTTTTCTTATGATTCATCCAACAGGAAAAATAATTAATGGATATTAAAAATATTATTACTGACTAGATGAAGCCTCCATCAATTATTTTATAAAGACAGCTCATTTGTGCAATTTGTTTTAAAGTATTTTAATAAATGCTTTCAGCTTAAGAAATGTGACAGAAATAGAAATGGTTTTCTTTTTCTTTTCTTTTCTTTTTTTTTTCCTAGATTCAAATGAAAACTTCAGGTAGCTCAGTTAAAATGCAAATTAAAGTACATCCAATTGATTGAAAACATAGCCATATATTCCCCTTTGCTATTTCCATTTGCCCTTTCTATTCTTCTTTCACAATATTACATATTTGGTCTGACACTTTAAATTGGTAATCCCCTTAGCAGAATCTTCCATTATCTTCTACTTAAGCTGGGTAAATCTAAATAGAAATTTCCTGCTCTAGCCTCTTGTGTTTGATGTAGCAGTAAATTGAATGCAAACTGGGTAACTCCCACTAACATTACTCATATCCAAGCATGAGAGCCGCAGTGCTACCACTGATCCCATCACACAGGGCAGGGTGGGATAAAAACTATTTCTTTCTCTCTGTTTTTTCGTGGTTCTCCTGATATTTGCAGGTTGTCCCCAGATTTGTTCCTAGTCCTCTTTTGGAGTTACTTTGAACTTTGACTGGTTTACTGACAGCTTAAAAAAACACTCCTCAGAGCATGCAGGTGCTGAAGTTTGTCAAGGCTGATTGGCCCCGGTTTGGGCTCTGTGCTGCCACTGCAGTGCCTAGAGTTTTTGTGTCATAGGGTTTTCCTATTTCTGTTAGCTGCTTTTAAGTTAAATCCTTCAAGTAAAAATAAATTGAATGTTTAATATGCACCTCTCATGAATATAGTAAGATTTCTTACAACTGCTTTGAAACAGAAGTATTCCTTGTTTTATTTACTGCTAGGAGCAGGGCTCAGGTGTCTGTAGTCTCTTCCTGCTCGGGTTGATGCTATCACTCTCAGGTCTCTTCCACAAGGAGCATGCCTACTTTCTTCCTGCCAGGGTAGGCAATGGAAGCAGCTCTTGGAGAGGAGACCTGGGGCTCAACACCTGACAGCCTGCAGGAATCCCATAGAACAGGCTTTGCAGAGGAAACTGTAAGTCTTACTCCTGAAGATGAGCTGGAAACAACTCCTGTGGAAGAAACTCAAGGCTTTGAACCTGAGAACTTAGAGGAATCTGCTTCTGCTGAAACTACTCAGGATGCTAAACCTGAGAGAGGGCAGGTACAGTGGGAGGATACTTTATTTTAAAAGGCTTTGGGGTGTTTTTATGGTTACTAAATTGCATTTGTTAACAACTGTAGTCTGTAGTCTTACTGTTTTCTGAATTATGTTTGAGAAGGCTGTCTTGAATTTCATGGATTTAGCCTGTTGTTTCTGCAGGAGTAGGAGTTGTGTGAAGCCCTGGGAGGCTGGTGTTGCAGGGTTGGTCAGATGGTCTTACCTCTGCGGAAATGTATGCTGCAATTGTTTTAAGGTGGATGGAATGGAATGGAGGTATCTGTATAAGCTGGCCTGCATAGCTAACTTGTGGATGTAGCACTATTTTGTGATGAAGCTTTTGTCTTTTTTAAATTGAAACTTTCTTCAACTATCCCATCCTGAACTTAAAAGCATAACCCAAATAAACTTTTCTTGAAAGTAATATATTGCAAAAAGTCAGTACTGGCAGCTTGACTGCTTATACCTAAAGTGTTGTTCTTTTGAGAAACTCCTAATCAAGAAATATTGGGAAGAATTTCTTGTCAATCTGAAAAGATGGCTATTGTCTGTGGATGAAGGAGTGCATAGTAATACAAGAAAATTATCAAGTGTCTAACATTCTAACAATCCAAGAATCTGAATTTTTTTTTTTTTTTTTTAGAGAATGCCTTGACACTGTTAAAAAAAATCTTCTGATGTTAAAAGGATTTTTTCCTGCCTTTTCTCACTGAGTGTTTATGTTTGTGTTAGAGAAAAAAGATCAGAGTAGTAGAGCAATCCTCTTAGTTAGGGGTTTGTTTGGAGCACCTCAGTGTGACATTCGGAAAATTGTTTAGGTGTTATGACTTTGAAGAATTAAATGCTGCTAAAGTAGGATTTTTTACTTCTAAAATTATTTCACAGTGTGAGCAGACTTCACTATACATCTTAGCCTATAACCTTTGATTTTCCTGTTTGTCAATATTTGTTTTCCAAATTACAGTATTATCTATGAAGTAGAAGTGTGATGAAATTCATTACGTTACATTTCAACAGTGCATCCTTTTTTTTTTTTTCTTGACCCAAGTAATAGTTCTATAAATCTTTAATGATGAAATCTGAAACATTTGGTCACTATTTTAACAGCCACCTAGTTATGTTTACTGCAATAGTTTGCTCTATTGCCATGACAAAATAGATTTACTCATTTTTGTGCAATTTTGCACTCTCCAATAAAATTTTCTTTGCAGTAATTTCCAGAAGCATGTGCTGTAGTTGGTGCTCTGTTTTGACGTGACATATACCACATACTGCCACATGTTTGCACTTAGTGTTGCAGAGTGTAACAGTGCTTGATTAATGAGCAGTTGTGATCCTATTACATGTCCTACATTCTCTAGGCTGGTTTGCAAAGCAGCAATTGACAGGAAATCAGTCCTGATGAGCATCCTCCAGAATGTGAGTCAGAAAGGGACAATAGCAATTTTCAAAATCTGACCATTAAACATTGGCATAATTTATTATTTTCCTCTGAAATGGTTGAACGTACAGCTTTTGGAAGATTTGTAATCCAGAGCACTGAAATAAAGCTACATGGAAACACTGTATTGATATAGCCCACTCTTTGCCTAACTGGTAACAGCTCTTGCTGTTGAAGAACTCAGCATGTACAGGACTAAGGCCTTAGTTCTGCAGTGTTTTCCAAGTCCTTTTTACTGTTACTGACTGTGTGTGTGGAACCTATGTTATTGGGTTGTGTATGTACACATTCCTTCCCAAAACCAAGCTATCAATTATGTTGATAAAGTTGCAAAAATCTTGGCTCATTTACAGGACTTCTTGGCCATATTCAGAAGCTCTTTTTACTGCTTTTAAAATTCACCCAAAGTGCATCCCAGTTCTTCTTTGCTTTCTCCCATGAACATCTTAATTAGCTCAAGAAAAAAAGGAATTTGCTAGAAAATGAGTTCTCTCTTAGGATATTTCTTAGTCTCAATCCTTTGAACAAGATATAAATAAGATGAGAAGTGATTTCCATTAGCATTTTGATATGATGTAAATAAAAGTAAAGAGCTATTTATGAAGAACTAAAGAATGCTATTGTTAGTAATAATAAAGAATGCTCAATCTATGCTTTTAAAAATATTTCTGCCTTTTTAGGAATGTTAAGAGGAAAACTTTCAGTGTATTCTGGAAACTAAGTACTTGCATTATAATGATGTGTGTGTAGTTCTTGAACTTTTAAAATAATGTTTAGTTTATGAACTTTTCAACTTGAGATACAGCAGATTTTGCCTTGTGACAGAAAGTAAACAAACGTTACAACCTGCAGCTTCATCAAATGTCTGTACTAAATACAGTTTATTTTCTAACAAATCAGTATGAATGCCATTAATTCCCCAGCCTTTATATTCAAGAACTTGTTGTAGATTTACAGATCTTGAATGTATTTTTCTTTCTGTGTTATTATCTCCCTCCTTCCTTCTCCCCCCTTTCTTTTTTTGGCATAATTTCTTAATGATTTAGATATTCCACTATTACTCTCCTTTAAAGTGAAAGTAGTGCTTGCAAGAAATGCCAGCCTAACAGACTAAGGAATTCTGGTTTCTTATATCCAGAACCAATACAATTTAGGCAGTGGCCAGCCCTGCCTCCTTCTACAGCTGAAGAAGGCTGAGACTGGTAGGAAATACTGTCTGAGAGCAGGGAGTCTTTAGCAGCAAATGGTAGAAGGCTGCTGTGGAGGCTGTGTTTGTCCTTGGGAAGTATGCATGTGCAAAAACAAGTGAAATGCTCACCCTAAGTAAGTGTTTGGTTATCTGGTTTGGGACCAGAGGTTGCCCTGGCTGAATCAGCTGCAACACCGTGTTCTCTGGGCATGCTTCTGGGACAGTATTAATTCTCAAGCCAACATTCTGCACCCCACCCAGTTGTGACCGTCTGCTCTGCTCCTTATCTCTATGAGAAAAACTTCATTTGTTGCCCCAGGTTTGTTCAGTAGGTCTCACAAGAGAAATGATTTGTTTGCCTCAGACTGATGCCTTGTTTAAACATATACGTTCATGCCAGCAAACTTCTGTCTGTTTTCTTCACATGCAGACAAAAAACAACCCTAAAAGGACCTGGAATCTGCAACATTGGCTCATTCCCAACATTTGTTGCATCATGCTGCCTTTGGGGAGTGAAATCATGTCATCTTCACATATGTTCAGAGTACATTAGAATGAGTGGAGGTTGTTTTTCCCCAAAGAATATGAAGCTCTTGTTTCTTTTTGTGATCAAGACCGTGTTAAGATTGATAATACCCTTGGGGAAAAGCAAAATGTATTTGTAGTCATGGATTTGAAGCAGCCTGATTTGTTCTCTATTTTCAATAGCATTTTATTTGTAAGAGTGTGCAGAGTCTGCGATGGTGGCTGCTTCCCCTAAGGGGATTTAAGTTCAAATTTCATCAGAATGCCTAACGCCTTGTGAATTTTCTGTGAAGTCTTTTGATTGTATTTGAGGTAGCCCCTCTGATTTTTGGATTTTCTTCTGGCCTGCAATAGTTACTGTACTGTACCAGGGTTCGCTCAGTCCTGGTGTGTTCCCCTACATCATTGGCACATATTTGAACTTATGGAAGCCAGTAACTTGAGAGCAGAAAGTTGCATCAGAAGACTACTGTTTCAAGCTGAGTTTTTCTGTCTATGGCCCTAATCATCAGTAAGCTCGTGCTAAAAAAAAGTGAGCAAGTGCCCTACATGACATGTTGTACTGCACAAAAGCCCTTTACGGTTACAGCCTGCCCAAGGTCCTGTGTGAAACCTGGGTGAGCAGCTGGAGGATTATGAATCTCAGTTTGTAATGAGGAAGTGTCACTTAGGCAAATAGAATTGGTGACTCCAGGGGCCCTGTGAACTGTGAGAATAGGGAGCAGCAGATTGGTTTCAGAGGGACGAGTAGCCCGATGCCCAGCAGCCTTGCTTCAGCGAGCCAAGGAGTGGAAAATGAGATGTAGCATTACATGCCAAATGATTCAAAATAAAACATGAGTTCTATGCATCATTGCAGATTCTGAATGAAAACCGGAAGGTTTTTGTAAATCAGTAACAAGTTTTTAGGAGAAGAAAGCTTGAAGTTCAGTTTGGTTTATAAAAAGCTTCTTTAGAGAGTGTAGCACTGAGAAAATCAGTGTGTGTTCAAAAACAGTAATTTAGGGCCTCACATTATCGAAACTACTCAAGCAGGTCAATGGGTGGCGTGTTTCTCTACATTTTAGTATTTCTTTGGATCTCTTTTATTCATTTTTACTCTTAAAAAAAAAAAACAACAGTCCAAACAACAACAAAACAACAAAAAAAACCCCAACCACTCCTTTATTCTTCTTCCCTCCACCACTCAAATAGCTTTATCTACTAACATAGAAAAATAATAAAAAACTTTGCCATCTACCTTTACTCTCAGAAGACTGTTCAAAATGCAGTTACTCTCACATAATTTGTCTACTTTCAGTTTCTAATCCTTTATATTTTTGTGACTTTTTCGAGGAGATGAAAGGAGCACTTACTGTTGGGAGCCTTTCCTGCTCTAGTAACAGTCAGTCCTTCTTTAAATCTGTTAACTTTCTCGCTGAAACAAACGCATTCAGTCTTGGCTATGGTTTTTTGTTTTGTTTGTTTGTTTTGGTTTTTTTTTGCATGTAATATAATTGCATTTTTTCTCTCCTGTTGAATGTTGTTTACTTGTCAGAGTACTAAACACCCAAATATACCAGAGGATATTTTTATTTTGGCTAAAATTGACTGTACTATCCTACTTCTTCGCAGGAGCTAAGTCCAAATAGGAGGTAGCTTTAGCTGGGAGCAGTAAGTGAGCATTTTTAAAACAGGAGAGGAAACCTGGTGTTCCAGTACTTGAGGTAATGCACTACTGTGTGACAAAACTGATCTTGGTGCTGCTTGAGACCTGGCCTGTGTTTTAGAAGATAAGTCCTACACGACTAGGCAGCCAATGCATTATTCATGTGATTCTAAGGGGAGGTATAGATTTCTGCAGATAGCTATGTATGGCCAGAACAGTGGTAGCTAGTCTTGCTTGCTGTTGCTTGCTTTGGATAAGACAAGCAGGAAGGCACCCTGCAGTTACTGGGCATTTTAGACCCCATCCTCTGCTGTACAGAAAGCCACTGTGCTGTAAAATGTGAGAGGTGCAGTGAGAAGTCATTTTAAATGAATTTTTCACTGATGTTGATGCAAATTCAGCAAAAGTGTTTCTGTATTTGATATTTTTTTTACTTATGTTTTCTTCCTTAAAAATGCTCTAGCAGAAATGTGTGCGTACATGTAAAAAGATGAACCATCAAATAGCATTCAATTGCACTTTTCAGGAGATTTATAAGGTTTCCAGGACAGATTACTTGCCTTTTTGTTACTTTATGTTGTTTTTTTTGTTAGTAGTTTCTAAATAATAATGCATTCTGATATGAATATAGAAGGGTAACTCGTGTTTCCTGTACTCTTTATCCGATTTGCCCATTGAACTTTCTCTACCAAATCTATTTCCTATAAATATTTTTCTGGTGTCCAAGCACTGTTCAAATAAAGTTTCTAATAATGACTCTGAAGTCCAACATAACAGGAGATTTGTTTTGGTTATATGAAGGTGGGACTTGACAAGATTAAGACACCAGACTATGGAATGCTGAAGTGTAAAGTTCAAATGTTCAGTTAGAGTTGAATGTGTGAAACTCCTTTGTATGACTGAAAATAGTTGGTGTAGTGGAAGGTTGCACGTACTGTTAAAATAAAGAAAGTTGCTGTGAAAGCAGGTCACGGTGAAGTGTTTTATTTATTATTCTGAAGACTATGCTTCTCTTAACGAGGTGGAAATTGTGTCAGATATACTCTCCCCAGCACCCTCTGTAAAGCACTAATATCCAAATGCTTTAAATTTCTGTTCAGCTTTACTTGATAGATGTGAACTCCAATGCATGTTTAATGTTGCTCTCAGTAGAAATACCAGGAATAGTTCTGATTATCAGACCATTAAGGCCAGTATTATGTGTATCCATGGTAGTGTCCAAGAAATCAGCCTGTGATATTTGTTAAAGTCTTTGTGTGGCCGGTGAAGCTGATCCACAAGTTGCAATCGGAGTCTTCTGTGTTGAACATGATAAAAAGCACGTAAAAGTGTTAATGAATATTGACTGTTAGAAGGCAGAAAGGCCTTTATTCCAACTGTGTGAATATGGTGTGTACATTACTTGAATATACAGTTAGCTAAGAATTTTTGTTGCTATTTCATTTTTTTCTCCAGCTATTAAAAAGGCTGTGTACATGACAAATTATTGTCATTGAAATTATTGTCCATCCTGATCCAAAGCATGAAGGTAGTATCAATTATAGCTTATAAAATAGCTTTTAAAAATAGCTTTGTTCACTTATGTTGAATTGTTTTCATTCTTGTGATTGGACGTATAGTCAACTAGGTTAATTATGTAGATCAGAGAGTGACCCAAGAATTAAAAAAAGAAAGATAAGAAATCATCATCACTACACTAATAACTGCAAAATAATAAAGTAATAAATAGAAAGTAATCTAGACAGGGGTGCATGGGGACAAATTTTAGCAAGGCTCTTTGGAAATGGATGCTGTAATTCCGTCTTCATAATCATTGCTGAAACATGGCTATGTGTCCACATGTTTATTACAGAAGGGATAACACTTCATGCTTCTTTCTGCCCATGCTTTAGAAGCTGTTTATAAAGTGGCATTAAAATTTTCCACTATGTTATATAAGCAAAAAAAGTTTAGAAGCTCAGGATATAGTAATAAGTTAGTAAGTCTTAATGTTCATCTGTCAACGGCAGTAGTGCCCTCTTTGGGTAAAAAGCTTTTTCATCAGTAGTTTCTAATACATAAGTCGTTCTTAGAAAGGCATACCATACCTTACATTTATCTGCAACTTTTGATGGTACCACTACATTTCCAATAAGTGGTGCAGAGGGATGCTATTTGTTCATTTAAATTAAACTAAAATGTTTTTTGAATAGTAAATTGCAGAGTTTATGAAACAAGTTTGTAGCTTTTTATGCTCACTGCATAAGTGATTGTGGTAGAACTGAAGTTATGCATACTGCCAGTATGTTTGTATTTTTTTCTAATATGTATTCTGTGCTGAATGTACTGACCAGGAGCGTGCATGTGTGTTATGGATTCCTTTTTTTACGTTTTCATGTAGCCTTCAAGTATAAATCTTTTGTTGCGTGTAATTGTAATCTTCAGAACATTCTGTCAGTGACTGCAAATTATGTTTTGTCATGCTTGCAGTGTTGCTACCAGCTTAAGGGATATCTAAGCTTAAGGATGCAGATGCAGAAAAGCATGCTTCCAGAACTCTGATTTTGTCCTTATTTGTTTAATATTTCCTACAACTGAAAACAAAGGATGTCAGTTAATCAGTTTTATTTGATTTAGAATGCAGGTACCTGCAAGTGATTTAGTGCACAAAATCACTGTTTCAAGGATGGATCTAGAAAGTCATGTCAGTTGTACTGATTGATTGATTCTCAGATGAAACATAAGCTGATGTTGACTACAACGTGACTGTATTATGTGTTAAGTTTTGTAGTTTTTCAATATTAATGAATATTGGAAACAACACTTCAAGCTATTTAAGTCATTCAGATTAATTAAAATAAAGGCTTAATGTACAGAAGCTTGTATTAAAAGGTTATTTAGTGTGTTCAACAGGAGATGAATAGTAATAACTAATCTTTAGTGAATGTACATGAATGGCTTCGGAATTTAAAGAATTACAGTAGAAAAGCAACTTTACTATACTTATAATTGGTATCCTGATGAGGAGGTTATTCGTGCTTTCACTCAACTTCCATGTCATTGCACACAAGTTCCAGATGAGCAATAAGTACAGTCGGATGATAAATAATGAACTAGTTAATAGTTGCAGAATTATATTCTTGGATAAAGAAATGTTGCTCTCTTGTTGGTGTGGAAAATTAAATTCCATTTTTTATTTCTAAATATATGGTTGTTCTTTCTGCTCTCTGAACTTTATATTTAGTCCACTACACATGACATGGATACTAAGTTTACCTAAAACAAGTATCAGCCTTGCCAGTGGCCTTGACAAAGTTAGGGCAATTGTTCTGACCTTTTGTAGTGTTGTTTAAAATGGAATATATCTCATACTGGAGTTTTACAGATGTCAGAGATTAGGACAAACTTTCTAATATGAACAGTTTTGATTCCATCTCATATTTAATCACCCTGTACTACAGGACTGTCTCTGTTCCAATAGGATTTTCTTGTGCTTAAAAGTAATGCTTTTTAAAAAATATATTTTTGTAAGTTTTAATTTCTCTGGTAGTACACATGTATTTATGAAAGACACAGTCCCAATCTATGATGTTATAAAGGATAAAGTGATACAGATTTCTCAGACATCATCAGTTGAACGTTATTTATACAATTGCAGGGAAGAAGTTTTGTTGTACTGAGGATCTGACAATATGGTTAGTATCTAATCTTCATTAATTTAGTATGAAAAACTTCTTGAAAACATAAAGCAAATTGCAGTAATCTCTGTTGTTGCTATCTGAGACATTTTCATATTATTTTAGAAGGTTGATTTAAATGTGTTTTTTCACTTTCCCTGGTCTGCTTGCTTTCACTCTCCCACTTTTGCTGGGAGATTTGAATACATCAGAAGATGAAAACTGAATGGAAAAGCATGATTTCCCTTCAACTCTTGGAAGCTCTTTGCATGATTTTATTGGAGAAATAAATGAGATTCATTAAATAAGTTCCCTATGAGATTTGAGGGTCTTTCAGGATTTTAAACATTATAAACATTTAAAATACTAGAAATATTTTAAAAATTGATGTGGAAATAAATCTCTTGATTACCAAATGGTTTTGTTAGGCATAAGCCAGATTCCTTGATTAGGAAACTAAAGGGGTTGCTGCTCTCCAGGTGTGTTCCAAGTGTTCTTCAGCCTTTTATGGAACCAGAAGTGTCCCAGCCAAAGATTGGAAGTGTTTTGTATTTTTTTTTCTTGTGGACCAGACTACACTCAGTCTAAGACACATACAGACATCTTTAGAAAAAGGATTTTGAAGATCTTAACATGAAGAACACTCTTTAGCACTGGTCTGAAGCTCTTACAAGACTCGTTCTGAATTCCTTCATAACTAAATTCGTCCAAGTGCCAATACAGCCTATGTTTAAGGTAAAGAAAGGATCTTAATCATTATACTCTGATCTTTTAGTTTTTACTTTCCATTGCACCTTCCTGTCAGGATTGGTCCATGTTCCATTTAATTTAATTAATTTATTTATTTTTTGGTGGAGGTTTTTGTACCACCTGAGGGAAGAGCTGCCTAAACCCCCAAGGTTTTTTTCATGGGTTCTTCCCTGTCACATCTGAAGCATGGAAAGGGCACGTGCAGCCATTGTCTCAGCAGTTTGTCCAGCCTGTGTCCTTTTACATTGGATGAAGGCAAGGAGAAGGTGTTCAGGAGCAGTGAATATTTGACCATAGTTCTTTACTATTAGCTGCCGTCGTGTCTGGAGGTTTTAGTTTTTTTCTCATGTTGGTTTGTCAGGCACCATGGAGGATGGTAGCAGTTACCATCCCTACTGTATAGCTGCCCCAGGGGAGTGAGTGAGCGAGCTTGGGGGATACACAGTCACAGGAGCAGCTGGATGAGCACCTATGTTTTAAGTGCTCTGATGATGATGAGCTGAGTTAGAGCACCTGCTCTTGTGAAGAACAAACTTCTGACACTGTTTGGATCACTGTGGTGTGGTTTCTGCAGCACTTCTTCCTCATAACAAAGAGAGAATTGATTTTGTGATTATTCCAGAGTGTCTCCTTTCCACTTTGCATGAACCCATAAGGCTAATGTCTGCCTTCAGCCCAAAGGGTGTTCTACAAATTAACATCTTCCTAAGCAAAATAAAAGGACTGATGATGACAATCATTTTTCTTCACTGATTTCTTGTTCTGTAATTTATTAAAGTCTATCTGTAGGCCATTATTTTGCACCCAAAATTACATTTAGTATCAAGTATTTTCCTACCTGGATATATTGATCTTTTCTATTTTTTCAACATTTAAAGGAGTAAAGGAAAGCATGCCTCGCCTTGCTAACATTTGAGCGTGCTTGGTTCTACTTGAGTGTGATGTGTCTTAACATAATAATGTTCTGTTCAGTGCACAAACTGTGCCATGCAGGTGCCTCTGTGGTTATAGAAGAAAATGTGTGTGTTAGTGGGGTAGGATTTTCTTTTCCGTTATTGTTTTCTCATATCCTAATCTCTTTAGAAGCAATTTTCAAAAGCCAGATGACCCTTTATATTTTAGAAACAGGATGGCTGAATTTTATTGTCAGAAATAATAAAATACTCTAAAAGCAGTTCTGCAAAGTAAATGATAAGAAATGCTGTGCTAGTAGCTCTCTTAGAATATATGAGTTTCAGGATAAAATAGTAAGCAAATACTGAATTAATGCATGGATTGTATATTGTGAGATATATATTTGGTGAGTGAAAAAGATTGGCTTTTTTAGTAGGGGTGTCATTTGTATTAGGGAAATAGAAGTGGTGAATTTTAATTAGCATTGTATTAAGTAAAAAAAAAAAGCTAGTTTGAGCAGCTTATGTGGCTTTCCTGCATTTCAATATTACAATAATGCATTAAGGTGTGATGTATTTTAAATATGTGAACAGTCTTCTACTATGCAGAGTCACCCATTTTGTTTCCCATGCCACGATTCCTTTTGATTACAGATGGTCTCTGTGATAGTTGCTATAGGAACCAGACCGTTTTGCTTCAATCTCTTCCTGTTGCCATGGTGTGCAGGAGCTGCTAAGTGTAAAGTGTCATTTAGATGTTTCGTGATAGGCCCGCTAATAGCCAACTTGCAATCAATATTCCCTAATTCCTAACAGCAGATAGAGTAATGTGACACACCAACTGTTGGATGCGACAGAAATCTAGTTGCAAAGGTAGTTGAACTAATTTTGCAGTTCCAACTTTCTTTAAATGCTTAGCACTGGGGAAAACAAAACAAAATAAAAACAACCTCCCCCCCATCTCTGTTAGCTCACTGTTAGAATTATTTTTCATGCTGTAGAATGTTCTAACTGAGGCACCTGGAGCCCTGAGGGAAAGGCCCCGCACAGCTCCTTAGGGCAGTGCCGCTTGGGGCTGGGCTGGAATGGGGCCTGAGGAACTCCTAAGGCTTCCCTGTGGCAGGCTCCCTTGAAGGATTTATCACCTAAACAACAAAAATCAGTATTTATTGGGCTTCAGAAATTAGATTTTCAGGAAATACGTTAAGGCTGGCATGAAAGAGACCTTGATCAAGCCAAAGATGATATGTTGTACTGAAAGAATAATAAATCGCTCAGTACTGTGAGATGAAGATCAGGTTCTTTTTCATGCAGAACAGCTGTATCCAGAACAGGAGCAGGTTAGTGAAGATGCTTACATCCCATTGCAGATTTTCAGGGATTAGTTACCTGGTGTGATCCTCGTTCCTCTTTTCCTGCATCACCGTAGTATCAAGTAGCAAGGAGATTTAACTGGTGTTAGTTGTGTCCTGCAGCTCGGTCAGCCACCTCTTCTGTGGTTCAGTGTCTGACAGTGGATCATGGTGCTGCCGGAGTGCGTCCATGTGCAGCCTTGGGAGAGTTGAGAAGCAGAGCTCATTCTGAGGAAGAAAAACTTGACAGTAATCACTTCTGAGATGTAAAATATTCTTTAACTGGCAATAAAGCGGAGCAAAGAGAAGATTTGTTCTGCTAGAGGAGTTCTGTGGCAGTTGTTCTTTGGAAGTGCAAGGAGCTAGACCTCGGCAAGCATCTAGATTCCACTGTTAGTTAATGAGTAGTTCATTATACCTTTGTTAGTATATCTCCACAGTTTGGAGTTAAATGTTCAGAATTAAGCTGGATATAAATTCCATTATCATTCTTTTCCTGCATATGTAACTGCCGCACAGCTCACACTTCATCTTGTTTCACAATTTTCAAGGTATTTCCATGAGAAAACATATGAAGTTAGATGCAGGGAATTGAATTTTTCTTAATCTAACTTGCAGTGCTGAAGTTGAGTAGCAGATGCACATAGCACCTACCATCTGAGCTGCTGAATCAGTCAAGGCACCCACACTTTCCACTGGTTTTTATCACTTCTCTTCCTGTTTGTTCTTATGACTATGCTTAAAATTAAATAACTGAAACTTTTAATTTAGGTCCTATACCTTTATTTAATATATATATTAAATTATTATATTTAATATATAATATATACATTTAGTACCTTGAAAAAACATTGGATCGCTAAGCAATGACCGTAAAGCCCTGTTCTTAATTCTCTGACAGAGATATATACATTCATTGTCTTGTATAAAGGCTTTGAATATTAGCATTTCCAACACACAAACATATACAAACCTTGCAATTTGAAGGGTTTGTGTTTCACACACGTGCTTTGCTGTGAGACTGGGAACCTTCTGTCAAAGTCTGTATGGATTTTGTGTTCAGGCCCATTAAAAGAATTGCCAGTCATGCTTACTGTGTCACATTGTAAAAACAGGTTTTTTTCACAGGCTTAATTAATACTTTTTAATATTTACAAAGGATAATATAAATATCTTAAAAAACAAAAAACAAAAACAAATAAACCCAATGTTGACAGCCCTCTAAAGTAGATGCACTTTTCAGGCATGATTCTTAAAATACTTAGAAGTTAAATACTTGCTTAAATAGTCTGCTTAATTGAAATTCAGCAAGGCAGTAAACACTGAGAAAAGCTTTCTGAAGATGTTGCTGTAGTAGTCAAAATACAAGAAAATAATCCACACCATATTTTACCTGCCTTTTCAATCTAATTCATTCTTTTTGCTGTTGTTACTGTTGCATATGAGCTAATAAAAATGGAAGACCACTGATCTTGATAATTGAACGTGGTCATTCAAGAGGCAATATCTGACAGCTGGAATAATCAAGATATATTAATTATTTCAAGTGTTTGTGTTTTTAAGGATCCTATTAAGACTGCTGTGCTGTATTTATGTTTTGGGCTGTTTCCAAAATCAATCTTTATCTCCAAACATTTGCCTGTATGATTAGTACTGACGTCAGTTAGGCAAATGGACACATGGGGACAGAGTCTTTTTTTTTTTTCCTTTTTCTTTTCTATTGAATTGTGCCCTTGGCTTTGATCCTCTCAAAGAAATGCTGATTGTAGTGGTTATGTGCAGCATTCTTCATCATATTTAAAATTTTATTATAATTCTTTGGAAGTCAGTTCAAACAAAACTAGGTTTATCTCATATCATATAAAATGTAATACAAAGCATATTCTAAAAATGTCAGTTTTTATTTTGTGAGTTCAGATTGACTTCTTATTAGCTCTGTTATCTAAGAAAAACAAAAACATCATAGTAACTATTTGCAGTCACACTTTATTAACAAGGCACATATAATGTGAAATACCTTTTTCCTGTGGAGGAACTGTTACTTGCACTGTGATATCATAAATAATTCTTGGATATTGACTGGAATGCATTTGAGTACATTATCTTGGTTATATCTTGATAATTTTGGGTGTATTTTAGGGCTTTGTAGTTATTTGGGAACTGGATAATGTTTGAAGAGGATTTATTTATTGTGGTTTGAGCCTATTTGTATTATTTTAATTAAAGGAAAAGCAAAAAATGCCTAAGTAACAACAAAAATAGATGGCTTTTTTTTTTTTTTTTGGTAAAGTATAGTCATTTTAGTTTATGTGCAAGTCTACTTTCCAACAGTGATTTCACTTACACCATATTGTATGTCACTCCATTTCTATCTAAATCTATCTTCATCGAAAGAAACTATGACATCTCTTGCTTCTTTAGTTATGATAAACTGTACTTCTCTGTAAAGTTTTTAACAATTTTGCCACCCCCAATTTTGGGGTTGGAGAAAGAGAATGTCTTGTGAGACAAGGAGGAAGAGAAGTTTATTGGTGCAATTTCAGGCAGAGACATCTACTGTCCAGTTGTTAGTATAGAAATAGGCTGTAGAGATAAATATATATATATATCTTTTCCTTTTAAAAATTGTTATACTCAGAATAGCACATTAAGAGCATAATCTCAAAATTGTGACTGTATGATCTGTTGGTTTTAGCCAGTTTTTACTGTAGGTAAATGAAGGTTCATGAGTCTTTTTTTTCTTTTCAAGAGACATTTGATGTTTAATCCAACATGCTTTATGGATTGCCACAAAGGGAGGATTTTTGACATTTGTCTCAGTAGAAAATCAAATGCGGTATGATTGTTACATGTTCTTACATTTCCAGAACTGAAGATCTATATCAATTTAGGGATCATGTCAAAATGGAACAAAGTTTCTTTTGCAAGCCTGCTGTTTATTCGTCCCTTGCTGGAAATGGTTGTAGATTTAAATTTATAACCTTTTTCTCCGTGTGGAATTGACTTTAATGACTCAACACCTTGTGAATATTAAATGTACTTTGTATCGATTTGTCAACTAAAGTGTTTTCTGTATTATTAGCAATAAAATTCCTGTTGAATAGATTAATGTCTTTCCTCTGTTATGCCCTTATTTATGATACTTCTGAAAACCATTTTGCAATCTCTTTGGAACACGTGCTTTGCTCTGAGTTCTCTGAAGCATTTACAGTTAGATTTTAAGATGTGGAGGACCTATAATTCACACAGTGAGGAATAATGAAAATCAGTAAGTTGTTCAGGTATTACACCTCTATTCACTGTCCAGGTGCTGAAAAGTAGTTGATTAAACTGAGATATTCTCTAAGGAAAGAATATGGAAAGTTATATACATTAATTAAAAAAAAATTAAAAAAAAAAAGACAAAGAGAAAAAGTATCTTCATCTGTTCAGGAGACATCTTAGGCTAAATAATCATCCCCACCATTATTTAGCTTTTACAACTAATTTTGATATATAACAGGTAGAATGATTTACAAAAGAGATTGCAGGAAGCAGAACTTCAATCAATTTTAACAAAAATAAAAAATATGTTATTGAGGTTCTGAGTGACGACCAAATCTACAGGATCTGATAGAGAACAATATAAATTCAGATAGTAAGTCCATAAACATGTTTGACAATTTCTTCATTCAAGAGAAAACTGCCTTCTCCTTTGTTTGGTGTCAAAATAATTCTGTGCCTTTTGAAAGCTTGATAGCAGCTGTATAAAAAAATTTCCAATGCTGTGAATGCAGCTATCATTTCCCTATGTAAGAAAAAAAAAAAAAACAAACAACAACAAAACAACAAATCAAACCATCTGAAAGAGAATGGAGGAAAGTAAGAAATGCTTCAAGATTTGAATTGTAATAGTGGATTTGTTTTTTCTTTTCTTTGTCAAAGTAGTTGGGTACTGAAAAGATGAGCCTGTATGTGAGTATGCTGTAGTGCCAGAAGGTTGCTATCCTTATGATTAATGCAATGCCAACTGCATGACATCTGTGAATGTGTACCAGCTACCCATCTCGATGAGTCACTTACTGGTAGGTCTGCTAGGTCTGTGCTTGGTTATTCTAAGAAACAGAACTGTGTTGTGAGATGTCTTTCCTTTTCACGGACCTGTTTGACACTCATGCCTATAATTTTGTCTAGAGAAGAGACAACCTGGTGTATAGAGCACATCATCTTTCTCATGCCCTATGAAGCTGATGTGCTTCTCAGAGATGATTGTCCCTCCCTACTTTGCCTGTTCTAGTGTTTGATCTGGCAGTTGGTGACCCTGCCTGCGGCACAGGGGTTGGAACTAGATGGTCTTGGAGGTCCCTTCCAACCCAAGCCATTCTATGATTCTCAAAGTGTGCTGGGCTCTTTCTTCTCTTCTCCTGCTTACTTCATTTTTTTTGTCTGAAGGTCAGACATGGTACTAATGTAGAGGTTCTAGCCTGTAATGTTGCTTTTTAGTTTCTTCTGCTCCCTGTAAAATAACTGTATGAACAAGTAGTTGTGTAAAATGTGAGTTTTATTTTGAATTTTAGTATTGCCTACAGTACTAATAACAGACAGAGAACAGTGTCTGTTATAACTACAAACTTGTTTAGAAGGAGAAATGTTTGTAAATGCAGAGCCAGCTGGTATAAGAGAAAGTTTCAAAATATTTTAACCATTTCTTTTCTGAATATTATTTTAATATCTGATTACTAAAAAATAAAAGCTCACTAACTTATTGGGTGACATGTTATGGACAAACTGGAGAGTCTGGTCGAATATAAGATGTGCAAATTTTCCTGTTTCCTGGCAGCATCAACTACAGAAATCATTGTTGCTTGTCAGAGGAAACGTCCTAAAAAGAATGAATGAAAGATGGATGAGAGAAAAGATTTATGTAACTACTTGTAGTGACCTGTTAAAACTGTAGTGAAGGAGTGCAAATGCTGTATTGCTTTTAAAAAGAGTTATAGCCTACTCTTATATTGTCCTTAAATAAGATAAGACACTCCTGAATTAGCAGCAGCTAGGAATTTTATGCATTGTGAAGAGTAGGTGAGAGACTGTGAGGGACAGAGGAACATCTTTTTGCATAAAGATGTGTTTTCTTTTGACTTTCATGAAGCTGCAAATTGAAATACGAACTCTGTGTTCCCAGGACTCGCATATTCTCTAGCAGTGTGAAAGGATATGCTGTCCTCACTTGGCAATTTTTTAGCCATTTAAGAACGAACTCAGCAATGGTAGTGAATAGGAATGACATTAGCTTTTCTTGGGCTGCCTTGAGCCTTCTCCAGATTCTGCAGTTGATTTAAATTGGGGCATGCTGGGTCATTGGAGCAGCTCCCGAGAATACATCTCATCTCTGAGGTGCTCTTGTTGGCTGTGCAGAGCGCCTAGGCCGGTCTGCATGTGGTTGTGAGGACATAGCTGCCATCCCTAACTGTTCTATAGCACTAGTAGCTGCTTCCCAGCCAAGCTGGGCCACTGGAGTCTGTGGGAAGGGATGTATGTTTGCTCAAATTCAAGCAATGCCAATGACATACCTGACTTTCCTTCCCTAGAGAGGAGGTGAAGGATAGTAGGGAGTGTGGGGCTGGCTCAGTTACAGTACAGATTGCTAAAGGAGGTGAAGTGGAATTAAAAATGTGTATATTAAATGATTTAAGAAAATGAACACTTCATTACAGATTGAATGAAAGATTTGGGGCTCTTAGTAACACACTTCCTAAATTGCTTGTGTCTACATAAACCATCTGATTTTTCTTTTATTGGAACTCAACTTACCTTGTTCATCTATGACTGTGCAGAGATGAATTTCTTGCAAGATGTCTTTTGGCTTGTGTCTTTTTAGCTATTTGTTCTTATTCCTACTCAAAAAGGAGCTGGTGTTTTTCTGTTATTTTAGTTGTTGTATCGTGTCCAGTGTTATTCTAGTTTCAAGGCTCAAAGTGGCATCTACAAAGCAATGCAAAGGAATTAACAGCTCATAGGTGTGACAGTTTGTTTTGTATATTATCCGTATATTTGCAGCAGTTAATAAAACTTTTTTACCTAATTACCCATCTAGAAGAATAAATATTAGAGCTGGAGCATGCTGTTTCACAGTAACACAGTGAACTGTATTAGTTATCATATCTTCTTTACATAGATTCGTATCTATGTACGACTGATCTGCAGTCCCTGTTCTACTGCTGATCCCTCATTCTTGTCTCTTTGAACGTCTGATCTTTCTGCTACCAAAATAATAAAACATCCAAACATGGGAGCCAAGATTACTCAGCCTGAAGTAATCCTCTGTCTCAGAAGGAAAGGACTCCTGACTCCATGTCAGGTTTATGGCAAAGCAGAGCTGCAGGATGTAAAATGTTTTTGAGTGAAATGCTTCGGTGCTGTCTGAATTCTTCCAGGCAACAAGTAGCAAGAGGAAATAGAATTTCATTACTCAATAGTTCAGGGATGGCTTTTGCAAGTTCACAAGATGTACCGTCTGGAAATTCTTGCTTATTAACATACTGTGACCTTCTTTGGACACAGAGGAGTTCCAAGGTGCTTGATTTGAGTTCTTGAAGTGTTCAAAATAAAATATTTGAAAGCCTAAAAATAATTAAATAAATCTGTTTCTGAGTTGTCCAGATTTACTCTCTTCTACCATGAATCTAACCAACACTGCTGCTTGCATGCTGCTATTGCCTCTTCTACTGCTTTTCAACTAGTTATCACTTAAAATTCATCAGAGATCACTAGCAGCAGGGTATCATGCTCTCTGACTCTTTCCTTCCTTAAAACCTTCAGCAGCCACCTGAGGCTGTGGTGGGGTCCCTGTGAGCTGTGGAACCACTGCCAACTCTAGAAGAGCCTGTTCAGCACAGCCATTGTTGATATTAATACTTGATAGTGCTCAAGTAACGCAGGCATCCTTTTTGGGTCTTGGACCAGGTTGGAGAAAAATGTTTTCTATGACTTTAATGTTCTGGAGAAATATTATTAATAAAGGAGGATTTGTTTTTCTAATTAAAAACTGCTGAAATCTATTTAGCATTAGTTTCTAAGAATTCTTGTCTCAATATTCCACTCTCTGTGACCTGTACTTAAGGACAGGTGTATTAATTCTTATTTCTTTTTACAGAATTTAAAGTTTATTTTTTACTTGATTAAGTTTTTTAAGGGAATCTGAAATAAATTAATATTACTGAGATTCTTTCCCTTAGTCAAATGCTACTGAAACTGGCAAATGAACCTAGTATATACTGACATGGAGGATGAAGCGTATTATTTCTTTAGAAAACTGAGCTACAAGTCTATTATTTCCTTACTTCTGTTTGATGGAAAACTAGACTTTTGTCAGGAAATAGTGAATTACTGCTCATTCAGGAAATCCACTGACAACTTTTACCTTTCTAGATTCTAGATTTGTTTTAAGAAAAGGTCTGTTTTATACAAACTGTGATGTATTACAAAATGTTGCTTTCTACTTTTGAAGAAAAAAATACTATGGAATTTCACTGAGTAGTGTGAACCTCTTAAAAATATATATATGCTAGCCTCATGCCAGTGTGGCTATATGTAACTCGATGTGACTGTGATTCTGTGGGAAAGAAGCCTTACAAGATTGTGCTGTGTTTGAAATATGTGGTGGGCTCTCTCCATGCTGGAGATGTCACAGGCAAGTGGTTTGCATCCCTTCTGAGACCCCCATGGTCAGGCTGAACCCTCACTGCAGACATGACAAGCTCCTTCCAAATGACCTGTTAATAGACTAAAAAGATATCCAGCATAGAAAGTATCTGTCTCTCGTGCTGCAGAAGCTGGACTTTCTAAATGTGATTAGCAGATGGATTGTATTTTCCCGCTCTGGGTCACCCTCCTGCAGTGTGCTCTGAAGCTACAATATATGGTCAGAGAATTGCAGCAGCTCTGTTTAAAAACTGCACAGCTTGAGCTAGGGTCAAGGTAGGACTCAAAGCTGTTGTGACTCTGGTTGTTTATTTCAGTCTCTTCTGTGGCATAGAAGTTCATAGATTTTATAGACACGTCACTGCAATCAGCAGTTTACTGACATGCTAAGTGACACAGATCTAGGAATGGGAGTGGATGCTACCGGGCAAAAATACATTCCACATCTACTGCGTGTAGCTGGTAACTTTCCAATTGGGCACAGCAAATTGCTTTGGAATGACTTGTTCTCAGTCTGGTTTATTCTGTTTTCTTTTCTCCTTGGTCTGAGTGGGATGGTTTTTATTGACTTTCACTTAGAGAGGAGAGGGAGAAAAAAAGAAACAACTAAATTTTATCAATACTCAGCATTAGCATTAGCTTTTTCCTCCTTACTGCAAAGAGTATGACCAAAACTGTCAAGCACTTAATATCTGCAGTGGTTGGCTCCAGTTTGATGCTCACATTCCCTCTTCTGTCTAGTCTCCTGGTCCCTTGACACTATCATGCCATGGCCCCAGTGGCTGTTAAAGACTTTGAGCTGGTAAAGGAAGAGTTTGTAGTTTGGATGTTATATACCACTGATACACCCAATAAGCCCAGAAAGGTTTATAACTCACTGAGTGGCTAAATTGCTTAGTCAAATCAAAAGCCCACTTTGTCTTGACTGTAGAATCACCATACTTCTGCCTTGGAGTCAGCCAGATTTGTACCATGAATCATGAGGGAATGTGCTGGGATTCTCTTTTCTTTGTGTGCTCTTTAAGTACTTCATGCTCCTGGTCCACAAGTTTCTTGAAAGAGAGAGGATATGGAATAAGAGCAAAGATAGGCAATAACCCAGGGAATGAGTGTTTAGCTCCTTAGTTCTATGGGGATTCTTTCACATGTGTTCCCATGAGTCAGACTGGATTTTCACTGCAGTATATTTGCAGTGAGTTTATGAACCAGTGAATTTATTACCAGTGTATTTCATGTCGCTGTTACTTTGATTATGGTTGGTACCTCTAATGCCAACACATTGATGTGTAAATGTAGATAATAGCTAGCTATAAATTTAAATTGAAGCATCATTCAACAAACAGATATCCAGAAAGAAGGAAAAAAAACAACTATAAGAATTATCAAGAAAATGAAATGAATTATCAAGGAAAATGAAGAACAGCAAGAAAAAGTTAAGAAACTGTCTGTCTTTCTAAAATATTTCCTAGAATCCAACCATATGGAATGGCTGATAGTGTTGATTTGAAAGAAAGCAAGCAGATTCTATGTTGAGAAACATAGAGTACTCCATCCTCCATAGTCAAAAGGATAAAAGAGCACTGCTGTGCCTGATGTCAGGAACACAGCATAGGTATACTTTCCTGAAATTAAAATTTGTATTCAGTGTTCTTATTGTTATCTATTGTTGCCTAGTAATTTCTCCTTGTGATTTCATCAACTTCAGCTAAAAGCACTTTACTTTCAGTATTGTAATAATTTCTTTATAGGTAGATGCAGTTTAATATTATTTACAAATAATTTCATAAAAATAGGTTTGAACACTGGTTTTCATTTCAAAGTATTTTTTGATGAGCCCTTTCGTATTCAACTTTAAAGGTACAAAGACGTTTCAAATTCCTGTGGTGTTGTCGGTAATTTTTCTTTGGCCAATTTTGCCACCTAGTGGCTGTAATTAAACAGAACCGCTCATTTTCTATATGATGTAGCACAGTGCTGCTGTGTTTTTCTTTTGCATTGAATTTTTTGTCATTTGTCCATTGACATGAATTTCTAATGCATCTGAAACAGCTCAAAATATTTTTATCAAGTAAACGTTTTCTCTTCTTATCTTTTTTAAGAGCTCGATAAAGTAGTGACTATAAGTATAGGGGAGTTGAATGCTACAGAATTTATGCTCTTTTTAAGGACGTAGACTTCTCACAGTTGAATCAAAATAATTGATGGGTCCTGTTAAAATTCTATAGTGAAAATATTATACAATTTTAGGCCTATGTTTATATCTTCCACAACTATTCTTCCCTCTAGTATCCCTGAAGAATATCTAAAATAAATCATCCTTGTTCACATATAGTCCCTACAAGGTGGAGAAAGGAGAAACCTGTGTCAGCAATGCTTTTACTTCAGTATGCTTTACAGATATCATTGAAAGTTGCTGAATCCATAAGCAGAATCATGGAGACTGTATATTGTTTTTTTCTTCCCTTTCCACGTGTTTCTAATTCTGATGCAGAACCAGATCAAAAAGAAATTAATACGGCCCTAAATTATATCTATGTATGTTGCAGTGTCTTTAGTTCTGTTAAATGCAATTAAGATAGAAAATCTGCAACAGCTGTTTCCTCAGCATCCCAGTATCCTATGATAGCGTACGTGCTGTGAGCAACTGCAGAGGACAAGAAATGTATGGTGAGCTGGTGTACCTTAAAACCTCTGGACACTGATTCAGCTGCCATCTCATCTCTGGGACACACCAAGCTGCTCGCAAGACAGCTATCCAATATATATACATATATAGTCATATCTATATATATATTTAAAGTAGAAACACTATCATTTGTTTTTTCTTCCCCAAATGTTTGGTGTTGTCCTTGCTTAATACATTTTCTCTAAACTAAAGGAGATGTGTTGGGAGGAAAACAATTCCTCCAACAAGAAAAAAAGCATCTTTATCCATGATATAGGCATTTTAAAGGAGAGAAGACTTAGATCAGATACTGGGGGAAGTTTTCCGCGAGGACAGTAGCGAGCTGCTGGAACAGGCTGCCTGAGAGGTTGTGGATGCCCTGTCCCTGTGGATGTCCAAGGCCAGGTTGAATGGGATCCTGGCAGCCTGATCTAGTGCTTGGTCTAGCAATTCTGCCTGCAGCAAGCGGGGCTGGAACTAGATGATCTTTGAGGACCATTTCAACCCAAGCCATTCTATGATTCTAGGAGCAGAAGAGCTAGAAAAATCTATTCTTTTTCTTCCTTTTGATTCCTTTTATCTGCCCTATTTTTCTTATATTTATTGCTATGACTTTTTTTTTTTCCTAAGCAAATTGAAGCAAGCTCTGTGACTGATTTACATTTAATATTTAATAATTGACCACAAATCTAAGCATGATACAGTATAATTGGCCTCACAAACCATGTCATGTTTATTTATAATTAAACTTTTCTCAATAATTTGGTAGTTATCAGAAGTTTGAATGTCTCTTATCCGTCTTTTGCTTCTCACTGAGCTTGTAGCTTCTGGAAGTAAACTGAGCTAAAAAGTTATGGAAAAAGCTATCATACCTCTTGTTCAAAGTATAGCCTCGTGAGTTAACTTTACAGGAAACTAAAATAACGCAGTCATCTTGTCGTAATATTATTCATGTGATCAGATTCAATACACCAAATTACGTAATTGCTGAGATGTACTCCATAAGTAGCTGAACTAGAGGAGTGAATAAGCAGCAGGAAAGAAGGGGAGGCTGTGCAGAATTTGTTTTCAATGAGAAAGAAGCAAGTTCTTGACTTTTGATTTGATGTCTAGGTAGAGATGTTCATAGTCTCTGAGATTGCAGTAGAGATGACCTTAACATTGAAGGAGGAAGTCTAGATACGCAGATGTAGAAGCTGCCAAATGTTCAGTGTTAATCAGATTTCTGATAGAATCTGTGTGTGTGTGTAGTATGACCTTAACTCCTGGCAGAATGTGCCTGAGAATTAGTTTTCAAGTAGAAACAGTAGGATTGTATGCAAACTGGAGGAAAGAGGAGAGGATGAGGTGTGGGAAATATCTTGTGTTCAAATACTGGTTGGAAAGGGAAACCTGAAGAACAAGCTGCCAATAGAGAAGATGATGAATACAAGTAGAGGATCATAAGAAAAAGCAAAGACTGGTTAGTCGGGGCAAAATAGGACGGTGAAGGGATTTTAGCATTTGAGGAAAGAAAAAAAAAGGTACAGCAGACGGTCAAGTGGCAAAGAAGAAAACGAAGCCAAAGCCAGAAGAGAAGAGGAAAAATGGCAGCAATATATATGGCTTAAGGTCTGCAGAGAAAATTGATGTCCTGGATACAGGAAACAGGCTTCAGGCAAAGAGAATGATGGGGCATAACCTGACCAGGCATCAAGAAGACAATGCATGACTGGGTGGGGAAATCTCTTCAAGAGAGACTAGATAGTCTGACACAGGAGGGAAATTTCTGTGATCTGCTGTCCAAGCTATCTAATTGACTGGTCAGTTTCATACTCTATTTGAAAAGCAAATAGGTAGGCTGGTAGCTTGACAGCTTCATACAAGCCAGGTTTAATCATGACTTTAGGCAAATTTCTTACGATCTATCTCGGGAAGATTTTAACTTGTTGGAAAATGAGCTTGCAAAAATTGTCGTTTGTCTTCACAGAACCAAGGAGTCAGTAGGGGTTTGAAGGGACCTCTGGAGATCATCTAGTCCAACCCCCCTAGATCACCAAGCACAACAAAGACTGTAGATGTTGCCACTTTCAGGATCAACTGTGATAACAAGGAGGGACTACAATATTGAAAGATAATGTGAAATATTTTTTTAACTTATATTGGCTCAGAAATGACATATGCATCATGATGTAAGCAAGAAGGTCTTAAATACTGTAATAAATGAATAGTTGCTAACTACCAAAAACAGCTTGGTGATCACTAAGTTAAAAGATGTGGGGATAAAAGAGTGTTGTGCTTTTTCAGTCTACATTGATAGTTTTCTGCAACTTCGGCAGAAGATTAAAAAAAATAATAAGTCAAGTAATAAAACTCTGAAGTAAAGCCAGTCTGCATGAAACCTTCTTAATGAATATGAAGACTCCTTGGGACTAATGTTCTTCTCCAAAGAACAGCTGGCAGAGGATGTTTATAATATTAATAGAAATTCAACAACATTCATTTCTGGTGAAAGACAGGAAGGTGGGAGCCATAGCAGGAAAATGCTTATTGTCAGTGATTAAATCAGCAAGCTGTTATTTAAGAATGTTAACTGAATACAGAAGTCTTGAGCTAGTATTGCATTTTTTTAAATTAAATTCAATTACTTAGATTTTTTCTGGATGATACATATCATACATGCACATTGCAGTAAAGGTTATCCATTTGGAACCCCATTACAAAAGCTGCTGCTGAAGAACCATTGCCTTCTTCCAAGCAATGTGAGAGTTCCTGAACTTCAGCAGAACTAGGCTCTCAGAAAGCCTTGAGAGGGGATGAGTACAGCATGTGATAATGAAGCATTGCATATGACACCAATGGAGAAATGTCATATTATTAAAGTTATTTTCAGTAGTTTCCAAGAATCATATTTTTAATACTAATCTTTTTGCATGCAATGCATTGCATAATGCGTAGCAAACAGTAAAAAGATTGACTCGGCCTATTTTTGAGAATCTCATACAAGGTTTATGTCTCTAACTTTCTAAGTAGGTTTTGATTTGTCTCTGATTTTTTTTTGAGAAAAGGGACTAAATCTCTTTTTTTTTTTTGTGTATAGTTCATACAATGTAGACGAATCCAAGGGGTTCAGAAACAGTTTATTCTGCCAATAAACTGGAGTTGTTTTTGTCACAATTCTACTGTCACCACTGACCCATCATACAATTTTGTATTGATGCTTAAAACGCTTTATTTATATACAGCTGTCTGAATTAAATGTCTGCAACTGAGTCCCTCTGAAGTGCTACATGGAAAGAATTTTAAATGGTACTGAATAAATTCATCCATTTAACAGCTGGCTGATATGCAAAAATCTTTTAGCAAAAAATAATTCATTATTTCATATGTGCTTAGTCCATTAAACTACCTAAAAAGCGGATATGAAAAGCTTTAGAAGAAGGATTACAGTTAAAAGCAAATTAAATGTTTTGATATAAACTTAGGAATACGTTTAAGTACTTAAAGTTGTTATGATGCAAATGTGAAAATCAAACCTAAATATTTGTGTGTATAAATTCTTTCTTAGTATTGGTAATATTGAACTGAAGTCGTAGAAAAACGGCTCTCAAGAATCTTTGAGGGATCATTGTGATTGGACAAGGTTTGTATGGACCGGAGGAAAGCAAACATAACCACAGTGATCAGGAAGGGTACAAGAAGGACTATTTGTGGAGCTCCAGCTAGTCAGCCTCACCTCAGTCCCTGTGAAAGATGATGGAGCAAATCCTCTTGGTAACCATTACTAAGGACAAATAGGTGACTAGGAATAGTCAGCGCATATTTAAGAAGTGCAAATCAGCACCAGCTCAGCCAGAGATCATCATAGTGCTGCCCTTCACAGGAGTTGTTCTTGGGGTAGACAATTTAACTTTTTCATTAATGGTCTGGATGATAGGACAGAGTGTACCTCCTGCAATTTTGCAGGTAGTACAAATTTAGGAGAAATGACTGATACACCAGAGGATTCCCAGCTGGAGAGACAGTTTGACAGAAACCTCATGAAGTTCAGCGAAGAGATGTGAAAAGTCCTGTACCTGAGGAAGAATAATTCAGTGGGGCTGGCCAGGTGGCAAGAAGCTTTGTGAAAAAGGCCCTGAGTAGACTTCAAGTTAATGTGAGCCAGCAGTTTGTCCTTGCAGCAAATGCAGACAGTCTCCTGGGCTGTGTGTCAGGAAGAGAAGTGCCAGCAGCTCAGGAGGTGATCACCTCCTCTCTGGTAAACTCAGGTGAAACATGCCTGGAATGCTGAGTCCAGCACAGGGCTCCTCAGCACGAGATGTTGACATATGCAGCAGTATAGCCAGGAACCAAAACATTGCCTCTGGGCTTGAAGCGGGATGGATAGTATGAGAGCTGTCCTGATTTAGACCGGAGAAGGAAAAAGCTTGGATGGGTCTACATATGAATAGGAAAGGAGTAGAGAAGACAGAAACAGGCTTTTCTCGGTAGTGTCCAGGGACAGGACAAGAGGCGCCATGCACAAATTGAAATATAAGCAATGCCAATTCAATGTAAGATAAAATATTTTTATTGTGATGATGGTCAAGCACTGTGACAGTTTGCCCAGAGAGAGTGTGCAAGGCTCTGGCCTTGGAGATACTCAAAACACAACTTGACGTAGCCTTACTCTAGCAGAGCCTGTTCTGAGCAGGGGTTTGGACTTGATGCTCTCCAGTGGTGCCTTGCTGCCCTCACTGTTCTGTAATTCTGTGGATAAAATGAAATAACATTGTAAAGTAACTTTTTAATAAAGAATTCTGAGATTAGCATAGGATGGACGGTCATTGTTTTTTGTCTTACATTTTTTTCTGAATTAAAAAAATATCTCTCTGCTCTCATTGGAATTGATGTGATGCCATTTGAGGTAGTTGGGGCAGCTGTGCCTTGAGCTTGCTGGCACTGAACACTTCAGATTCATCTCATTAGCCCTAGGCAATCACTTGATCAGATTATAGAAGATCTGGCAAGGAGCTCTGGGTGACCGTGAGCTGGCCGAGGCTTTATTCAGATAGTGCTGTTTAGCTGAGGAAGCCAATCAAGGTAAATGGTAACAATTTACTGACAGCCTCTTTTTCTTTTCCCACCTTTCAGCTTACGTAACATGTGACATGGAGCACTTCAGCAGAATACAAATAGCTGTGTCACTCATTTGCCCTCTAAGAGTTCATTCCTACTCAACTTTTCGTGCCAACCTGTTCATTTAATTTCAGATAAATACATATGTCATTTCTTTTACACCATTCCAGTATGTTGGAGGAACTGCCTCTAGACATTTGAAAATCAGCCATATTGTCTTAATGATAATGGCTGATTAAAATTTAAAAATATATTTTAAAATATTACACTTATGTATTGTATATATTATATACACTTTAAATATTAAATTTAAAATACATTTCACAAGAAATACGAAATTAGGAGGGTTGATTTGTTTATAGAGGTATTGTTTTCAGTGTTCGAGTATTGAAAATGTATCCTTAACTAGCTTGGTAGAATTCTATTGTTTAGTGGTATTTCCTTATTTTTAGATACTCCAGGATTAGATCTCTTGTTTACACCCTCAAGTTAAGGTAGCATGGAAGTGGTTTTATTTTATTTTATTTTTAAAGGCAATGTTAAGATATTTTTTGTTTCAGATTTGCCAGTACTCATTAAATTAGATTGTTGCAGATTTGCCTAAGGCTAAGCTCAACCAGAAAGTGTAAGGATAGTGATAAAATTTGCTGCCTGACTAGTCATCATTATTTCTTTATAGACAGTAAGCACTGCTAGAAAATCACAAATTTGTTAATGGGAAAGACAATCATTTACAAAATAAAGTAAAATCAAGTATGTGTGTTGAAGTAAATTTAACACAGAATGTATATAGTTTACTTCTGTGTTCACTGCATTGCATAATGGGAACTGTAAACAAAGTTGTATTTTGCAGAACATAAAATTTCATTAAGTTTCAATTACGCATAAATTTGACCATGTGTCCCTTTTATTCCTATAGTCCCAAATAATCATTTACTATTTAATAAATAATCTGATTATTTATTAAGCCCTCTCTCACCCCTTCATGAAAGGCCTAGTCATGTTGAAAAATAAAAAATTGTCTGAGGTATGGCCTTGATAAAGTATTTGAATCATTTGGGAGGAGTAGGTAACAGAGAGATGATGAAATGCTATTCCTGTGTTGAAAGTAGAGATTTCATGGCCAGATTATGAAATCTTTGATTTTGAGAATAGATACATATCAATTGAAGTAAGAGTTGATACTGGCTGCTAAGAGATTCTTGTGTTTACTTTGGGTGGTTTTGATGAGTTTTAGAAAGAGTTAGAAATATAGACGCATTTAGCTACTTCAGAAGCAGTTGAATCTTCTAAAATAAGTCCTGCATTTTCATATCGTTTGCCTTAATACAGCAGGAAACATGGACATGAAACCAGTATTATCAATGATTTCCACATAAATGTCATAAATTTTGTTAAATAATAAAATATAACAGTGATGTATCATTTTCGTACTGTTAATTTTCATATGGATCCCCCAGAAGAGAGGAAAGTAATCGTTAGAACGTAGAGGACTGACTGTTACGTCTATATGTATAAAAGTTCTGCATTATTCTGTCTAGCTTTATTTCATTAGTTATTTTGAACAAATAATTCTTTTTTTTTTCTTTCTTTCTTTTTTTTTTTTTTTATGGCAGCATTCTTTCTCACTGTTTGTCATTATTGCTATATTACTAATGAATTTGTCAGTCACTCTGAGCGTTCCTGATCTGAAGAGATGCATGGTCTGTGCTGCTTGTTGGACTGATACTCTGCTTTTGGACTGCTGGTTAGGAGGGCACTTCTCTGTTACTTTATGAACTACCAACTTCTGTTTTCCTGCTAAAAATAACTAATTACCTATCTGTCTGCTTGGTAGGGTGAAAAATAAAGGTAACTTAGATTTAGCTACATAGATTACCTCCCTACATCCACTATTTCCTGCTTTTAATTATATTACTCTGATTTTATTTTTTTTTAAAGATGCTGAGAGCATCTGCAGATCTGAGATGATTTATCAGCCATACGTCTTCACTAACAGTTGTGGCTTTACACCAAAGCTCATTGGGCTTGAAGAAACCAGTCTGCCAACTGGTGTACATTGTTAGATGAGATGGGGGATGGGATGGGAGGAAAAAAGTGAGATTTGAAATCTCTCTATGCATTTCTGTCCCCAGAGACACACAAATGCTTTGAGCTGATTATTATTTATTTTTGAAGAGGAAAATCATACTTAAAAAATAAAAACAAACAAAAACAAACAAACAAAAAAAACTTGGCAGAATTTAGTACCTAAATTGAGTTTTAGCTGCCAGATTTGTAAATGTCGACTTCTTTGTTACTTATCTTAGCACAGAGCCCAAGGACTTTCTTCTCACTGGGGCAGATCTTCATTATCTTCTGCTGAAAGAAAGCTCCTGGATGTTTAGCTGGTTTAGGTTCCTGGTGCCAATTTTCTTCCTTGGTATTATATCTAATTTTTTTCCTTGTGGAATTTAATAATAAATTCAAGCAGGAAAATAAAAGGAAAAATGTGTACCTATAAAAAGCAGTATATTGGTCCCCTTTTAAGTTATTTTAAGTATATTGTGCATCCTGTTTTCCAGCAAAGTGTCAGTGATGAGAGAGTTAAGTTTTGGTCAGGGTTAAAAAAAAAAAAAAAAAAGTAGGTGAATCATGTATTTGTTTGACCGGAGATGTACAGTTCTGGAGACATTTGAGTCTCTCAGAGCATTGCCATAAAGTACCGAAGGATTTAATTTTAAGATATAATATAGCTATTAAGCCTATTATGTCAATACAGGAATATTCAGTCTCTCCAAGAAGAAGAGTGATGCCTGCCTGAATGATGACCTGTGATCATAAACAGGTTAATTTAATATGACCTGATTTCAAATGCGTTCCCTGATTACTTTAAGGGTAACAATTTTTTATGATTTCTATCTTTTCAAAAACATTATCCATAAATCTTAATTATCCAAGTATTTAATTATCTCCGTCAAGAAAAACAGAAGAGGGAGGTGTGTGTTAATCCCACAGTCTAAGCATACTAAGTATATATTCTGAGTTTTGTGCTCTCTCAAGTTCTTCCTGCTACAGCATCAGCCTGTGATGTGAGCCAGGTAGTAAGGCCACTCGGCAGCCGTGCCGACGATTCATGTGAGACACGTACTGCCAGACAGAGCATCTGACTGTTTGGAGGCTGGTTCTAGTCCTGAGGATCCAGGGTGAATTGAAGTCTAGACTCCGTCATTTTTTCAGGCTGTTGGGAAGGGATAAATAACAAATCAGATATGCCCAGGACAGAACAGAGGTAACCGTGAAGCAAGGATGCTCCTGCTAGTTTGTGCTCTGGGAAGGAAGCTGTAAGAACAGCAGCAACAAGAAAAGCAGCAGCAGCAGCAGCAGAAGCCCTTCGGAGAGCCGGGTGTTGCAGCACTCTGAGATCCAAGGACTCTGCTACGTCTGTCTTGCCTAAGTTCAGAATGGTTGGTACAAACCTTATGCCATGTGTTCTGAAAGGTGCATACGAATATGGAATTTTCACTGTAATAACTACATGCTGAGGAAATAAAGACGTGCTTCTGGGTTTTTGTTGTCGTGGCTTTTTCTGCTTTTATTTTTATTTTTAATCATCTGAAAAAGAAGAGATTGATTTACTCAGAGTAAGTAACTTTCATCCATCTTCAAGATAAACGAGAAGGGCAACTCAAAAGCTGGAGGGTGACTGTCTGGAGGCTTTCCTACCTGTTTTCTTTTACCTGGGGCTGAAAAGTGAGGAGAGATGGACAGTGTCTCAGAGGAGACAGGAATGCCCAGAGCTTGGTGAAGCCACACACTGACTGCTGCCTGCTGTCCTCTTCATGCAGTGCTGTGGGCTGGTGCACCGACGGCGAGTACGGGTTTCCTATGTAAGTTTCTATTTGTATTAGTATAATAACTTGTATGTTCAACTCCTAATATATTAGATGGTATGATATGGCTCAGTCAGACATTTTAGTGTATATCTGAGATGCCAACCAGAGTACTAAGCATCTGTGAAATAAGTTTTTACAGCACAGAGACACAAAGATCCTTTTCACAAGTAGGAATACCATCTAATTTTCAAAACTTATTCATACCATGGGTCTATTTAATTTCATAGTAACTTACGATGTTAAGAGATTGCAATTCTGACCCTTCTGACCCTTTTTTCTTGTTCAGTTGTGTATTTTCTTTTCTCGGTAACAGCTAGGTAAGTGGAGTCATTAGAATAGATCATCTATGTTTACTAATATACGATAACAGAAAATGAATATAAGATAGGGTGGCACAATAATTATACAAAAGACTGTGCATAAAATAAAAATCCTCTTATGAGGCACTTCTGAAAAAGAGCCATCATAGAGTGGCAAAGGTTTGCAGACCATCAGGCCGTGGTTTGTTTGCTTTCCAGAACAGGGTATTTCAGTACTCTGATATGATAAGACTGCTCTGTATTGCAAAATGGCTGTCTCTAATAAATTCCACAAGGAGGGACAGAGCCAAAGCTTAAGTATTAGTAATGAAAAAGATTGGCTGTTAGCTGAAATATGCCTGAACTATACTCAGCTGGAGTGATAATTTCCTAAATAATTCATTTATATTTAAACATTCCTTTTCTATTCTGCTATTTGGTTGTTAGAGAGGCGTGATAAGAAACAGGAGGTTAAAGTGATGTGGCTAAGCTGCAAACTGAGATTGCTGAGTATTTGAAACATGCAGCTTATAGCTTGTTGCACAAGAAAAGAGCATATGTATGAGGAGGAATAGTTCTGCTGTCAGGAATACTCTGTTCATTTCTCTATGCTGTAGAAAGCTTTTATATAGAATGCAAGGTCATTAATAAGTGGGATCTAAATAAAAGCATTGTGGATTGGTAGAGAGCAAAATTATTGGAAATGCATCTCTTGTGCTAGAGCACATTTCAGAGATGTAAACAATGAGAAAGGTGAGTGAGGCTGTAGTGATTTTGCCGGGCTGATTTGACTTTGGATGTGCTTGGTTCTTACTGATGCAACAGTTGATAATATTGTGTAAAAAGCAGACAGAAGTTTGGACATTCAGATGAGATAATTTGTCATGGGTACATGTAAACAGTACAATATTCTGCATAAGTTCATTGTCTGCTCTGTTTTAACTAACAATTCAATGTGATATTAAAAGTTGAATCTCTATAGTGAAAATTTTTAATATATTATATTTGTAGTTACTCTCACTGTTACAAAAAAAACTGAAATGTGAATGCACTGAAAGCACTTACTTATGAGTTCTCTCATGCCAGTAGACTTCAGGGCTGCATGAAAATAATGACATCTTGAGAGGCATCACCCACTCTTCTGTTTCTATGTATTACTGGTAGCACCAACCACTGTGAGTAATGTTATCGGGACAGAATATATCTGTGTTTGTAGGCTGAATGCTGATTTGTGAACTACAATGGCATCTACTCAGGTTTAGTCTCAGACTAAACATATTAAAATCTATGGACTTCAAGCATCACTTTTTGGATGTTTGTGGGAAGGGTGAAAGATACCTAGTAAGTGTCTTACGTAATACTAGCGTTCGTATTTTACTCTGTGATACTTGTTGTACCAAGGTTATTATGCAAATGCTGTTAGACCTCAGGGTGTTCCAAATGTCTTTAGCATCAGTTTCTACTGTGTACTGAAAGAATGCTTCATCTTGCTTAGGATAAGTGGAATGGAGGTTGCCCTTGATCTTTTTGGTCTTTATGTGGAAGTTGACTGTGTTCTCAAATTACTTAAATAAAGTTTTACTTTATTTTTTTACTCAATTTATTTAAATTTACTCAAATTACTTAAATATTATAAATAAAAATTATCTCTGTTTTTAGAAGCCTTGATTATCCAGATCCATTATTATTGAATTTTTTGGTGCTCCCAATGACACTGGGCTAATTGAGGTTATCCTGAATGATTCTTTTGGGATGAAAGTACTGAAATTAATGTGAGATAAGATATGGCCTTTTCATTAATGTCTGACTCACTGAGGAAAAAATCAGACTTTTATTCTGGGTTATTAGTTTACAGATCTTAAGTTGACTATGAATGGGGGTGGAAAATTATCCAACTTAGAAGTTTTTTGTTTGTTTTTGAGAAGTGGTGTCAATATTGTACTTTGTGCAATTCAAACACTTGTGACCAAGTCTACACATTTTTTCAACTAATCCAGCTTCTGCTGATCTAGACCTTAAAAGAAAAAGTGGATATTTTAGACATTATCAATCTTTTTGATTTTGGACTTTTTGGTCAGGAATAGACAGATCACCTCAATTGGTTATGTGGACTCCCATTTGGAGGAATGGCATGCTGGAAGAGGAGACGGCTATGTTCTTAATTCTGTGCGTCCGATCTCAGTGTCAGATTAGTGCATATAGATTAGTCCTCTACCTGTGTACAAGGCGAAACTTGGAGGCCTGGATGGGATGCATACATCCTCAACTTCTCTCCAGGATTTGTTGGCATTCTATTATGTGCAGGCAGTGCAACATGAACAAGATTAAATAAGTCTCAGGTGTTCTCCCTGGGCTTTCCTGCTTTCTCTTCAGCATAGTTCCATACACAGCCTGCACCCAAGAGTTTCCAGTCTTTCTCTGCCTGTGCTGACAGTTTCTCTGTGGTTCAGTGATCAAGGTCATAGAGGCTGTGATCCATTTAATTGTGGCATAATCTGCAGCTCTGAAAAGTAGGTTGTTTAATATGAATGTTATGACTGTGTGTTAGCACTCACAGGAACTGAATATTTTCATGATTAAATCTGGAGATAATTCTGTACATCTAAATGTTATTCCTTTTAGACCTGTCTGTGAAATGGAGTCATGCCATATATCAAATGGAATCCATTTTAGGTAGGAAAGAGGAGCAATTCTGTGGAGCTCTACAAGTGGACAATCTTGTCTTCTTTAGGAAAGTGGAGTCAAAAACATTAGTGCTAAATGTACATAGCCCAAAAATGTTCTCATAGCGGACTGCTGGCATGTTACAGAACATCCAAGTGCATTGGTGCCTGAACACTGTCAAGTGTGTTTTAGTTTTCAGACATTAGTTTAATCTTCCCATGTGCTGCTGCAACCATCGGATGCTGCAGTCTGCTAGAAGTCACTTAGAAGTCTTGAGCTGTCTTCAGCTCACAACTGTTTTCTCTGCATGTGCATAGGAAACTACCAGGAAAGCTGTTCAAATGAGTCCAAGATGCTTCCTGAATGTGCACATTTCTGAATAGAGCTACTAGCTGGCCATGATATTTCTTTGCCTGCCTCTGCATACTGTCTCCTTTTACCACTGTGGACTTTATTTGCAAATACTGCAATCAGTGGTGCAACATACCCACCCAACTGGAAAAATTGATATGGAAACTTTGCAGTGGTTGACTAGGAACTTTTTATCCATGACAAGTTAAAACAGTGATAGGTACTACTGGAGCGCCCATGACTGGCAAATCCAAATACACTGAGCACATTAGTATACTACAGAATACACCTAGGCTTCCTGGCATCTCAGCAGATATCATGTGTTGCCACTCCTACAGCTGTGCAATAGTAGTGGGATCGAGTGAGGGAAGGACACCATCTGAGAAAGTTCTGGATAATCAAGCAATAGGCTGAATTCCAATTGGGTTTTTGGCAATTGTTGAAAATACTCACTTTTCCTATATTTCCCAGCTTTATTCTTAATTCTTATTTAATAGTAGTTTGATAACTGTGGTAATTTAAAATTTCATCTTGTTCACTTTTTGAAATAACGCTTTTTTTTTTTTTTAGAATTATCAAATAACATTTCTGTTTAGTTGTAAGGACCATTCAGAATAGGTGTGGGTCAATGCTTAAAAGATTTTTCTCTTCGATATGTAACTAATTTGATAAAGGATGCAGATGATGTCTGGAAGCAAGTATTCATTACTATGACTATAATCTTTTCCAAGGAGTTATTATAATTTAATATGAAACCAACCAAACAAAACCAAACAACCCTAAAAACTGCATTCCAAAACAATATGAGCTTTATTTAAAGACTGGAAGTGAAATTTATGATATGGCCTGTACTGCAGGTTTTAGTTTAATGTAATTAAGTAACTCGGCATAGTTACGTTTTCAGATGCTTTTCTAATGGTGGGGACTGTAATTGGAGAGCTTTCTGCCTGCAGCAGTGAGAAGGATGCATACAGAAGACTCTTTGTACTTTAGACCTCCTGAGGGAATGTTCTCTTTTTGTTTTTTTTTCAAGTTTGGATCAGGTTTTCTTCTTTCTGTTCCTCTTGGTACCGTAATCTCCTCCATCTATCACATAATCATGTTTCTCAGCAGATTATTCTTTCTCATAGCAGATGATGTTCTTCTCTTCCTTCCTTTTGCTCCCTGCCTCCGTATCTCTTCTTCATTGCTGATTTATATGTCTTTTTTCCCCCAGATATAAATACATTTTGTCCTTCTGAATTATCAGCACTTTGTGTTTTTGTCTTGTAGAAATATTCCTTCACATTTGCAAACTCCTTTTCCTTATGTTGATATTAATCCCATACCTATGTTTTTGTTTCTTGAGATTGCATATGCCAGCTCTATTTCTGCAGTCCTTTGTGCTCCCACCCCATCAGCCCTAGACTTTTGTCCATCCCTCTTTTCTATTGCTCTTGTCACTTATGGTAGAAAAGCATAGTTGTTCTCAAGAAGTTACAGCAGCTGTTGAAGAACTGCTATTATTATGAGGATTTTCCTTCATATTACTTTTCTATGTGGAGACTTTTCACTGCCCAAATTAAAGGGAAATAAGTCCCCTTTATAATTCCCTGCTCTCCATATGCATTCAGTTGTCTAACACAGAGTTATAGTTACATTGTGGAGTAAGCCAGAATGCTTCCATTGTAGCTCCAGTTCACTGACATGAAACTTTACGCATTCCAATTAATTTGGGTTTTACCTTTTATGTATTAGGTGGTCATAGTTTCTTATTTTTGACTCTTGTGGTTTCATTTATATGATAGTTCCATTTCTTTTTTTTCCCAGCTTGGAGCTGGATTGTCGAACCTTTGCTTAAAGAAACGAATACATTTCCTTGCCCTCTTTTAAATTCTTTCTTCTTGCTGCATTCCCTAGGTACGACCTCTGAATTTAATTTACTGGTGAAAGGAGCTTCTTTTGAAAAACTTCTTACACGTGGGAGAATTAAATGGAACATTTATAGCTCATTATGCATTCTGAAGTGAAATTATATAACAATATAGTTGGTAGATGAAATATTGTGACAAAAAGGGCCTGCTCTCTTTCATTCTGCATGCTATATAACTGTGCTTGAATAATAGATGAAAAATGTTTAAAATGTCAATTCAGCAGAAATATCACAGTTTAACGTATGCTGAAATAGAGTATATTTTACCTTTTAGTTATGTTATCCTGTCCTCATCTGTTAAAGATGAATTCATACTTCCTCTATTAATTTTATCACCAACTGCTAAACTTGAACATTATTTTGTTACCCTTCACTAATTTGGATATATAAGAGCAATGACATTGTTTGCATTGCTTCTGGCAACGAAAGCTCAGACTTCTGAAACCAAGCTGCTTCCCTTATCACCTTTTTCTCCTCTGTCAGTAGGCTCCTTGACTTTGTCTTTGCACATAATACTTCAATGTTAGAGTTTTCTGAAGTTGTATTTCCAGTGCTTTTTTTAAAGCTGTGGCTTTATTTTCTGAAACCTGTGTTATATTCCTGAAAATAAGTTGCCAGTGTACAGTCAGTCCCACTTTTATAGCTACCCGTACTCTGTAGTCTCTTAGAGGTAGTAAGTGTGCCTCAGAATGTGTAAGCTCCGTCTGCAGACCTGCCTGTGATTCATATGATTCATACTGTGACTGGGTATAAATCAGGTAAAAAGGGGCTTAAGGTGCTTACTTCCACAAGGCCGTGATTTTTTTTGAGAGAAGGAGAATCCTGCTATTCAAGTGTGTGCGTAGAACTACAGTGTTGTATACAAAATCTGAAAGAGTATTTGTTAAAAAATAAACACACTTAATTTAAGAGAATGTTGCATCTAAGCTCTAACACATTTTCATCTTTCCTAGCCATACAAAATTTATTCTCAACTCGCAGTCTTTCAATCTTCCACCATTTTCCCTGACTCATATAGTGAGTTTTGCTATTTTCACTCAGTACAACTGGTTTTCTCCTTTCTTCTTAGAGTGTTGTTTTCTGAATTTTTGGTTGTTGGTGGTTTTCTTTTTTTTTCTTTTCTTTTTTTTTTCTTTTTTTTTTTTATGTATGAATGTATATCCATATATATTCTCTCTCCAGTATTTTTCCCCATTCTTATTGGGTATGATGTCTTTTCGTTTACTTTGTTTCTGCATTCTCTTGCTCTTTCTTCATGACCAGTGATAGCGTGGGGGGGGGAAAAAAACATTCTTGCCAATTTTAATAGATTTTTTTTTGATGAGTTGGCATTCTATAACAATTTTATGAGACTATGAAGTCATGATAAATTAACTGGCTGTCTTATAATGCTAATTGAGTCTCTTGACTTCTATGAGGTCAGATAGCATGAAAGGCATTAAAGATAGCTACCTTTTTATCAAATCAGAATAGCAAGGTGAATAAATTATGAAAGGGAAATGAGAGAAAAAGTAGAAGAAAAAGCTCTTAAATTTCATTGAATCATAGAAATCTAAATCACATCCCTTTGTTTTAATATGAAATAAGCTCTGTGCTGGGTAGAGTCGATGAAGCACTGAATGCACCAACGCTACTTCAACAAGAAGGAACTTATGAAAAAGGTCTTGAAATGGTTCTGATGTGAACAGATGTCCTCTTCCAGCAGGGATGCTGAAAGAAAGGTAATTTCTGGTTAGTGAATGGAAGAAGTGGGGAGAATCAAGATACGTGTGGAACAGGCCATTTAAGACATATGGAAGCTTTTGTTTGCTCCTAAAAACTGAAGGAACTTTACATTTTGTATATGTGATGAAGCAACACCTGACCTTGATGTACAGTAAAAAAGCAAACAAACAACAAAAAAAAAAAACAACGCCACCACCAACAAAAAAAAACTTTCTAAATTTTTGGACTCTTAAAAAATATTTTGCTAGGGACGACAAGATGAAATGAAATTGGACTTGAGAGTCTTTGGGTTGATTTAAACATGTAGTTTATACCATGGAGAACAGGTTCCTTTTCCAAGAACTTTTAAACACCATTCCTAATCATGCCTACTTTAACATCATTTGCAGATGTAGATATAGCCAGGACGGTCTAGGATGTATATGTTAACAGCTCTGATCATTGTGAGATAGTATTTTTTTGTGCAGTCCAGCTATGCAAGCACTGCTATAAAAAAATAAATAATCAACCAGAGTGGTCTGTAGAGCTGAGATCCCAAACAGCAAGCCCTTGTCTCCCCTGTGTTGCATCACCAGTCATCAGAGATCAGTGGCTTTTACACAGTTTACCTCTAGATGGAACCATACTGCTGCTTCACTTGGCTGAAATATGGTTTGTTTAACAGCTGTAGAAAATGCTGCAGCAGGCACTTGCAATCCTGCATCTATGTTGAAGTGCTCCTGGGTTTTGTGATGCTTCTGGTAAGAAATATTTGGAAGGTGATCTTAGCAAACTTTGATCTATTATAGAGTTTTGAATATCGTTATCTTTATGGGAATTTTGCCCTAGTTATTCTGCATCTGGCAAAATGCAGTCAGATTCTTCATGCTGTCCCTGGGCTCTGTAAACTCTGTTTCAGAGTTTATAACCAGACTGCTGGCAATTCACCATCCTGACATTTTATAACCCTTTCATTCTGTCGGCTCGTGTGCAGAACTTGGGCTACCATGACAGGCATTTACTACCTCTATTTTTCATTAGAAATCTCTTGCTTCAATTATATAAATTGTTTCTCTATTTCCTTTTTGGTTTACCAGAAACTATTCAGCTGAAGTGCCTTTCTTTTTCTTTATTAATCCTTTTCTTGTATTTTGTGACTGTGTATTTTTTCAGTAAGTTGCATACACATCTCTTCCAAGGTTTCTCTGTTTTAATCTAACTTTGTCATACATGGGTCTGTTCAAGTCCTATCTTTCCAGTTTTAAGTGTGAGATAAATCTATTACATAACATGCTTTCCATGTGTTTTTAATTGGGTTAATTTGGAAGCCAAGATTTTTCTGTAACAGGTATTTTATGATTTCAAAGAGAAGCATTATGGACAAGTCTTGACCCACTGTAGGCTGCTGTAAAGATCCAAAAAATAAACTAGTTTGATTAACTATCTGCCTAATCAGAACCAGACAGTATAGTATTTATTTTAATAAGGAGAATGACTATGCAGTTCTATAAATCAGGAGGCAATAGATTAAGTCTCAGTGATAAAGGCAGAAAGCAGAGTGGTTACAGAAAGCTTCAGCAAAAAGGGGTGCTCAATGAGGGTTATAGCCTGATGTTAAGAGAAACAGGAAGGTAGAGTGCAGTAGAGAGACAGGAAAATCTGTGGAAAGTTTGCTGGAGAAGGAATTTTTTGTTTGTTTTCTTTTTCTTCATACACATTTAACTGTTGTCTGCTTCAGAAGTTATAAGATGTATTTTTTTGTTGTTGTTGTTATTATTATCTGGACCTGGCTTATGTTAGATGTCAAAAAGTGCCTGGGCAATAAAGCATGGCTTAGCCAAGTCTGTCATGAGGCAAATGTGCCAGTGTACTCAGCACATATTTGCAGCTATATCCTATCTGTCCAAAGCATCCAGCATGTGAAAATGTCATAAGGTGTGCCATAGGAAAGCTGGGGTGTCCCAGATATGGGTTGGAAGCAAGACAACAATGTATGAACAGTTCGTTCCTCTGTGAGTTTGCCACAAAACATTCGAGAAATATTTTGTCTTATACATACTAAAGAACTATGCAAAAGTCCTGTAGATTGAAATAAACCTGAAACATGAAAGGAAATAACTTTTTCTGGCAAGGGAGAAATTAAAAGGAGACAGAATAGAGAAGACAGGAAACCTTTCCAGAATCAGTGACCTCTGGTAGAGTTGGAGGTCCGTAAAATATGTTCTGTTCTTTCAGCTATATTAATCATGGCCAAACATTTACTACATTCAGAGGAAATGTGTCCACCTTCATATGCAAAGTTTTATCACAAGTTCTTGTGTGAGACTCTGTCCCTTTGAGATATGACATGATTACAGGGGAAAAAGATCTTCATTTTCCTGGGATACCATAAAAATAACAAAGGGTTGATGGAGATGCTTTGCATTAGGGAGGCCATACTTATTGTGGGGAAAAAAAAAACAACAGCATTTAGAGTCACTGGATGATTAGCAATAGATAAATATTTCATAATATTTATAATAATACATATAATACATATACAATAAGAATAGTTTGTTGCAGTGGGAAAAAAAAAAAGAAGTCTGAGAACCATTCAACCAGCAGTAAATGAAAATTTTGTAAAACTGCCAAGATCAGAAAAACCCAAAGCGATTTCCCGACAAAATGATGGTCATATGTTCATGCGCCTGTGGGTTGCAATTAACTTTTGTATTTCCATGCTTCAAAGTTGAAAGCACGCTAAAGAGGACAAATTAGACTACAAAATAAAACTTGCATTTACAGTCATTTCCTTAGAGATTGTATTCTTCTTTGTGTCCTGCCAAGCTTCTAAAGCACTCTTCAAGTCTAATGTTCTGTGAATCACAAATGGAGTGACAGTAACTTCTGTGCTATTCTGTCATCACTCAAAATGGGAATTTCTGATCTAGAAGGTGGAAAACAAAGGATTACTTTCTATATCCATGGTTCAACTTAGAAAATTAGGTAGAGAGTTTTTAACGTAAGTATTAGTATAAACAACTAGTTTATGCATGTAAATATGAACTCTTACCATGATTTCAGTAGATTAACTTTTTCAATTTGAACTTGAGAAATTCTCTAGTGTATTTCTCAAACTGCATATGCAGGATGTCCTGTTGTTACCATAGCACAACACCATGTTATAGCTTGTCATAACTTATCCAATTGGCGGGATTGGCCTGAGACTAAGGCCAAGACAGACTTTTGGACCTAGTAAGAAATTCCTACTTTCTTCGATGGAGTATTGGTCACATTTCACAACAAGTATCAGATGAGAAAGTAAAACATGCCAGCTACTCGCAACTCAGGAGAAAGTTCTTCCCTAAAACAAAAAAATGAGATGAATTTAAGGCAAATTTGAGGGCATATAATGGAGTATTGCTTGCCTAAGCTACATCAGCAGCAAGCTGATGTAAAACAGCGCAGTACTGTTTTTAGTTCCCAGGCCCAGGTCGCCTACTTCAGTTAGACCTTGTTCAGACTCGCCATCTGTTCCTGTCCAGCAGCAGGGACACTGGTGTCCACCAAAAGAAGCACATAGAAAACTGTGGTCTGTGCTCTGCAGAGCAGACCTGTCTTCAAACGTGAAGCACTCATAAGTCCTGGAGATTGAAACAAGTGTAGTGGTTGATGCAGTTTGTTAAAATGAGTTTTCTGGCATTGCTGATGCTGCCTTTATGGCTGCGTTTTGCTGTGAAGGAGAATGGGGAGATAACTCAGAAGAGCTGCTTAGGGTTGCAGTTTCATGCCTGCTGTCAGCCCCAACCTGGCATCCCAACTTCACAAAGGAGTACAGACTGCCTATACCATGCTGAAGGAGAAGTCTGGAGCAGCTCTGTCTCTTCTCATGGAACAGGTGACCTGAAAAAATGAGTTTTCTTGTGTTTGCATTATCTGTATAGGCTGCAAATGGAGGGGTCTCCCCTGAGCTAGGTGGTAGCTTAAATTTAAGATGTATTTCAGACAAAGTGTAATGCACTATGAATGTTGTTGGGATAGATATGTTTATGTTAAATTATGGGGCTTACAAGAAGCTCTCCTGTTTTTTTTTATTTCACACATTTATATTTCCCCTTTCCAGAGATTGTTGGTCCCACTCAGTGCCTTGTCAGCTCAGCAGGTCTCACTCACACCACACACCACCCAGCAGTCTTGTTAGCAGGACAGTCAAATTGCTGAGCATCACTCTGCCACGTGCTGGTCCTGATTACTTCCATCCGTCACACTGAGATGTGCTCCTGAGCCAGCTCTGCTAGCTGAACATTCATTTCCATCTGTGAAAGACAATACAATTTGTGACCTTTTTCCAGTACAATATTTTGATTATACTGGATTGTGTTTGGCAGCTCAGGAGTATAATATATGTATGCAATATGTAAATATTACCTGGAAAAATAACTGTATTTAATTAACTTTATTTCTTCTTCTCCTTAAAAAAAAATAAAAAAATAAAAAAAAATCTGCCATTCATCTTCTGAGCCACTCATTGTCTTTAATTACAAACATCTTCTAACCAGGATTGATTGATTGTTCTCCTTTGTTCTCCTTTGGTGTGTTCTGGACAGGCTGCTCATACTGCACTTGCTGTCTTCCCTGCTGGTAGATACTAAATCTTGTGAAACAGAGATACAGATCCATCACATCATTTTGTTTATAGCAAATATAAATAGGGATAAGAAAGTTGAGGTTAAAAAATGCTGTAAAAGCCAGTATCTTCCTTAACACATGATCCCCAAATATCAAATACTGTCATCTTTAAGAGAACGTTTTAAAGCATCTTTGTTTTTAAATCCTTGCCTCATAGTATGGTGCTTGTCCCTGAGGAAAAACAGTATATGTTGAATAGTTTCTGATTTATACAGGCTTTTCACTGATTATTTCAATGATTTCAACACTCCACTCTGTGAGTTTAAAATGAGACTTTGCCTCAAACATTTGCACACTTTCAGTCATTTTTCTAAATATCTCTAATTTTTTCATTGCCCAATTTTAGCTGTTTGGTATTAAGACAATTTATAATGCTGTGCAGTGACAATGCAGAAGAAAATCCTTTCAGTGGTAGGAAGGTTTGAATTCATCTATGCATCTGATACCAAAAAATCCACTCCAAAATAAGCAATCTAACATTAAATAAATTAAGTATCCTGTCATTTTAAAACTTAGGATGTGTAATTGAAGGCTTTATGATCTCAATTCTTGTTGTAATCTACATTATTCAGATTTTCAGTCAGTGACATTTTAGTCAATATAAGAGATGGACAAAGACAATATCAGCTGATGGAGTATTTCATAGTGTCAAAAATACAGCCTAAGTTAAAATATATTTTTTGTTTCCTCAACCACACTTATTCTTTCTTGGATTTACTTATGCTTATACAATGTTACTGTTGCTGTGTTATGTAAAATATTTTAAATGTATCAGATTAGCTCATTTCTTGTTTTTGTGTGTGCCCTAAAGTAGTCACATTTAAGAAAAATAGAAAAGTAACAAGGAAAATATTCAAGTAATTACGATAGTAAGGCATAGAAAAGAATATTGCCCAACTATTCAGGTAAATAATTGTAGTGAAGGCATTTATGTAATGTAAATGTACTTCAAGAGATATGCATGCAAAAGGTTTGAGGTAGTGGCTTTCATAGTGTGTTTACTGCACTTTTGATTTCCATATATAAGTTCTGTGCAACTTGCAGAAAAAATGTAATAGTTTTTGAAAAAATCAGGTATATAATTCCTATGGCTCACCAAAAACTAAGGATTTTTTTTTCATCAAAATGTTAGAATTATTTTACTACCTCAGTAATTGAAACCTTTCTTAATGCATAGTGCATTTCCTTGCTTCGCAGGAAGTCTTACTTTGGTTTCCCATTGATAATTGGTCTATGCTTTCCGTAGTTTTTCCTTTTGTTCTCCAATATAATTTAGTAAGTGACATCATCAGATATTAAATCTGACTTCTTCAAGTATTATTCAGTTCTTCCATTGTTAATTATATGCAATAACTCAAAATACGGCTGAAATATTACATTTACATACTGTGAATTTTCTTTTGCCGTGAGCATGTCATTACTTTTCTACTTATAAATATCCAATGTGAACTTTTCAGTGACCTCTCTTGAACCTCTTAATTATATTTATAGACATTGTTATGAAATCTCTACATCTGTTCTTTGTACTGGTAGTAATACAGACATGTAAAGAAGTTTGTTGAGGTCTGACATAACTATATAATAACTACATAATAATCCAACCTCTGGAGCAGATGCTTCCACAGAATTTCTTCTGCTTCAGAGAAGTACAATCTCTGAGACAACTGCAGTGTCTCAGATAATATATTTTAAACATGTAAATGTTGGTTATATCTTTATGATAACTGCAAAATAGTTATTTTTAAATCAAATTTTGAGTTGTCAGTGTTTTGCTTGGTTTCATACCTTTGTGATAAGGGAAATTCTGGCTATTTGTAAACTCACCTCATTTTCTTCTCTGCCTTGTAGGCTGTAGCGCCATGCTGTCAGCCTTATTACCTCACTATCCAACTCCTCCTGTCTTCCCATACATGTTGGCTCTGACATTGCATGATATGGAAGCTTTCTGGGGAGCTGAGCCATGCATCCCTTGTATGCTGAAGCAGAAGCACAGTGAGTGAGTGTTAGATAGGCAGAGGGAGGAAGGGTTGATAATGAACTCATATAAAATACGTCTGTCATTCTGGGTTTAATATTCAGCGGAGTTTATCAGATGAGGACCTTCTGTTTTCTGCAGTGAGGTTCATGTCCTCAGGCAAAAAAAGCTGTAATTAAAGATTCCACCACAGGTCCTACAACAGGGCTAATTTCTGGACTCTCCAGTCATGTCAACATCTAAATTTTCAACCTCTGTGCCAGTAAATTTGTTATTTTTCAAGTAGGAATTTGTAATGCACTCAGATGGCATTAAATTAGCTGCTTTACATAAAGTTCAGTATTCCTAAAACCTGTTTCAGAATAAATTTAGTTCATTTCACTTGAGCACTTGTCTGACAAGCCGTCAGCAGCTGTGGCTCTAAAATTTTGTGCACTGAGTTCATATTAAGGAGGAGAAAACTCAAATGCCAGATGTTTTCCTGTTTGTTTGTATGAGATGAAGTTTGTCTAATAGGAGAGTAAATAGGGTCAAACCTAATTAGTTGTTTATTCTGTTATACTGGTAACAGGACAGCTTTGAGTAAAAGCTGTATTTGTATCATCTGACATCAATTTCTCTGTGAAATATTTTTTTTTCTTTAACATATCTAGACATGATGGATTTGAAACAGAACTGCTTCTAATGACTACTCAGTTTCTCAGTGAGAACCCTTCTTGCACTTTTAAGTGTTTCACTGTGGAAAGTTACCACAGTGCTATAGGGATGTAAATCCACTCTTTTATTTTCTCAGTCCAACTATAAGAATTTGACCCTTTGGATGCTTACAGGAGGCCATTGTCCAGTTCCATTTCAGTGCAAATCATTCAAAATTTAAGCAGGACTTTACAGAGAATTCTTCCTAAGGATGATGTTACCCTGGTGCTGTGTGACCAGGACAGAAGCCTAGTCCATGGCTTGTGCCAGCCTCATTGATGTTATGTGACCTTTTTTATGTTAATGTTACTTTTGGCTTTTGTATACTGACTTGTGCCATTTCCTTCCCTTCCTCGGGCTTAAATGGATTTGTGCACTTTGGGGTCTGCTCTTCCCAGGCAGGAACCAGCTGCAGACAGATCTTTCTCTGCCTGGTCTTCTATCAAACACAGTTTGCCTGTAGTGGGGATTCAGCAAAGGCTACAAAACCACAGAATCTATTCTGCTTAAGGATCCTTCAGGTTCCTTCTGCTAACATCAACCTATAAGTTTCACTCCATTGAGAATGCTGGGATTACGGAGAATAACTGGAAATAGTAATGATGAACAGATGTTGACTGTTTTAATGCATTGGCTTGATTTTCAACCAGTGGAAAGCAAACTAGCTTCTGAAGTTATTTATCACATGTTAAAGATGAACTTGCTGTAGATTGATAGAGAAAGTAACAATTCTTATTTTCTGTCATATTCATTTGTTTTATTTCTTCCAGCAAATAACTTTTTGTGCTTTTTTTTTTTTTTTCTTCTTTAATGTGTTTTTTCAATTTATGGTCAAAGTCATGTAAAAGGAAATAATAAGTAGACATTTATGGAATATAGAACTTATGGAATTTGTAATTTATTGTATTACAAATGTATGGAGAAGTATGCATGTATACAGTAAATACTGTATTTAAGAACTGTTACTATTAAAAGGAATGTCAGGGATGTTTCCTACTGCTCATAAAACTGTGTATGAGATGTATTCATCTAACACAAGGAATTTATATTTTTCTAGAAATCTATTCCGGTGATGTTGAGAGAAAATGCAGATGCCCAGAGCACATGGTTGTTCATAAAGTCTGTAGTCTTTTGTCTTTGGTGAGGAGCATATAATAGATTATAAATGTTTCAATAGAAATGGATGGGTAAAAATACAATGGACTTCACTGATGTTGAAATAAAATCATCCTGCGCTTCAGCACATGCCTCTACCAGACACAGATGCATGGCCTGAGAAGCAACCCATGATGAGGTGCCACTGGTGGGTGGAAGACACCCCGAAGCAGGGAGCAGTGCCAGTGTGTTCAACATCAGTTTCTTCTTTATTGCTTCAAGGAAATTTTACCTCGCAGGCTTTGGCTGGTGCCATTTTGTGCTTAGAAAACTATTGTTTCTGTGTTGTAGTCTGTGGCTAATGCTGTTTTTATCTTTTTTCTTTGTTTCAAGGGACAGGCCTTTATTTGGCTAAAAGTCCAGAGGATTTTTTTCTGCCTTTCATTGTTAGTTTTTAAATGTCTGATTTCTTTCTCAAGATATATATTGTTTGTGGATGGAGAGAGAGAATATCAGCATGGACCACTTCTGTGGGTAAGAGTGGATGTGAAGTATTTCCTCTGACTGGTTTCAGCCAGCTCTGACATGTCAGATATTTGAGTGATCCTTCTGGTGATGCAACAGCTTGTCCAGACAGGGGAAAGTCATTGCAGTGAAGTGCATAAATCCTGAGCATCTGTTTGTCTTGTGCATCTGTTAATGTTGTATATCATGATGGATTGGTTCATGGTCTGCTTGCAAGCGGTTCTGTGGTTAGCATTAACAGCAAAGGGGATAATAGAAGCTTTGATATGCAGTTCATTTAAAGATGAATGCAAGAAGTAAGTGTCTCACTGGTGGAAATCAGTGCCAGAGATGTTCTAAGACCACATAAGATTATTTGATATTTTGATATGCCACATAAGAGAACAGTTACAAGATTTTGGATAATCTGTATCCCAGAACTATTGCATAGTTCAGCAAAATATATACAGATTTGCTGGTTTGCATATACCTGCACAAGTGTCTTCTAATTATTCTATCTAGTTTGGAATTTGCAATTCATAGTAAGAAGTTATGCAATTAGTAGCAAGAAGGACGCATATGAAGTTGTTGTCAGATGTATCTGTATAGTTTTCACTGAAATGTAAACATTTTGAACATTTCACAAATGATCTACTTATTTCTCAGTTATCCTTATTTAATGTTAGGGCACCATTCTATGATTCTATGAATTTGGAGCTATAAATCCAACTTCACAGTTCACTGAAGGAAACAAGTTCAATCTACTGTTTTCTATCATAATCTTTCCTGGAATGTGTGCTTTCCCATGTTTTATACAATCTGTCATGATGTAAAGCAGCCAACATATAGCATAGTGTTTCAAAAAACTTTCCTGTAAGATACAAGGTTTTAAGGTTTTCTATATCTCATTATCTTTGAAAGGTAGAAGCTTTTTTTCCCAAATATAGTCAACATTCAGTAGCTGCAGTCTTTCCTGTGTTGTTTTTTTTTTTTCTTTTTTTTTTTTTTTTTTGTGGGGGGGAGGGGGGGGGGCGAAGAGAGTGCAGAGGTGGAGGGGGATGTGCTCAGGGGGGTAATTGAATTTCAGTTTCCTTCACTATAGTATTTCAGTTTCCTTAGCTATGGTAGAATTTCTGCCTGTTGGATTATACTTGGACATCTACAGTAGAAAAACTAAGTTCCTCTTAAAAAACCTGCTAAACTGCCCAATAATTCATAGTGTTTTATATAGGTGGTTCTATATCCTGAGCTCTTACTGTCTACCAGCTACTTATTTCCTTGATAGAAATCAAGGTCTCCAGATTCCTCTGGTTAAAGCTGCTGATGAGCCAAGTGGTGAATAGTGTGTTAGCTGTAGGTGTGCGGATGGAGTTTTTAAAAAGGTGGGATCTGTTAAAATAGTGTGCATATGAACATTCATTTTAGCATACACAAACCAGAATGTAACATTCTTGTTCTAGCTACCTTCAGTGTGAGCAATAAATTTTTAGAAGACCATAATTATTTTGAAATCCAATGATTAACTGGAAAACGTGTTTGCTTTTCTGTCTGCCCCAGTCAGTGTAAACAGTTTTTAGGCTTCTTTAATGAAAGGAAAGAAATGGTTTACACTGTATGCTGTCGTCTTTGGAAGACCTTAATTACACTTGTATGGCCCCGTTTAGTAGACCACTCACAAATTAAATTTGTGGAATCATTTGCATTTATATGAGTGCATTAAATGATGAGTACAAACTGACAGATGATGCTTGGAGCATAATCTAGGTCTGTATCGTCAGTAAAGAACAATATTAAGTTATTAATTAGGAAGTCCCATAAAAATGGTATGTTAGAATACAAACTGCACCTGTGTGTGACATTTATGATGTCAGATACTTTTTTTTCTTTCATCATCTCACCCCCTTACTCATTCTGTTCCACAAATTTCCTTTCATATTTTAAGTTTTGTTTAATTCTTTTCACGATTCTTTACCATAGAAAGACCATAATTTTATAGTACATGCCTCCTTTTGCAGCCTGTATTCACATTCAAATAATTGGATACATATATTTAAATCTGGTCCAGGCAAGGATAAAAATGGGAAGAGCACATTTGAATTTTAATGTCTGTGAATTGTGTAGACACCAGCAGTGAGGTTTGACAGACTGTCCCACAAAGAGATGGTGCCTCTCATGGTTTGGCGCTCAGACACCACACAGCTGCTCTTACATGAGATCCCCTATTTGTGCAGCAGTGCCCACGTACCTTCAGGTACCTAACGCTGTGCTCTCTTACTCTGCCTGCTGAATCCACGAGACCCCAGTGAACTCAGCCATCTGGAAATGATTTGCAACATACCCCTATAAAATCATGCAGCTATTAAAACAGAATCGCTTTTCTTCTCTTTCTCCTCCCTCTGTAAATATGATGCAGTCTGTCTTGTTTTTGCTGCACGATTTCTCTTAGATTGGACTGCTCCAAATACTCTGATCCTGTGCAGTGAAGCATAAGCATTTTGCAAATGGTGCTGGCCCGCGCCAAGTGAGAAGGCAGAGGTCCTCCTGTATAATCCGATTTCAATCAACTCACTCTAATCACTACTGATAGCTGCAAAATTTAGCCTCGATCCGCTCTGGTAATCTGGATTGACAGGAGGTAAAAGTAAAGGGACAGAAGGGCAGAGGAACAAAGAGAAGAAGCAGGGAGGGTGATTTTTTGCTGTGTGTGGGCTACCGGGACACCAGGCTGGCTGAGGTGTGGGAACAACAGGTGCCTGTGTGGCGCAGCTCCCATCCTGCATCACAGCCTGCGCTGCTTGCAGCGTGCAGCGTGACGCCGATCCCAGCTTGGGTTGCTGCTCAGAAGATCGTGGCTTCCAGGTGATGTGAGGCATCCAGGCAAACAGCAGTCCAGTGGCTCCAGTGGGCTCTTTGGTGTCCTCTGAACGCACGTGGCTCCCGGCGATGCACCTAGTTCTCCTCCAGGCACCTGCCCTGGGCTTTTTAAAGCGTGGTGAGCAGCCGGCACTGTGAGGAGGAGGTGGCTGGGAGGCTGTGTCCTTTTGAATTTCGCTTTTAACTTTTTCCACAAGGAGAGCCAACTTTGGGTTTCATGGATGTACAGAAATACAGCCAGTTTCTGCTGAAGACAGATATTCTGCAAAGATTTGCTTCTGTTTGACCGGATTGCACATCAGGAAGAAAAGATGACTTTTATTCTCGTTACCTGACCACATGCTCTGTGTGCCTGTGCCAGCCAGGCACAGGGACTGCTCACACGGCGGGACAGAGGCGCTGGGACTCGCCCTCCATCCTGCTGTCCATGCTGGTGGGGCTGCTCCTGGTCATCTCAGCCTCACATGTTGCCATGCTAAAAACACCCAAGGCAAAAAATGTGTCCTGGGTAAGTACAGAGGGATGAGCAAAAGTTGTCCAAATGTATGTAACTTTATATACTTGTAGAAAAATGTGCTTCTCTCCCGCTTCCTCTGTCTCTGAGTATGAACTTGCATAGCAGAGTGTTTGTGCTACTTTTAAATCAATTGCAAGACTGGTGTGTCTTTCAGGATACAATATAAAGGCTTAAGAGTAAGTTTTTAAAGGTTTTGGGATTGAGAATCACTGGTTTTAGTGATGTTTCATTTTCTGGATTTGTGTATTTCAGTGGTCTGCAGCTGTAGATGTTCTCATATGCATTATTGATGCAGATCTTGAAATGCTATTGAGAAAGTCCTAGGAGTTGTTTCCAAATGATTAATGTGTTGTAGTAAGTTTTAATACATAGTAGCATGAAGGAGGCTGCATTTAGTGCATTCTTTGTTGATTTTCTTCACTTTTACTAAGAATATACATTGTTATTTTGTCCTTACGCATTATTTCTGTGTCAGATGCCAGGGTTCCCTGCTGGGGAATAAAGTAACCCATGAAATATAATTCCAGAGTAAGTAACAGCGACCTTCCCTAACCCCCATCGTGTGTGATTATGTAAGCTGCCAGGGCACTGGACCCAACCAGCAGAATGTCAGACTGCAGCCCCACGCAGAAACCCGGCACACTGACAGTTGCTCACTAGTTGGCTTTAGGGCTTCTCCAGTGGGCTCCTAAATCTTCCATCTTTCCTCAGCAGTGTTGAGTACATAATTGCGTCTGGAGCATAGGGATTATTCAGGAATAAAAGGACATAACTGCTAGGTATAGCGTTACAGATAGCCTTCATTTCCCTGAGACTGTTCAGTGATTAAAATCTATGATAATGTGTTAAGCCACAGAAAACCTGGAAATTTGGGAGCCCCCATGAAGCAAGCCACAGATGCAATTATACACAGCTGATAGACATCTCATTTCCACAATTTAGCTACTGGGACATAGATCTCTAATAGCTTCAGTACGTCCTCCAGAGGGAGAGTGCTCTTGCCTTTGCAGCTGTTATGACCAGGTTTAGCAGTTTGAAATGCCTGTGTCTGTTGGCTGTGTTTCAGGTTGCCAAGGTACTCATTCTTACCAGTTTTCTGTGGCAGAGTAATCACAAAGAATATAATAAATAAAAACTCTTCCTCCTCAATGCTTTCATTACTGATTTTAATACAAAAGGGTGTAAAAATATGGTATCATGAAAGTAGTACATTTTGGTATAGTTGAACGATTGATAGAGACTATCTATGATGAGATTTACTGTATTCCCTTTACTGTAAACATTAATGACCTTCGGTTGTTTGACTGAAACGGTAGGCACGCATTGTAAAACTGAACAACAAACTGATAAACTGATTTGAAAATTCTAGTGTAAAAATGGCTGGAATGACTTACATGACTGGAACTGAATGCTGTATAAAGAAATATATCCAGCATCCAAGCCACTGTAGGTTTGGTGATTACTTCTACTTTGTCTAACATCTTTTCCCTTCAGAAATAAGGAACATTTGACCTCGGTTTCTTTAGAACACTAGTTTTTACAGACAGGGACCATGTTTTCCTTTTATATTGTTGTACAGTTGTACAAATGCCTTGTACCTGCACAAACTATGTTTTCCCCTTTAGAGCTTCAGATCGCCTACCTGTGTGTCATCCACTTAAAGAAAAGGAAAAAAAGAAAAGAAAAAAAATTACAGGTTGTTTCTGGGGTCTTTGGCAAAATTTAGCCCCTGTGTGTCTGGCAGACCCCTGACTGATGTATGACCATTGCCTCAGAAGTCACAAGGCTAAGAAATAAATGTGGCTTTCAAGAGCTGAGGAACAGATATCTCAGTGGTTTGTGTCTGCCTCAGAGTTCTTCCAAATATCATGTGATAGATCTGCATGATTTGGGTGAGGCTGTGGAGTTTCTAGATGTGTGAATTACAGCCTTGCTTTCATGCACATGGTCTTAAGCTTTGGTCACTGCTGCATGTGTGGGACTTTCTTTAAAGTTCTTTAAATGGCCATGGAGGGTCTGTGGTGGCTTCAACTTTGAATTACATAAATAACTTGTTCACGTCTCTCTCTAAAAGCTATTGGTTCTGCCACATATGAATGGTTTTGAAAGTTACCAGGAAGAACTGAGGCTGCCTGAACAAAATGACCAAAATATATTTTTCACCTAATTCCTTGTGTTTTGTTTTTTATATATTTCATTTGTAAAAGCCTTCCATTTAATTGTCTCAGACCGTTTTGTTACACCAACTCTTATTGACATGGATTTAATCTTTATTGGCTAATGTAAGCATTTTGCTATTTGTTATTTTGCCTCTGTATAAGTGGTCTTGTCCATAGGCTTTACGACAGCTATAGGTAGGACCTATGTTGGTAAAAAAGTCAGTAATTACAGTCTTGGGTGAAATGCAGTTATGGGACTTGGTGGATTTTTTAAAATCATGTTTTTTTACCTTAGTAGCAGATGACAACTGAGCTTACAGGAACATTTGGTTTTGAAGTACAGTAGGATCTTCAAAATAATATTCTATATCTGTTGTTGAAAGATTTCATCTCTCACATTTCCTCTGAAATAGTTGACTAGTCTTTTATATTGTATAGTAAATATATTATAGAAGTATATATACAGAGTAGTATAGTATTTTTCAAAGAGTAAAAACATTTCAGTATTCTGTGAAAAGCAGTTAATTTTTTCCAAGGGTAGTGTGCTTTTGCAGGGCTCCGGATCCAGCCTTGCCCTCTCCAACCAAAGTTCCTTTGGCCTTTGGAGCTGTCCAAGTCCTCCTGGACTGCTGCAGGCCTTGACTTAGTGCCAGGCCAGCCTACTGAGCAGAAAGGTCAGTGAGCCACACAAACCCAAAAATACATTCCAGCTTCTTAGCTGAAAGCCATGGAGCCTCCTGTCATGCTTTGCTATAAGTTGTTGCAGATTGTGGTGTCAACTGCAAAAATAAGACATCTGTGTGCCACTTCAGTATAGTAACTCGTCTTACTTGAAAGGCAAATTTGAATAGGTAGGAAATTGCTATGTTACATTTTGGATGCTGAAGGACGTGCACGCTCTATATTTCTGCTTTTCTTAATATTTCAACTGAGTAGTCATTATTGGTATTTGGTAGACAAATCTTGACTGCAAGGTATCCCTTATTTCTGTCCTCTTAGTTATTAACACTAGTGGTCACACACCTAGTGTCACTGAAATTCAAAGGAATGGAATGTACATAGAAGGAAGACTAAATTTCATGTAATTAAATTAGAGTTCCAGATGAATTCCCTCAGCTAGTAAAAGGGAGTGATCCTTCTATCTCACTTTATTCCTTAAGAAGTTATATGATGATGTATGTAGTTTTACAGTGTTAGAGAAAGTGAGGAATGCAATAAGAGGGATAGGCTATAGATAATGAAATGTTTGCTCCAACTCCGAGTTGGTGGGACATCTGTGGAAAATGGAAAGGATATGAATTCAGTTATATGTATTGATGTGGAACCTCTTTAAATATGGAGTATCTTGAAAAAAATCAGGATTAAGTTGTCAAAGAAGAAAAGAAGATAAAATTGTAATGGAGAAAATAGAGATATAGAGAAAGATAAATTAGAGCTCTGAACATTAAGGGCTGTGATAGTATTAGAAAGGAAGGATTAAACAAATATGGAAATACAAAGAAGGGGGTTTGGCTAACTTAAGATATCTATTTTTATGTCTGCATTTTAGGTCAAACAGAAAATAGGACATTAAATAAGGCATTTGAAGAATACACAGTGGAAAAAATGTGAAAATAATTGAAAAATTATTTGAGCATGGGTTTACTCTGAAATACAGAGTATTTTCTCTACTCCTAACAGAGAGGGTTAATGGTTTCCTCTGCTGAGTTCTTTCTGCTTGAGGATCTCCAGGTACATGGAATAGAGAAGCATGGAGAGAAGTACACACTATGAAAGGGCATGCTGTTATTCTCACTGGATTAATAATGATCTGTAGGTGAGTGCTTGTGGCTACAAAAGTGAATGATGTCAGGGAATACAACCTGGACCAGTAATAACCTGTCCATTTCAAGGAGTTGTATTAAGATGTTATTGCAAGAGGATAGGCAAGGATCTGATGGTAGGTCTAAATAGGGATGTGCTGACTGCAGTACTACCTCTGTGAACTTGGAGATCTATCTGTGCAATAATTGGGGGTATTCGATGGCAATTGACTGCTCAACTCTGGCTTGCATGGAGACCTCATCGTTTGATAAATCATGATACTGGTGATTTGAATGCTGACATAACTCAAATAGCTGTATATATTTTTGGCTGAAATTTGCAATTACCAGCAAAACAAATAACTACAACAAAAACAACAAACCAGCAACCAAACCAACCAGCCAAACAGAAACCATTTTGATTACATTGCTTAATGTAATAAAGGGGATTTTTTTTCCAGTACATCAAAAGGCTGCTGTTTTGACTCTCTCATGGCCTTCCTAATGTGTACTAATGTCAAATAACTCTAGACTAAAACAGCAGTGTCATTTGCTTTCTTTTCAGTTGTAACAGGTTCTTTGAATTTGTTGGAATCAGCTCCTGGTGTTTTTTTGCAAGATAGAGCAAGCTTTCTCAGCGAAGTTCTAATTAGGACTTCAGCTCTGGCTGCTGGTGGTCTGGGTTTTCTATTATTAGGAGAAGGACTGAGTTGTCCCTGTCTTTCAAACACAAACCTGTGGGAAAGCTGCTGTGGCCACCAGGTCATATCTCTTTACTTAGATAGGACTCGATGCAGAACAGAAATTTCAGGGGATTTCAAGTGCAAGGATACAAAAGATAAAAAGCTTACTTTGGTATTACCTCCTCCTAAGTTTTTTCTTATTCTTAATTGTAAGTGTAATTCCCACAGATCTTGGTGGGAACTGCGTAATCTGTTTGGCAGGAAAATTGTCAGGATGTGCAGAACTTCAAATGATCTGCCGCAAGCTGGTGGGCTTCCTTCCCTGTAAATTTCTGATGGTTTTGCCTTGATTCAGGGGAGCCGTATCTCCACAGCTGCCTAGATTTGAAACTAAAATTAACTGTAACACTTCATCTTTATGTAGCTTGTGCTGAGTTTGTAACTATCAGGTACCAATTTTAAACAGTCTGGAGCAAAATTTAGGTTAAAGATAAGAAGTTATTGACTGACAGTGATGACCAGTAACTTCTCTTTTGTAATGCCGCGTAATAGAAGATATATAGCACATATCACAAACATCAGATCACTACGTCTAATCTCTACAGACTTTTGTAATCTCACAAATTTAGAGGCAAAAGGCAGAGGAGTGTGTTTTTCCATTTATAAAACGTGAAAGTTGGTTTGTTTTTCAGAAGCAGAGGTTAATAAAAAGGCAGAAGAAGTTACCAGTTGATGCAGTCAGAATCAATCAGAGTTGCTCTAAACTACCTTGACTAAGAGACATTTTAAGAGATCTTCAGTTTATTCTGGGATGGAGGAGAGCGCAGGAAAAAATGTTTGCTTGTCTTTCAAGATAATGTTGTGTGAGGTGAAAGTGAAGTCAAAGAAACATCTGTGGATGAAAGGAAATTATACTTGCTTTCCTCAGTAGTATTTGTATTGGCCTTTGACATTAAAATCTACCTAGAGTAATGCCAGCTGTGCATTCTAGTGGGTTAGTTATTTTCGTTGTCACTTTTCTTTTTCTTTTCTTTGCCTCTATTTAAGCCAAGAAGCTTGCAATATTAATTTGCAATGTGATTTCCCTGTATTTGAATTGCAAAGAATCAGTCTGACTGAGGTCCTTCTCTTACTTAAATTTATGACAAATTGCCAAATACGTCTTGCATTTCTGGAGGCATAAGTGGGCTGAGAGCGCTTAAAGTTTAAATGGTTTATTTTTCCACTGATGCATGACAAATTTAAACATGTTACTGCATAAGCGCTTGAGTTTCTGTCCCAAATCATTGGTGCATTAAAAGGAGAATTATTCCTAAAAATATGGTAGCCAAGGGAAATAGGGAGAGAAGAGAGGAGCTACTAGGTAGACTGGAAATATACCGCAGCATTAGGAATATTGTCTTAGACTTTATGGTTGTAAAGTTTTCTGTTTGGATTAATCTTTGTGCCTTTTAAAAATCTTTGTTCTGGTCATGGTTGCTAAACTTCAACTGGAATCCTACTTGAACATGATTTTTGTAATGCCTTGGTTTTATATCATCAAGTTATGTTGCCTTTAAAATAATATGTGATGCTCTACAAAAATCATGCATACAATGAGAAAGCTTGTGAGAAAAATTCAAGATACACATCCATGTTTTAGTGATAAAGTTTTGAGTAAAGTTGATCAGATTTTCACAGAAATTTATTAAATATTTTCTCAGGCTTTGCTATGTCTTGCTCATATTCATTTGTAAGAGATTTTTATATCTTACGGTTAACTACTTTGTGCTGAATTCATAAGGGCTGCCAGTTTGAAAGGCTTTCTAAATTCCCTTTTAAATTAATAGTTTGGTCTTGAAGAAAACTAAGGACAAGATTTTCCATATGGAATTTTTTCTTTAATGTTTAGACCTAATCTGAATGAAGTACTATGTGGACAACTAAGCCCAGGACTGTATGCATTTTTACTACTTATTATTTTAGGGAGAACTATGATAAAAATGCCATTATTTAAAAGAAAAAGAAAAAGAAAAAAAAATGTAGCATTTACCATAGCTTCTTGGAATGATCATGAGTAATACACTTACACAGATTTTAGGAAATATTTAGTTGTTGGCTCTTAAGGGCCAGTCAGTAAGAGACCTTTTGAAGTACAATGAAAACTGTATTGCTGCTTGTGTAGCCCAGAATGTATCAGCTGGTTCATAGAGCAGGTAGATCTGGGCAATGATGCCCAGAGTTATGTCTCACAGAGAAAACAGATGTACAAATAACGTACAGAAAGTTACCTGTGCAGAAACATATGCTCCACTCACTCAGTGCCCTCTGGCACGGCAGATCTCTTTCTTTTCCATTATGTCATTCCTAAGTGCTTTCAGTCACAAGTGAAAACATCTTAGAAATGAGAGAAGAGATTCAAAGCACATTAGCAATTCAAAATAATGTGTTCTGAAAACAATAAAAAATATTGGAAAAATAAATAGCTATATTATAGCTATATTATATAGCTATTAGCTATATATATAGCTAATATATATAGCTATATATATAGCTATATAGCTATATATATAATATATAAGCTATTAGCTATCTATATAATATAATTGTATAGATATAAAAGCTTTAGTGCTCAACAGTTCAAAAATCCAGAACTTATTTGAAGTCTGTCAGTCTGCCTTCTATGTAGAAGTCAAAGGATTTACCACTGTGCCTGACCTCCTACTTTCTCTGCTTCATAATTTCCTTAACTTCATATTGTTTGTATCTGGCTACTGTAATAGATTCAATTCTACAAGAGCTGTTCCAAAAGTAATGCCTCCTCTTATATGTTGGCCCTCAACCTCAGAGGCAGATGTTGGTGGTACAGCAGTAAAGGTTGAAACTTCCCACCAATATTTCATTACATTTTATTGCCATGTGACAGCTAGCAGCAGATGGGCAGTCTAACAGAATGGCATCTGACATGGGAGTGCTTAGGAAGCAACAGTGTGCCACTGAATTCCTCCATGTGGAAATGGCTGCACCCATTCACATTTGCCGATTCTTGCTGAACATTTATGGAGACCAAACAGTGAATGTGAGCACAGTGAGGTGGTGGGTGACGCATTTCAGCAGTGGTGAGAATGACAGTGTTTCACCTCTGCTGATGCAGATTTTTACAAGTAAGGCATGCAGGCTTTTGTTCATCGCTGGTGAAAATGCATAGATAATGATGGTGACTGTGTTAAAAAATAGTGTTTTGTAGCTGAAAATTTGCTCTATCGGTGCTATTGTGGTCTTTGCATCTGTTACAGTTTCTATGGGAATATATAGGAGTCATGACTTTTGGAGAAACCTACATTGTAATATATTGTTTTTGCCCTCTTTCTATGCCTAGTGCTGTTTCCTCATTTCAGCATGTCCTTGGCCTCTCTTCAGGGCAAAAGTGCTCTTTAGACTTTTGCTGCGTTACATGGTTCTTGAATATAAAATATTCATATCTAAGTCTGTAAGAATTCATTAAGGAAATTTAATTTTGTAAACTTCAACAGGCATTTCAAAGTAACGGAATAGTTTCTGTAATGTATGTTCTTTGAAATGTTTATAAAATAGTAGTCAAAAGGTGCTTTGAAAAAGAAACAACTCTATTTAGTTGTTTGGCATTTCAAATCAATACCATACTCTTCAGGTCTGAAGTGTGCTCAGTAAGAACAGATTTTACTGTCTTGGTCTGTGCAATAAGCCTGGTTCTCTAGGAAATATTATAGTGAATATGAATAATATTTTAAAATATTAAATGGCAGTTTTTGAATAGGAGTAGTAAATGTTTTAAGAAATATGTAGGTAAAGAATGTAGAACAAACAACTAACAGAGGATGCTGTTACTAGGAAAAAAAAAAAGAAAAAAAAGGATTATAGCTATATTGGTTCCTTTGACTGCACTAATGTGCACAAAATAAATATTATTTTTTTCATGGGTATATTCCTCAATGTGATTTCCTATTGTTAAAGTACAAGCAACAAAAATCCCGACTTACTCTTTCTTTGTCTAATAAGGGCTGTTACTGAACAAGGGACATTCAGTTGTCCTTGAAGCTAAACTTCTTCCCCAGAGGTGTGTGCATTTCTAAAGAAATCAGGAAAAAAACAGTTTGAAATCCCAGAAGAATAAAGAGAACATAGAAATAGGCACTAATGTTATCTCATCTGTTGAGGCCTACCTCTCTGTTTCTCACTGGGAAGTATTGGTCAGATATGACACCACTTCCTCTTGGTAAAGCATGGTCTCAGCCCAATCCTAGAGATTTTCCCACTTGTTTGTGAAAATGAAATGTTACTGGAATGCCTCAGCATAATTGTGATCTTTTCCATTCATCAGAAAATTATATCTAAATACTCTACACTTTTGTTCAGACAGATGAACATGCAGGAGAATCCTCGGAGAATGACTCACAGTATTAAGGACTTGTGGCTTCATCTCCATGAAGCCCCAGTGTGCTGACTTTGTAGCTGGTCCTCTACCTTGACTTGCGAGAAGCAAGTCAAATTCAACAACTGATTTTTTCAGTCTTTTGCTGAACACTTACAGAGTGGGGATGTGTAATTACTCAGAGTGCTTAAGTGGATGTTATACCAGAGCTGGAATACATAGTGGTATTCTTTGGAGTCATTAACAGCTGATAGAGAATAAGAGCTAATGAGGCACAAAGTGTAACTAGACAGTGGACATTAATTTCCTTTCAAAATAATTTTGGGAGCAGATTTTTCCAGAGTAAAAGAAAAAAACTAAAAAAAAAAAAAGACACTAAAGCAGGTTTGCAAACAATTCAACAATTTATATAAAAACAGATGAACTGTATTCTTCTATGCAAAGGAGATAATACTCTAAATTCCAATACATTTTCAACTATTAAAGATTATTATTGTTATGTCCATAGTCAGTTTTACTTACTTTATATTTTAAAATTCCTGTCCAATTCTTACTCTGTTTTAGTTATTGTTATTTTCGCGGGGTGTTTTGTTTGCTTGTTTGTTGTTGTAAAATATTTGTCAACATTCCAGAGACTCGGATGAAGAGTTTTTCCCATTGTAAATAGATAGAAAACAAGCTGTTTGCCAGCTATTTCAGTGCTGACAATTGGGCTTTTGCAAGGTCACTTTCAAATGCTCGTAAACTTAATTAGGTTATCTTGTGAACTTTAAAATGAAGAATTAGTTGAAAAGTGTTGGATTGTCAGAAATTTTGATAAATTCCCAGTGCCACCGCAAACAAAACCACAGGCAAGGAGGCAAGGCAGAAGAGGGCTATGCTCCTTGGTTCCAGGCAAAATGACACAGAGATGGAACAAAATCTCTTCAGTTACTTTCCAACTTTCTTCTGAAGAAACTATACACTCAATTAGTGTTTTGAATTCCATCAGCTCTGTCATGTGTTTAGTGTTGTCATCGGATAAGAAATACGTATGAATGATTATTCAGTGTCGGTAAATTTATTCCGATTTAACCTCTGTGCGCTTTGTAACCGTGAAGAAAGTACTGTGGATGTTACTATATTTGTAATGAATAAAATAACATTGTTCTTATGACTTCCTTCTGCACTGTCATCAGGGCAGGCATGTGGGAATGCATCTTTTCACCTGCACAGGACACATGCACTACTGGGAAGGCTTTTCTCCTTCAGGTTTACAGAGGGTCACCTCATTACACTGTTGGACTGATATTCTATGTAGGCAAGACCCCCATGTGCACCCCACCTTTCAAAACCTAATGGGAATTTTATTTCTGATCAGCAGACTCAATGATCCAATGCCAGACCTTGGAGTTGTAGCCCTGTGACTGATGAGGGGCAGTAACTGGGTAGGATTGTCAGGTTCTGTATGGGACATGATATTTAGCAGCTGTGCATCCATAGACTGAAGTTGGTGTGATAAGGGAAGAGACTTATGCAAGCTAGTCTCCCATAGCCTAGGTTAGCCTACAGCTGTTTAATCCAATAATTTCCATGGTAGCCCTCCCCTAATTACCTTTATTCCCCTTGTGTCCAGGTTTTGATATGTCTGACAGTGCTAGTCTTTGTGACCTTGTATCTCATTGACACATCTCGTTGGATGAGATTAATTACCTCTTTTAAATAAACCCATAGAATCTGAGCTGCAGTTGTGCAGCTCCTGTGTGCATTCATGACTGCATCAGAGCTGGGAAAAGAGGGAGAGATGGCTTTCAAGTTGCAGACTTTTCTGTTAATTTTTCTTAATGCATTGGTAAATTTGGGAAAAAAATATGTTAAGAGACTTTTTATTGGTGACCTCTTCCAAGGAATAAATACTGTGGTGTGTTCTTAAAGAAAGTCCTCTGAGATTGTACTTGTAACTAAAACAAATTATTCAAATGTGCACATTGCTTCCTTTTAAAAAAAAAAAAAAATCACTTAAATTGAAATCTAAAAATCAATAGGTCTAAACAGCTGGAGTAATTTCTGCATTTTTTAGGAACTGAGTGTTCAAGTAGTTCATAATAGTGAATTTTCACTTACTTTCCCTTAACTACTTTCTTGTATCTTTTTATGTAGATTTATTGTTGCTAAGGGAAATTCTTTTGAATCCCTTGAGAAATGTGGTACGTTCCCACACTAATGGAAACTCCTTATTCTGGTAGCATACAGTTTTCAAGGGACTCCTCCTGCTGCATGTTACATCATGAGTTATGAACGCATTGGCGCTGGGAACTGGTGTTCTCCTAGTGACAATGTAAACTCTCTGGTGTAAATACTGCATTTTTAAGGAAAAGGAATGAAAAAGCTGTCCAGTAACAACCCAGGCATTCCAGACCAGTTAATTGTAATACTAGATGGTGGTCTAGAGAGAATTCATCCTCTTCCTGAAGTGAGAATAGCTGATATATTCACTGAAAATTTTAGGTGGAAATGAAAGCAAGAATAGAAAAGTTTGAATAATGGCTTAACTGCTATGACAATATGAACTTGGTCTTATCTCACACTCTCTGTAACAGTGATTGATTCAATTTATGGGTTTGTTTAAAAGTGAATAGAAAGGTGCACCAAAGCCTGGAATCGTTCCTCCTCATCCCTGCCTGCTAAGCAGTCACTCTTTGGATTACAGTAGTAAAGCATGTGGAAATTGAAATCAATTTCTGCTGCCAGAAACAGCATATCTTCTTTCCTGGCAGAAAACCACCTAGAAAGGATACAAGGCTGTAGAGCGAAACCAGAAAAAATATATAGTTGACTTATAAAAAAAATCCATAGAAGTAATTATTAGTAGGAATTTTCAACACGGCAAAGTGCAGAGTTTTGCACTTGGGCTGGAGGAATCCCAGGCATCCACACAGATTGGAAGGAACACTCCATGAGAGCAGCTCTGTGGAAAAGGACTTAGGGGTCTTGATAGATGAAAAACTTAATATGAGCCAGCAGCGTGCCCTTGCGGCTCGAAAGGCAAATGGTATCCTGGGCTCCATCAGAAGAGGGGTGGCCAGCAGGGACAGGAGGTGATTGTCCCCCTCTACTCAGCTCTTGTGAGGCCCCATCTGGAATACTGTGCCCAAGTGTGGAACCCCCAGTACAAAAAAACAGGGAGCTGTTGGAGAGGGTCCAGAGGAGGGCCACAAAGGTGATCAGAGGACTGGAGCACTCCCTGTATGAAGACAGGCTGAGGGAACTGGGCTTGTTCAGCCTGGAGAAAAGAAGGCTGCGGGGTGACCTCATTTGCAGCATTTCAACACCTAAAGGGAGCCTACAGAGGGGAATCAACTCTTTGAAAGGGTAGATAACTGCAGGATGAGGGGAAATGGTTTTAAGTTGAGGGAGGGGAGATTTAGGTTGGATGTCAGGGGGAAATTCTTTATAGAGAGAGTGGTGAGGTGCTGGAACAGGCTGCCCAGAGAGGTTGTGGATGCCCCGTCCCTGGAGGTGTTCAAGGCCAGATTGGGTGTGCAGCCTGGTCTAGCATTAAATGGTTGGTGGCCCTGCATGTGGCAGGAGTGTTGGAGATTCATGATCCTTGAGGCCTCTTCCAACCCTGGCCATTCTGTGATTCTGTGATCTAGTAAGTGAATATAATTTTAATAAGTTTTTGATGGGCTGTTTTAAAGCCGTTCCCAGTTTCTACTTGTATATTCATTATCAGGAATACTTTACAGCCAATAGATGCTCAGGTTTTGTGTTAAAGTGTACTTGAAGAATGCATTCAGTAAAGATTTAACATAGAATGAGCAGGTGTTGTAAAATTTTGAGATCTTTTGTAAGTTATATACAGTAATTAGTGCCTCCTTCGGAATTCTATGCCTGGGGCTATTTATTTTGTTCTCCCATCAATACATTCCTAATCATTTCAAGGGTGACTGAGAGGATCTGTTCCATGAAATGTAAAACTGAGACATTGTCCAGAACCTCCTGTAAGGACTGGATTCCCCATTTCAGGGTTCTCATGGCATTTGCATGCCCTACAAGCAGTGTTCTGGTGTGCTTTGTTACTGGTCCAGAGTCACTTGGGAACTGATGAGATCTCTAACTGAATGGGTGCAACTTCCCTGAACTGCTTCACGTTTCCGAGATTTCTAATGTTTATCTTGCATGAATAAGCAAGCCAGGTAGAAAAGCTGAGTTCTGTTTTCACAGAACTGAGCGAACGCTGGTTATTGCTGGCTGTGTATCAGCACACAGTGCAGGGTGTGGGACTGCAGCCTGCGCGCTACAGTCCCCAGGCAGCTGGTCTGGACTCTGCATGTCAAAGGGGAATGCCTCCTGCCGTGATGGTCAGTCCACTGTCAGAAAGGTCAGAACTTAAAAAAACAATAATTGATAAGGGTTTTTAGTTGTTTCCTCAGTTCCCTTTGTGCGAGCACTTCTGACAAGATGTTAGTAAAGATCCGTCATCTTTTCAGCATGCCTCATCCTGGGTAGAGATAACCTCCAGGTCCAGAAGCATGTGAGCTTCGTATATTTGTATGTGAGCTTGGAGACTGTAAAACCTGAAGAAGCATGTGAGAAACAACTTGAGTGAGACCTGCTTCTGGCATTTTTTTAGACATCGAGTCACCATATTAACAGGAGCTGTATTTTTAGCCAGTGTTGCTTCCTAGCAACAGACCATTTACTGTACTATCGGTTTAAAATGTATTAAATAATTTTAACTTTCCTACTTTAACCTCTGTGGATTACAGTAATGCCTCAAGGCTCTTTCCTGCACTGCGCTCTGTACCTTCTGGTGTGAAGCAGCAAACTGTACTGAGAGCCATACTGTGCTTAACTCCAGATGCTGTTGGACTTATTTAGCATAGGAGCGGTGATGTTATTTCTAATACCTTCCTACTAAGCAACTAGATAGGTACATAGTTTAGGAACTCAAAGACACTGCTATCCAAAAGCTACCCTGATTTTGACTTTCACAAGTTCAAAACATAAAAAAAAAAAAAAGCCAAGTCATTCTGGAAAAGTTGTAAATAAAGTAGAAGATAAAATCAGGATTAACTTTTACATTTGGTAAGTTTGCAAATTTTCTGGTTATTTCCGTGAAATAAAAACAGGATAAATTTTGTTGGTTAATTTCTTCTAACTTTGTTTTAATTTCTTTTTTTTTTTCTTATTTTCTTCAAACTGTAAATATTTAAGACTTAACACTAAGTGGTTTGCCTTTACTGCTTTAATTATAACTCATGTTCAAATTATCATACTACACTGCAGAACTCCTTAACTAGTTTGATTTTCATTTGTAACCGATGTGGACATCATACTGAAGGCAGGTTGGAAACCTGTCTGTCTTGAGCAGCTTAGTGTCTAAATAAAAGCTGCACTGTTTAAAGAAGTTACTTTAAATGAAGTATTTAAATAGGCTAGACTTGATAGTGCAAGAAGTCAAAGGTCATACAAGTCATTTCCTTCCTTACCGTCCGTCTTCTAATTGTTGACTGAATCTGAGAAATGATCCCTCTGACAGGGAACCTACCTTTCCATTGCTACAGCAGAGTCTGAGACTACTTAGACTACAGCAAAAATTACTCTTACATATGATTTAAATAAACAGGAATGGCTATAAAAAATTGAAAATACTAAAACTTCGCTAAGTTCAGGGCAATGATAGCTACTCATTGTGTGCTTCTAAAAGTAACTCAAAGTTTAATTTTAAATCAGATTAGTCAAAGTATTTTAAATTATTTTAATTATTGTAAAGTTCTTAAAGAGTTCTGTAAAGTTGTGAACTGGATTTTTAATTTATTATTTTTTTAATTGAGTCTTGAAAAATTTGAGTATTATCCAAAAATACAAACACTTTTATATTTGAAATAGTATAAAGTTTTAAAAATATTTTCAAATGGTTTCTACTATTTGCAAGGAATGTCTATTGATTTGTCCCTTGTAACTGTAGTTCTGTTCCATTCATAACTGAGGTCAAAACGTACAAATCTCCTGAGGTTTAAGAATTTAATGTCATTTTATCATCATCTTTTGTCATATTTTCTTTTGAGCGACACAGCATTTTCATATAAGCTTTCTGACAAATTATTTTATTTGATTTTATTTTTATTTTTAATTTTTTTTTTAATATGCCTAGGCAGCGTGCTTTTTCAGTATTTCTGAAAGTGATAACCTAATCCTTTACCCTGTAAAGGGTTCTTGGTTAAAATGTGAAGTACAAGTCTTTGGGCTAATTGTGATGTTATTTATGCATGGGTAAAGAAATTCACAGCTGTTGGGCTTTGTGCATACCATGGAAGATATTCAGTGATTTGCATAAACATATTATTTTGCATGATTAATAATATTTTGCATATAATCAAACAGTTCCATTTGAAAAACAGGAGTGCTGATGAAAAATGGCTATTTTGGTTGGTAAAGTCTCGTATTATGTATAGGGTAAGCCGAAAGATAACAGCCCTATAACCATGGCTCATTTCCTGTTTGATGGGAATAAAAAGGATACTTCTATCTTTCTGTTCTTCAGGTACTTTTTAATTTGATTATTAATTAATATTAATTGTGGTAATGACTATATTATGTGGACTGAAATTAAAATCTCAGCAGGTGGGTAGATAAGAGAAATGTTTAACTGTTACCAGGGAAAGAAAAATGGTCAGTGTGTTCATGGCTCAGTAAATCATCCAACTCCAAATAAGTTTAAGTTTATGATGAGGGGTTGCACTTAATAACAAACAATCTTAACTCAGAAGTTTCTTAAATTCAGTCCTGCATCAGATACCAAATTTTACAATTCTAATTTTGTAAAGTCCAGTTTTCATTTTGTACTTGCATTTCAGGAAGTGTATACAACAAAAAAATCATTTTGGTGTAATCTTGGTATTCTTCAAATCATTGCATAATGTTACTACAAGGCATTGATTTGGCCCCTGATTCTGTAAATGAACTATTCAGGGAGCCATATTAGAAAGATAGATTTACAGTATCATGAAGGTCAGAGAAGATCACTAAGATGATTTAGTTCAACCATCAACCCATCACCACTGCATCTGCTGAACTACGTCCCTTAGTGCCACATTCCACAGTTCTTGAGCACTTCCAGGGATGGTGACTCTCACCCCCCTGAGCATCCTGTTCCAATGCCTCGCCACTCCTTCTGTGAATAAATTTCTCCTGATATCCAACATGATCCTTCCCTGGCACATCCTGAGGCCATTGCTTTCCTGCCTTGTTGCATACCCAACAGAGACACTTCTCCCATGTTCTGACAGGAACTTTGTACACACCAGATGAGCTGTCTGTCTCCTGAGAAGGTCCATTTTTCTCTGTTAGTAGAGGTAGCCCAGTTGTCCAGCTACACAATTGCTGAAGTTAGGGGAAATGAATGCTGCCAGGGTGCCCTTCTCTGTGACTCATAACAGCATAAACAATGACATGAAATCAGGCCATAACAATCTTCAGCATAGCCGTGCACTAATTATAATAAGCTGCACAGTGAAAATAGCATTGTATGTCATAAAAATCTATGTAACTCAGACAGTATATATGCTATTAAATAGCAGAGGTTAACTAAAGATTAAAGCACTGTAATGTGATGCCTTCTTTGACCCTTTCGTGAAATAGTCTTGAAGAAACAGTAAAAGCAGAGGAGTAGTGGAACACAATCTTCAGCATTGCACTCTTGGTTTACAGATCAACAAAAGTGGGTGCTTGAAATCTGCTGCTCCTCCATACTTCTTGTACAGCTACTTGTTCATTAGTTTTATTCAACTTCAAATCCATTTGGGTCTCAATCTATTGTGAATTTGAAGGCTTACTTTGGTGGCTTTCTCATGTCTGTGCCTGCTCTGTGGCTGTCAGATGAAGTATGGCAGGGGAACGAGGCAGAGATATTCTGGAGTCTCAGTCTTAGAAGTTGAGCTCTTCTTGTTTGTGTCAAGAGCAAGATACTTCTTTCTCCTTAGAAATTTAGGAGCCTGGAAGCTTTCAGGTGTGAAATGTAGAATTTGGCTTCTGTGTTCTTTCAGATCCTTGTGTCTGGATCTGGTGCTTCTATCTGTTGTGAGCAGTTGGTGCCCCATCGTACGCGTTACCAGCCCCAACAGCACCAAATATCAATAACTTCAGGAGGCAGCCAAGGAGGTCTGCCCAAAATTCAGCCTGGATCAGTGTTGTGATACTGCCCTGGGGTATTACTCTGAATGATACAGCTCAGCCTAGATGTGACTAAATGTAAACAGCGCCATTTTATCCTGATGAAAGATTGTGAAGGTCAGCGCTCTAGTGCTGTCCCTGAATTTTGCTTTTTTCAAGCTCAGGATAATTCAATCCAAAAATGTTGTATAATAAATGTTAGGATTATGCTAAACTTGAAATATTCCATATTGCGTTCTATATTGTGCCAGAAAGATATCAGCTCTTATGATAGCTATGGATATTTAATGTACATTTTGTGTTGAACTTCTAATTTTCTCATTTATGTGTAATTGACAAAAGATGAAATAAGGAAATTTATTTCAAAGCAAAAAGGTGTGGAGAGATCAAATGTCAGTGTTAATATGACAATGGGCCATAGAGTGCTGAACTGAAGAAAACCCTTTGGAAAGTCTAAGGTAGTATTTTCGGGTGCTAAATATTCAGAAAGAGATGTTTTAGCTGCTTTTTTTTTTTTTTTTTTTTTTTTTTGTAGACTTGAGAAATCTGAGCAGTGCCCTTGGCAGCCAGGACAAAGCTGGCTAGGGTTCGGGAGGCAGAGCTCCTCCATGCTCCCTCATCACGATCTGCCTTTACTTCGGTCACAGTCCTGCCACACAGTGACTTTATGCTGCCGGCAGCACTTGCTCTTTTCATCCTTCTGTATTGTCCCAGTTACAAGATGAATTCTATCAAGATTATATTAAAGGCACGTCTTGTAAGTTTTCTTCAGTGAATCTAAATAGATGAGTCTGAATCATACATACAAGAAAAAATACTAAAGTAGTAATAATAAGATCCCAAGGATAGAGCATCATCTTGAGTTATTCTGAAAATTAACCTTGCATGTTCCACCAAAACAACCTTAATCCTCACTTCTTTTCCTGTTTTGAAGAATTTTCTTATACTGTTGCACACAACCTTCTCTTGACTCCTTTCTGAGGATTTTGGTGATCCACAGAAATGTTTGTAAAGGGCAGTTTTTTATGATATAACAGAATTTGTTGCTTGTTCATGGTATGGGAAGCCCCCCATGTCCTCATCTCTTATGACTCAATGGTTTCAAACTGCGCCAGGGGAGATTCAGGCTGGACATTAGGAAATATTACTTCTCGGAAAGGGTGGTCAGGCATTGGAATGCACTGCCCAAGGAGGTGGTGGAGTCACCGAACATGGAGGTGTTCAAGAGACGTTTGGATGTTGTGTTGAGGGATATGATTTAGCTGGGGAGTATTGGTGATAGTTGGACTGGATGATCTTTTAGGTCTTTTCCAACCTTGATAATTCTGTGATTCTGTGTGACTCTCTAGTACGATATGTCACATTATGAGGTACACACCAAAACCTTTCAACATTTTTATGTCCATATTACTCAAATTTAGCATTGTTCTGTAGTTCTTGTTTTCTAATACTATATTGCTGTTATGACTGAAACAGAATTTTCTAAGTTTTGCTATCAAATATAATTTACTTAGACACATATACTTAGATAATTTTTTTGAAATCTGACTTCAAGATATCTACGTGACTAAATCATGACTTGACTTGGCAGTTGTTGAGTTTCCTACTACCTTTGTCTTCAAGGGTCTGCTGGGAAGCAGTTACAGATTTCCTTATGCTGCTATATCATATTTTTCAAAGCATATTACAGCTTTGCTAACAAAAACATGAAAAACATCAGAGTAGTTTCATAAGTGGAAGAGTTAAAAATGAGTTTTACCGTGCACTGTGATTTAACCCTGCAGCAGCTCAACACTGTGCAGCTCTTTGCTCACTCTCCCCAAAGTGAGATGGAGGAGAAAATCTTTTCTTGATTCATTCTGATACCTTTTTCTGGTAAAACTCATGGGTTGAGATAAAGACAGTCTCACAGGACAGAAAAATAAAAGAAAATAATAATGAATAAAAATGAATTTACAAAACAAGGGATTCACAATGCTCATTAATTAGCACACCACTCAGTGATCAGTACCCAGATGATTCCCAAAAAGCAGCAGCTCCCCCTCAACTTTTATTACTTAGCATGAAGCTGTATGCTACGGGACACAACTTTGGGCAGTTTATGTTACTGTGCTTGTTCTGTCCCCTCCCAACTCCTTGGGCTTCCCCACCTCCTTGCTGGCAGGGCAGAATGAAGGAACTAAAACATTCCTGGATCTGTGAAGCACTGCTCAGCAATGACTAAAACATCCGAGTGTTATCAACATTATTCTCATCCTAATTCCAAAATATGGCTCCATGTCAGCTTCTAGGAAGAAAATTATCTAAATCCTAGCTAAAACCAGGACACTCAGGATATTAAATTTATTTTACACAAGGCAAGGTAAAAAAATAAATAAATTGTGAAATTAGAAACCACGATATAACAAAATCAGTGGTCTTTTAATGGTACCAAGTTGTTCTGAGGAGGATAAGTAGTAATACAGTGTTGCACAAGAACAGGAATATCCTGCAAAATACAGGTGTAGGTATTTGCTTAATGCTGCTATCCTGGCACTGGTACCAGCCGAGCTTTCCTTTCAGCTCTACTGGGAGCTGCCTGTTCTGCAGGGATGTGGATTTGAAAAAGGAGTAACTGTGGCTGGGGCTGCCCCTCCTCTCTTGCCTGCATGGCTGAACAGAACGTGGGCCTCATGCAGAAGTTAACCCTGTGTAAATCCTGCATGGCATGAGTGGGAAATCATAGACTGAATTTAGAGTATGGGAACGATAATAGTACTTTCCCTTGAGGCTGCAGCAGTGCAGATGGCCTTTTATTCCATGCAGGTTACAGAGCCAGCACAAGAGATGAACTTGGAAATGTTTGTCTTAATTTAGCAGAGAAGACCTATTTGCATGCAGAATCTGATTTTATTTATATCATAAAGCTTAGTTTCCTGTGCTAAACCCACAGCTTTATTTATATCCAGGGTTAGAGATAATGAGACCTAAGTGCAGCTCAGGCAGGAGGTACAGGATGGCCTTAAGCTCATGGGACAGTGTTGTGACCTAATCCCAACTTTTCCTGCTGTCCCCCACCAGCCTGGGAGATACTCAGAGCTTCATTTCTCCCGTGTCGCCCTGCTCTTTCGGGTTCTTTTTGGGAGCCAAGAGGCAAATATTGCCCAAACAGCTGATCTTTTATTGCTGCCCCAGGGCCTCCATTTTATGCAGTCCTAAGATGCTAAATAAATGAGCTTGAAATTTTTAACTTACCAACACACCAGTTTGGATACTGTCTGATACTCTCTGGCTCACATTTTGTGATTTGTAGTCTACCCTATAGACATACAACGCATGAGTGAAGATACTTGTAAAGACTGGATTATTTGGAGAATAATGTCCTAATGTAAAGACCAAAATGCTCATCTGTTTTTTATATTTCTTTGTCAATAAAGGTATAGTCACCACTTCTGTGTTGTAATATAAGCACAGCTGAAGGGAGAAAGCTTGGAAATAAAATCGCAGCACTAGACAAACTGATTCAGTGGCATTGAAATGTCATTTCTAGAATTATCCGGCTTACTGGGAGTGTTTCAAGGAATAACCTTCTGGTGTGGCAGAATACAGGGCAGGGATTAGATGGGGCTTGCACAGGGGGCCAGATTCTGCCCTGTGGTAATTAGGGTTGTGGGAGCATAAGTGAGGGCAAGAACAATGCCAGCAGTTGCTGTTTTATTTTTAAATCTCTGTGGTGTGTTTGAGATATAAGTTTTCCATGGTAGGAGTGGTCTCTCAACTCTTATATAGAAAAAAAAGGTGGGGGGAATTATCTGAAAGATCATCAGATGATGTTCTGACAAAAATGTGCAACTAAGTGAGTTGGAGGTTCGTTAACAGAACTGTAGTGTATGTTTAGCACCCTGCTTTCAAGAGAGATGTCTGACTTTGATTTGGTCTAAGAAACCCAGCAATATTATCCTGTGAGGAGGAGCTGGAGTTTTTAAGGGTTTTGAAAACGTTGTTTGATATCCAAAAGCATTCTTTGGATGCTTTCATAGGGCTTTTCAGAAAAGCAAGAAGGCTCTTAAGGAAACCTCAGTGAGATAAATGGGCATTCAGTCAGTGGCTTTGGCAGACCGGTCTAACAGCCATTCCTGCTTGGGAGGATAGAAAGAAAGGAACTCAGAGCAAGTCTTCTGGATTTGACATCCAAGCCTCAAGAGCAGAAGAACATAGGAAGAAGTTGTGATGGACAAGCTCAACCCCAGAATATTTGAGGATTGCTATTAAACAGTGACAGAATAAAATATTCAGAGACACAACTTTGACTTGTATCTGTCCAAATGCAAAATGCGATATGCAACTTCCTTCCACTTCAAGAGGCTGGAAGAAGTTGGAGCTGATTAAATAATGGTAATACTATTATTTTCAATAATGTTCTTTTGATATGGGTGTCCTTTGCTATGTTTAAGAAATTAGATCAAAAGTTCAAATGTTAAGAGATACTATAGTTGTAATAAGCTTCTAACATCATGAATCCAACTTTTGGAAGTATTGCTAAAAGGATTAGTGTGACGGAGTTCATGGTGCTCAGTGGGAGAAGCCAAACAGCTTATTTAAAGAAGAACCTGGGCCATAGTAGAAATACTCAGGTTTAAATTGTTTTATTATTAGATAAGAAACATGGGAGCAGTATTTTTGCCCATTTCTTCCTTTAGAAATTACCTGTGTGTGTTGTTGTTGATGAGTGTGGATGGGAGGGAGGAGGAGAAATTAGCTCTGGCCTAGTGAGAGGCAGATCGATTGGAGAGCAAACTGCTAATCTTGTGCTGATTTCCTCAAGTTCATTATGGGAATGAATTGACCAGTCTTTAAAGAATTCGTAATTACATTATTGTCCAGCCTGCAAATATGTGTTGAACATAACCAGGTTTAAAAAGCAGAAGTATGTTTTTTTTTTTGTTTGCAAAATTAGGCTTATTTTGTGTTGATATTTTATTCTGAAACAATTGACTTCAAGTTATTTTTATCATTATTATTCATTCATTTACTGAAGAACGATGATATGACAAAGCTTCAAGCCAGATATGAGGGCTAATTGCACTTCTGAAAGTGCATGAGATATACCCCATGGAATTATAGGCTAATTTTTGATTTAGGATATATTCATTTCCTTGTTTAGACTGTTGGAGGAATTTAATGACTAGTTTACTCAGCATATGTTTTTCTGTTTTAAATTATTCTATATTCAATTCAATGTTTATTGTTAGCATTTAACACTGATATTCCTAAGAATTCCCATTTTTTATATAAGAGTTTATAATAATTCTAAATACTTATTCTATTGGGAGAAAAAAGTAAAAAAAAATAAATAATTAAAAAAAGATTAGGTCCTTTAAAATCAGATCTATGATTTAAATACAGGATTGAGTTGTATTTTTCAAAGTGACAAACACACCAGAAATGACTAACTTTGATAATTTTTGCCAGCCGCCCATGCACCCTGAGATCATCAAGGAAGGTGCTGGCAGCTGTTTGTGCTAAGAGCGGATGGCATTTCTGTCTCTCGTTAAATCCTTGATTGACGCAAACTGCCTAAATCTCCTTAGGAAGAAACAATCACTGCGAGGCACGCTGGGATGGGTGGGCAGGAGACTGCTCTCATGCACAGAGCAGCGTCAGGACAGATGCGCGCCGCTGTGTTTGTCCAAGGTGCTTTGCTGAAGGAGATGGCTTAAGAGTTGGAGCCAAGCCCCCATACGTAGCCTTGGCCAAGAAGGTTGGATAGGTTTTGCAAGGGAGAAAGCTCTGGGTCTAAGGGGCTCCTCACACTGGGACTGTAGTTGAATTTGCTCAGACAATAAGATAAAGTTGGAAAAATAATGACTCCAGTGGAAATTTAATTTTCTGCTCTCTATGGGAATTCCCCTCAATGGATCAATAATCTCATTGTTTGTTTCTGAATGATACTGCAGCATTCTGCATTCTTTAAGTAAATAAACTGTGTGTAAGGAAGGGGAAAAACTGAAATTACATTGCTTAGCAGCAAGCTTACTTTTCTGTCTCTGTTTCAAATAATAATGGGTCTGACCCAAATCAATACCTGCTCCTTGTCATTCTCATGTGTGTCCTTTCTCACCAAACTGGGGCACCAAGGGGAGAGGCTGGCTCTGAGCCCCTCACCAGAAGGAACCTGCTATAAAATATCCAGTAAAGCAGCTTTAAAACAGAAATAGAGGTATTAAAACATATCAATTAAAATAATAATAATAATTAAAAAAAACTCAGGAGAGGTTTAAGGCGTTTATTCAGGTCTGGTGCTGCCAGTTGATGTTTCTTCTTCTCTGGTCAATTTCTGCTTTCCTGGGTTTTTGCAGAAAGTGGGATTGAGAGCGTGGGTCCTTGCAGGTTTTGTTTGTCTGGCTGGCTTTTGTGGAGTATGAGCATAGGAAAACAATAATACCAAATGAAATGGATTAAAGGACTATGGAAGGAAAATCGTATTAATTAGGAATAGAAAATCAATGTATTGAGAGAACATACACTGATACAGAGGAGAACAGGATGGTAATGTGCTGAGTGACAGAAGTTGGAAGCAGAGAGAAGACTGAAAAGTATTAATCCAGATGAAAGTGAGCTTTTAAACCAGCTTGAGTGACAAAAGGTGGCTTTAGAAATAAGCAGTTGTCATTTAAAACTGTAGTAATCTGAATGATCCAATTTAAAAAAATTGATTGATTTATTTTATATATAAATTATATTTATAAATATATATATATAATTAGTTATTCTAATCACCAGATGCAACTGACTGCTGGTTTTGTGTCTGTAACTCAGGACTTGTTGTTGTCAGACATAAAACCCTGTTTTAATGCATTTCCTGTAGCATGTGCACAGCACAGAGAAAGCAACGCTGAATGAACAACACAACCAAGTGCTTTGTGTCTGACTTCTGTGTTTCAAATAAAAGAGAATATGATTCAAAATTCAAACCCAATACTTAAGTATCTACGTATTTATTTAGTTAAATTCTCAATAGACGTTTCCACTTATCTACAAGAAATCTTCAGTCTCTACAGCATGTAGAAGATGAATTCTGTGTTTCTCTGCCTTCAAGGAGCTTAGAGATGAGGGGGCCCTCCTACTCCCCTCCCCCCTGCCTCAGCTTGGGGCAGGCAGGGAGATTTTCCTGGGCGGGGGGGCATGGAGCACTGTGCAGCTTTGTATAGGAACAAGGGGTGCAGAGTGCTGTGCTTTTCTGACCCCACTGGTGTCATTTTTCCCCCATTTTTTTTCTTCTCAGTCCTTTGCTTCACAGTCAAAATAGTTTTTGTAGGAAAACACACTTTTTAAAATATCCTTGTTTTTTACTTAATTCTCTTAAACCCTTTCCCTTCTTTTATTTCTGTTACACAGGTATCCTAATTGCTTTTATAGTTCACATTGTTTCTTTTCTATTGTATATTCACCTCTCTACATCAGGAACAAAACATGAAATATCTGTTTCGTACCAGAAAATAGGGAGTTATTTTTTGTTTGTTTGTTTGTTTGTTTCTAGAATCTTCTTTCCAGCAGCCTCTTGTCTAAATAGGACTGCCCAGCAATCCTGTGGCAGTCACCAGATCTGGGACACAAAATCATTCTCTTAATTCCCGTCTCTGATTACTTTCTGCTTCTGACCACTCTCTGGAGCTGATGCATGCAGATTTAGTAGGTTTGATTTGTTGTGCCACTGAAACCTTTTATCAGCCAAGAATAAACAAAAATTAACTAGCAAAGAGAAAGAAAGAAAGCAACAACAACAAAAAAAAAACACCGTTTTCTCTACGGCTTACATACTCTGAGCAGCCCTGCATGCTGAGAGGTGCATCTTTCTGTTCTGCAGGGCTGGTAGTACCCAGCTGCTTCTCCTCTGGGAGGAAGCACAATTGTCTGGAATCACTATACTTGAAGTCTTATCCTGGTGACACAAAGCGAACACACACCTTTACTTGTATTATGTTATAGTGATCTGAATATTGGCTGTGTCTTAAATGGTTTATGAAGTTGGTTGTGAAAAGTGAGGAGAGGGAAATAGTTATCATCAAGGGGAAGTGTAAGTGAAAATTTGTCTTAAAGATGTTCATGGTAATTACCCTAGTTGCAATAAGATAGATGGTTTGTTGGTTAGCTGGTTAGTTGTTTTATTTTTAATGGATGCCATCAGCAATCAGAAATGTGCAAACGCCTACAAGTATAGCAGATGTGTACTAACCCAGTCCTTAAAGCAACATTATCTGCATCGAACTAACCAGGCAGTTAAATGCCAGCACTGTGTTCAATGGTTTGGTTGTCTAAATCTCTATGTATATACTTTACCAAGGCTTTATGGAATTAATTAACTTAATGGGCCTTTGATAAAAAGAGAAGATCCTTAAGCAAATCACAGGAGATACCAGCAGTGCTCAGTCCAAGGGCAAGATCCCCAGGCTATATCAGTGGCACAAGATGCTCAGCACAGGCGCAGGCCTCCCTTTAATGCCCAAGTCCTGGCTGGTGCCCTGGGTGTGGGAGAGCTGTTGAGTGGGTCCATGGAGTTCAATGGGATGGTGAACATCTGGGCTCATGCCAAGAATGGTAAGAAAGCTCTAGATGAGCATGTAAGGCTATAAAATGAAAATGAGACTGGTGGTGAAATGACCACTAGTGTCATGTGCCTTAAAGTAACTTTAAGGCCATAAATGAGGCCTTGCTCTGCCTGTAGGAATTTCTGAAGCTCTCTGGCATTGAAGCTGTTAATGTTCTCAGGAGCTGAGGAGTGTTGGGGGGTACTTGGCACAGTTCAGCCACTGTTGAGTTGTCAGAGTCGTCCCCAGTGTATGTTTGGCCTGGGCTACTGTGTGGTCTTCCAAACAGTTCTTTGGCATCATTCATGAGACAGCACAGGCCACGTAGTATTTCTGCCGGGCAGCTTGGCCTCAGCCATCCTCTTTTGAAGGGGAAGAGCATTAGCTTAATACCATGGGCTTGGCAACTCCAAGCCAGCTGGCTTCAGTGTGGGAGAATGGTCCAGGTGTGTTGGATTTATTAGTCTCGAGTATGAAAAGCCAGGAGTAATGGCCTGTGCTACAGCCAAGATTTATCTTCTGGGGCTTTGTAGTAATTCTGCTGCTGACTGTCAGGAGTGCACCAGGAGTTGAAGGAGGAAATGTCCTGGTCTTCCTCCAGCCCTTGCACATCCCTCCAGGTTCCTTTAGAAACTGCTGCTGGTTTTGCCCTTGTATAAAAGAAAGGCATAGTCCAGATTACATTTTGCAATCATTTGTAACTCCTGTTGTGCTGGATAATTTACAGAGCAGCAGCTTTTTCTGCGGTGTACTTTTATTTACTGTTTAGTGTACAGCTACTCAGAAATGCAATAATTGGTATTCATCAGTTTTAAAAAAAATCAGGTTCTTTTGGTTAAATGTTCTCCATATTCTTCTGCTTTTGAAAAATAGTACTTTCTACAGCTATGCTGTATTCTGAAAGTGAATTTTTTCAAACAAAATACTGAAATTCTCTATGCAACCACGTTTCATAGGAAGTGCTCTGTCTACTATTACTTCTGGTTATGGGCAAAATCAGGTTTAAAAGCAGTGTATGTCACGTACTTGGCTCTTAGAGAATATTAAGGAAGTAATCATGGGAAATAAATGAATTAGAGAGGAATATGAAATAATGCTATCAGCTGAAGTCTCTGTTTGCAGAGATAATGTGACCTTCTGGGCAGCTCCCACCATCACAGGCTGTCCCTCTGCTGCCTGGTTTGTGGTGGAAAGCACTGCTTAACGCTCTGAGAAAACTCCTTCCCATAACCTGGTATTTGACAGTACAAACGTTCATAGTGACCTATGTAATTTAAAGGAAATGTACACCAATTCTTTGCCTGTCTTTTGTTTTTTCTTTTTTTTTCCCCTGAGTACACTCCTTTAAAGGACTACTTAAACAAAACAAGAGCTTTTTGTTTTACCAGGGAAACAGGTAATTCAGACATTGATCACAAAACCAGAACCAGAGTTAAAAAAGAACCACATAAAAGCAATGAAAAGGAAACTTTGAGTATATTTAATACGGCCCCCTTTCCTGGAAGTCTTTCAAGATTTTGCAGGCATCTCTCAGCCCTGAAGCCTTCGGGGCAGCTTAATCCCAACCACGTATCCTCAGAGTTAAATTTCAGTTCAGCCTTTAAGCTAACTTTGGAAGCAAAAAACTTAGTGTGTGTATCCTTTTCTTCTCTGTTTCTCCCCTTCATCTGTTAATTTGCCACTGGACATAAAATATACTGTATCAGCTTAGACAAAAGACTTACCCAAGTTAGTTACCAGCAGTAGCCAGGAGCAGAAATAAGAGAAATACAAGCAGAAAACAAGTGTGTAATGATGCCTTTCCACAGTACGGTTTATTCTCTGTGGAATTTGAAAGAATTGCAATGCTAGTACTATATTCAAAGTTTATTTAATATGCATTTGCTGTCTCCGTATGTATTTGTGTTGCATCTGTGTAGATTTGGTCATGTTGAAAGCTCATGACATGTAAATGGGAAAAAAAAACAAAACAAAAAAGGAGAGGGGTGTGCCCCTAAATCTTTTTCTTCTTGGGTATTGTGAGGATAAATTCTTTTATTCTGAAGCTATATAGAATGCTAGTGATGAGCATTTCAGAAAATTCAAAGAACAAGTTAATAACACCATCTTGAGAGCAATAAAGGAGGCCTGGGGCCCAAACACTGAGGAGAACAAAGAGAGCAGACATATAAAGTAGCCCCTCAGTAAACACTCTCCTTGATGAAAAGTGTAGGAGCTCTGTGGAAATCAAAGTATGATTAGGTAGGCGAGGAGAAGAGAATTCAATTAAAGCTGACCAAATGCTTGATTGCTTTGTTTTACAGTCTTGATAATCTTATTTTAAAGTAAGCTCTATGTATAATATATTTTAATTTAACCTCGCTATGAATATGTTTTTTGTCATACTTCTGATTTATAAGAAAAAAAAATAGTTTTTTTTCCTTTTATTTTCTTTTGTTTTTACTGAGTTACATTATATTTTCTTGAGCCTATATATAAATCTTAATTGACAAGTAATTGCTTTCCTAATCCAGTGTTGAGCTGTGAGTTGCAAAGTCCATTTCCTTTTAGATAGGTGCGTGGAGATTGCTTTTGGAGTAGTGTTTGAGAAGGATCACTGAAAATTCTGAATTCTGGTCAAATTGGCTGTAACTCCTATCAGTATAAAAAGATAATCTCACATATTTGTGTAGTGTTCTGTGATAAACGTTTTTGCAACACTGAATCTGAAATAATAGATAGTGTGAAGTTAGAGTGAATGCACTTTCATTTCATCGATAAATGTTTTAAAAATAACTTTGAAATGTATTTATTTGTAGTCACTTTAAGATATTATTGTACTGGCCTATTCTTGATAAATGTTTATAGGATGGAATCTGAAGAATGCTCCCCGAGTCACAGTAGCCTGTGCACCTTTCTGAGTAGTAGTTCTGACACATCTAGTATTCAGGAAGACAAAGATACTTTTTTTTTTTTTTTCCTGTGATAGTAATAGGGAGCTCTTAAGAAGGTTTTAGTGATAATCCTCTTAATATTTTATTATTTGTGCAGTTACAAGGATGTATATAGGTATCCCTTCGTGATATTTTTATTGCTGATAGATAAAAATGTATCAAGAAGAAGCTGTAATTGCTCTTAACTAGGGGAAAAGCTGGAAAGAAACTGTATAGCAGTTCACCGTACTTCTCAATCATCACATCAAGTAACAGACAGTTGAATGAGGAGTTTCTGTTGATTAGCAGCAGTCCCTTCCAACTTCAACCTGGAGCTGCACATTCACTGATGCATATTCACTCACATATTGACAATTGCTTGATTTGGGGTACAGCATGGTAGTTTGGCTTTCATACCATAGATTTAGGTCACTTTGCCATCTCCAGTGCAAGATCACAGTTGAGCTAGAATTTGTACAATTTAGTGAGTAATATAAGGGAAGGGTACTGTCCTTGGGCCTCCCCCTTTCAGTTCTAGCTGTAGCAACAATGGTCTGCTGTGGTTTTTTATCTCCTGTGCAGAATTGGACATGAATTTACAGAGCACAGGAATAAAAAATGCACTAGAATGCATTAAAGATATATGTTTCAGAAGATTGCGGTATGTTTCATTATTTTCTGGGACAATATATACTGTATAATCAGTTGAACAGAATCGCATATCAGTCCTACTCTTGTGAAACACACGGTTCTTTTAAACAGAAATGAGTATGTGCATGCAGCAATTGTGTCTGTTTGAACTTGCATAGTAGAAATGGGCCCCAGATGTTGCAGTTATGTAATGGCCTAATCTAAAGCCAAGCAAAGAGAGCCTTGTGGGCTTCATATCATGCCAATAAGAACATTTTCAGGGAATTAACATTGAAGGAGATTGCAGTGAGCTAACATTGTAGTTATTGTATAAAATGAAAATGTATGTATGGAGGGCGTGCCTTTATTCACTGCAGTTGGAGTTAAATTTATACTTTGGGGGAGGGGAAAAATGTGACATGAATTATCTCTAATGAAAGAAATGCTTCATTTAGCTGTTAAATACCACCGTGTGTATCTTACAGCCATCATTATTTTTTTCTATCTATTTCATTAGATGTTACTCAAGTCTTACTTGAGTGGGGGAGAATATTTATTAATGTTTTAAGTGTAAGATACTCATTTAAAAGTAGATCTCTTTTGTATTTCTGAACTCAAAGAACATTAAATTGCCTAGCTCTTGCTATGCATTACAAAATAGAAATTAAACTCACAAGATCCTTTTGTCATCCCAAAAGATGCCTGAGGAATCTCAGTAACATGAATTTGTTTTTTGAGACGCTGTGCAAGACTAGTGAGGTGCCTGATGGCTGAATTAAAGCTAATGTGATCTCTCAGATAATCAAAACAATGTAAGGGCAATTTCTACCTTTAAAATGCAAAGAAAAGCAGAAACAGAAGAGTCCTTGTGATACTAGGTGTAGACACGTGGGATGACAAGTTATCGTGCTTTACCTAGTCATGCATTTACCCATCAGTAAATGCCGCATAACATAATCCACAATGAGGCAGAATTACAATAAATGGTCTTAATTCGTTTGCCATATGCTAAGAGTGCCCACATGTTCACATATGGATCAGTTGATGCACATTAATTAGATGATGAGAAAAATTACTCATGTGTAAGCTTTTGTTACTTCTGAGGTGTTGCCTGTTGTGATCAGTAGCAAGTCATTATCTGATTTGTCAACAAGAACTTTCTTTCTTAGACAGGCACCTTCTTTTCAATTTGGGATGGAAAGAGAAGCCAGATACATTATAAGCAGACACTCACAACAAGTTTCTATTAATAGATAACTGGGTATTTAAGCATTCAGTACTTCTACTGACTCGTGTTTCTTAGCATTTATAGTCCAGATACATTGTTAAATTTCATAACTCATATTTAAAATTGATTGAGACTACTGACGAAAACACATGTAAGTACAGAGTATTGATATCTATTGTTCAAGCTACTTTTCCACAAGTGCCATGAACAATAAAGGAAAGTAGTAGTCATTGAATGAACGTTCCTACTCCTATCTTAATAAAGACCTTATATTTTTCTATACTTGACTGAAGGTACCATTTCCTTTTGTTCTAAGGCACTCTAATTAATCTGTAAGGAAATGCACAGCTCTTAAACAGCCCTCATGCCTCTCAGGTGACAGCTCACCCTCTTGAGCAAGAAAGGACAGAAGTCACCTGGTGTTGTCTTCACCCTGGTTTTTGACTATCAGAGCTGTGACAGGCAGCTCAGAAGTTCTGTTGTTGTTCTGCTGTTCTTGTTGCTGGTTTTTAAAAGAAGTGGTTTCTATTCTACCTCTAGAGGATTTAGAAACCTCATGAACATTACCAGGGATTTTCCCTGTTACTGTGTCTGCAGTTTGAGTCATCTTTTTACAGTATTTTCTAGTGCAAAGTTATTTTGTTTCCATGTTGCAGTGCCAAAATTTGCCATGACGGGAGCCCAATCTTGAAAGCTTGGTTTCAGTATTCTGGAGAACTTGCTGAAAGACAGAATACGTGGCTCTGGAATTGGGGCTGCCCTGTGCTAGCTCTGATATTCCAGCTGGGACTATGATTTTGTATTCTTCAGTTCTGTTTTGCCCAAGGTATTTGTGTCCCACAGAGTGTGTTAAGTTCTCAAGGATATTAATTTTGCCAAGAAGCTAGCTCGGTGATTGTACTGTAAAAAAAATTGTAAATACAGTGTTGCATCAGAAGTTGCTATACTTCTCACAGCCTTCTGATACTGTAATTGCTGAAGTTTATTTTTTGCTTCTTTTTGCCAACACTAGTGGCTTCAGCATTTCCAGTGTCATAAAGCATCTTACATGGAAATCAGATTATACTACACAACCATTTTTCAATGTTCAATTTTTCATTTTCTTGCTTACTCTTTTTCATGTATGTAGAAATATCTATTTCACAAGAAAGAAGTATTTGGCTTTCATCATAAATACATGCAAAGTTTCTACTGATCTAATTTAATTTGCCATCTGAGTATCTAGTATGAATACTGGCATCTGAAACTGTGGGAAAGTTTTAACAACATGAATGATCATGGACAAAGCAAAACCAGCTCTTAGAATTGTTAAGGACGTGGTAAGAGTTGTTCTAAATAAATCAATAAAACACATTTTCGCTGGTTTTTTTTTTCGCAGGGGGCAGGAAAAGAAGATAACTTTGTACTGACATTGCTATACCTTATAAACATATGTGTAGGAACCTGTTAATATAACTGGAAGCCAGTCTGAAGTTAATATATATGTGTGTGCATTTCAGTTCTTGAGAGATGAGCAAGTGTCCCCCTCCAGCTACCTTCAACTTCACAGCCTGCTTACATAGTCAGTGTTAAGGGGTTGGCAATAGGAAATGTTTTCAGCACTCACAGCCCAGTTTTGACTTGATGGGATTTTGCTTCTCTAGTGTGCATATAAAAATCTCTATGTATAACCTGAGAAGTTTTCCCAGTTCACTGAGCAGCTGTAGCCCCCCCTATGTTTGCTTTTGGTGTTGCTCTCTGCAGTCACTGCATTACCACCCACTGTCCCAGGGCAGGAAGCTGCTGCTCTGCAGTTCTTTCCCAATAGCACTCCCTTCTCATTGCACTCTGTGCCTTATTTCTCTCCTCCACACATTCAGAAGCATTTACCCTGCACTTTTAATTTAAGCCAGTTGGCCCTAATCTTTCAAAGTCTTAGACTCACTAAGGCCAATAATGGTAAACATGAGCGTTTCACTGATGATTTGAGTGGGCCAGTGTATCGCTATGGTAAATGACTATTTTATTTTTGATTGTTTTTAGGATGGTTGTTTTTATAAGCCTCTGGGTTTGAGGTTTATTTGAATATATATCTCCCACCTTTATTGTGATTGAGTTTAATTTTTCTTTCACAGGGGATTTCCGTCCTGACTTAGGATTTCCAACTTGTCTAATAATTCTCTTCAGAAAGAGGACAAAAACTAAAATGAAACCCATACCTATAAACAGAAAGAAATATTCTTTTTGCATTTGGACACTTCTCCATGATTTGCTCCTGGCTGCAAAGCCAGCTGCATGTTAACAGGAGGCCGTGCGTGCTGCAAGGCATGCATCTGAGTTTAATAAAATGTTGTGTTACTCCAGCAAGTGTGCAGGCTTCTTTCCCAAAGCAGCTGACGTTGCTTGGAGCACAGAACCCTCCCACTCTTCCTTGCTAATTGATGGTGACGGGCTCTCCGCTGAGCTGTAACCTAACATAGGAACTGAATCAGATCAACAGCTGAGAGAAGTCTCCAGCAAACAGGATCGCCTCATGTAGGCAAACGCTTGGTGCTTTAAGCCAGGCCTGAAAAGGAGAAGGAGCCAGTGATGGTTCACGTAGGCTGATGTGCTGAACTTTTGGTGGCGTGCTGCTCGGTTGGGGAGATTTTGCTGCTGGAGGACACGCCGCTGCAGGGGGGGCTGGCCTGCACAGAGCACGGCTGGCATGCTCGACAGACGCCCGATGGCTCCGCAGGCTGAGCTCAGTGCACCGGGGGTAAGCATATGCCTCAGGAGCCAGGCCAGATGCCGGGGAGCAACTGAATTTAGAACTGAAACATATAGACTGGCTAGCAAATTAACTTAATTACAGTTAAAATGTTTCACTTTGCTCTCATCTAGCCATGCTTAAGTGGTGTTGAAAAATGTGTCTGCCTTACAGCGGAAGTCCAAATGATACTTTTGAGCTTTCTATGTTTTGGTTGTTGGTTTTTGTTGTTGTTTGGCTGCTTTGTTTGTTTGTTTTTAATTAAACAGACACCGAATTGGTGACACGTTAAAAAACAGCAAATGCTGGAAGTGAGGGGAAGTGAAAGCCTGTGCAGGTGGCTGCTGCCACCAGTGCTCTTATCTGTAGTCCTGTTAACCACTGCTGAAACAAAGTATCTCACTGTGCTGTGTTCTTAAGATAGTGCTAAATGATTGTTTTCTCCTCAATATGAGAGCAATGGGACTCTCTACTGGCAACAGTTTGAAGTACATTCTCTCACATGTTGTGCTCTATTTTCTACTTTGGGCTGAGCTGTACTGCTCTCAGGAGTTTTGGCATGGCAGCGTCTTATCAGGCGTGTGTTCCCTGGTGCCAGGGGATGATAGCAGCAGGTATGCTGGCTTCAGCTGAGCTTCTGAAATAAAATGTAATTAACAAAGATGTTTGAAAAGTTGTATTGGGTGTGCTTTCTTTTCCTACTTTTGCTGTAGGAAGTACAGAGTGGAGATTAAAACAGTATAAATAACGTATTTCCATAAGAGTGAAAATAAACTTCACCCAAATGCTTGACTTAAGCCTGATTTATGCAAGGTTTGAATATGGTTGTGGAGAAGCAGCACACCAGAGGCATGACAGTGGCTTTGCTGTTACTCTGAGACTGCTCAGGTGCAGAGCATCTTGTAGAATGGCTGCTGTGTATCTCTCTCCTACAAGGAAACTGTGTTTGGATCAGTCCTCTAGGGGAACTGGATCTGGTCTTGTTCAATATCTTCGTTGATGGCCTTGATGAAGGGATAGTGTCAACTCTCAGTAAGTACGCTGATGATACAAAGCTGGGAGGAGTGGATGACACACTGGAAGGCCGTGCTGCCATTCAGCAACACCTGGACAGACTGGAAAGCTGGGCAGTGATAAACCAAATGATCTTTAACAAAGCAAGTGCGGAGTCTTGTATTTGGGAAGGAATAACTGCAGGTATCAGTACAGGCTGGGACATGACCTGCTGGAGAGGAGCTCTATGGAGAAGGGCCTGGGTGTCCTGATGGACAACATGTTGGCCAGCAGTGTGCCCTGGTGGCCAAGAAGGACAATGGGATCCTGGAGTGCATTAAAAGGAGCATGGCCAGCCGGTCAAGGGAGGTGATCCTCATCCTCTACTCTGACCTGGTCAGGCCTCACCTGAAGTACTGTATCCAGTTTTGGGTCTTCCGGTATAAAGACAGGGGTCTCCTGGAGAGAGTCCAGCAGAGGGTCACAATGATTATAAAGGTCCTGGAGCATCTCTCCTATGAGGAAAGTTGAGTGAACTGAATCTGTTCAGCCTTTAAAAAAAAAAGAAAAAAAGAAAAAAGAAAGAAAAAAAAAGACTCAGAAGGGATCTTATTAATGTTTATAAATATCTTAAGTGTGGGAGTCAAGGAGATATAGCCAACCTCTTTTCAGCAGTCTGCAGGGACAGGTCAAGGGGAAATGGCCATAAACCTGAGCATAGGAAGTTCTGAACCAGTATGCAAAGGAAATTCTACATAGTAAGGTTGACAGAGTATTAGAACAGGCTGCCCAGAGAAGTTGTGGAGTCTAATTCTCAGGAGATATTAAAGACCCACTAGGATGCTTACCTGTGCAGCCTACTGTAGGGAGCTTCCTTTGGAAGGGGGTTGGACTCGATGTCTGGAGGTCCCTTTCAGCCCCTACAATTCTGTGATTCTTTCTCTGGATGATTCGTGGATCTTCAGTTGAGCTGCTGAATTGCTATTGCTAACTTTCCTTCTACCTGTTGGCAACTGTTCTTTACTCCAAATTAAAATCTGCTCCTATGTTTGGCAGGTGGGAGAGATTAAGTTATCCCCACATGTCACCACGATCCATCAACATATTCAGTGTGTTTTAGAAGTGTGAAGTATTTTAGAAGCTACAAAGTACAAAGGTATACAACTACCAACTACAGTTGAAATGGACTTCTTTTCAGTGTGGGTATTCAAAATAGTGGAAAGCAGGAATTATGTTCACACCTTCAGCTGTCTGCAGCATTTTCTGATGTTATTAGCCTAGTTAAATGCTTAGATCTTTAGGCTTTAATATGTATATTTTCCAATCTGAGAGTTTTGATAAATTAGAGTGTTTTGGCCTTTGCTGATAATCCCATTGCAGTTACCAATGGGAAAAAAAATTGAGATGATAATGTATATATATTATTTTTATGAGGGAAAAGAGTTTAAAGTAAAAAAGGAATATAATTATAATTGTAAAGTATTCCTCCTCTGAAATAGCCTTCTGTTTTCAGAATTTAGCACTAGCAATGTCCACATGTCCATTCAAAATTTTCCCTTTTCCTGTCTACTGGCTGTCAAATAATGCCATCAAGACAGACATGAGTTTGGTACATCTGGGCTATAGAGTAAAATGAACCTTTCCCTGATATCAGAATGTGAAGAAGCCCAGGCTCTGTCTGGGGTGAATATGACTATAAAGGTGCTGTGGAAGGAGGGCATGGTGATGCCGTGAAGCTGTGCTGTGGATGTGCAGGTCTTGGGGAGCAAAAAAAGACTGGTTAGGGAAAATGGAAAGGAACAACATTTGGCTGAAAGGATTCTGTGCATTTCTACTTTGTGGCAGGCCCTCGGAAAGGGGAAGGGTCAGGAGAAAGAAAGAGAAAAAATGGAAAAAAAAAAATCATGTGTGCAGCTTCATGTGCACAGCTGAACAAATGGCCAATTCTTCTGTCAACATCATGGCTGAAGACCCTTCTTTTCATGTCTGAATGAGATGCTACAAGATACAGTTTAGTAGCTTAGTAGGTAGTAATGGTGATAGGAGGATGGTTGGACTAGATGATCTTGTAGGTCCTTTCCAACCTTGTGATTCTATGATTCTATGTTCTCTCAGTTTCTCTCCTAGTTTTTAGATATGCTGTGAGGGGAACAAAATGTGGCTGATGTGAATTTTGGCTATAGTCACTCACTGTTCAGAAGGATTTTACAGGAAGTTGTGTTTGAAAATTAGTTTGCTGTTAGCAGTAGCAGTTCTCAAACATCATGTCATTGAAAAAAAGAGTAGTTTTGATGGTGGAGTGGAAAATAATAGGAAGATTGGGAAGATTGAAAGAGAGATACAGCCTGAGAGCTTTCTCTTTCATATTTTTTGACATGTATAATTAGATAAAGTGCTTAGTGGTGATAACCCCTTAATGATAGATAACTGTTCTAATAAGTTGACCGCTAAGATGTTGCAGTCAATTAAAATGTTACAGTAAAAAGAAATAAAATAATACTTCCTGTCTGCTGACATATTTTCACCAACACCACAGACTTATGACATAAAACTCTACAATATGCAAACTTCTGCAAGAAAACTGTGAGCACATCAGGTACATGAATCTCTTATAGTCTACTGAAGATGTCACCTGCATAGCAGGTGAGGTGAGGACACTAAGAAGTGACATCTGTCTTTTTGCCATTGCCAATTTACCCTGATATCCATGAATTTAGCTTTTCAGCATTGGTGGAATATATACTTTCTGGGTTTTTTGTTTGTTTGTTTATTTGTTGTAATTCAAATTGCATTGAACAAGTCTGGAATTTTGGAAAACAAAAGAGGTTAGTTTTGTTATTTTCTTACAAGGATGAACAATGCAGCAATGCAACATTAAAAAGGATGTGAAAGAAGGGGAAGTAAAGTTGAAAAATTAAAATTCTCTTGCATTGGGGTATGTTTTTGGTAGGCTTTTAAATCACTGGGCTGCTCCGTTTTACAGTGACATTTTGGTATGGGCCAAAATACAGATGTATTTGTGAAAATATTTTTCCTAATCATATTTGCATATATTTTGTTTGTTTGTTTGTTTTGTTTTTTGCCATGTTTCATTACTGATCCTTACAGCCAGCTGCTATAAGTAGAAATCTGTGCTCCACTGGTGTTGCATGTATGCTGCATTAAAATCTGGGGTTTATATAATGCTTGCAATAGTTTAACAGCAACCAGTGTTTGTGAAAGAGATGGTTTGAAAAATACACATTTTTACCTTGCCGATCATGCAGCATCTTATATTTAAACAAGCTGCTAAGTATTAAAGTGCATGGACAGTCTTTGTATAACAGCTCTGATGTTTAGGTTGGTTTCTTAGACAAGCTTTATGCAATCCCACTTTCCATCTGTTAGCTGTGCTTCTCAGTAACTTCAGTCCAATGGCCAATTTACGTCAGCCTTGCAGAGGTCTCGGAGCTACAGAGACCTTGGGGGCTGGCTGGAGCTGCTACTTGCTCTGCATGCCAGTGTTTGAGTTGAGGCACTCTCTGGGGCCCCCCTGGCATTCAAGAGATAGCACCCAGCCAGCTGATTAGCGTGGATTTAACTCCAGAGTAACTGAACCTATGCCTCTTGTTCAACCAGCAACTGGTGGGAAGTTTGGGGAGGGGAGGGGAGCCAAGTGTGCAGAGCATGTGGTGTGTAGGGAAAAAGGGAATGAGCTGAAGGTATTGTGGAGGTGTGTGTGGGAAACCAGGCTTTGTTACTTCTGCTGTTCACTAAACAACTTGTTTTTCTGCAGCTTGTCATTAATGATACATTGCATTTTGCAGTTGTTTGGTGGATATAAATTTCTATTTTTTTCTTCTTGAATATTTTGAGGCTGCTGAAAGGATGCTGACAGATTGATAAGTTAGGATATTCATCGTTTAAAAATTATTAACTTGTTAGTAAACAGTATTTTTAGACTATTAATATCAGAAAATATATCATTTTCATGTCTGCTGGCAATTCTGGGTAAAAGCTGAATTTCATTTTGAATGGGCTCCTGCTGATCTAGGGGATCGCTTGCGTTACAGTAGTCATAACTTACTATCTTCTCAGTCTGGCAGAGTCCTCACTGAGGCACATGGCATTGTTTCTGTGCATTTCAGTTTGTATTTGACAAAAGCCTTTCTTCACAAATGTGTGTGATTCAACCATACATAGACTTTGTTTTTCACTTCATGATGAGCCTGTGATTTTGCTTATTTATTTAAGCTCTATGCTGGCTAATTTTAATTTGAAGGGTTCCAGTGGTTCCTTTCCTTTCCTATTCTTATTCTGGTCATATCTGCATATACTTTATCATTATATAATAATAAAATATGCTTATATTTTCTGATTTCTAATAATGTAACAATTAAAAAACCCCATCATTTTATTATTTGAAAGAGTATTGCCTTATATAAACTAATGGATTGCTTACATAAGGTATTGCGTTTTAGACAACTATCACTTGAAATCTAAGTATTACTTTTCAGCAATATACCCAGTTCATTTGTAAACAGTGTCACTAGGGTATATGAGAAAGCACTTACCTAAGTGCTTAATTAGGTAACAGTTTCAGGAGCTCATGCTACAGAGGAGTGCTATCAAATTCGATTTCAAACCAAGGATTTTAGGAAATATTTGCTGGTTTTCAAGGAAATTGGTGAGTTCCCAGAACACTGGGATATTTCTGGCCCCCTTATTTTCTGGCTGGATATTTTCTGTTAAAAAAATGTCAGCTTCTATAGTGCTTTGAAATGAATCTGTGAACTTCATTATACGCAATTTGTATAGACTTAAAACTAGCATTGTAATAGCAGAAATTTCATTTCATAAGGAGAATCCTAAAGTTTCTGATCAGAAGTGCTTGTGATAATCATTTGCTTAAGTTTTAAAAGTAACTATCTGCATTGCTGCTGGCTTACTGTAAATCTATTCAGATTGCATCATGCACAGCACAATAAATGACTTAGATTCAGTTTTGTGATTATAAGAGAAGTTATTGTAGCTTGGAATTAAAATACTGTTTTTTAGTAAGTCACAACCACACTGAGATGAATAATTATGGATTTGATCAGTATTCTTACTCTGTTAGTCACTTCTTCTGGCTGTAAATCAATTGTCCCATAAATATTTTGTACTCAGGAGGAGCTTCTCAATGACTTAAGGAGTCCACACCCAACTCACTGTAGAGTCATGTATCTGAAACTGGAAATGGTGTAGGGTTGTCTGCTGAATCACCAGTGGGATCACCTTGAAAACTCACCCAGCAGAAAGTGCTGAAGGATCAGGGCCCTGGAGCTGAGAAGGCAAGCCTGACAAAGTCTGAGGTGCACATCCTTGTCCTGATTCAGGAGCTCTCAGCAGTGTCAGCGCTGAGGAACCAAGCTGTTTGGAGCATGCATTTGTTTTTTTGTAATGATCTGATTGTGAACTGTAGCAACAGAGAACTAGAAAAGAAGTGTCAAGCAGAAAAGTGATATTCAGGCTCCAGTGCTGCTGGCAAGATTTCTGTTGTTTAAAGTGGGCAGGGTGGTGAGACTACAAGTTTACAACCTGCTATGTTTCATCAGGGGAGTGCTGAAAATGCCTTTGTCATGTGTTGCATTTGTTCTGTGCAAGGAATAACTCAGCTGTTCTGATCATCTCCATTGCTCTACTGATTCCTGGCTCCACGTAGCAGACAGACTACTTCTGAGAGTGCTTCCACTGCAACACACTAGGGTTATAGTTATGGTTCCTGTTAGCTTGGGCTGTGCTTCTGGCTCCCTGCTCATTAAATTCAAGTATGTTCCTGCAGTGCCAGGTGACGCCCATATCCAGAGGTGCGGGAGGTCATTAGAGAAGCAGCTGTCTAAATGCCCCTTAATTCCTATTCTGAGCTCTGAAGTGGATCTCAAGCAATACAGTCCTTTCTGCTGGTGGGAGTTTGTTAAATTGTGAGGACTGGCTTGTACCAGAAATTAAGCATAATTAATAAAGCTTGTAGGGTTGCCAAAAATGCAAGCTTCAGAAAAATTGCTTGTTTCAAACATGAGGAATGGGAACTGAGATTTGAAAAAATGAGGCCAAAGAAACCACAACATTTGGTGAGAATCAAGAACTTCAACTGATGAAAATGTGCAATGATGGCTTGTGCACAAACAGAAGTAGTGTGCCACAGTGCCTCCTGCAGTCTGCTGTTATAGCTCTGCTAATCAGGTATGCTTTCGCTTCTGAAATAATAACAGGGTGCAGAATTATCAGTAGCTCACATTTTACAAAAACTCATAGCTTTGAGATATGATTGGACTTCATATGTGAATTGGTACTTCATTCAAAAAATCAGAATGGTTTTAAGAGACTATGCATTAAACCTTTCCACTGGGAAGTATTAGTTGAGAAACCAATATCATGAGTGCCCATAGAACAATCTGTAGCCTGAGTCTAATTTTCAGGGTGAGGATGAATGATTTTCAGGATGAGGAGATATGGATGGAGATCGTTAGTGTCCATGGCAGTTCCTGGTGGCTTCTGTACAGTTACAAGCCAAAAGGATTTCCCTAGTTGCTCTTCAGTCACCAGCTCTGGGACATCAGTGGCTGGCAATCATCACACTGCTGGTGGCACTTTGACATTACAGTATGCCCAAGAGCAGGCACGATCTGCATGTGAGAGTTGAAAGCATCTCATTGAGATTAAATCCCAGTGTTAATTTGAAGTATTATTTGGTGTAGCAGGTCAGCAGCATGTAGTGGTGACACTGAAATTTTGAATTAATAAATTTTTAATGGAAATCTTTATTTTCTAAGGAATGTTTGCCATCAAGGCTATTTTTTCCAAGTTTTTCCAAGATTTTATATATTTTACTTCAAAGATTTGTTCTATTGTTGTGTTCTTGTGATCAAAAGCATTTGCAGTTTTCTTTCTTGAAATTAGTAACTATAGTAAAATGAACAGTATCTCTGTTTTAATCTTAAGGGTATTATTTCTTTTAAAAGTAAGTATTGATGATTTTTATTTTTTTTTCCCAGCCACTTAAAGCACTGAAAAAACTATCAGCTGTTTGGAAATATTTGGCTACTCTCAGTTGCAGGTGATTTGAGTGAAGGACTTGCACTAACAAGGGCATGTTCACCATTTACTTGCTTTTTCAGTTTGTCCCCATTCTCTGTGCTTCACTGCTGCAAGACCGCAAAGTGTTTCCTATGACTGCACTATATTTAAAAACAAACAAACACAAAACCAAACCCATACAAGAAAAACTTGCTTGCAAATGGTAACAATCACCTGTGGATGGATCTCCCATCTTGATGGCTCCTTTCCACTATCAGAGTTATATGAAGGATCCATAAAAAAGCAGGCAAAATGGTATCAAACCTTTGTCCAACACTCACTGTGGTTTGGGTTAAGTGTTTTAACTGCAAGGATGGAAGCCACTTGCAGCCTGTTATTTCTGTGAGAACATGCTCCTGTTATCTTTCGGTGCAGGAGGAGATAGCATGTGCCCCTACCGTATGTATATCTGCAGGATGAGAAGTCTAGTCTGTTAATGTTATCACTGCTGTATCCTGAAATAGAAAACTGCAGGCAGATTGGATTGTGTTAGAGAATGGTAACCATAATAACCAACAACAATCTGCAAATGATAAGCAGCTTCAATGTTTAAAAATAAAATATAAATAACTTTCTAATAGTTCCATGGGCATACTTTAAGATTTTACTGCTCCTTCAATTTAAGGTTGTTTTGAGGATCAAAGATTTGACATTTATATTAAGGAGATCTTCAATTAGTTGACATTTGTTATACACCTATATGAAATAACATTTCATCTGACAAAATTCAATTTCATCCCTTTCTCAGATGCACACCATATGTAGAGACAGATTACAAACATCCTACATGATGTATGGACTTCTATGTAAGGAGATGAATTTTAAATTCATAGCTAGATATACAAACAGTACATTCAGAAAAGAAATTCAGAGTCTGTTGCAGTTAAATGCAGAGCACCTCTGTGATTTGGAGTTTGCACTGTTTTCTAAGGTGCTGCCCAATGCTTCTGAAATAAAAATCTAGGAAAAATAATTTTGAGTAAACCATTTAAAAGTTCTAAATGATACACTTTCAGGAAGATGCTTTAAAAAGAAAGGAAGGTCTGTGTCACATCATTCCTCCGCATAAATTTACTTACAGATAGGAACAGCTAGCAGGAGCCTGAGGAACTCAGTCTGAATTCCTTATTGATTGCAACAGGTTCTGAGCCTTCACTGTAACAGCATGGTTTCTATGCTCAATCACAGCTCTTCTGGGCCAGTTTGTTTTCAGTCTCCATTGCTGAGACACTCCCACCATTTCCATAAAATACTTGGATACTTCTTAAAACACAATCTCATCTCCTCTAACTACAGGGACACTACTGTAGTTCATTCAAAGAGTAACTATAAGAATTGAAGAATACCCATTCTTCTTCTTGCCTAAGGAGCAAGAAAGTAGTCCTTCCAGTCCTTGCAGCCTGGAATGCCAACTGTATCCAGGACTGCATCAACAGAATGGTGGCCAGGAGAGAGAGGGAAGAGATTGTCTTCCTCTGCTCCACCCTCAGGAGGCCCCACCTGGAGCCAGGTCTGGGGTCCCCAACATGAGAGTAGAAGAGCTAAATTTCATAGAAAAAAAAAAATAATAAAAAATTACTTGCTTTTTGTCCAATTTAAGTAATGTGGCTAAGCAGCTATTCAGTGTTGATGTGGGAGAGGTTAGTTTGGAAGTTGGATAGCTGAAGAGAAAGAGCTCTTACTCTATGGTCTCATATGAAAGTTTTCTGGAGTTTTCTGCCTCAGGTATGAAAAGCATAAATAGGAGTGCTGCCAAAATGCCTTTAAGAATAAACCACTCCTTATGTTAACAAGCAAATTCTTGTTGCTTGTTGTGCAAAAGAAACTTGTATGTTATTGACGTTTGTCACTGGGACCTGAATGTGAATCTGGATTAAGAGTCAATTGCTTACCATTAGAGTTCTTGAAGGAAAAAATAGTTGTTACTGTTGGATGCAAGTTGAAAGATTCTTGTTTATCAAGGAGCGTCTGTTTAGTCTATTAACCTTGACAACCGTGTCAGCAATTTTTTCTGTTTGTTTTCCCAAAGGCACTGTGTTGAAGTAGTATGATACACGGAGTTATTTTTAGTGTAGATAGTTCATAGTTATGCTTAAAAGATATAGGTCAGAGTTTAAATACTAGAGGTAAAAGCTGTCCTAGACAGTTTGAAAAGTCAGTGTATAAGCTTTGAAAATTAAAACTGAGGGGTTCAATCACTAAAATATCAACACGAACTAGATGTTTTTTATTTAAGTTTGTTATGGCTTCACGGACTTCCTGGAGGTAAGAAGGCACCTCTGGAGACAGCCTGGCCCAAACACCAGGAGCAGGATCAGTTAAGGCTGGCCGTGTCCAGGTGGCTACTGAATGTTTCTAAAGATAGACAGAGACTCCACAATCTCCCAGGGAAACCTGTTCTAGTGCTCAGTCACCTGCACAGTAAAAGGAATTATTTTTTTTCCTAGTGTTTAAATGGAATTTCTTACATTTCAGTCTATGGCTATTGCTTCTTGCCCTTTCACTGAGAATCACTGAGACCAGCTCTGTCTTCTTTACTTGCTCCCAGCAGCTATTATTATACATGAATGGATGTGTATGCAAGGAAAAAATTGCAGAAATGATCAGAGCAAACAGTTCCGCCCATTGACACACCTACACCTGTGTTTCCTTGCTCTTGGTAACAGATGTTTTATATTGCTATTGCTGTCCTGGATGCTGTGGATAAGTAAAGACTACAAGCAATTGTGCATATTAGAAAGCTTAAGAGGTGACTCATTTAATTCTTGTGATTTACTCCTCATTTCAAACTGAAGTCTTGACTCTCGTGATCAAACATCTAGGCAGTTCATTTTCCATTAGCGTGAAATCTGGTTCTTAAAATGAAGACTGGATCAAATTGAGTTTGCATAACTCTTTGTCACATCTTCAATTACTTGACCTGCCTGAAAGTTCCAGTGGAGGAGAGGATCAATTCTACCTTGCAGTAGAGTCGTTAGCTTTGTTTCTTCTATGTTTCTTTCTCTCTCTTATTTATCTTTTTTTCCCCCAGAGCTATTGTGCTTTGGGTGTTTTCTGCATTAATCCCAGCACAGTTGCTACCCTGAAGTTGCTTTCCTGGTGAAGTCTCCATCCTAGAGAATTTTTGGTAGTCTCTAAGTGCTTGGTCAGCCAGTTCTGCCTGGGCATCCCAGCCCTGGGTCAGCATCTTTCCGCCCTGCTCCTTGCTTACCACTTAGCTTTAGACTAGTCAGGTAGCCTGCTCATTCCTGTGCAGATTTTTCCAAATCTTATTGCATTATGTGCTTACCTTGAACTGTCTTATAGCCCAATCTTATTTTGTGTCTCCTGGCCTTGCTTTTAGTGTCTTGTTCATTTAGGTCATGCTGCTTCCTTCCTAGTCCTGCACTGGTTTCTTGGCCTTCTCATTCCCACCACTTCTTCAGTCCGATTGCTGCCTGACTTTTCTTTCCAATCTACTCCTCTTCCCCATTTCCATCACTGTCCTTACTCTTTCTGCACAAATCCTGAGATTTTTCATCTCTATTGCCTTACTGTAAGGATCAGCACCAAAGGGACGCTGTTGTCCAAGTGCAGGCCAGCCCCATGCCACTCTGAACCACTGTAGAAAGGATGCACAGAGAAAGTCCACCATTGCTGCTTAGCCAAGAACGGAGCACAGGTCATTCAGAAGTTGTTATAAGTTTAAATTGCCTCAATTGGGGATGACACTTTTGCAGACTTTAATTCTTGAGCCATAAAAGCTATACACACATTTGCTTTCTGAAGCCCTAAGATAGACTTGGGTACCTGTCATGATGTTTCAACTCAAGAGAGCAATGAGCAATTCAGCTTATTTACCGTCCAAGCTGCCAGATTCTGGCTGCTTGTGCTATCTGTAGTGAGAATTGCTTGTGACATGTAAGTCACTTATAGTGACAGTCTGAATAAAGTCCTTCATCTGTACTGAGTGTATGTGAACCACAGTCCCCCTGACCCTGATTTTGTATTCATGCCCAAAGTACAGAAGCTGATGAAACTGTTCAAAGATGATCACTTGATTTTTAATACACAGAAAATAATATGCTTCCCTTATTGATGATATTAGAAGCAGCTGTGACAGTCCTGCTTGTTTTATTTGTTGGTTGTTGTTTTTGTTGTTTTGCTTTGTTTTGTTTTGTTTTTCCTTCCCAATTGCTCGTAAGAGCTCTATGAGACAAGCAAAGTAATGGGTGATGACATTGGTTTTCCTAGTATTGACAGGTGTGGTTTCACATAAAGAAGCTGTGCAGTACACTCAGACCATTATGTTCAGACTAATAAGCGTATGCAACCGCACTCTTTCAACATCAGTAGTGGCAACCGTCTTGGGTGAGTGACTTGCATTCCATTAGCAGTGTCTTGTAGGAATGGTGCATGCTTTGTTCACTTGGTGAGAACACAATATTATGATATTATTTGTTTGAAGCATAATTTGCAATTGATGTAATGTGAAGTGACCGCTTCGGCTGACAGATTAAACTACTGATATTTTGAAAGCATATGGTTGGAAGATAGTGAAGCAAAATTAAACAGTTCTGATATCTAGTTTGCTCTTTCCAAGACTATATAACTTGGTTTTAACCCTGCTTTAGAATACCTACAATAACTTAAACCACGATTCGTGAATCACATCACTGATAGTCTGCAGGGGACCAAAGGTCTGTTGTGACGGAGGAAGCAGGCTGAGAGAAGCGTGTTGTAACTCATGCAAGGGAGAGGAGATAGGTGAGATCTATTTGAAAAAAGGGGAGGGGGTGGGGGAGGAGGCACAGGCAGGATGTTTACAGTATATTTGAACTGCATCCCCGTTGAACAGGGAGGATGTCTTTTCTTTGAGAACTCTTATTCTCTTTTCTTTGCAGAAGACAAGACGTCGAGCAGCACAAACTGTTTTTCAGTGCTGTGTATGTCCACGCCATTGCATGCTGTTATACTACCATGGCTATAGACAGATAAGGGCAGCTACACGCACGTTTTATTCATACACATACTGATACGTGCCCATGCTCTGTTGGTGGCTGTCCTGCTGTGATGCTGTACGCCTTGCCGGATCTGTTTCTCACAGCGGGAGGTTTGTGGGCACAGGTGTTGTGTTACCTACTTGCATTGTGCCATTGCAGATTAGGTTGCACTGCGTTTCACTGGCGGGGTAGCGTGGAATTAATCGGCAGAAGGGAGCGATGGAGTGAGGAAACATAGCAAGGGAAAACAATCCCAGAATGATTCGGCATCATAGAGACAGAGGTAGCGGGATAGCTGCGTGTCATCCCGCAGAGCTACTGCAGGACTAAGGGCTACGCGCCGGTGCGCTGGGCTGCTTCGGGCTCCAGCAGCCTGCTTTGGAGCGCGCCGGCGGTGCCCGGAGCCGGGAGCGCCGCACCGGGCGGCGCCTCGCGAGGCGATGGGGCGGCGCGGCGGGGCCCGGCCGCGGCCTCCTGCTCTCCCCGTCCCGGCGCGGGCTCGGCGGACTCCCGGCAGCCAATCAGCGCGGCGCCAGCGGCACGCGGGGGGCAGCGCAGCCCGGCCCCGCTCGGTCCCGCCGCTCGCCCTGCCCCGCGTCCCGCCGCCCGCCGCCGCCTCCCCGCCGCTCGCGTCCGCGGGGTTCAGTTCGGTGAGGGGAGCGGTACTTCAGCGGCAGTTGGGGCGTGGGAAGCCGGGAGCGGAGCTGCGCGGCGCTGCGGAGCGCGCCTGGCTGGGGGGACAAGTTGGAGATGCGGGAGGAAATCGCACCTTAGGCGGATCGGGCGCTCCGGGCTGGTGCGGCGATGTACCTCTTCGGCAGCGAGGACTACGAGGCGGTAAGACTCGTCCCCCGAGAGGGTCGTGGGGTTTTAATCTTTAGTCGTTATTTTCACTTGATACATTTCTCAGAACTGTGGTCAGCCCTGAATGCCAGCCAGCGCTCTGCTTCCTGTAGTCCAACTTTGGTGCTCACCGGCGTGGTTGCTTTTAAACGTGACGTTTTTCTGCAAGTTCTCCATGCGGTGGGACACGGGTTGCTAGGTTGGGCTGCATGTCTGCTCCTTGTCACGCTGATGGCACTGAGGTGGTACTGAAAGCATGCAGACGCTGGGTGTGAGGAGGTGACACAGGCTTCGGGCAAGCCAATGCCCTGCTTCCAAATAATTCAGAATTATTCTTTGTATTGTAGACGGACTACACATAGGTTGCAGGACTGAACTCAATTGTAGGTTATGGGGATGCTGCCAAGTCATTTCTTTTGTCCAGTTCCAAACATGTCACGGCAGTGTAATGTAATGTCCATTGCAAGGGCCAGCTTGAAAAAAAACAACCCATAGCACACTCCCATTAGAATTTGACATTGCTTACTTCAGTATTTGCGTAAAATGACACTCTGGAGAAGTTGTTGATGAGAAGGAAACCACAAATTACTCTGTGTTGTTGTGCGTTATTGGTATCCGACATCAGAGTTTACAGCCCAAGCCTCAAGTGCCGTGCTGTGAGCGGACGGATGGATCCTTCCACCCACACACAGCTTGTGACAGAGACCTGAGGAGCTCCAGGGAGAAGCAATGGGAGCAACAGAAATGCTATGAACTTTTCTATAGGAAATCAGAATAAATTCTGCATGTTAAAAACGGTGTGTTCTTTGCATATAACTTGTGAATGTTTTGTTTTGGTTACCGATGTGGTTCTCTGACTATGAAAGTACTTTTCCTGGCATTCTGGGTTGTCCAACACATTTCAAGGAATTAATTGAGTTACCCTGGACTTTTTTCCCCGTGTTTTTTTAATGGCAAACAGCTATGTTTGTGAGATGCTGGAAATGTGGAAGAAGTTGCTGAGGAAAAGAATTTAAATGCAGCTGTTTGCACATGGAGCTCATTGTGTGTGTGCGAGTTGCACCAACTTTCACAAACTGAGGAGGGAAACGGAGAAGAATGTAGTTTCTCCAAAGCAATAAACAACACGGTGTTGCAGTAATTGATTTTGCACTTTTAATTGCTTTTAAATACTGACAACTGACAGCGAGTTTTCAACTATAAGCTATTAATAGGCTATATATTGTTTTAATTCACTGCATCATTGTAGCTATATCGTAAAGTGTTGCCAACCAGTATTAATAGTTTTTTTGTTGTTGTTTGTTTGGGTTTTTTTTTTGTACTGTCTCTACATTCCACTGCAGCTGTAACGGTTACTTATTGCTTTGTAAAGGGACAGGAATCTGTGAGTCTGAAATAGTGAAGTACCTGGAGAGTCACCTGGATGGCTGCAGCATGGTTTTGGACTCCCATGCATCTCTCAGTCTCATCTCCCTATACACACTGTCTCAATTTCTTAGAAAACATTGAGGCATTCTATCACTGAAAATAGTTTCATGTGTAAGTCATTTGTCTCAGGCAGATGGGACATCTCACTCCAGTCCCCCTACTGAATAGTTAAGCTAGGTGGAATGGTGTCAGTTGGTAAATGAATTGTGTGGGCTTGGGGGTGCACATATAATTTTCCTTCAAAATCTCTATCGGTCCAAGAAACCAAAGTGTATCACTTTTCTCAAACAAAATGTTTCATTAAGTCCAACCCAAAGTATCACTTTCATATTTTCTTTTACGCAAAATCATGCAGAGGAAAATAGGGATATGCTTTTTTTGATGTTATTTTGGCAGTCAAACATACCAAGATGCTTGCTTTACTCAGTGATAAGAATGTATCAAGCTATTCTTAAAATCACCAAAAATAGAAGAGTTGGGCTATGAGATCTTGAAGAACAGTTTTATTGTTCAATAAAACCTAGAATCAATGGAAAACTTCTTTGTAAAAACTGTGTAGTTCGTGAAGCCATATGCTCTGTACTGTGGAAAAGGCATTTGTTTTATCTTCCCACGCGATTACTTATGAGTCACTGCAGGACAATGTCAGTGAAAAGTGAAAAGAGTGACAGTGAAGATTCTCAGGACTTCATCTGTCGTTCTTGATTAATTTCATCCAGTTTCAAATCAGTGTGAGACATTCTAGCTGTGAATATAAACTGTGATTCTTATCCTAGAAAGGTGATCACTAATAAAATTAAATAGGATTATTAAAGAATTTCAATAGAGCTCTCTTAAGAACCCCATCTTTAAATAGAGAAACTCTTTGATTACTTCAAACATTTCATTTGCACATCTATGTGTGCACACACTTACAGAAATGTGAGCATGTGAAGTGGCATTCCAATTCAATTCAATTTATCAGTGAAGCTCTATAGCTTGATACAATCCAGTTTTGCATGTGCTGTCCTCTTTGGTTTTCCTTCATTCCAGTGCCTAATCAAACATGCATTATTAGTTTTTTCTGGGTGCACCGTAAGTCTGACAGCACCGATAACTCAATTTGTATGTCATTTCCTGCAAAACTTGGTTAACAAAGGCAATATTCCTTAAGGATCAGTTATCAAAAGATAGTACTGTGGTTTAGGACCACTCAGTAGTCAGAAGAATTCCTCATTATCACAACATAGTAAGAAATGACCTATTTCAAATCATATTAAAACCATGTAGCTGTAGTTCTCTCCTGTTTGAATGATATTTTGCATGAAAGTTTGGACTTTGGGCATTAACCAAGTTTGACACTATTTTAGCACTTTAGGTAGTTGCTTATTAACCTCTTAAGAACTGGTGGAATCAACATATTTTGTGCCACATACCAAGAAATGCTGAGGTGTTCAAGTATAGTAAAAAACTTTATTTCATAAATAGAAGAATCCAAAAATAGCTATAGTCTGAGGCGCCTCATTTGTGGCTATAGCTTGCTAGTGGAGTTAGGGATTTTTCTGTTTGTTTGCAAAATAAACCACTTGAAACAGAACGGAATTGGAGACCTTCATAGAAACAAGAAGTGGGTGCTCCTCTCATGGTAAATTGTGACCAACGTTAAATTTCCAAAGCATCCAAAGGTTACCTCAGGTGCCCTTCTTAGCCAGTGCCTAATGTGTAGGGGTATAGGGTTGTGCTTGCATTTCTGGGAGGCTTGCCTGGTTCTCCTGTGCCCCCTTTCCCAAAAGAACATTTCACGTAGCCAGAGATGCTCTGCTCCTGTTCTCTTGATTCAGCTTTGTGTGGGCTGCAGATCAACAGCAGCCCTGTCCCCCTGCTGCCTTTCCAAAGCCCTTGGGTTTAGGTGTGCAAATCAGGCACTGCCTTGTCATTATCAGGGCCAGGTCACCTTGCAGTCTCACCTGTATCCATCCTGGCAGTCCTCCACGGAAGAGCTATTTGGCTCCTCTCGTAGAATGATCAGGAACCACTATGATAAGTGTAAGACTAATTAGGATTTCTTCTGAGGGTAAACTGGCTGTTGGAAAGGTTTATTGTAGGAGAGTATTTCTGAAGTAGGGACGACTTTTCTTGGTGGGTGCTCACTTAATGAAAGTAACTATATTTCCTTTAGTCTTGCTTTCAAATGTCCTTCCTGAGGTCTGTCAGTTGAACTTACATATGTAGCAATGCCTTATTTACGTGCTAGTCCTCACTAAATTTATGGCCAACCTAAAGTGAAATGACAAAGGTAAGGGTATGTGCTAGTTTAGGAGAAAGCATGTGGTCTGGGAGAAGATTTAACTCCTCAAAACTGCAGTTCATTTTATCCTCCAAAACATCCACAGTTGAGATAAAACTTACAGTTTAAAGTACTCCTCCTCTCCCCTTATTAGCATTAACCCCTTTGGCACAACTTAGTCAAGGATGTTTGAACTGCATGTGTTGAACTTCTCCCTAAGAAATAATATACATACAAATTTCACCTTTAACCTCAGAAATAGGGTAAATAGTAATGGTCTGTTGCTACAACAGGAGTTGTCTGAGAGGACAATGGAACTTAGAATGTGATCATACTTTTAGGAAGTGATACCTGATTTAATTGAAGAAACTCAAAACTTGGCTCTCAAACTTTTACTCTTTATAGATTTTTCTCTTCCCAAGTATCTATAGGAGGAATAGAAAACCTCTTTATAGTTTCAGTGAATTGTTTGTGAAGTCCAGAGCAAATATTTTTGTTGCTTGTAAATCTAGCATTTGTCACTTGTATTCTCCAGGCAAAAGTTTTGAAGTTGTCTATTTAAATTTAATCTTCAGTTCCCTGGAGTTTGCTTATGTCCTTTTGCAGGATGGAGCACTTTGCATTGAATATTAAAGATGATGTTGACAGATGCCAGTTGCACTTCTGGCTCCTGCAGGGCAGCCTTATCTGCTGAAAAGTATGAAAATCTGTCTGCTAAATTTCTAAAGGACTGGGAGATCTTGAAGCATTCAAATAACATTCAAGTCTGAAAAGAGTTCCTTTTTAAGTGCTATTAGTGAATCAAACCTTGATTGTGTTTGCAGTAAGCATGCTGCTTGTAGGGCGAATTTGGCTGTAAGAAGGAGAAAAGCCCTCATCTATTTTAGACACTACTGTAAGTCCTAGAAACCAGCAGGGCGAACACATTGATGTGTTTTCAGTGTTTATTCTGAGTCATTGCTGCTTACCTTATTTCATAAACTGAATAAAGGGAGAAAAGATTATTAGGGTGTTGTTAAGGTTCAAAGGAGTCATGCTTAAGCATTTGGCATTTTCTTTTTAAATCATATTGCAGACTAATGGAGGACCATGTCTAAAAATCGTAAATCAGAATTAATTGATTTGGGAAACGCACTGACTTGAATTGCAAATGCAGTTCTCCAAATTACCTGTGGCAGAACACTGTAAAAAATAAACCAGAAGATTTTGGAATAATTTTTATTTGTTTGTCTTAGTTCAGTCTAAGGTAATGTATCATGCTGTGTTGAGATGAATAACTTCTGAGACAACTGGGAGTGTAACTTGAAGTGCAGATGTGTAAGGTTGTGCTTTGTCCGTGCTCAGATCATTCAGTGTTTGGATTCTCTGCATTTAAACTGCAGATGATATTTGATTATCTCCTAGTAATGATAGAGGTTTAACCTGTTAAAGGTGAAAAGTTGTTTTAAAAATACTATTTGTACATGTTAAAAATGCTACTGTATGATTAATTTTCAACTACAGATGTACAGATGTATGCGTGTACTAGGAATGGAGTTAGTCGTGTAAAAAAGATTGTATTGCAAGAAGTGCACTGTGTGAAGGGCATGTGTGCTCATGTCCAGAGCTGGATGTGGGATTGTGAGTCACCCTTATCAGCCCTTTGTCTGTGGATTCTCCACAGCAGCCAAGAGCAGAAACAGTACAGTTTTTGTTTCCTACACTGGAAGAGCAAGGGTCGTTTTGTACGGCATCATTCCCCGCAGCTAGCATGGAGATGTCTCAGCTATACTCAAGACTTTGCATGTGAGCCCCAGGATTCCCTTGAGGGAAGCTGGGAAGAGCCACGGGCTCTAAGCTTGTATTGGAGCAGCTTCTGCAATGGCATCAGTCGGGACAGCAAAACAATGGGGAGGAAAACCTTAATAAAGATAATGTATGGAAAGATCTTGGTCACTGATGTGTTGCTCTCAGGACACCCAGCATGCTTTCCAGTTAGTGATCTGTACAACTGCACTGAAAGTAGTTTTTGTCCTTTGAATTATGCTGGAATTTATCCTCCTGTAGTGTCTGTGCATCCAAGGTAGATTATTTTTAATAATAATGTTACTGTTTGATCTTCATATACATTTTCTTGTCACTTTTCATTAAATTGAGTCCCAGAGACTGAGTATGGAGGCTTTTTGGTTAGTGACGGCATACTGGAAGGATTTATGTTGTACAGGAGCAGGCTGCCCTGAGAGATTGTGGAGTCTCTTTCTGTGGAGATATTCAAGACCCGTCTGGATGCCTTCCTACGTGACCTACTGTAGGGAACCTTCTTTAGCAGAAGGTTGGACTAGGTGATCCCCAGAGGTCTCTTCCAACCCCTTTCATTCTGTGATTCTGTGATGCTACACCTGGTTATCCCTCCATCCACCTCCAGCACAGGACAGGCAGGGGATGAGTGCAGAGCCCTATCTCTGCGTTCCCTCCACCAAACTGCTCCAGGTAGTCCCGTACCTCTTGTGTCATCCTCCATTCTGAGACAGCAGCGGGAAGGATGGAAGGAATCTCGCTCAGGACCTGGGAACAGTTGGCTTTTAGCAGTGCTGATGGCTTAAGGCCTAATGAAATCTTGAAATTACTTGGTTCTTGTTGCAGTATTTCTGACTGAAGGAAATAAATATGATATTACCACATAATTTCTGGCAGGTCTGAGTGTTTCTTCAGCAACTTTTTAAAGACAGGGTCAAATATTGTTTTCCAATAAAATACTCTAGTGCAGGGAATTTCACAGAGTATACTGTTTCTCATGTTACACTAAATCAGTCTCTGACTTTCTTCATTACGCCTGATAGTTTTGTATACAAGTGAAATCAAGGGAGCAGACAATCACAGCAAGTTCTTCGAGTGTTAGATTTCTGAGTTAAGGCAAACAAAGCCAGTCGAAACAAAGTGTATGAGTTCACAAAAAAAAAAAAAAAATCAAACCAAAAAAAAAAACAAACAGGTATTTTGGAAAAGCAGTCATGACTTGGGGGAGTATTGAAAGCATTCATCCAGTCACAACTGTGTGGATTTGTTCTCAGAAATGTGGAAGTCATATATTATAAAGCAGCGTTACCCTTGAGTAGTTCAGTGATGTTCTGTGTCCTTCTAGGGACAACATTTGCTGACTTGTTAGGTGTTTCTGTGCTCTTTAAGTCTGGCAAAGTACTGCTCAGCATCTCTTGCTGAGTTTTGCCTCGTTAATCAAGGTGAACTGTAAAAAAGGAATCCCAAAAACTTTGTGATTAAGAGTAATATAATCTTTCCTTTTTGTATTGTCAAATGCTCTATGGATTTATATATATATATATCAAGGAAATGAGGAGTTTGAATTGTACTTCTTATAACCACCGCAAGTGTTAGCTGTAGAGACACCAGTCTGACTGGCAACAAACACAGAGCTAATGGGCTAATTCCTTGTGCTTCTCTGATTTGTGTGGCTGCCACATACAGAATTAGCTTGGATTCCTCTGCACACATCTGAATGTGTATGTGTACGTGTCTGGGCATTTAGGAATTATTTACAGTTTGCTCTCGGTTACACCACACGCATTCATATTTGCTATTTAATGAGATGTCAGGGGACATCTCTAGCTAGAGAAGACTGGTGAATAAGAGATAGTAATGTTCTGCCTGTTTTAAGGCATTGATTTGTAATTCTCAGGGTAGAACCCTGTGCAGAAAAGTTACAGCTATTTAGAAGGCAGCTTGAATGTGCCTGGTTAAAGAAACGGGCCTTGTATATGTGGTGTATGAATGCAACACAAGAAATTTCCAGAATTTTCACAGGCCCCAGTGCAGTGCTTGTTATAATAGAGTTATTTTAAAGACTGTTCTCCAGTTAAATAAATACTTGTGACGTGCATTTTGATTATGATGTTTAGTCTGTGGATAGATGTGAGTTAGCCAGCAGGGTTACACGTGGAAGATGTGTTATGTGAAACACTGAATCGTGACTCCCCTGCAGCACATATGGGAAGCTGAAGTCACAGAGGCACGTTCACGCTGTCTGCCATACGTGCCTGAGTGCCTGCTGTGGCAGACTGCCTGTTTTAGATGCTCTATCTTGGGTAGCACAGCTACTTTTCTCCCATCTACAGTATATGAGGTGGTGTCTGGCAGTCTAGATAGCTCGCTGCTCCCTTGACCTTTCAGCACCATAGTAGTTATGACAGCTAGATTAAGCATTCCTAGCAGGCAGGCTGAATATAGTCTAATGCCATTTTGATAGGAGCCCTCCACACAGGTGAATCGAAAGCCAGAACAATCTACTTCAGATCATGTAATCTGAAACCATTCTGTTCATCTCTTCCAGGCACAATTCCTTTTATTTATTCCTTTATTTTCTTCTTTTACAGTTGAGATTGTGTTCATGTCTGTGTGGGAATAGATTTTTGTTTTCCAGTCATTTATAATAAGTAGATGTGATGAGCCACTTCCAAAACAACTGTTCAGAGTAAACCGATTATTTATTTCTATTTAATATTGGCTGTGAGGAAGTCTGTCACAGAGGAATCCATCAGGCTCTTTAACAGACCATGAGCATTTATCTTCATGAAGATTTGTCTTCTCTAAATATTAAACAAGCTCTGGGCAATTGATTGGCTAAATGAAGCACTGTTTACTCAGACTGTGTGTTATTTTCCAGATAGCATCTTCAGCTGATGGGGCAGAATCGTGAAAAGCTGAGGATAGTTATCATATCTTCCATAAGAGGCACTGATTCTTCTTTCAGCAAATCTTTTTTTTTAAATTTAGTTATGTATTTTTATTTTGTTTTTGTTTATTATTTTGTGAATCCCTGACCAGACTATTAACCAGGATTTGTACAGGGAAGCAATTCAGGGAACTTGGATGTTTTGATTCTTGTAGTTGTGGGACTACAGGAACCAGCAATTTTGAAAGCTTTTCTATGAGGAATGAATGAACGGAAGCCCTGAGAAGTTCTGTGCATGTTTCTTTGTCATTTCTAACACAATATGAATCTACGCACTTTAATACAGCAAGACATTATTTCAAATGCAAAAAACCTATGAATACTCAGTTCTAGAATAATGTAATGCCTTTTATGGTGTGCAGCTTAGTTTTACTGTTTTGTTAAATGTTACAAACAAGTCAGATGGACTTAACAATACAGTTTTGACCTTGGCAAATATTCTCCGAGTGTTTGTTTATGCATGCAAAGCAACATTGTTGCATAGATCCAAAAAGAATGTGTGTCCTGCTAAGCTGAACTTCATTCTGGGATCAGATAGACCATTACAGAAGCTTTATGCAGCAGGAGCAGCGGTACACCAGTTCAGAGAAGCAAAGCTGGTTCATGCATTACTGTTATCTTATATATTATAAGATAATCCTATTGCAAGCCTACTCCTGGAAGGAACTGCTCAATATTGAAGGGAAAAGGTCCTTCATATATTTTTCTGACATGTAGCTGCCCAGAGGTACATAAGAACTTCCTTACTTTCAGTGAAGAAAAAATGTTTTCTTTCGTGTGCAGAAATGGGATTTACTGAGAGTCACCTTATGCAGAACTTGATGCATTTATATTCTTCTGTGTGTGTAAGCAGCTCAGCAAGATAAATTCTGAGACTAAATGTCACATAATTTATTAAGAAGTTTATTTATTATATAAATAATAATATTTATTCTTTATTTATTTCTCTAAGACATTAGATTACTTTAGAGCTTGTTTTTATTTTTCCAGAATGGGAGATTAATCAGTAAAATTCTGTTGCCAAACAGAAGAGTTGCAAAATTTCCATCCATGGAGATTTTCAGAATTCAACTGGTCTGAGCAAACTGAGCTGCCTTTGACTCTGGCCCTGTCTTGAGCAGGCAGTTGGACCAGCCGTCCTCTGGAGGTCCTCTCCAACCTGATTTTTTCTGTGATTCTCTTCAGAGAATACAGACTATTAGGAAATGTTGCTGTCACTGAAATAGAATTTCCTATGTTTTATGGTATAAATCAAAACTTACTCACAGAAGTCTTCATCATGTTGAGCACTCACCTAGCTCCTGTTGCTGAAGGATACCCTGTGTAGTTCTGAAACTTTAAGCCACTGGTCTGTAATTAACCATTATACTTTTGCCATCATCTGCTTTCTATATAAGCTTGGTGTTATACCTGTAGAGTGAGAACTGAAGCACAGGGGCATTAGGTTGTTGCTCAAGTATAATCAGCATGTATCGTGTTGTGGTTTACCACATGTATATAAGAAAGTTGTATTCTGTTTCCCCTAATTATCATGTGGTCTCTCAAAGATGGAATTATTCTCATTGTTTTCTATAATTCTGTTGTTTCTTGTACAGACATCCTGGCAAGAACATGGGTGGCCTTCAGAGATGCTTAAGCAAAATCATAAGGCTCACTCTACAAGGCCCAAGTACCATATGTGAAATTTTGCTTTCGCTGACTGATGCTCCACTAAAACTCAACAGCAAGAAAATTATTTTTTTAATACTCATCACATCCCCTTATTTGCTGATATCTGCTATAGTTTAAACTGCTTTGTCTTCTGGGTACAAGAGTCTTCCTATGTGTGCATGAATGCTATTGCTCTCTCCCCATGAGTAGTGTGGATTTTTAAGGAAAAATGCATAATTTTGCTCAGCCATATCTTGTTAATTCGAATGAATTATCTGATCAGTTTGAATGCTGAGTCTTGATGGACTCTGCCGGGAAGAAAATCTGGGAAATGGTCAGAATAGGACTGTCCTTAGTGCATTGAGGGAGAAAATGCAATACAGCTGATACCATTTCCTCCAACATTGCTGCCCTGTCACCATCAGACTAAGATTTGAGATCTGTCTGTATGCTTCCTGGGTATAAGCATGCTTTTTTTTTTTAAAAAAAAAAAGAGAAAGATAAAGATAAAAGAAAAAAGAAAAAAAAAACAACAAAATACAAATACAACAAAAACAAATAAAACCAAAACCCCAACAACCACAAATTATTTTGTTTCCGTTAGGGCTATTTTAAATAAACCTGGACATCTGTGTTTGTAAGTGTGGTGGGAGAGATTAGTCCTGCAGTTACACAACATGTTCTGTGCCTTGTGACAATTGACGATGTGTTCTGGCACTTCCAAGGTTGATTTCATGACGTGAAAAAAATCTGATTTAAATAAAGTCTATTTTAGCATATTCAAAGAGGAAACAAGAAGGATCTACTCTTGGGATCACTGGCTTTGATGATACTGAAAATAACAGGACTTTAAAATACACTTTTAAAAAAAACAGGACTTTAAAATACACAAAATAACTTTTCAAATCACAAAAAGATCCAACCCTGCAGACAACTGACAGAACATGCAGGATAACAACGAAGCACATTTGTGTTACTGTGAGTTCAGCAACAAAGTGCTAACTGTATGAGTTACCAGGTTATAGATGGAATAACCATTGCAAAAGGAGTGATGGAAGAGGGGAAGTGCACTCCTAGAGTGAAGGTTTGGTTTCCTCAAAAAAGTTTATTGTATTTTGTAACAAATAATTCAGTCAGCCTGATTTAAACCAGATAAGGAAAAGTGTAAAATTAAAACATTTCAATAAATCAGTTACCAAATACTTTTTTTCCTAAACAGAATGAACTGGAATACTAACAAAATTAAGTAGCTTAAAGCTTTTCCTTTTTTTTTTTTTTTTTTTTTTTTTTTAAATAAATAGTTTCTTACATTTCTTTTTGACTTCTGAGTTTATTCTGATAAAAAAAGCCAGCATTGCATTTCTGGAGAATATTCCAGAGGAATATTCTTTGAGGACTAGGATACTTGAGTTGCGGTATAGCTACACATATGCAGTCTATATGCCCACTGAGATTTAGTTGTAATTTCTTACACAGAAACTGATTTCCTTATAAACTGGAGGAAATAATGAATTTTCAATAAGCGTAACAAAATGCTTTTAAGAAGAGAATTAATTTTATTTCCAAACAATGGAGCACAGAGGAAAAAGCCAGTTTGAGCCAGTGCAGCTCCAGAAGAATACAAATTGGCTGGGAGGACATGGATTTGTTTAAATTTTTTTAGTGAGAGCACAACGCATTTTGAGACCAGGAGTTTCCGCTCTTCAGTCTTGCATCACTGCAAGTGCTGCCGTGCCCTCTGCACCCAGCAGCTTGTGGGGGATGTGGTCGAGCCTGGAGCCCTTTGCTTACAGCAAGTGGCTGAGGGACCAGAGCTAGAGGTGACTGAAATACCTCATGATCCTGAGAACAAGATGTACTGTGTTGTCACAGCTCTCACGCAGGAGAGAGCTGAAGCAAGTGTTTTAGTCTTCAGTCTTTTTTTTTTTTTTTTATGATTTTGAATTTGTCAGCAAATCTAATGTATTTTTTGTTGATTTTCAGTATTGCAGTAGATATAAGAGCAGCCCAAAGTTCATGATTTGTTGCTTCCTCTCAAGGAGGAAATGGCTCACGAGGGGGGTGTTATGTAACATACTCTCCTGTCCCCAGCGGTTTGTTCTGAGTCAGACAGAAGTCTGTTCCTGATGCTTTTGTGCATAAAAGACAGAAAATGTTTGGTCTTGTAGGTCAAATCCAGAGTTCACTTATCATCCTGGAAGGTGGCTGCTGTAATTTACTAAACTTTGAACATCCCATAGTATGAAAACCATTCTGGCACTGAGCTCAAATAGATCACAAGTTCACATGCTTTCTTATTATTTCCTCTAGTTTTCCTATTCATTTACATTTTGTTTTCCTTCAGGTTAGCCTCGAATAATTGTGTTCAGTAGCTGGCATGTTTCTGTTGCCAGGTTGTGTAAAATGTAAAAAGAGGAATAACTCTTTTAAGCCTCCCATTATTTAAAGGTAATATCTCAGTGATGCTACTACAAATCTGTACTACAATTTATGTTTTAGCTGTACTGAAAATATTCTTAGATTTGCATGTTATTAGAGAATGTATATTACTGGTGGTTTCCTACCACACTTCACTAAATTGTTTTTATAAAGCAGTGTTATATCTATTTTTCATATTCCTACTTGTTTTTGCTTTTAGACGGACAATGGAGGCAGTAATATACAGAGACATCAGACCCATTTCTTAGATAAGATACTACACTGATGGTGCAATAGGAAGGGTTTGAGAGTCAAAATCATAGGCTATGAGCTGCTGTCCCTGTTTCTAAAGGACTTGGCAGATCACAAGTTGTCCCAGACATGTGGATTGTGATGGGGATCCGGGCATGCCCTGGACTAAGCGCTGCAGCCACACTAGAGTGTGAGGTTGGAGGTTAGAAAGAACCAATGGATCTCAACAGTTGATATTAATTGGAGTATTTTGGTTTTAGAGAAAAATTATGATGATGGAAAATGCTGGAAAGAGAGAATTCAGCAAGACTATTACTTTGGTATGTCACAGACAAGAGGAATAAAAGGCCTTTCCAGAGACTTTTGCATTGATGGTAAAGTACCACACGCTGTGTTGTATTCTTGAAATCTGATGAGATTAATTATCTCATCTGGATCATAATGGAAATCTTGTATTACCTAGATGGTGTAAGGAGCCTCATCTCAGAAAGACTGCAGGCAGATTGCTTCAGTTTATGCTAGACCTGGAGGAGATGTAATAGCTGTGATGAGCCAGTCCTGATGTTTTTCAAGCGGTGCGCCTAAAGCTGGAGGCTGGAGCTAACACCTGAAAGACCCACACAGCTTCTGATACACTTGGAAGCAGCTGATGTGTAGCCCACTGAGGAGGATTCGTGTGCTGTATGTGGTGTTTCTGTCCTGAAGCAAGCCGTGCTGCACAGTGAGCCTGCAGCTTGCTTGGTGCTCCTGGCAGTAATGAGCGGGGCTTCAGATGCCCAGGGAAGGCTGTGCCTGCTGAGGCACCTGGGCTGAGTCACCACTCAGCCTGAGCTCTCAGCGACTCTCAGTTAGGGAACACTTCATTACTTCATTAATTAATTCTTCAGTCTTCACTGTGTGTAATTTAACAAAGGGCATGATAAGAAAACTCTCCTAACATAAGCAATGAGCAAATTGCAGTGTTTCATGTCATGACAGTCACTGATTGCTGTTAACACAAGATAATGACTAGAAAAATCAAGATTTCAGTAGCGGAAGGTGAAATGGAAAATAAACTTGTCAGAGGTAGGAAAACGTTGTTTCTGACAACTAACCTATGACAGCAGCTTCATCAGAGTGTGCTCTTGCCAAAGCATCTTGGGGAGATGTATGGAAACAAAATAATTAGTTAAACAGTTGAACACGTTTACAGTGCAGAAATGAGAGTTAATAAGCAAATACACATCTCTAAAGCAGCTGTTACATTTGAAATAGTAGAATATGGACTTCACACTGTGTATTTAACCTCAATATTTTCAATAAGTTAAAAAAATAAAAAAATAAAAAACACCAAAAACCCAAACCTCTTATTCTTTATCTGGAGTAGATGTAAAAGGTTAAATTAGAAAATCAAGCAGGGCTTCTACGGACAGACGTAGTTTGATGAAATGCAAAGGAAATATATTTTTCCTTCATAGTTCTCCATTGCTAACAGCATTTCATGCTAACTTTTAAAGGAAGTTATTTTTAAGTATGCAGAAAATCTTAATGACTTGAACCAAAATCCCAGATAAAAATATACCAAAGATCTGGAACAGAGAATCTAAATTGGCACTTTTAAGTGAGCTGAGACAAATTGAGATGATGGTTGCCATGCTTTTCTGTAAAGTCTTTCCTTTGCTAGTTGACTTTCTGTTTCCGTGTTGTCATCTTGGATGCATTTTCCATTTTTTCCTCTCTAATTAAGAGCCCTTGCAATTTCGTGGCTGACCTAATCTTTGTCTCTCTCTGTTCTTTCTTGTATATCAACTCATACATTATATATTTAAAAGCTATTTTTTCTGAGTTGTCTTTCTGAAGTTTAAAATCCTTCCTTTTTGTTTCCAGCTGTTGATTAATGCAGTCAAAAATGGTATTTTCTTCTTTCCTGAAAACCTTCCATTTTTTTTAACTGTCTTCTTTTTCAGTAAACAACAGCACAGTTCAACTTGTTATTACTAATAATCATGATTTGCCTAAGGGCTTAGACATATGGTTAAAGTTACTGCAGCTCTAAGAAGTTGTCATGAGTCAACCAAGTTGTGTTAAGATCACTTGTGTGTGCTGGCAGTCTGAGGCAAAAGTGAGATGATTCAAATTCATGCAGCTTGCATTCATTTCCTTGGTGTATTTTTCTTATTGACACCTATCTCTGAGTTGTTCCACTGGCAACATCTCTTACCTCTGTCATTGCACTGACTTTCACAGCACAAAATCATCAATAATTTAAGCTCTTCCTCTATCAATTAATTACCTTGATTTTAAAAAAGAAATCCATATTTTCTTTAATAAGAACAAAACCCAAAACCTATAGTTATTCAATTACTTGATTATTGTTAATAAGATATATCTTAATGAGCTGCAAGACCTTTAAGATTCCTATAGTTGCCCTATTCCTAAAAAGCATGCTAAACTTTCTCTTTTCTCATAAGCGGGAGAATCTCTTTGTCAGAATATAGAGTTCTACCAGATTATCCTCCTTCAGAGGCTCTCACAGAACTAATTTCTGCCATAATACATATAGAACTTACTTAAACAACAACCCACCATGGTTATGCAAGTGATGAGTCATAATGCCGTTACTGAATGGTTAAAATGCTTTATTCTCTATTACATTTGCTACCTTGATCCTGTTCTTTTTTTTCCTTCCTGGTATTTGTTCATTCTTTTAGACTATGAGTTCTTTTAAGCAGGGTTTGTCGTTCACTGGGACTGTACTTAGTGCAATAGCATTTCAAATAGTTGTCTCTTTTAGTTGCTTTTTGGGAAAAAAAAAAAAAAAAAGGCAAACTGTGGTACACCAGAACATCTCATGGATTTGGGGAAAGCTTAGCAGTGGCTGTGGGGTCTGTAGCTGCCCTTCTGAAAACAGTTTGTATATATCACCAAAAGTTTTCCTAAGAGTGACCTCAACAAGCCCATCATTCTGCTAACAGTTCAAACTGGCACTACTCTGTCTTAGAAAAGCAACAACAGAAAAGCAAACGTTTAGGCTGGTACTATGAAAACGTTATTCCAAAATGTGTGGGGATATTTTAGTGTGTGACTTCTGTGGGGGGACTTTGTTTATTTTTTGCATGATAAAGTACCTGGTGCAGCTGTTCCCCTGTTCTATGAATGCTCAAATCCAAGAATAATTATTTGAGAATTTTCATGAGTTTTGAAAGTTACCTGTCTTTTTGATATTTAGCTCATAAGTGGGTTGCTAACCTAAAGAGAACCACTGGGTACCCAGAGGACCACTATTATTTTTCATGAGGAAGGCATAAATATAAACTCCTGACTAAATTTGCAAGTATAATGATAGCTATATTAACCCAGAGAGAATTTATTTCAGTTACAGACCAAACATATCAACAGATTTTGGCTGCGAATGTGACACTTCAATCAAAGTCTGTACTCAAGTTCCTACTGTGCTGGCCAAAGTTACAGGTGGTAAAGAAAACTAACAAGAAAAATAAGATCTCTAGAGACACCACCTAAGTTAACTAATGGATTTCTAACTGCAAGTAATGGAAAATAACAAGAATCATAATTACAAAGCAGTGTTTCTTGCTAGGAGGACACAAAATAAGACATGTGTGGTCTTGAAGAAAAAAACCTCAAACATGAGTACATGATCTGTGATTCAGTGATGTCATATTAACAGTGTAAAAGATAAAGATTCATATTAAATTAAAAAAAAAAAGACAACCAAATAAACAAACAAACCCCCCCACTAACATATAGAATATATTCTCATAGAGTAAGTGGTAAGACAGTTGGTAAATATTTGTCAAGCACGTCATTAAAACAGGAAATGATTTTTAAGGCAAATGTGTTTTGTAAACATGCAAAGGAAGGATGAAAAGGGAAGAATAAATAGATGGGTTAATTATTACCATGAGTTGTCTCACTTCTATGTGATAGTTTCCCGTGAAAGATGGGGAACTGGGGGCCATAGCAGCCCTCAGTCATACAGCAGCTCTTCTATTGCAGTGGAATGAGAAGAAGACCTGCAGAAACTCAAAATTTCAGAAGCGCTTGGGAGAAGATTCATGCTAGTCTCCAGAACAAACTCTAAAGCTCAGTGTAACCCAGGAAGGTAATCTAGCTTCCTTACCTGTAGTGAAGGGATGATGTTCATCCACTTGGCTCTGTATTCCTTAAGATTATTACCAATCTAGATAAAAACTATGGTGAAACTGCAGTGATCTAAGTTTGTTTTTGTTTTGTTTTGTTTTGTTTTCATATAAAAGTGGTTGAAAATATTCCTAGCTCATTAAAAAGATACTACCTTACAAAGTGTATTATGTGTTCCCCTTCTCTCCTGATGTCAGACTTCAGGGTTTTTTTTAATTTTATTTTTATTATTTGTTTTCATTTTTTTTCCTTTTCCATATTCAGGAAGTGAAGAAACTCCTGATATGACCATGTCTGTCCCACTGGGGAAATAAATGTAACGCTGAGTTTAATTCATGTGATTTGTCAGTATAATTAAAATAAATTGAATCATTATGACTTTCTGGATGTGTGCTGGGATTGTGGCCAACACAAGACAGGACCAGCACTGCAAATTATCTCTGTGGCTAGAAGATGAAATTCCAGTTTCTGTAGTTCTGACCTAACATCTTGTCCCTTTTGGGGGCATAGGAATGATGTTTCTGTGCTGTGTGACTTTCTCATAGGTTGAGGATCTTAGGCAATATCTCTTGCCAACAACATGACTAACAACACTAAAGGTGAAGCCACACCATTTCAGAGGTGCGCAATGCGATACATGTGCTGTAGGACTGCTGCAGAAAGCTAATGCTCATTTTGTCATTTGCATGGTGGCAGTGTTGGGCTTAATGGCTCGCTCAGTTGTTTTCCGCTGATTTAGAGATAACGTCGTTTAGAGGCTGATTCGCAGCACCACGCCATGCTCCTCCAGAGCAGTATGTGGAGCTGCAGAGCTGAAAGGCTTCGGTGGTGCTCAGCTTGCAGCCAACAGGTTCTGGGAGATCCTGGAGCATCCCAAAGGCTAAGGCTGGCATCATGGGACTTAAATACCGTCTCAGCGTTGATATAACTCCGATAAAAGCAATGGTTTTGACCACTGGTCACTATTATGACAGTTGTATCAGTGTTTGACATCTACAACGAGCTGCTGGTCACTTGCTGCTGCTCAGCTTTTGCTACTGACTTCCACCATCTCCACTGGTTCAATACACTGATAAACTGAAGTTTTAAACAATAGATACATTTGAAATGCTTTTGCAAGATGATAGTGATTTTTGGCATTTCCCTAGTGGAAAACGTATTCTACAAAATTTAAGGAAAGTTTGAGTATGTTTTGCTTCCTTTGCTTTAATTCAATAGGCATTTTAGTTTTCAAAGATTGCTGTAACATGGTAGATGTATTTGGACTCCTCTAAGCAAAATATCCCATGGCAAGTAATCTCCTTGATGTAAAAGACAGGTTATTAAACTTTAAGCTTATTTTTAATGGACTTCAGGGGAAGAAAATTGTGGAAGTTAAATCTACCTTTATTTCAAACTATCAGTTTAGTGCCAATTATTGTTTGCTGCAATAGTGGTTAAATCTAGGCTGCTGTATCTCTTGCAATGGGGTAATTTTGTTAATATACAAACCATGGCAGGACTGGATCCTTGGTAGACAAAGGGTTCTGACTTCCCAGGAGAGGCAGACATCCCGATGCAGGTGCACAGCCACTGCCCTCAGCTCTGATCTCTATTCTCTATTTTTTCTTCTAACTGTGGATTCATATTTAAGGCAAGCACTTCAGTCTAGCTCCAAGGATCTTTTTTTCTCCAGAATTTTGCTTATCGTCAGTGAATTGTAAATATTCTGGATAATCATGCTTTTGTATGTTATTCCCATGTCTGCTTACAAAAGGATGAAAAGCAAAATGAAGAAATGAAATGTTTCCTTTTGCTCTGCTAGCATCAAACATTTATGCACTAGGCAGTTACAGCACCCTTGCTTTTCTCATGTGCCTGTGTCAGATGAACACGAGCAGCGACGAGGGGGTTAATTCCTGCTCAACAGGCACACCAGTGAATTCAAGGCTCTGCATAGCATGGTGTGGGGCTGGCAGCAGACGTGTGCGACTGCAGCGAGACGCTGTACCAGCCTGTCCAGTTTTCCCTCACGTTATCCAGCTGTTTACCCTTGAGATGTAAAATGGCAATTTGGCATAGGCTACCGGCACGGTGTGATGTGAGCATCTGCGTAAAAGGCTGCACGGATGGAGCATGCCCAGTGCTCTGAGCAGCCCATTACCCCACCCCCAGCCAATCTAGGAGGAGATGAAATGAACTTTGCACTTGCAAATGTCACTGAATGCATTTTGCACAGGATTTTAAAAGGTTCTCTTACAAGCACTATTTTTAACAGCCAAATCCGCCCCCCCAAATGAAAAAGCCCTAGGTATTTTTCTGTGATCGACCTCAGTTATTATCAATTGAAGCATCTCTCACAACATTTACCTGAAGTCTGGCGTTTTATTTTTTTTATCCTTCAAGCTGAGCTTTTTTTGGTGGTGGTGTGGATATTTTCTTCTTCTTTTTTTTTTTTTTTCCTGATATTTTTTTTAAACTGGCATGAGAAAATTTGTGAATTTAATTGCACTAGAATACTTGGAAACAGTGAGGCTGCAAGCTTGAAAGGCAGAGGGAAGAAAAGAAAGGCTCTCGCAGCAGAGCATGGATAGGAAAGGAGCGGTGATTCTGCGGTGCTCAGCGTGCACATGTTGTGTGAGATCAGTGCCGGGCGCTGCAGCTGCGGACAATAACTGAGCTGTCTGGCTAATGAAGGCCACCTGGATCAGGCTTCTGAAAAGAGCCAAAGGAGGACGTCTGAAGAATTCTGATATCTGTGTAAGCCCTGTCTTTTCATTATTGGCGTATATTCTATGTGTTGCAGAGAGGGAAGGAAAAAAAAAAAAGCCACGGTTTGGAGAGGACAGTTGTTTTCATTCTAATTGAATTAGCAGAACTCTGTTTTGTATGCAGGGAGATGCGAGGGAAATCAGAGCTGTCATTATTTATAGAGCTGTTCTGGCATTGGGACTGCTTCCATTGTGGCAGTTTGTGGACCTGCGTTGAGTCCAGACAGATTTTATTAGCGAGAAGTTGATTTGTGGTCATTTACATGTTTTGCTGAGGGGTAGGAGATGGATGCGAGCCATTTGCAGTTCTAATGGGGAAAGTGTGTCAGGTAAAGAGGTTGTCCTAAAATAAAAATGCATAGCAGATTAAATCTGCAATCAGGAGTGTTATGTCATGGTAATTATTAATGGTGAAGTAGAATTTTGGTTGTAAATATGTGTTTCCTTGTTAATAATGTCAGTGCTTAGACTTCTCTTTTTATGGAGCCATCCTTGAAGCTGCTGTGTGTCCTTCAGCCCTGCACTGCACCACTGCTGTAACTCTACAGAGCAACTGGCACAGTTTACAAAAATGCATACAGATCAGCACACAGGAGTAGTGCAGGAAATGCAACACCAGTGAAGCCACCTGTACTTCGGAAGTTGTCTGGAAGAAAATGTCTATTTAGATAAATTTCACTAAGTGTCATTCCCTTTTTGGCAGTTATTCTCTTTTCAGGGTTACAGATGTAAGAGGAAAGACAAGGTGCATAACCACTTCTGCTTTTTTTTTGGATTCTAGAACAACTTGTGATACTATATTTCTTTTCCTTTTGCAGGGCTCGGCGGACTCCTACACCAGCCGTCCATCCGACTCTGATGTATCTCTGGAAGAAGACAGGGAAGCAGTGCGGAGAGAGGCAGAACGACAGGCCCAGGCACAGTTGGAAAAAGCAAAGGTAAGGTGCTATTTCTCATCAGAGGTCCATAAAATATTCTGCTTTACAAATCTGTCATCTTATCTGTTACTGGTCCACATGTTTTTACTATTTGAGCTCGCACCTTCAGACATTTTATAAAGCTTTTTTTCTATACAACAGTAGAAATGATAGGGAAAAAATCAGAATCTGAATCTTTCATGAAAAGCACTCGATTTGCTTGTATATTAAAGCATAATCTTTTTAAAATGTGTGTACTTTTTTCTTGTATTGGATGTATGTATTAATTTGCAGTGCATATGGTCAAAGCTTAGATTTCTTACTGAGGAGACTTGTAGAAGTTCGCCTGTGGCACTTAAAACTTCTAGAAATTGGCCCTCAAATGTCCTATTCACCTCCCCTCAATGAAGGATCACCCTATAAGTGATATGGTAATGAAATCTCTTGGAAAGATCTCTTTTTCCTGGAGACTTCAATGGCTTTCTTTACCCTTCAAGTGCTAGTTAATTCTGTGAGTAATATGCTCTAGGACTTGTTAAGACCTTTTCTTATAACTTCATATAGTTGGCATACAGTGACAGATTAGTATGGAAATACCAGATGAGCTTCAAGTTCTTCCCTTGTGTTTATTTAGGACTGTGAGGCTTTTAACAATAATACAGTGAAAGAGTATTTGCTTGTTTTTCTTTCATCTGCGCTGCATGTTTAAATACTATTGCACCTGTAAAAATCATGCTGGTCTTGTTTGTTATCCTTCATTTATAATTTCAGTCTTTTTTTTCTTTACTGTCTGCCAGATCTTGGTGTACGACTGTTTTCTAAGAGCAGTTCTTCAGTACCATTTCTTATATAATTGAAATACGCTGCGTAGATTCCTCCTCAGCTGTACCTTTTTTCTTCCTGCGATCTCCCTGTTTCTCTCTGGCTCTCTTCCTCCATTTTGCCTTGGTTTTTATTTTGTTATCTCTGATCTACCTCCCGTTCTGTTTCCTTTTCCGCTGCCAGCTTTGCCTCTGCCTGTTTATGCCACCTGTTTTATGAGAGTTCTTCATAAATTTAGGAGTCCACATCACTGAGGTATTCGTTTTATCATTTAGCGAGGACCAGCTCTATAAACAACACAGCAATATAATGCATAAATAGAGGGTTTCTTCAGGCCAGGAAACTTGAACAGGAAAGATAAAGCTGTTTTTTGTTTGTTTGTTTCTTTATTTTTGCAAAACTTAATTGTTGACCTATATTTAATAACAGCTCCTAAAGCAGCTTTTTTGATGAGCTGTTGGAACTTGCCAACCCCAGGAGATGCTGAACACTTCTTTGAAGTTGAGTGCTGCTGCTGTAGCATCAGTACAGTAGAGGTGCCCTAGAAGCAGCCTGTTTTTTTCCCTTTCCCCTCTCTCTTAGAGCTGATGCTGATCATAATCAGGAGTTTCAATTTTATCAGTGTCGCTTTTTGTTAGCTGAATATTTTCTCCTCTGTTGGGAAAGATGATAAAGACTGCTCTGAAATTCAGGTGAAGTGTTGAATTTTATCTGTAAATGCACAATCTTTAAAATGAAGAGTTGCAGTAATAATATCTTGCAGACTAATCAGGGTAGCACTACTGCACTTATTGCTGAACTGATGCATCTCCTAGTGATGAGTAAATCTATGCTAGTGTTGCTATGGGAATTTGGCTTGCTGATGCTGGCTTGAATGCATGGACAGCCCTTATGTAATATTCATGACCTCTAGCACAGCTGCCATTGCAGTGCACAGAGAAAATGCTACCAAACCCCATTTTTAAATTGTCCTGTACATTAAAGCAGTGTTCTCACTCCAGCTGCCATAAGATACAGTCTCTAGGTCTGGCACCATCTGAGACTATAAGACAACTTCTGATCAGTCAAAGTAGCAAAGGCAACTGCCAAAATCAGCCTGCTGTAACAATGGGCAATTCCAGTTGTACGTAAACACAACATGAATTATTTAAAATTCTTGTGCTTTAACACAGATTAAAGCTGGAACTACGTGAGCTAATTCTTGATCCAAATGTTAAAAAGCAGATGAGGCTGTAACGCGTGGGAATAATTTTATTTAGTGAGTATAGTAGTATAGCATTTAGGGTGGAGTAATATTTAAATACTGTATGTGTTTTCAGTTATATTTGAAGTAAGCATTTAAAAAGACAAAAAAAAAAAAACCTCACCCAGTCCATCTGAAGTACAGTTAAGTGTGCCTTACTGTCTGTCTCTGCTGGCAATTCAAGTTTCTCCCCTGTCTGCCACAATGCAGGCAGTGAGGCAGTAACTCCTGCCCATGTTGCTGACTCTCTGTGCCCTGACTTCTTCCCGCAGGCTGCTGCTCACTGCACGGCTGCTGCCCTGGCACCAGCACCAGGCAGCGCTGATGCAGCTGCTTTAACTTTGCACCTTTCAGTGCTGTAAATGGAAGTGTTGATCTTAAATAAAGTCATTGTGATTCTGTTTGTCGCAGGAATTAGAAAAGGGTGACATACGTGAATAATGCAGCAGTGAGTGAAAATGACAGTGAATTAAACGTAGATTATGAGAGGGGGAAAAAAAAAAAAGCAAAAACCTGTTGAACTGTGTCATGCAGTCAGTGAAAACAGTTTAATGACATCCATTTTCCTTCCTTACAGCTAGGGAAAACATGTAAACTGTAGCGAAAAGCTATACTGGTAAAGCACACAATGACAGATTGTTAGAATGATTTGTAAGGCTTTTAATTTTGGATTTTTATGGATTCTAATATCATATCCCATGTGCAACCAGTAGGGTAAAATAAAAACAGAAGAGATAGTAAGAAAATACTCACTCTGGCTGCTTGTTTTTTAAAAGCATCGCTTCTCTAGAAATTGGTTAAGCAGATTTTGCTGACTCACTTTGGCATGTGATTTACTGTAAGGAAGCAGGGCCAGGGCAACGTCTACAGTGTCATGCAGGGATTGGAAACAAAGAGGCAATAAATGAGGGTACCTGTGGGCCAGCAGCTATTCCCTGGGGAAACAACTTCAAAAGAAAGTGTCAAGCCTGAAGGTTAAAAAAAATTAAAAAAAAAAAAAATCTTAGTTTGAGCAATCTTACAGTGCAAGTACTAAAAGGTGGATTTTTGTGTTTGAGGCACTGAGAATTTCCTGGGAATCCTCTTCATAGCCTGTAATGTGAGAACTGGGTTAAAGAGGACCTTCACTGTGGCTGATGAGAGCACCCTAATGATGCCCAGGCCGAAGAATTTGTACTGCTGTTTTTCCTGAATTTTATATTTATATAAAGACATCACATGCATTCATAAGGCAATAAATAAGTAGATTCAGTGGCACACGGCTTTTAGTATTCGCATTTTCAAAATTTATCATTTCTGCTTTTTTGGCTTTGAAAGTTGAGGATTAAGAAAGATCTTTCTGTCAGTTCCTAGGAAGTACTTAATTATCCCATAAAATGTTGCAGTTGATGGTAGAGATGGGGTAAAAGAACTGCGAGGTTGAATTTTAGTGAGATCTTTAGTTTCTTTGGCACTTCCTTTTATGTTTATGTATAAGAAAGGTGACTTTGGTCCTGTTTTTTTTTTATTATTATTATTTCTTGGCCCTTTCCATGCCAGTGAAATCAAATACATTACAGAATATTTGAGTTTTCTCAAAGGCATTGTTTTTTGTCTGAGATGCAGTTATTCAGGAAATTTGTAAACCTTTCTCCTCAGCAAAAGCAAGTCTGTTCTTTTTTGGTCTTTTCACATTTTTAGATTTTTACCCTTTTTTTTTCCTTTTATGATTCTAGAGCTCTTCTATAACATATTTGCAGCAGCAAATAAAGTAATCGATTTTGGTTATCTCTTATACAATGCTTAGCTAATATGCCAGCTAATAAACCATGCTTGGTTTTTCACTTGAGACTAAGGGACAGCCTGATACTCTTTGTGCTTTGTTAAGGAATGTTCTCAACATCCTCTGCCTTTGATACTTCTTAAATGGCTGTTGAAGTCAGACTGTGGCATTTCAGAAGTCAGTAATTGTGTCCAGAATAGGAAATCTCAGTCCCTCTCAACTCTGCTTTGTTTGCAAGCCACCTACCAGTCTTCTGTCAGCATTTTTTTATGAGTTTATTGAAACTTTAAGTATCTGTAATCCTGATTTAAAACTTAAATTTATCTTTTTGGCATTAGGACTGTGAACCTAAAATTTTGACACCCATCCCTTTGCTAGCTTTCAGGCAAAATTACAGAGCAATAGAATAAACTGATAGGTGCTGTTTTCTTGGTGTCTGCTGTTGTAGTGGTGATGGACTGTGACTGAGTAACAGGGCAATATCTTATGTGTAATGTGCTGCCCCATGTATGGATTGGGGGCTGCTGCTTTGAAGTGTCCTGTAGGTTAGGATAAGTCCTAAGTATCCCTGCAAGGCTGAAGGCATGGAAAAGATTGTCAGATGTAATTATCCAGTGCAGCGTGCCAAGACTAGTTACTTAAGTATTTATTCACTCTCAGACAGGTTTCACAGCCCCTGAATGACCTCACGCTGCTAGCAGGCAGCCGCAAAGCTTGTTAAGGTATGTCTATTTAAGCTGTAGCACTTCTGATAGGCGAGAAGTGCCCATCATCTTGATGTACATCCCTTTATTATGTCAGTGTGTTGCATCACGGAGACCCTTTCCATTCTCTATTATAAGAGTGCTGTGGCACTGAGCAGTATCCAAAGCCATAGCAACATAGGCTAGTGTTTTGTGTCAGCTGTTGTGTATGGCAGTATTTTTTCATTGATTTCTTCTCATTCGCCCTTTTGTTTTAGAATACTTCATTGCTTGTTATCATTTAGATAGCTAATGTTGCGTATCAGAGTTGCTGGGATTACATGGGAGCTGGCACAGTGGTCTAGCTGGGAATAAATGAGTTGTTGATCTAAAAGCACAGTTGCAAATCTGGCTGTTGCTTAGCTGGGGGCGAGTTCTGCATTGCTGGATCTGCTCGAATTGGGCTGCAGATACTCCTTTCTTCATTTTCTTCATTTATTTCTGCTACCTTTTCTTAGCATTGTAACAGTACTGCATAAAGCACTGCTTTACACTGCTGTCTGGGACCTGTAGTGTTTTTTTGTCTATATTCATAACAATATACTTTTTTTCCTTCTGCTTTAGTGTATATGCTTGTTCTACATTAGTGTCTGTCATTATTGGGTCTGTTTCCCTAACATTTTATCCATTCTCACTGGCTGCATTATTTGGGGACTGGCATTGTTTCTTCCAGCAAGGTCTCACATTATCTGGAATCAAGTTCACTAAAAGCAGTACGGTCTCCAAAAAAAAATGTAATCTCCCATTCATCGAATTAGAATGATGAAATCTGTTTCATAAGTATAATTTCCTTTTCTGCTCTTTAGAACTGAATAGGGAAAAAAGTGTGTGTGGGGGGGAAATTAACACAGCCTGTATTTAGATGCCTAACTTGGGAGAGAGATCCTTTCGTATTCTGATGGTCTTCAAATAATCAACAGAAAGAGATGTACTGTCTCTGAGAAACAGAATTCTGTGGGGAAAATCCAGAAGATAAGAGAAGATATCTTTGCCCTATTTAATTTATGTGGTTAAACGTCCATAGAAAAGTCAATAATACAAATGTTACTTCTTGCATGCAAAACTAAACCAGCTCTTTAGTAGAAATATTTTAACCAATGTTAGTGTTGCAAGCCAGGTACAAACACCTGCAAACATCTCAAATCCTCATCCAGACATTTTCCTCCTCCTGAATCTCCCTTTGGTCTCCGTGGCAGACACCATCTGCTACCTGTCAGCACTGCTGCATGGCTGTCATTGCGGAGGTTTCCAAAGGGTGATGCTCCTCTTGCTTGCAGGTTGTAGGTGGTGCTAAGCACTTGCCGCCTCCTACCTGTGGCTGCTGAGCTGAGCTGCTGAGTATGGATGCTCAGCCCAGCCCTCAGTGTGCCACAGACAGCTGTGATCTGTGAGCCCAGGTGTTGAGTCAGCTGCTGCTGTGGGGGTCAGCAGACGCTGGGCAGGGTTGTGGGAGTCACAGGAGAGGGTGGGGGGTGGTTTGGAGATGCTCCTTGTGATTAGTGGAGGGTGAGTGTATTTGATGGAGTGTGGGAAAGGAGGGATTGAGAAATGCATTTGCATGCTGTTTAGGCTGGCATAAAGTTGAGCACTTTGGCTGATATAGATGTAGTTAGATGTTGCTGGTTATTCAAAGCAAACTAATTTCCAGTTAAGGTATTTATTACCCAGCTCATTAACTTTCTTGAGGTTCATATGAGAGACAGATTTACTGTTTCCAGCATCTAAGATAGTATGCCATAATCCAGAACATGACTTTTCTCAGCTGTTGGTCCAGCCATCTCAATGCCACATGTTCTTTTAAAGAGTTAACATATGTCTTTTTATTTCAAAGACAATACTGATTCAAATGGAAGGGAAAATAGGATTTCAAGACATAATTGCTGAAAGTTGCTAAAATGTTTGTAATCACTTCAATATAAATGGTGTTTTTTGTGTGTTTTTTTAATCTGTGATATGTAAGTTGTCCCCAAAGTTGATAATTTTCATCTTTGTATTTTAAATGCTTGATACACATTTCACATTTCAATTCCAGCTTAATGTAGAATCTGCCTAGAGATTTTTTGTACTTTCTATTTTCAGAAATTTTTTATTTTTCTAAATTAAATATATACGTGTGAAATGTGTTCAAGTTAGGCATTATTAATAGAGGCTTGTAGAAGCATTAGGGCTCTTAGTTTTTCTTGGGTTCAGCAAAGTATAGGTTTTAAATTGTCTGTCAACCTGTATGTTTATATCTGTGTGCTTATATGTATGCATTTTATATATCCATATGCACATGTGTACATATGTTTGCATGCATTAGGCAAACTGAATTGGTGACCTGAACTTGCCATTTATGTTCTGCAGTTTGTGACTTCCTACGTGAAGTATTTATTTTATACACAAGGAAACTTATACTAAGGGTTAGCCTTCTGAGGAAGTAAAAGCGTTTGTCAGAGAACAAAGTGTTCCTGTGATCAAAGCTTCCATGGAATTTATGGAAGATTGCATGAGGTAGAGCAAGGACTTCAGTGCAGCCAGTAATGGGTCCCCATTGCAGAGGTGTCCCAGCAGGCACTGCTGGGCCTGATGTGATACAGCAGCTTGGAGAAAGCAATTCCATTGTAACAGAATCAGAGAATGGCCAAGGTCGGAAGGGACCCCAAGGATCATGAATCTCCAATCCCCCTGTTACAGGCTGGGCCACCAACTTTCCTATTTGAAACTAGACCGGGCTGCCCAGGGCCCCATCCAATCTGGTCTTCAACACCTACAGGGATGGGGCATCCACAGCCTTTCTGGGCAGCCTGTTCCAGCCCTCACCACTCTCATCCTGACATCCAACCTAAATCTTCCTTCCCTCAACTTAAAACCGTTTCCCCTTGTCCCATCTAGCCTGTATCTTCTGCTGTAGAACCTAAGTGGCTGTTCTCCAGATACTTCAGGAACTGACCTGATTGCTGTTAGATACAACACCTGAGTGATGTGTGTTGTTATAAAAGAAGGTGCTTGTACGTTACAAAAATAGACAGGCATCAGTGCTAATTCAAAAATGTCTTATTGGGAAATTTTAATCACAGAAACTTGTCATTAACTGTATAAAGCCAAGAAACCAAAAGCCCAAAGTAAACTGGTAATACCTGGGAGGAAGATACTCTGTGTACCCAAGTTATGAATGTTTAAAGTGGAAAAACTCAGCTTGAACTATGAACAGCGTATGGTTTCTGCATTATTCATATAACAGAAATGCATTAAAACCATTTTAACATTCAGAGAGGGATCCAGTGAAGGTTTGTTGTTTTTTCTGCTGTCTTTTTTTCTATGTGCTGTGTTAAACCAGGGCATGCACTAGAACAAAAACAACACTGTGGTATGAACTTCCCCTCACATTCACCTGTGGGGTCTGTGTAAACCACAGAACATTTTCTTTATACCTCCAACCCCATGTTGACATTTTCCTCTAGCATTTCAAATGCACCTAGTAATCAATACTTTTATTTAATCTGATATGAAATCTTAACAATCAGGTGATATTCTCTAGCTTTAGCTAAGATAGTTCCCCTTGAAATATAACTTGTTGCATTTTATTTTTATTAAATACCCTTCTCCTTGCTAAATAAAGATGACTGCTGTTATGATTGTTTCACACAGGAGTTTTTAAGTCAAAGTTTATTGATAGCATCACGTAAGCAAAGGCTACCTAGTTTTAAATCGTAGTACAGTAGCAAACAATTCAGCTGTGCAAGCAACTTAGATGTTGCTGCTATTGCTGGAGAGAATCCTATAGTTTCTCCCATTCTCCTGTTATTTAATATAACTATCTGAATTCTGTGGTTTACAACCTGTCCATATTTGGACAATTCTATCATAATGAAATTGTTATATTATTTTTCTATCCTTTCAGTTGTCCCCAGGAGTTGTCATGAAAAAGTGAATTTCTCTTTTGTTTATAATTCTTAGAAATGAAACTCCCTTCTTGCTTCTTTCTAACTCTTGAAAAATTTTCATTCACTGCTAACAACTTAAACCCTTTTGTCTTATGTGAGTAAAAACTGTTCTTTTTTGTTCTTGGAAAAATATAATAGTACACTGATGACAAGGATATGACTAAAATACATATCAACAAGACTGTATTTTGTTCTTATTATGGGAATCTTATCAGATAGATACCTATTTTCAGTGTGGTTTGTTTTATGTTATATTTGGAATTCAAAGAACAGTTTGGAAACTTCAACTTTGTTTTCAGTATTTTGAATGGATCTGCATTTGACAGGTATGGAAAGTGGGGATCCACCATGTGGTTTGGGGGTTTATTTTGCAAATATGTTTGTGCTATCGATGTGCAGAATGTCCTTGTTTCAGTGACTGAAGGAAAATAAATATCTTGAAAGGGAAGATAAAGGCTCAAACTGCAGCTGCTTTGATTATTTTGACTAGAGATGTCAGAATGTTGAAGTAAGAGAAGAGATGCGTTTGCTGCTTTTTGACTCCATGCATTCAACCAACTATTTGAAAATTGAGTTTTAAAATGTTGTTGGCTTCTAGTAGTTCACTTGAAATGAAATAGATGAGTAGAAAGCACTTGTTGTTCTGTTATCTTTAGGTCACCTCTGTCTGTCATGAGAGAGTTGTTTCGTGACTGAAATAAAAATTAGACGAAATGCTGAGTGCCTGCCATCTTAAGACAGCTGTATACATTGGTTTTAGTAATCATCAGTAATAAATAGCAGTAACTGAAGAGGGAAATACATTTCTGACTTTAGGTAATAGTCAAATTACAGTTGAAATTAGCCATCCCAAAAGTGCTTTAAGGAAACTTAAAACATTTCTCATAATTGGGTTGTTTGTTTTTTTTTTTTCTTGTTTTTTTTTCTCCTTACTCTCCTTCCTGCAGCCAGCCGAGTGACTCATGCATGAAAGTGCATACTTTATTTTCTCCCCTGGTGTTTCCTGACAATCCAGCCACTGTGGTTGATGTGGTATGCTCAGTGGATTTGAACGTATGTGGCTGCCCCCTTGCCTGGTGGGGCCTGCCTTGTGCTGTCTCTTCTGTTGCTCAAGCTATCAACTTGGGATGAGGCAGGAATGAGGCTGTGATATTTGGCCTCCCAACAGGAGGATGAAGAAGAGGAGTGTTTCCAGTTCCTGTCCCATCTCTGGTGGGAGTGACCTGGGGATTGGGATGGCTGAGGAGCTGAAGAACAAAGAACTCAGTACCTCAGCAAGAGTAATGCTGAGGAGCTGTGCTGGAGTATATCTGCTGTGTTTATGTGAACTCAAAGGGAAAGATTCCCCTACTTTTAAACTATTCTGAATCTAAAATCACCAGATTAAGTAATCCACCATAACACAGTTTCTTTGCTGTTCAGTCTTCCAGAGCAATATCTCATCTTGGCGTAAGGCTCAGTGCTGGGTGAAATCTTCAAGGCAAGCTTTAATTTCTCTGGAAAGCTTGTGATTAAGATGCAGGCCTGAGGGCAGGGAGAGGGCAAATAGGATGAATTGAGTTTGGAAAGAAATGGACAAAAAGGAGATTGATTCTTTCAGCTGTTTTAAGTCAGCCATCCTAATTCTGCTCCCTCCTAGGTATTTGGGCCCTTTCCTGCAAAGGGCCTTTGCTCTTTACTACACTGCTTAAGAGGCAACTGTAAGCACTGATAAATTAGCCACATATTTTTTCTTCTAGAACCAAAACATAGCATCATGAGCATCAAAATCAGACCAGACACCTGAAGAAAACAATTCATTCCCAACTGAAACCAAGACACTGTGTATGTCTGACAACATGTTTAGTGACATTGGCTTTGCATCCAAAATATTCATTCAAGAATCTTCTATCTGCAGCTGAGTTTGATGGAGACTGAAAGCTCCAAACTGCAAGATTGAAGTGTATGTTTTTCATCTGAGAAATCCTTTATCTTTTACTGTCTGCAGTAAGATCTTGAAATCTTCTGCTGAAGACAGGAACCCAGACAAGTATGATTCAGCAGTTAGAAGATACAACATCCATTACATTCTATGTACAGCTTTCATGTCACTGCAGAGAGACTGATAATTTTTCTGTGTTTTATTCGTAATTAGGTTCTTGAAGCCATGATCATTAATTCTAGGCACAGTTAATATCTGTCTTCGTACATGACTTCCTGCAGATTCTCCCAGTGTGTATTAATCCTGACTTGAAGCTCTCTCCACACTGTTCTTTTATCAGAAGAAGGAAAAAAAAAAAAAAAACAAAAAAAAAAAACCAAAAAAAAACACCTAGATGTAATAAACCATTTGACTATTGACCATTAAGGCAAACTCCTTTATGAGAGCCTGGAATTACAGAGATGAAAAGCTGTTAAATATGCCATAACTGCATCTTATTCTCAAATCTTTTACTGAGCATTTGGTAGTAGGCTTTATTTGTGGACAAAGAAAAGTTCTCTTTCTCAAAAGTGATAAACAATTAATGGTCTTCTGATACTGTCACGTTTCATGAGCATGTATTCAAAGCAAAGTAATTTAAGTTCTGTATAAGTTTCTTTGAGATGTTGCAACAAGTATATTGTTTTGTTAGATGGATCCTATAGGCATTCAAAGAGTTCAGTGGCGGTATTGCTATGGTATTGTATATTTATATTGTTTATCTTTCTATATAATCATAGCATCAAACTCTAGGCATCATAAAAATGCAATTCTGAATCTTGCTTTTTATTAAATAAACTAATTTCTTTTCATGATTTTTTGTAAATGGGAACTAACTCAAGAGACTCCATGTCAAAATCTACAAACAAAGTAGATTTTCTTTCAAAGTCTTTTCTTTCTTCCTGAAATATATACATATATTGAATGTTTTAAGTAGAACTAAAAGAAATTAAGTGATAAACATTCGTGCAGCTGGAGAAAAATGAGTTTACTGAGCCCTCTTCAAATCGATGGCTAAGAAAAATCTTAGCATTTATCAGAAATATGGGAGAAATAGGCTGGACTCTCTTCATAGCAAACTCTTCAGTTTGTCTCTCTTGCTTACTTCTTCTTTTCTATCTTTTTATTTAAAAAAAAATAAAAATAAACGATCAGTGTTCTACTTGGTTAAAATAGAGTATTATCCATTTAATGTGTTTATAGAAACAAGTTGTCTACTTGCAATGTCCTGACATTCATTCTTTCTTTAAGTTGGTTGACACATTTTCTAACAAGCTAAAAGTTTGGTGGAGATAAAAAGGGGGAGGATGTCTTATCGAATTACTGAAATCTGTTGATGTTCTTTTTTGGTGGAATAACATTGGACAGGAATAGAAGATAACGCGTTGGTGCAGTGCAGAACATACTATTTGAATTTAACTAGTAAATTAAGCAGCTCTTCAAAATTTAAGAACACAAGTTCATCTTGTTCAAAGAATATAAATCTAATTCAGCTTTGTGGCCACATACTCATTTAAAGAGAGTCAAAATATATATTTGTAGAATCCTGCAATATCTGAAAAGCTTCTGAAACCTTGAAAGTGTACTCTTTAAGTTCTCCTTATTGTGTTTTTCCTTTCTTTTTTCTCAGCTAAAGAAATTTTCAGTTGTTTTTTGATTAGCATATCAGTACACTCTGTATTTCTTGTGACTTTGGTTCGTCACGTTCTATATAAGGTTTGAGAACTTTAATGCAGTAGAAGGAAATTAAACTGTTGAGGATCAGCAAATTAAGCGGATGATGCCTTTTAGCAACAGTTGAATAGCTGCTCCGTGTTGCTTTAGCTATATTAAGGGTGGCAACAGCTTTAACAAATGCAAGGTCCTGTGTGAAATCAGCATCAAATATGCACAGGAAAAAAACCTTTCGCAGAGGTGGGGGACGCACATGTTCTTGCATAACACTGTCAAATTTAGCAGTCAGTTGAATAACACCCAGAGAAGCTTCATGTGTGGAGAGTAAGGCTTCTCTAAATATCTTGAAAATGCCAAATGATGGGTATGAAACACTGCATTTCAGCAATAAGCAGCTCTGCTATAATGTTTCAGTCTCTGTTTATCCTATGAAAGAGAGTGCTGAGTGTGGGGTCAGTGGTGCTGCAGAGCTATCTTGAAGCTCAAGTCTCTTTCTGCGCTACTTTTGGCTACTGCCAAGCATTCCTTTAAATATCAGCTGTCTCCAGTCAGGCTGTCTGAAATATATATACTAATTTTTGGTGACCTTCATCAAAAAGATAATGACAAGAGGTGAAAACGCAGTAAAAGTGATTATGGGAAACTAGCCACTGCCTCTGTCATATCTGTTGCATAAAATACGCTTATAGTATCAGGCGTTAACAGTTTTGTCTTGCTCACTCTTTGCAGGCATTTTCTTTATACAGTTGCTTTGTCAGCAATTTTTCAGAGCAGGCAAACCTGTCTGTATGGCTGTTGGGCCCCATACAGTGTGCTATACTTTTTGTTCAGTTGCCCCTATGGCAAATTCTTCAATGCCAAATTCTGATTTGACGTTGCCTGTATTTACACCAGATACGCGTTGTTCACTGTGCATAGTCAGTCCTTACAGAAAGTTGTTTCAGTCTGGGAGGTAAAATAGGTTATTCATTGCACATTCTGCAGATATTTCTGATGTCTTTTTCATCTTTTATTCCTTTCTGAGTCCCAGCATGCATTTCCTCAGCATATTGAGGTGACCAATAGAAGCTTTCAGAGATAGAAAAGATTCAAGTTGCTTCCACTCCCTGAGTAGTAGCCCTAAGATTAAACAGCCTGGCTAAAAGCTCATGCAGACTGGTATGCTGAAAGCCAGCCACGGCTGATGGGTGGTGCTTAGAACCCACAGTGGCACTTAAAGCCAGTTTCAGCATAATCAGAAGGAGAATTCCATAGATGGACTCCACCATTGCCACGCAAACTTAATAGTTTTATTTATTAACACATAAATTATTCTTATTATTCAATATCAGGGTTGCATTAATGCAAATAGGGGGAAAAAAATTATATTTTACCGTTCTTCTAGAACAGGAGGAAAAAGTCATGAATTAAATGGCCTCTAAGTCACTCCTGCTATCCTTTAAGTTATGAGATGGTAGACTGTGTGGTAGAAAACCAGTTCTGAGTAATATATCTTGTTTTATGTTGAGTGCTTAAGTTGTAATAGAATTCTGTACTCAAACCTAGCATTAGTCATTCAATTTAGCCTAGCTGAAGTCAGCAGATAAGATTGCCCAGAGAGGTTGTGGATGCCCTGTCCCTGGAGGTGTTGGGTGGGGCCCTGGGCCAGCCTGCTTTACTATTAGATGTGGAGATTGGTGGCCCTGCCTGCGAGATGGGGAGTGGACCTTTGTGATCCTTGAGGTCCCTAGGAACCCAAGCCATTCTGTGATTTAGCAGTCTTTTAAATGACACTGATCAGGTTAGAATGTCTATCAACACAGGCATTTATTACACTGTAATGTGTGTAAGGGCAGGTCCTGCTTGACCAATCTGATCTCCTTCTACGATCCTGTGACCCATCTGCTGGATGAGGGAAAGGCTGTTGATGTGGTCTACCTAGACTTCAGCAAAGCCTTTGACACTGTCTCCCATGCTATCCTCCTGCAAAAGCTGGCAGCCCGTGGCTTGGATGGGTACACTCTCGGCTGGGTAAGGAGAGAGTGGTGGTAAATAGAGTCAAATCCAGTTGGAGACCAGTCACGAGTGGAGTCCCCCAGGGGTCGGTACTGGGGCCTGTCCTTTTCAACATCTTTATTGATGACTTGGACGAGGGCATTGAGTGCACCCTCAGTAAGTTTGCAGATGACACCAAATTGGCAGGGAGTGTAGATCTGCCTGAGGTTAGCGAGGCCCTACAGAGGGATCTGGATAGGCTGGAGAGCTGGGCCGAAGCCAGCAGGATGAGGTTTAACAAGACCAAATGCCGAGTCCTGCACTTTGGCCACAACAACCCCAGGCAGTGCTATAGGCTTGGGGTGGAGTGGCTGGAGTACTGTGTGGAGGAAACGGACCTGGGGATACTGATTGATGCTCGGCTGAACATGAGCCAACAGTGTGCCCGGATGGCCAAGAAGGCCAACGGCATTCTGGCTTCCATCAAAAACAGTGTTACTAGCAGGAACAGGGAGGTCATTGTCCCCCTGTACTCTGCACTGGTGAGGCCGCACCTCGAGTACTGTGTTCAGTTTTGGGCCCCTCACTGCAAGAAAGACATTGAGGCCCTGGAACGTGTTCAGAGGAGGGCTACGAAGCTGGTGAGGGGTCTGGAGCACAGGCCTTATGAGGAGCGGCTGAGGGAGCTGGGATTGTTCAGCCTGGAAAAGAGGAGGCTCAGGGGAGATCTTATAGCACTCTATAACTTCCTGAAGGGAGATTGTAGTGAGCTGGGGGTCGGCCTCTTCTCTCATATAATTAGTAATAGAACTAGAGGGAATGGATTTAAGCTGCGCCAGGGGAGATTCAGGCTGGACATTAGGAAATATTACTTCTTGGAAAGGGTGGTCAGGCACTGGAATGCACTGCTCAGGGAGGTGGTGGAGTCACCGACCATGGGAGTGTTCAAGAGACGTTTGGATGTTGTGTTGAGGAATATGGTTTAGCTGGGAAGTATTGGTAATGGTTGGACTAGATGATCTTCTAGGTCTTTTCCAACCTTGATAATTCTGTGATTCTGTGATCCTGTATACAAAGGATAAATACAGGTGAAGATGAGCCTGCACTTGACTGAAAGAAGTATTTGTTTACTTGTTAGTAGGTTGCCAGAAATTTCTGCATGCTAAAATAATGAAAAGAAATCAAATTTGTTTAAGTAAAAAAATAGTCTTTAAAGGAATTTTCGTGAAGTCATTTGCTTTTATCACCAAACTGCGTAAACAAAAGAGCAGGAGATCAACATCCAGATAGCGCGTGACACTGAAAAAGAAACATATTTCAAATCAATTTTCATAAGTTCATAAGCAGAGTTGATTAACAGTTATTGGTTTTCTTTACTGGACTATGCTAATTAATGCTATAAACTTATATAATTTTTCTGTAGGTGAATGCTTTTGACTTGCTCTCTTGCTGGAAAAGCATTTGTTTATATCACTGCATGTTGAAGTACTGAGAACTATTAGAGCTAAATGTAGTGAGGAAAAATAGTTTCAAGTAGTGTTAGTTTTCTGATCTTGTTAACCCCATTGCTGTGAGTTGTGGTTCTGAACCTGAAGAGAATGCATGGGAATCAGGAGACGTAATTGAGGGGTCATGGTGAGAGATCGTTTTCATTCAGCGAGAATGTTAGCTGAAAATACTTGAGTGTTCTTAAACTGTGGCCTGAAGGACATTCTAAGTAAGAGTTATTTTAATTTCATTATTAGAATAGCCTTGAAAGTGCATTTTACATGACTTCTGCTTCACTTCATAAATAATCAGTACATTGCCTCTGATCCATGTCCATTCATCTTACTTCTGTATTTCTCAAGCAAGAACTTTATAGAGGGAACAGCTAACTTGAACGTGGACAGAAGTTTACTAGTCCTAATTTTCCAAAATGGATTATTTGTTCATCTCTCCCTGGCCTTTTCCCTCACTTTCACTACATAAGCCATGGCAATGGGGTTCATTAAGGCACCTGACAGCTTGCATCCTTGCTCCTTGCCCAGCTGGTACATCTCTGCAGCCAGGCAGTGGTAGCAGGGAGGGCTGCTGGCTGCTTCCTGCCATATGCACAAAGAGAAAACTTGAGAGCTGCCCTCATTTTAAGCTTAAACAGGGGGAGGAAATAATTTCCTTTGCAGAAATTCCTTTCATCACTAATATTTGGCTTTGTAGATGTGGAAATAAAACCAACTGTGCAGACAGTATGCTTTATCTACTCTTTGTGTCTAGTGGCTGGGTCATTCTTAACTGCCTTCATTTGTTTGTATGTTAGTTAGCAGGGTGGGTAAAATTCACAATGGCTCTGTTATGCCGCTTTAAGGCAGAGCATGAACTTCCTTATTTTCACTAGCAGTGAGAAAGGGGTCTTTGAATGTGCAATGTCTTTTTAAAATTTTCTTCCTAAGGGATGTTGATTTTGATATATATATAATTTTCTTTTGAGTTCTTGGCTGTTTTTGTGTTGGTTTTCTTTTTTTTTTTTTTTCTTCTTCCAATAAACTGGGACATTTATTCCATTTTCTTTAGTACTGCAAGTCATCAACATTTTTTATAAATTCAGAATATCTTTTGCCCGAAGGCTACTTTTAAACTTCAAGAAGTAGTTATACTCAATATATGGCTTATATTGCAAAAAGATGGATACACATGATCTCCAGAGTTAAAACTGTGTGTCTCCATATATGTACACTTTGATTAAAGTACTGAGTCTGAAATCTTCTAAAAGTGGCCCTCATGTTTCTACTAGCAAATCCCACCTCTTTGGGATTTTTTCACTGTGTGAAAAAAAGAAGCAGAATCCACATGAAATGAATGGCAAATACAGCAGTCTGTAGATGTAATCAGTAAATGTCTCAAATAAAACATTTTTCATTTGTCTGGATTCCCTCTCAAGTCAGGAACCTTGTTTTCCAGGACTCATGTGAGGTTTCATGAGCTCTGTATGCTGAGCAAACAAGTGCATGAAGTGGACTTTTGGCCTCTGCTTTTGGATTGGTTGCTGCCTCTTTCATTTCTCATGTTGTTTCCTTATGTGCTCATTTTAATTTAGTAGGTTTTTGGTTTTTTTTTAACATCTTCCTCCAATACCTATATTCCGCTGAGATCTTCCTTGCACATATTATTTGCCTCTATGGAATGATTAGCATGAGTAGGCATTATAATTTCTTATTGTGGTGTTCCATTTTTTGTATGTATCTGCAATGCTCCTGTTTTTTTGTGTGTGTTTTGTTGTTGTTGTTGTTGTGGTGGTTTGTTTTCCAAATAAGGTGTTTTTGCTTGATTGAATGATAAAACCCAGTTAAACATATGTGGAGAATCTTAAGTGAATTTGCTGAGCCTGGATAGAACCAGTGTGATCAGTGCTCTTAATTCCTGCCCATCCGCTGTGCAACAACTCTGCTTTCCATTCATTCAAGCCTCATTTCTGTTGCCTCATGTTCTGTTTCATTTGCAAGCTTTTCAAAGTTCTGTCATTCCTTGCTTGTTTTTAAAAATGCTGTAACATCTTGCTTGTGATTCTTAGCATTCTTCAGTGTTTTAGCCTGGGGAAATAAAACCTGAAAATGATTAATTCTTTTTGTAGTACCTCAAAGAGTGTGTTCTGGTCATCCTTGTATCTTATCTCTATTTATTGCATAAACATAGTGGGATATGGCTGTTTTATACTAAATTTGGTTTTGAAGGTTGAAAGAGAGCATTGCATAATACATTTTACTAAGTTGTCTCCCTGCCGCACTTGGAGCTGCACTTGTGTTCATCTTTAGGTGAGTGATCCAGTGATGGCTCTGGCGATATAGTTCACAGTGTAAATTCAGTTGATTTCTCATGCTACTGCCCTGAAACCTCAAGTAGATGAAAGCCCTGTGGTCTTGATTTTTAGCAGCTCTCTCTATCATACACCATCTACTTAATATTGACATGGTGTTTTTGATGTTTCTCAAAAACTTGGTAGCTTCTTCAAGGTTTGGAGGTTGTGAATAGATTTCTACTTTTACTATTTATTTTTATATTTGGTGGAAGTTCCCTGACACTTTCAAAAATCTTCTAACATCAGACATTTATTTCTTGTCTCAGAGGATTAGTTTGTCTTTGCTTGCTTTATTGCTTAAGTTTGAAACCTTTCTTCCTCTTCAGTTTGTGCTTTATGGTAACAAAGTCTTCAAGACATGCATAATATTGTTCAATGCAATTGTCTACAGAACCATTAAAAAGAAAATACTGTACCTATAGCTGTTAGGTTTTAAATGAAAATACCCTTTTATGCTACTGAAAAATTTAAATGCAGAAATCTAAGCTTACTTATAAGGCGATACAATAAAGCTATGTCTTCTGTTTAGAAGTAGAAATCGTACTTTAAAAAAAAAAAAAACAAAAAAAAAAACCCGTAGCATTAGAAATTGTGTTTATCTAAATTTCCCATTTAAAAGTGAAAAATGTGTTATGGATGTGTTGCTGAATACTGTAAGCTTTTTGTGATATGAAATAGCATCTGTACCATTGATGACTTTATTGATGGAAACTCATTTTGGGAATCCTTTTTACTTCAGGAGTAATTTGCTGTTGCAAGTAATGCCACCTTAGTCATCTCTGTTGCATTTACTTTCATCATAGGGCAAGGAAAACTCACTGCTCCCTTTGCATAAGGCAAAAATTATTTTCTTTCCATGGAAAGTATATATAATGATTGCAAATCTAGTGGCCGAGAAGATATTAAGCTGTGGATAATGTTCATGTGTGAAACATGTTTATATATACACGTGTGTGTATTTAAGGAACTTTATATATATATTTCTTTTCAACGTGACAGAATAAAGCTGCAAAGTGTATTTCATGTTTTCTTATCCAATCTGCAAATTGGATTGAAAGATACTTAACGCCTTCACTCAATCTAGCTAGAAAATATTTCCTTTAAGTTCACATAATACTGGGCAATAGCTTGCAAATTGGGAATGCTTTTACTTTCACTTGCAGTTCTCTCTGCTGAGGGAATTTTCAAACAGTAAAAGGAGAGTCTTCAGCATTATATGTGGAAAGGATAAAGACAGCAACAATATTTGCCTGTTGAATTCTGACTGTGACTCTATCTTTATTCCTCTGCTTAGGAACATTTGGTACTTTTGAGAGCTAAATACAGCTCTTAGCAATGTAAAACTGAACATCTTATCCAAAAGATTCCTCTTATTCTTGACCTTTCCAAATAAGTGAACATGCATAGGAGAAAAAATCCAACTGAAAAACTGATGTATAGTCTTCCTGGGACAGGTCACAGGTTTTTCTTATTTTTGATGTTGCTTGGTTTGAGATTTCTGGATACCAAGGAAAGCTTTGCAGTGTTATAAATGACTAGAAAAAGCATACAGTATTTCAAACTTTTTATAGAAGAGAACAGTACTGTTTAAGAGACGTTTACATGATTGTGTTTATTCCTGTTTTATTCACTTCATTTTCAAGTTTAGTAATTTGCTTCTAAAACTTGTTCAGTAGTTATCTCACACTTCTACTAATTACGTTTTTCTATGTAATAGAAAATTATACAAATCAAAGAAGTTTTGGGTTTGGTTTATTAGATGTAGTAATAAAAAATATGTAAAATGATGTATTTGTGAGTGTTGAATCTTGAAAGGAGTACAATGAAGATGGTGAGAAGTGTGATATGAAAAAGATCTGTCTTGTGCTGCTTGGACAACTTCACAGAAAATAATTTGAATGATATGAGGGGGGGAAAAAACAGTGTTTAACGCTGTCCATTTGGTGAGCTGGGTTTAGCTAGCTATCAGCATGCCTTTTTTTAAAGAGACAAAAATGTTGTACTTTCACTTTTGCAATCTGTAGGAAAAATGAGTGAGATTGTACTTTTCACTTCTAAAAACCAGCTTGATTTAGGGGGATTGACTTCTTGGGAGGCAGTCCTGATGTTCCACCTGCTTTTATTCATGGATGTTTTTCAGAAATTGTGTTCTTAGCCAAATGTCTTATTAACTGTGCTGTATCTCAATCACAGAATAGGTTGGTTGAATTGTTACCAGTTTATAGCTCATAAACTCGTGGTGGACAAAAGGAAGCATTTAATATGCAAAGCCAGGAGTTCATATTTAAATAGCTATTGTTATTCTGATTTCAGTAGTTTCAAATTATACGTAGTGAAAAGAACATACATACACATTTTCTAATCTACATCCCTTTCTCTCCCCACTTCGTCTCTCTTCAGTCCTAATGATGGGAGCAGCTTAGATTAGGGTCAGAGTCATCAGCATGGAGTGCTGTGATGAGAGAAGTACAGAGCTGATGTTAGTGGGTTCTTTTACCTCAGGATAGAATCCATTGTGGCTGCTACTGTGTATGTGTCAGCATGCTTTGCAGCTCTCCCTTCCTTCATTGCAATATAGTTTCATGCTACAACAAGAAGTGGTCTTTTAGGCTGATCCCAAACACCACACTCCTTTGATGGTGGCTGGTCATGGACCACAGGATGAGTCCCATGTCAGGGACACTCTCAAGGCACTGCTTTCACTCTGTGTATGGGCTCCTGTCTGCTACCTTTTGCTCCAAGATGATACGCAGCTCATTCTGTGCAGGATAATTCCTGGTTATTAGTGCCTATTGTTTGTAGAAGTGTATTAGGCACTCCACAGCACAATTGCACAAAGCTAAACAAAAAGGTAAAGCAAATTGCATAATGGTTACCTGGACGTTATATAATTTCTGTTAGTAGCTAAAATGAGTCTCCAGGGAGGACAAGATAAGATTCTCAGGTCCACGTTACTAATTCAGCATGAAGTCAGTGGCCTGTTACAAGGAGCACCAACATTTCATCTACTCAACTGTAAGGCTGAGTGGCATTTCTCCCACTTTCTCTAGAGACCCCTTGCAAAAAGCAGCTTTGGAGAGATATGAGACAGGTGTGATGGCACAGAGATCTGAGGGCATAATCTTGTCCAGCTCATCCTCACAGAGTCAGCTGAGAAAGGGGAAAGAGGATGTGGCCGGTGCCTGCTGAGGGAGTGGAGCGGAGGGGGAAATCACAAAGAACTTTGAAGCAAAAAAGCAAAGAACATCTGAGAACCGTAGCTGATGATGACAAATGAGCAAGGAAGAAAAGAAAATAGAGAAAAAAGATGAGAGAAGTAAAGGCAATTTAGTTTAGTTGCAGACCTCAGGAAGTCATGAGCTGAACACTGAAAACAGTGTCGCTCATAAAGTTCAGTGTGAAGTTTCTGAGCTTTCAGCAAGGCTAGGGAAACGTTTTTTTGGCTTGTTTCAAAATTGTGAGGCCTGGAATACTAGCTTTATTTTCTTTTCAATTTCTTTAATGAAAGCTGAAATTCTAGCTAAATTGTATAATTTTAAGGTCATGGGCTATAAGAATAAGGACTGGGGAATCCAGTACCTACAAAATTATGCGTATTGGCAACACTACTCACTTTTGGAAAGCTGACAGTGAGGGATGATTGTGAACTGTAAATGCTCCTTGTCATTTCATCCTTAAAAACTTTTGCTCACTGCATGCAACCAGCTGTGTGTCTCCTACTCTTTTTCATTTTAATTCTTCTTATCTGAATAACTGCAGCAAGTAACTTAGCCAGCTTTGGATACTCCAGCATGTTACTAACTTCTTGAGTTCAAGGGTTCAGGGAATTAATGGTGCTGGCACAGATAATAGATGAAATGCTAAGAGTTTACTGATATTCAGAATGATATTTTGTGACGAACTATAGAGGAATTTCATTCATTTTCTCTTTCTCAAGTGAATTTATATCTCCAAAAACATTTTGTAAAACATCTTAAAAATGTACAAATGCCTTGATGGGAGACTTTAATTTACCCAAAAGGAAATCTGTTTTTATGTGAGAAATCTTAGCGCTGTCTGTCCAGTGACTGCAGTCAAATTTATGTGAAGGACCTTAAAGAAGAGCCGCGCAGCGTCTAGATTTAGTCACTGCTGTCACATTTCTATATTTAATCAAAGTTATTATAGAAATACTCCTTTTAAAGTAATACCAGTGTCACATGAGGATTATCTCAGAGAACTGTTCGTATCTCTTATGGTTATGACCTAAATTACCTATATTTAGAGCACATCACAGATCTTAATACCTGTAATTTCACAGTTTCCACTGCGCACTTGAAGGTTTAGTTAATCCTGAATATCTGCAAGTAGCAATATAAGCCTCCTTATGGTGGCTTTTTAAACCTATGTATCGTCTTATCATGGTAGATGCTCCCATTCTTTAATCTGGTTACTCTGAAAAGGGAGAATAAAGATAAAACTGCCTGACTTGATCTTAGTCTGTGCATGTTCATAGAATTGTATAATCATAGAATGGCCTGGGTTGAAAAGGACCACAATGATCATCTAGTTTCAACCCTGTTATGTGCAGGGTCACCAACCAGCAGACCAGGCTGCCCAGAGCCACATCCAGCCTGCCCTTGAATGCCTCCAGGGACGGGGCATCCACAGCCTCCTTGGGCAACTTGTTACAGTGTGTCACCACCCTCTGAGTGAAAAACTTCCTCCTACGATCTAATCTAAACCTCCCTTGTTTCAGTTTAAAACCATTCCCCCTTGTCCTATCATTATCCTTGTTACATGTCAATAATTCTGTAGAGTTAGTAGTTTTGCATTATCAAATAGGCGACTCTGCTTTTCCTCCTTGGAAAATGTATGACTCAGGCTGTCTGTTTTACCATCTTCCCCTCTGACATTATTTCTTCAGCTTGATATTTCTTGAACTAGAGGTTATAGATGTAATTTCTTAATTACTCTTTGTGATGCTTGGTCATTTTGTTTATCCATGACTAATGTTGGATGAAAGGTAATTTCTGGTTATCGCATTAATGCCATAGCGTTCACAACTGAAGTGTTTTGTACATTCGTTGCAAAGGTTAATGGAAATACTAACACAGAGTGGAGTGCAGTAACTCTTCTAAACTGATAGTCATATAGTTGGATTGCTAATTGAGAATCAAACGTAGTAAATGCAAGAGCATCGCTGACGAGACAGTGAAAGAGGAGACTTTTTTTTTTGTATTGAACACTCACTTGATTACCGCATCTTTATAAAACAGAATTTTATGTTACATTAATAGAAATGATTTCAAAGAAGCTGGCTTATCTTGATTCTAAAATAGTTGACTAGTAACTTATGTTCTTCTGTCATTACAGCGCCTTAGAGAATACTCTAAAATTATTTGTTATCCAATGACTTGTTGTGTCATTATGAGTTCTACTTCTGATTCTTTGGAGCTTTCTGATGGATATGAAGTCTTTCTGCCAGGGAACATCAGAGCCAAAACTGAATGCCTGTTTCCCTGTAGGTTTGGATGAAGCTACACAGAGTACGAAAATGTTATTTCTATACTTCTTCTGAAACTTTTTGTGAAAATTAACTTTCTGTGAAATAGAATAACTTCTGGAAAGTTGTTGTTTTGCTCTTTTTTTTTTTTTTTTTTTTTTTTGTAAATCATGTAAAACTATTCTTATCTAAAATTAATTTGCTAGTAAAGAGATTTAAACCCATTAACCACTAATCCAATTCAATTTCTAAGCATCATTTGAGGCAGATCTGTACCTCAAGATCAGTAAACCTTAGTTGTATATTGGAACAAGTAAACAACAAAAAAAACCCTTTCTTTTTATAGCACAATTAGTTCACTTGTAATTTTTACTACTGTTCTTCCCTACTTTGAGAAGATTATCTCTGCTTTCAGTGAAAATATTTGTTTTAATATTTTTATCTCTTCCTTGAAATTAAATTTTTCGGGTGTTAGGAATGTGAAAGCCAGTTAGCTGCCATTATTCTTTGGTTCTCCACTTTGATGAAAGGAAAGGGTGAAAGTTTCATTTTGTTTGCTCCTTCCTTCTTCCTTCTGGGAATAGTGCATCAATTTGTTGGCTGATCAGCATTAATCTGCTGACCTTGTGGAGCACTTTCCCAGGATTTGAAGTCTCCTCCCTCTCTTCCCTCATTCCCCTCCTGTGCCCCATGGGATGGTGCTTGTCTCTGCAGCCTTCAGCCAGGCTAAACATCCCTTGGAGAAGGATACAACTTCCAAGGTCTTTTCCTTGGGATAGTGGGATTTTCACTTCCTGGAAAGAGAGGATGTAGGACCTACTGTGTGCTTTTAAAGACTGAGTTCTGAGCTTGTCCTAAGATGGTTTAAATTTGATACAATGAGATTTAGCCAAGGAAAGGTGGCATGCTCTTTACTACTTCCTTGGAGGATAGGGCAGAAAAAAAACCCTCACAGGCTGCGCAGAAGAACACAGCCTTTTTGTAGAATGTCTTGATGTTTACTTTTGTTGAATTTAATACTTAATGTGATTTGCCTTTAGGGCAATAAGTGTCGTTTGTAGACCCTAGATTTTTTTCATACCGAATTTCTCTTTATTGAGACTATTACGTTAATGAACTACCATCAAAACGGAGTTATCCAGCACTAGAGTTTAACGTTCTTTTTCTATTACTTCAAGCTTTGATTGATTGCAAAATGTGGTTGACATTTGTGCATTGGTTAGCACTGTTTTACGCTTTTTCAAAACGTAGGGGGGCTTACTTTGCATACACATTTATCCTTTCTAGTAGGTTTGTGCAAAAGCTTGGAAACTTCCTGAGTGGAGGAGTCGTGGTGTGCGGATGGCAGGACAAGCAGATACCAGAACACAGTCATGAAAAGACACCTATTTCTACGCCACATGTCTTGTTGTGTTGGGTACGTAATGTGCCAGGAATACCTTTGTTCTTTGTGGCTGGAATAATTCCTAAAATTGTAATTAAAAAAAAAAAAAAAAAGGAATATGGGTGCCAGTAAACTAGAAAGGGATGAGGCTCTGTGGGATTTCTGAGAACATTCAGTTATGTGGCCAGAACAGATTATACAGAGCTGGACTGTAGAAAAGGGAGAATAAATTAGGTATTTCTAACCTAATCTCTGTTTGTAGCTCTTGTCTTTGACTTGTTACACAAAATAAGAATAAATAATAGGAGTCAGTTTAAAAATATAATGAATGAGTAAAGTTAGATGGTGGTGGTTTTGTACCTTTAGTTGCAAAACTATGTATGTCTGGAAAAGATATTATTTAGTTTCTTTTCCATACAACAACAACAAAAAATCAAAACCAGGCAGGCTGGTAGACATTCTTGTCCCAAGCCTGGAGCCTGTATTATTCCCTCCTTTGCAGTCAGTACTGTTCTTGCCTGAACAGAACAGTTATTGCAGAATGTAGCTAGTCCTTGGTCAGCTTTCCTTGCAGAGTGATCTGCCTATGCACCAGGGTTTGCCTCCTTTTCACGATGTGTTGGGTCCTTTTCATGGAATTATAGAAGTTGAATGAGTCCTCTGGAGATCACCTAGTCCAACCCCCAGTCAGGTTTTCTAGAGTATGTTACACAAGAAAGCATCCAGGCAGGCTATGTACATCTCCAAAAAAGGAAACTCCACAAACTTTCTGGGTTCCTTGTGTTCTTGAACACAAGTTCAAGAGTTCTTGTGTTCCTTGTGTTTCTTGTGTTCCTTGTGTTTCTTGTGTTCCTTGTGTTTCTTGAACTGGTGAGTCCAGAACTGGACACAGTGCTCCAGATGTGGCTTCACTAGGGTAAAGCAGAGACGGAGGGTAACTTATCTTGACCTGCTGTCAGTGCACTTTTTAATGCACACCAGGATACCAATGGCCTTCTTCACCATGAGGGCATACACTGCTGGCTCATGGTCAACCTGTTGTCCACCAGGACACCCTTGTCCTTCCCTGCAGAACTTCTCTACAGCAGGGCAGGTCAGCTACTAACCTGTACAGATGCACGTGGTTATTCCTTCCCAGATGTAGGACTGTAGACTTGTTCTTGTTGAACCTCATCAGGTTTCTCTATTCAATTCTCCAGCCTGTCCAGTTCTCTCTGAATGGCACCAGAACCTTCTGGTGTGTCAGCCGCTCATCTCAGCTTTGTATCATCAGCAAACTTGCTAGGTGCCTTCTGTCCCTTCATCCATGGCATTCATGATGTTGAACTCAGCACTGACTCCTGGAGAACACTGATAGCTACTGGCCTCCAACTAGACTCTGCTGCTGATCACAACACTGTGAACTCTGCCAGTCAGCCAGTTATCACCCATCCTCACTGCCCACTTGTCCATCCCACGCTTCCTAAACTTGCTTACAAGGATTTTATTGGAGACTGCGTCAGAAGCCTTGCAGAAGTCAAGGTAGCCGACATTCATTGCTCTCGCCTCATCTGCCCAGTCAGTCACAACATCATAGAAGGTATCAGATTTTTCAAGCGTGATTTTCCATGGTCACGTTTCATCTTTCTCACCACGGTGCCAGGAATGAAACAGAATCCTTTCTCATTTTTCAGAATGCCTGAGATCTGTTCAGAACTTCTTTAAGTACTTAAAACTAGAGCAATGAACTTTGTGGAACTGAGAAAACTTGAAGATGACTTGTCCCTGAGTAGGGTTGGTCCTTTCTGTAAGTATTGTTTTCTGCCCAAGAAGTCAGTAACTTTCTGGCTTGTTATAAACTCCATCTTGTCTCTTTTGGGATCCAAGAATAAATTATTTCTTTCAGTCACTTTGGATTTTACATTATTTAGGCTTCCCCTGTGCCTGTGTATAGCCATTGCAAACTGCATATGAATGCTTTTATGATTTTTTGAGTATAGCACTTAGATACCACATAACAAACACAAGAAGATTGTTGACTGCTAGAAATAGATACTCAACCAACCCAGTCTATGCATACAGAGTCTGTCTGTTTGCTGTGGAGACTAACATAAAAATAAATAACTAAAAAATCACTACAAAATCACTAGTAATACCTCTGTTATCTCTACTCCAATAAAACAAGAGTATGAGATAGGCAAGAGAGATTAGCTTTGCTCATAACTCGATGAAGTTTAGCGTGTTTTTTACTCAGGAAAAAGTAGCAATACAGAGAAAGCTGGAGTGTTTTGTGACTATTAACTTCCGACTGTCCATTGCCTGGATGTTAGAGTACTCTTTATTGTTGTGGTATTTTTGGTTTACAGATATCTGTTTACATACATTCCAGGTGAGTTGTACCTGAATAGTTCCTGAGATGTATTTGTGTAACTCATTCGTAAAATCTCTGGCAGTTAGAAAATAAATATGTTCCCTGCAACAAGGGAAGTCTGATCATTGTTGCTGTTTTTGTCCAAACCACTTCTGCCCTTCCTACACCCTCTTGCAGTACTGTACCCCAGACAAGCTAGTCAGTGTCCTTGCCCTCCTCAACTCAAAAGAAAAAATGTTCTCATGCCTATTATGCTGTGTTCTTTCCTGTTCATCCATTGAAGGGCACTGCCTTTCATGCATCTCTGACCCTGACTTCTACTTGTATCCTGTCCTTAGATCATGTTGTTAGGATCAGTTATGTATTTGGAGCTGGTGGTGTATGCAGCTCCAAAATGAAAGCGGTAATCCTAATTCAGTTGTGGCCTATTTTCATTTGAGTAATTCCTCCTGCTTAGAAATTACAAATTCTTGTCATTTCTTCTGCTTTTGTTTTGCTTTATTTGTTTCTACTGAGATGCTATCATTGGTAAATTTAAGGATATTCTGCATCCTATCATCCAAACAGTTAATGAAAATACTGACTAGAAATGAACAAAGAACACAAAGCTGGAGAAAATCAATTAATCCATTTTCCATGTTTGATAGCCACCTACCATCAGCTTTTCCAATCCATCGAGCAGTCTCCTTCTTAAGCACTTTTAGAGCTTGCTTACTGAAACAGTTAGGGGAGCAAAGTTCATAACATCACTCAGACCAGCAGAGAGAGAATCCTCACTGACTGCGACGTATTTTGTTACAGATGTTTTCTATTTTATCTTCTAGCTTTCTCTTTAGAAGATTTTTTTTTCTTGAACTAAAGTTGACCAGACTGCTCTTGCATACATGAGGTGGCCCTTTTTCCCTACTCCTGTGTGGTTCAAAAGTTGCCCAAGCACCAGATGCTCAAACCTGACTTTTATTAAACCTCTGTCTTTCTGGGCTTTTCTTTCTCTACTCTTAGTTTTTACTCATTTTCCAGCAGGACATTTTTTTTTCTTTTTTCATCATTAAATATGTAGAAGTGGAGAACGTTTTAAAAATTGAAGACTGAACCAGAAATACACTGCATTTCTGCTTTGTCGGGAACACAGAGTTTTAGTCTTTTTCCTTTGAGTGAGAACTTTTCTTGATCTTCTTTTTACTAATAATACACTTAACAAGCAAGAGGAAAAACTTTTCAATGTTCCCAACTGATTGTATATAATTTTATGCTGCTTCTTTTAGCTTGTTTGCTGCTTCTTTTATATTCATGTTAGTTTTCCCCCTAGCATCTTTCCTAAATTTCAGGTTATGTACTTACTATCTTTTCATATAGGTTAGTTTGTGCTTCTGACCTTAATATTATTTCAGTGAGGACCTGTCACTTTCTTGAACTAATTTTTTTCCCTGAGAACTGCTTCCCACGGGAAGATCGTATACTCGAGAATATACTGGAACTATATTAATATCTGCTTTCCCGGAGATCATTGCATTTGTTCCCTTGTTATCATTCTTTCTTCACTGTTGGTGAGTTTCTTCATTTCATGAGAACTGTTACTTCTTTCTTTCCCCTTTAACGTTCTTAGCCAGCTCCATTCTCAATAAATGCATACATAGTTTAAGTATGCCATTAAGACATTTCTATTACATATATGATATGTAATTATAAAATCACTTCCTTCTGCAAACTTGTTAAAGCATAGTATCCCTTCTATTTCTTTTGTTGCTGCTTTTTTCTTTTTTAACATTTTTTCCATTTTATGTTTAAATCAAAGACTTCAAATGGGCTATCTCATACTGCATTCTGAGCCCTCATGAGGTCCAACATGTTTGTTATGCCAAACAACATCTTTCTTTTCCAGAAATTCTTTTCCCTTCATATAAATTTGGGTTATGCAAATTATAATCAGAAAGCTGTCTTTTTAATTAGAACAGTTTCTGTTAGATAGTAGAATTCCATTTCATTTAACATCCTACACTGGTGACGTTGCAAAGTGACAACATGAAATGTATGCAAATTGTTTAGCGATGTATAAACAGATAAGTTAGTTGTCTTGAATCCTTAAGAACAGAAAGGATGCTGCTTTATTTGGTACGCAATCCACACTGCTTCATGCAAAACCATCATGATAGACTATATTAAATAGCTATTATTTTACATTGAATATTTTATAATTCAAACTAGTGATGTATTAAAGCTATGGAAATTACAGAGCCGTATAAGGTTAGTGTAGCATTTATATTTGTTCATTCTAAGTAGATTTTATTCCCATTGTGCAGATAAGGATTCATTTTAGAGGTGAGCCAGTAGTCTGTAATTTGTCCTCCAGTGTCTGACTGAAAAATGACCAAAGCCATAAGAGTAAAATATTTAGAAATCTTGCATTTGATAGCAGTCAATAAATTTAAATAGTCTGGTGTGAATACCTGTTTTTTGAAAAGAGATACAAATGTAAAACAAGATTAAATTATATTTAAATAATGCCTTGTTTTTTGTTTTCCTTTTTTGCATCTCCTTTTTCTATTCCATCATAAACAGTTTTTATTCACAAAAATAGACTGGATTAATATCCTACTTCTAAGCTTGACTATAGTCTCTTGATTTCTTTAAGTACACTGAAAAATATGATATTGCTATTAATAAAATTCATTTAAACACATAAGTAAAAAACAGAATTCTACCATTTGCTTCCTTGCACCCTCAGAATCCACTTATGCACTTGAATTATGCAATTGTGGCCGTTTGCAACCTTCTGGTTGATTACCAGCAATTTGGAAAGGACTGCAGATCTTCTTGGAGTATAGCTGTGGTTTTTATGTATTTTTTATACTAGAGAGAAAATACAGAATTTTTGAAGTGTTCTGTTTCAAGCTTACAAGTATGCAGGGTTTTAGTTTTTCATTAGTAAAAGGGAACTCGCTGCTGTTCACTAATTCTTTGCATTACAGGTAAGTGGCACTGTTGTGCAGAGGGTGTTGAGCCACACATGCATGCACAAAGCTCCATCACCAGAATCAGCCACAGTTGATACAGATCAACTCTTTATAGAAAAAAGGGGGGGGCGGAGAGGAAAAACATGAAACAAGCAAACAAAAAACAACAAGGCCATGAGATAGGGAGAGGGGGGAAATATAAGAGGGAAATAGACGGGAACAGCCGTCAACCAGCTGGGAAAAGAACGGATAGGTTTTCAGCTGCTCCTGATGGGTCTTCAGGACACTCCTCTTGGTGTCTTCCCCAGTGCATAAGGTGGTGACATAGTGTGATATCTTCTGTCTTTGGAAAAAGCAGCTGTGCCTATATAGGTAGCTGTATGGTGCAGAGTGGTGTCTTACTTGGGCTGCTGATTCCTGGGAAGACTGCAATCTCTGCACTTGCTTTGGTTGAGACTGAGGAGCTTCTTCCCAGTGTATGCACAGAAAAAGCACTGAGCGCAGAAAGGTGTAAATTAAACATTTCTAGAAACCCAAATCAGACTTATTCGTGCCGCTTTCCATTCTGATGCAGTCTTTTTTTTTTTTTTTTCCCTTACGAATAATGCAATTCTTTGTCAGTATTTAACATTTTTGTAATAACTCTTGTTGTATACAATCTGGAATCAAACCTTAGCTGTTCTATGGCTATAATAAGACAAAGGTTTACTGCCAGCTAGTGTTTCATCTGCTGGTTTGATGACTGGCTGTGCACCAGCTGTATGATATATTCTGCAAGGATAGCGTCATCATCGCGCTTCACTCTTGGATCTCATACACCCACCAGGAAACCTGTTTTATCTTGTGCTCGGAGCAAGGAATTCAAATTAGATGTTTTAAGGAAAAGTAAATAAGTACATTAGGAAATACCAAAATCAAGTAATTTAATTTCTGGCATGTTACTCTAAGGGAGCATTTTTGGACAGGAATGGGATGAGAACTCCCATACACCTTTAGGCCCTGATAGGGGCTGCTCTTGGCACAGCTCAGATGACAAATGGTCCAAATCCTGGCTTTTGGCCACTTTTATGCTGGCTTTTCTCCCGTAAGTGTCTAGCTAGTGCCTGGCTAATGTCAGAGAAGTCTTAATGCTTCTCTAACTGAATTGTCTACCTCCAGGTGATCTTTCTGGTGGAAATGGATCACTGGAACATACAGCAAAGGCCTCAACTCTGTCTATAAAGAGGCGGAAGTGTGGTGCACCAGCAGCTCTACTGCTGCCCATCTTCCTGCGGCTTTTTTGTGCAAGGAGAAAAGTAACTGTGAGCATTCACACATCTGCCAGGTGTGTAAGGCCACAGCCATGGCCACGCTGGATATCCAAGGCCAAGGGTCTCTCCTGAAGAGTGAGCGGAGGATTGTAATAGATGCAGGTTTACAGCAGATAAACTTGCTGACACAGAATCTGTTTTTCTTTTATTTGTTATTCTGACAAAATTAAGATAACTGACCTAAAGTTTTATGTGCTTTGTGTTGACTTCAGCTGAATATATATATATTTTTAAATAGATCACGTAAAACTATGTGCTTCTGTTTAGTTTGGCTTTAAATAGCAAGTGTTACAGTTATTCTGCTTTCAGCAAATATTTGAGAAGAGCGCAGCCAAAGCAGGCCTCACCTTTGTCTCGTTCCATTCCTCTTACAGAGCAGTAAACAATTTGTGATCTGTTAATTGCAGATGAAGTTGCAAGGGATATTTGGCAATGAATATGAAGAATATAAAGATTTTAGTTGTCCTGTGGATATATGCAAATGTCAGTTTGCATATATCATATAATATAAATGTCAGGGAGGTGGTGGAGTCACTGTCCCTGCTAGTTTTCATGAAAAGGGTAGATGTTGCATTGAGTGACATGATTAGTGGGCAAGGCAGAGGTGGGTTGATAGTTGCACTAGATGATTTTTGCCATCTTTCCAACATTAATGAGTCTGTGATTTTATGGATAAGCTATGCCGGGACAGAGGACAATATATGACTATGAAGTTAATGGTAGTACCATAATAATGCACGTAGTGAGGACTAATTTGAAGATACCACTGCTCATCTAAGTTAAAGGACTTCTAATTTGTCTTTTCCCAAGTTTAACATTCAGCTTTAAAAAACATTCCTTCAACACAGCTTTAAAAGTATGTGTCTTCTTATAATTTCTGTATCTATGAACTGTAATCTGTTTCTAGGCTGTAAGGGAGATTGAGTTGATATTCCATTTCAATTCATATATGATAAATATCTCAATGCAAGATCTAAGAAGCTGTGCTTATTCAGTTGATGAGTTGGATAACATAAGCTATTCCTTTAAAATGTAACCATTTGAAAAGCATGCTGAGTGAGATGTGGAGTTTACCATGTTCTGAAATAACTTTTCCTTTTGTTCAGTGTATTAGTTAAGGACTGTTATGATATTTGACTTCTCAAAGTTCTAAAATGTCTTCCTGAAGCATATATAACTTCTGTAAGTAGATCAGTCTTGTTTTGTAATGTATGTTTCTAACAAAAAAAATGTTTTTTAGCAGTTTCTTAAAAATGGATGCTTAACATACCATTTAGAAATAAAGTATTTTAATAGCATTAACTTTTGGCTCCAGTAGTCATACAGAGTTTCTGACCCAGCTGAAGAAAATGAAGTGAGAAATTATTTAAGAATTGGAACAAGCAGTAAAACTTGCAGATGTTATACTGAATTAAGAAACGTTTTCCACGCTATACCTTTTTCAGACATTTTGATAATAGTATCTTCATTTTTAACCAACCACTGTGTTACTGGCTTATTTAGTGTTTGCTTTAGTTTGCTGTGTCATGGATTTATGCTTTTCCTGGAGAATTTTCTGCTTGTGAATAGCCTGGAAATGTTACTGCAGATCATTTCTCTGAAAGAGCCTAGCCAAAAAGCTAAGATTACTAAAATGCTGTCTCATGAGCATAAAATGTCCTCACTTGTGACATTGAATAAAGAATTTGAAATCCCAGCACAGTATTTATATTGCAAATGACAGCTATCGTCTTCTGGATTTTGCTGCCAGGATAAGCATGTTTTCAATAAGCACAAACATACTTCTTTCTTCAGCTGTGCTGTTCCAATTGTTCCCATCAGTTCCCCAAGTGAATGCAGCAGGTCCACCTTCCTGGCTCACTTGCACGCAAACATCACCATGCTATCACTGAGTTTTGACTGATGGCAGTATGCTCTAATGAAAAAAAAAGACCTTACTCGTATGAAAAAGCTCCGTGTGCGTCACAAAAGCTATTTCAGTCTTTGCTGCCTCCTGAGCTGAATGTAAACCGACATCGGTGACTCTATTCAGATATAATTTCGTAAAAGGAAGTAAGAAGCATGACTTTCAAGCTGTGTGTGAAGATGATCTAAAATAGTAACCAAAGTATCTCAGGAGAGTGTGAGGACATTAACAAAAAAAAAAAAAAAAAAAAGTTCTTTTAAGTATATCTATTGTTAAGACCCTCTTTTGTACCAGTTGGATGTGTTATATTTCCCCCTCTTTAACACTAAATGTGAGCCTTACGATAACAAAGAAGCTAAGTAACTGGAAGGATTCATAGTTTTGCTAGTTGTCCTTGATCCTAAGGAAAATCATCCTTAAACTTGAAAAGGTCAGTTTGCATGGAGTTCTCTTTCAGCCTGCTTGGAGAGCAGGGAAGGCTGTTGATGACAGAGGCTTGTGCCATGGGACTGCTGCACTCTGGCTGCTCTCCTGTGAGAGCGCACAAATTCCTATGTGAGAAATTGGTGAGTCAGGCCTTCAGAGGCAGCAGTGCAAGCACTGCTAACAGCTGCCCATAGCTCACGTTGCCTCAGTTCTGAAAATACAAGGTAAAATCCACTCAGATCCAATTACCAACTTGGACACTGAGAAATTAGGAAGTTTGGCTCCAGAACTAAATGTTCTGGCTGTCTACTTGTCTCCCAAGTCCCTGAGGACAGATCCATGATATCATAAGCTTTAATGAGAAGTTTGAATCTTGTTATACAGTAGCTGTACTCAGGCTGCTGCTCATTAACTACAGTTTTATTGCGTTTTGGTTTTACAGAGTAATTTTGTTTTTCATCTCAGTCACTTTGCTGGAGGTGCTGAGTGCTGCACCTTGCTCTGGAGGGCACAGGTCTGAGACTTGAGCCTCAGGCATTGCATGGGTTACGGGAACAGTGCTCTCTTCTGTAGTGAAGTACTATGGTTGCTTTCTTAAGCTGAAATAATGTATGTCCTTCTTCCACCCCACTGCAAGTACCCATGTAGTGCTTAACAAAATACTCCTAAATCACTTAAATTATAATAGGAAAATGGTGGTTTCCACTTGTAATACACTTCACTTTTGGTGACCTTGCCCATGGCAGGCTGTTTGGAGCTTGATGATCCTTGAGGTCCCTTCCAACCCAAGCCATTCTGTAATTCATTTTCTTTGTATTGCTGCATAAAATATTTGTGGTCTATCTTTATGCTCCTCACTCAAATGCATGCTTGCTGTCTGGTCTTTTTACCTTGAGGGTTGTCAAGTGCTGGAGCAGATTGCATAGAGAGGCTGTGGATATGCCCTTGGCCACAGCCCTGAGCTGCCTGCTCTGACCTGACCTGCTGAGACCTCGGAGCTGGAATGACAACTCTGGAGGCCCTCTCCCACCTAAATTATTCTGTGCTTCTGTCTTGCTACCAGCCTTGTCTGATCCATACACCCACACCAGTAAAAGAAAGTTGAGTCTTTGCTGGGAAGTGGTGCTATTGATCACTACTTGTAATGTCGGCAGGTTCACTCTGACTTTCCTTTGGGGTGTCTGTCAAGTGTTGACACTTCTTAAACAATGAGTTTGCTGAGCAGATGCTATTTTTAGACTCTGGGCAATTACTTACTTGTAAAGTGACTCCAACAATGCTCCATGTTTAGAATGTAACTTTGTGGATTATTTGTGTACTCAGGTGGTTTTGATTTTTGTTTCTTGTGTAACAGCATAATACACTGAAATACCAAAATAGGAATTGAAAAGTGAAAGTTCTTTTGTTATTTTTTATTTTTCCATTCTTTACTTGGGTACTTTCTGTCCCCACATATCTTTCGTAACATTGCAAACTTCTTCAAAATAATCAAGACTTTCTTATAAAAATCCAAAATCTTGTAATCCCATAACCTGGATTTTGCAGTACTTTTTCATTACATGTATGACCATCAAGAGGGCAAAACAAAGTGACATATTTTAAGACTGCAGCTATCAAGCTGTCACATTAGTATTGATCACTGTCCTATGTTCTGTATTAATTTGCTTATGGCACAAACAGTATCTATGGGACAGCTTGCACAAACAGTGCCAAATGTAGGTCATCATTTGGCATATTTACCACCAACCAAGATAACTAATGAAAAGTTCAAGAGTGGTATTGACTTTCCTTAGCTGAAAAACTTGTGTGTTATTTTAAATTTTCATGAGTGCAAACCTGGCAGTGCTTCAGGAGAGACCCGTTATATTCATTACCTTGGAGAAAGATCATTCCTTTCAGGCTAAATTTACAGGCATCTGTGAAAAGTGGGTACAATGAATGGCACTCAACATTATGCAAAACAGCAAGGGAAGAAACTGACTTGGACACAAGTTCTCTGAACACAGATGCCAATATCGACTACCTCTTCAACAAATGATAACTAATGATGTTTTCTGAGTCAGTTCTGGACTTAGCTGACATTGGCTTCATAAAAGATACATTCTGATCAGCATTCTGGTTTCATTTAAGCTACTATCAGTGAAGCATACCTATTTAACGGGAGTGATTCAATAAAGTGAGAAACGAGATGGATCCCAAACCCTAGATCCTCATCACCTACTGCTAAGAAGTAAAGGCAACTTTAAGTCCTGCTCATATTTTTTCATCTCTAGGGTCACTGCTTTATGCAGGGCAGCCTCAGATGGAAATGCAAATAGTTTGGAGAGCACTGAATCCAGAGAGTAGAGAGAACTTGATTATTGAGCAGCATTCCCAAAATTAGTGGCCATGAGGGAGATGACCTGTTCTCTGAGCAATTTCTGTGTCAGAAATTTTGCCTAGTTGACAAGGATCCCCAGAGGCTGCATCCACTGGGTTTACAGCACAGTATAACTAATCTGAAATGAGTTATAGGAAAAAGATGGTCCTGTCATGTTTTAAGTATATTACTAGAAAAAGGGGTTGTAATTTTCAGGATGCAGTATTTCTTGAGTGCAAGATAGAGACAGATACTGTGCAAAAGCTTTTGAAGGCACTGAATACAAGTTAGTCATATTACAGTAGTAAGGCAGAGTGTAAGCATAAGTAAGCAAGTGGCTGAATATAACTCATGAATTAACAGGAACAAATGAGATCCAGGCAATAAAATAAAAATAAAATTGATAATTTTCCAAGTCTTGATTTAATTTATGTCCGTTATAAAAAGCGGTCAGCCTGCAGGGTTATTCCATCTGTTGAATGCAGTTGTTTTTCCAGGGAAAAATAAGGAACAGAATGCAGAAATCTTCATTTTGAAGATGCGTACGTTATTCTTTATAGGAGAGAGAAAATGCTCAAGTTTAACATCTGGAAGCTTCTGTCCTTGTAGTCTTGTGAGTTAACTGAGGTCTACACTATCATTACACTTTCCTGCTCATTTAGAGTATAGACATGAAGTGTTTCACTTTTGACCAAAACTAATTTTAGAAGTGTAGAACATGTAAGCAAATGCTAGATATATTCTAAGACATACAGATATGTATGGTAAAAATAATATATATGTGTATGTATTTGATGCAAGATACCATTTCTCTTTTGAGTTCTATAGGGAAGTAATGACTTGCGTAGCATACTCGGATTACTTTTCTTCTAGAGAGCAGTTCAAGAAAAGAAAGCATACTTAAGAATTATGCTTTCTTAGAATTACTTAGCCATGCAAAAAGGCCAGCATTAAGGTTTTATAAATTAATTAGTTTTAAATATGCAGTTAAATTAATGATTGTTGTTTAATCATGTGGTAATTCAGTCTCCCTTTCAACCAGTATCGAAAATGGGACGTAATCGTGTCTGTGAACGTGTGAAGTTAAATGTTCCACGTTGTTTTCTATTCACATTTTCACATTCATTTTTCAGCAGCAGGAATTGAAAGAAGATATTTTTGCCTGCTGCATAACTTTTATGTTCAGATGTTTTTAGAGTACTTTCTGTTTTCTCTTTTCTTTTTGGGTAGTAAGGTGTTGCCCTCTAATAGGAAATTTTAGATTACTTCTAAGTGTGTCAAGGACGTGAGCTTCCTACAGTTGTCTGTTGGTTGCAATGCAGCAGAGATTTCATAGTCTTTAGTCAGTCCGAAGTCTTTCATCCACTGATAATATCAGGAGGAAGACACAATACCCTGCTGAGTGATTTTTTTTTTTTAATTCAGTAGAGAACTGTGGGAAAAGAATAAGCAGGCATGTTATCTTCTCTATCATTGTTTGGCAGAGATTGTTTCTTAATATTTCCATTCTTGTTCTGAGATGCAGTTCTACAAGAAGTTCTACAACAATAGTTTGCTATGTTTTACAGAAAATTCATTCTTGATAACAATGTATGATTTGTTTTATTCTGTGTTCTTTAGTGGAGAAGTAGTATTTAGGAGATTTGACAGTTTAATGCTTGCTTATATCCACATTTTCTGTATTGAAAAGAATAATAGTATATAAAGCATCAACTGTTTTTGTCTGCAATTTTTAAATTCAGGTAAGTTGTGGGGTTTTGTTGAATATTGAAAAACAATAATTAGTGTTAGCTTTTATCAAGTATCTTCCTTAAAAATATCAGTGAGTTCAGTGCCTACATGACTACTTTTTTCTTCCTGGCATGCCTAGATCAGTACTAGTTGTTTGTCTTTTACACAAGACAATTGTGTTACAGCTAAGAGTTCTTTTTCATTTTTATCATTTAAAAAGGCATCTTACAGAATCCGTTTTTTTGTATGTACATTTGTATAAATGCATGTGTTTTTGAGGGTAATCCTCATGCTTTTTATTTTCTCTTTGCAGACAAAACCTGTTGCATTTGCAGTTCGGACAAATGTTGGTTATAGTGCAGCTCATGATGATGATGTTCCAGTCCCAGGCATGGCCATCTCATTTGAAGCTAAAGATTTTCTTCACGTTAAAGAAGTAAGCAAAAATGAAGTAGTAAGCAGAGAGCCTCTTTAAGGGTCAAAGCACCCCACTGCTCTATTCTGAATAGTTTCTTGATTTTATGAGATTTCTCAGCTTCTGATCATATTCTGTGTTTTGCAACATATATTTCATCCGTTTTAGATTACCTGGCTTTTTAATGCTGTGCCCTCAGTTGTTACAATTGATGATGCATGTTTTCTGCTAGCCGAGGTGTTTTGCAGAGGAAGCATGAAGCTTTCCCTAATACAAAAGTAGAAATACAAGTGGACAGAGAGTAAGGAAACACAAGAATTAGACTTTTAATACATTTGTCTTGATGACTAGTGATCAGCATTTTTCGTATATATGAAACACATTAAAAAAGCGATAATTTGTATATAGTGAAGAAAATGTGTTTGAAGCCTGATGATATTGCAAAAGAATTGCTCTGCTCTTTCTTGTGACAAAAGTTGGGATGAGTTGGCACAGATTCTTTGGAAAAAAAAACAGCCTATCAGGATCTTTCAGTGAGTTTGGACAAGCGTGACTCAGTTTGGTTAGATTAAATGATTTCGTATGATTACCTATTCCATTTGTATTTCAAATTAGCTGGTAACCTCAGACTTCACATCAAGTCTTTCCCCTGTTTCCAGGGACTAGAAACAGTGTTAAGTATTTTTTTGTCTGATAGAATTTATGCTTTTTCATCATAGCTGAACTTAGCCTCAAGTGTCAAAACACATAGGATATAATGAGAAAGAATTGTCCAAACTTTACTGAATCTTCAGAAATGGCTTGAAAAGTAGCTCAGCTCAGCTGAGGTATTATATTGTCTGTGGATGCATGTAGCAGGGAGTAATGAAAACAAGATTAAAATGCAGTTCTTTTTGCAGCCTCAGCTGTCATACAAGAAGGTCTCTAATTGCAAAACTGTTTTGCTCTCTGAGCCACTCAGTGAAGCTGACCATCCAGCTGTGCTGGAATGGAGCAGGGATACAGATGAGGATGAGGGTTGGGATCTCAGTGGCCTTGCTGCTCCCACATTTGGCAGCAGCTGCTGCTGGGCAGACCAAACCTCCTCAGACAGATCCTGAGCCATATCCTTCCTGTCCTGCCTGTCTCCTGTTGTGGCTGTGGCCCTGGCCTGTTCTCTTTCCAGGACTCTGTAATCCACTGTATACTGCTACTTCACTCAGCTCTCCAGTTTATGCTGCTGAGAGGGCTCAAGCAAGGAAAACTTAAATTCAAAATTTACATGGACAGTGGTGAAAAAGACTGCACTGATTCTATGTGAGGGAAATTTGTTTTTATTATTAAGTTAGATTTACTAAACTTAGTGCATGTACAGATGACAGATTCCTTCTACTGCATCACAGACTTCCCTGAATCTTTCTGGACTTAAATGCATGGCCATAATTTTGCTGTGCATTTAATTCCTCTTTGTGTTTCACCTGACTCTTCTAGCACAGGTGTCCTTACAGAGAACCCTTCACCTCAGCCAGCATCTTGAGAGCTGGGCATACCACTAAACACTACCAAAGCCTCCACTATTGCTTTTTAAAATTGAGAAGTATTATGTATTCAGGGGGTTGGAACTAGATGATCTTTGATGTCCCTTCCAACACAAGTAGTTCTATGATTCCACATACAGTACTATTTTCTAATAAAACTACCTTATCCTACTTTTCATATATCAACAAAACACTTAGCTTTCAGACTTTACAGGAGTGAATTCCTCATGGTTTTATTTTTGCAAGAAAAAATTCACATGGATTAAGTATTTCTACTAAGTATATTAAAACTGGTTTTGTTGAGTAGTGGTTTGTTGCATTATTGGCACAAGATAAAATAATACTGTCTGTTCAGATTTTAATTTAATGATTTTTTTTTAAATTATATATCTCTTCCATTTAGCAAGCTAAATGATACTACTTTTGCAGACTTCCTGTAGAACACAGCGCAGATCTATTTAATGGCAACATTTCTTGATTTATGACTGGTCTTCCTCCACATGTCTTGTCCTACATATTTGAAATGGTCATGCTTATCTTTAATTAGAATTTTTCAGTGAAAGTTTACAATTTTAATACGATGTCTGAACTAACACAGCTTTGATAAATTGTTCTTCTAGTGTAGCTTCCTGTCAAAACACTTGTATCCTTACTCATTAAAGCATCCCATTGGATGAATAATATATTATACTGCCAGTTATATTTTACAACCTTAAAATTGTACTTATTTTAACCTTTATTTTTTTGTTAAAATCATAACATTTTCTGCAGGCGTCACAGCATTTCTATATAACCAGGTTTTATATAGTTGATCCACCAACATCATATATTTAGTAAAATTATTTCTATTTCATGTGAGTCCACATGTTTAATATGTTTGACACCTAACTATGCACTTGTTAATTATTATTTTTAATTATTAAATATGTACTATAATAGCTATTTTCATAACTTCAGTTTTAGAAGTGCAAATGGCAAAGTTATAAACTAAGATATTACTGAGTTCAGAGAAGCTGGGGAGTTTGAGATATGGTATTTTTATACTAAATAGGGAACTCAGTTTAATAGAATAAGAAAAAAAAAGACTATTATTGAGCTGTAAAAATTGTTGCAGTGAATAAGAGCAGATCAGAAGAAATCTCTGGTGTCCAGTGAGGAGAAGCATCAAGGTAGAGCAAAAGCATGTATGAAGAGCAGAAGCTGCAAAGCAGAAATGGGTGAAATGGGAGGATATATAACAGCCAGGGAGAATCATCATGTTTTAAGAGGGAAAGTTTCTGCTTAAGTACTGTAGCATTTTAATAATTTGCAAGGTATAATTATTTTTATGCATTTCTGAACATTACCGCTATTCTTCATTGCCATAATAACATAGTACAATGATTAACTGCAGGGAAGAATTACATAAAATGACTTAGCTGCAAGTCAAAAAATATTAACAAAATGATCACAAATACAGTAATTTCACAGTACAAGATATTTTTTTCTTTTCATTGTCTAGAAATTTAACAATGACTGGTGGATAGGACGGTTGGTAAAAGAAGGCTGTGAAATAGGATTCATACCAAGCCCAGTCAAACTAGAAAACATGAGGCTGCAGCATGAACAGAAGGCAAAGCAAGGGAAATTCTACTCCAGGTAACAAGAAGTCATTGAAAATAGTAGTGCTGTCTCTAACAGTTAATTTGGAAATTAAGATTGTGCATGCTATATATCTCTTTAATTCTTATGATTGACAGTTAAAGAATGTTGAATCAATGAAAAATATATATTTATACGATTAATAATGTCATTGCAATTACAGAGGGAATGCAGATGCTTAGATTGGTGGTCTGTGATGATCTATGAAGGAGTTAGTACATCTACTGAGTGCAAGCACGAAAATCAATCCCCCTAAATGTTACATTATTTGTTACTTTTTTCACAGTTACATTTACTAAACACCTTTAAAGTTGATTTCAGAAATTAAAGGAAGTATTAAGTCATTCATTGTTTCTGACTGCAGCCATCATAATATAGAAATAAAGATTCAATATATAAACATTTAATACAATACTGCAAGACAGTAATAATATGGTCTTTACTACGGAATTCTTAGTACAGTAGTTTTCCATCAAATAGCAGCACATGTAGAAACAAATGCAATTTGTTTCTCCTTAGGTATGTAGAAAATAGAAATATTTGTAGTGTGTCTAAATGGCATGGAGCTGGAACTGGGAGAAGAGCTGGGAAACATTTGGGGAGTCAGAAAGGCTTTCTATTCCAATGGAAGGGCAGCAGTATTTGAAGAGCATGTTCAGATGAGAAGGGAAACAGGGTGCTGCACTGGTCATCCATGTTCACTGGCTGTGAAATGCTTTTCCTATGAGTGCCCTGTCCTTAGCAGAAGGAAGTCATGTTCCTTGCTCTGTTCCTACCATTTCTGTTAAAGCCAAGTCTGATCCAATGTTTTGTTCTCTTCCCAGATTGCAAAAGCTTTCATTCTCCAGAACTTCACTCTGCTGTACACTACAAATGAATTTACTTAGTGATTATTAATATTTTATGATGGGGAAAGTATCAAATAGTACTGTCACATTAGTTATTTTAAAAAGGATATAGCATTTCTTACATTCATTTTTGTGTCTTTCTCATTAGAGAAACTGAAATAAACTTACAAAAATATTGTTTCATATGCACAGATTGAATAGGCTTTCACAAAGCAGAACTTGACTTAATCTTAGACAGTTTGTAACTTCCTTTGACACAATTTTTCATAAGTTTGTACCAAAATAACAAACAAGCTTTTACAAAAATTGGAACTGTTTTAGATGAGCCCACTATTAGTTTCGCTAGGGCATTCTGAATAACTATTCTGTTAAAGGAAATATGTATGCTCACTGGTATGAGAATTAATCATAGTAATTAAACAATAATATTAGTAATTATATTGATGCCATTAACAGCTAGATCACAATAAGGACATGAGGCCCTAAAGGCATATGCAACAGAATGAACCTGCATAGCATGGAGCGTGATTGGTGTTTGCACATCCTAAGTGTTCAAAGTGTGCATTGATTTTGTGTAATAATTTATGCTACTGTCAGAAATACTGTTTGCTCTGGGCTAGCAGCTAATTTAGAAAAAAATAAATAAGATAGAATACTCAAAAAGCTGTAAAACTTCAAACTACTTTGTTGCTTTACTGCAGTAAATCAGGAGGAAACTCTTCATCCAGTCTGGGTGACATAGTTCCTAGCTCCAGAAAATCGACGCCTCCATCATCTGGTGAGTAGGTCACAAGCCCTTCAGTTTACAGGATCAGGCACCTCATCTGTTAAAACTTACATTTAGTTCTATTTTTCTTATTTCCTATGCAGTTGCATTGCCCTGCAAGGCTGCTTTGGGTAGTTTAAGAGTTAATGCCACCATCAAGTTTAAGTAATGATAGGGCTCTTAACGATCCACATAATTCCTTCGTTCTTTAATTTTGCCATGAAGTTTTATAGCAGAGACCTAATGAAATGGTGAGACTGTCTTCTGATAGAATAATTACAGGCTTAGGCTCTAAGCAATCCTGCTGAATAAGAAATACATTCTAATAGGGAGAAAGAGCAGCAAAAAAGAATAAAACTCCCAAGAGGTTTTTACAGTAGCATCAACAACGAGGAGCTTTCACTATCACAATTCTGATAATGATGATCTGTTTCACATCACTGTTGAACACTGGTGGGGTTTTTTTGTTTGTTTGTTTGTTATTTTTGTGTTTATGACAATTCTTTTTTTTATTATTTTTTCCCGCAAATACTGTTCTGAATTTAGGACAGACGGATTTTAACTTTTGTTAGGTTAAGTTCAAGCAAATTCATCGTGAGCTGGAGCAGGACAATGTATTAGCTCAAAATATATTATTTCCAAAAATATATTCAAATCAACTGCTTTATTGTTGGACATTTTATCTACTCCTGAGAAAGAAAATGGAGAGTAGGAATACTTGAAATCAAAAAGTTCTACAAGTATTGCTAACATCTTCTCTATTCAGGTAAAGATGAGTATTTTCCAAACACTTTATATGGAGGATGATCTACAGAGCAGGCGTCTTCAAATGTTTATGAAGATTTTTAAAATATTTGCTTGGATATTAGGAGGGAGACAGATGAGTTCAGTCAAATTATGCTAGTAGACTCATTGGGTTAAATCAGTTGAAAACTATGTCTGTCTTTCTCGTGAAACCATGAGTTTGTTTATAATGACCAAATTTATTACAGTTAGTTTGTTTGCCACCTAGGTTCCCTATCAACCTTATTTGTAAGAAAATATATATTTTAGTTTAGTAATATGTGTCCATCACAAGTCAACAGAACACACTTTAATCTTTTCTTCTACAAAGGCCTTAAACTGTCATGTTTACTGTCAAAGCCTCATTTTTCAATGGCTGCCTTTTTGAAGTAGAAAGTGTCTGTAGACCTATGTTGTAATTTTGTAAATAAACATTTGAAATGCTAGAGTATTTTTATATTCTGCAAACACTTAGATACCAGTACATAGGAAATTTTCAGGATGTTTCACAGAATTTAGAGGTAAGAGATAGCATAATTATGTTGCCAACGCACTAATTGCTGGTGATGCTGTAATTTTCGTTGCACTGAGTCATTTCTTCAGATGGTGGTTTTCAGAAAAATGATTTTTTGGAGAAAGAAAAATGGTGTTTAAGTTGATTCAGTTACACTGAAGATTTGGAAAAAATTTATATGAGTAGTATGTGTTAGCTTATTCTATGATCTTGAGATTTGGGGTTTGCAGTGTTTTGTTGATAATCTTAATACATACCAAGAAGGATGAAAGAAGCATAATTTGCTACAGAAAAGAACTTAATTTTTTGAAGTACAGTTCAATGCTAACCTGATATATTTCTGCTGTTACCAGTTCTCCTCTTTGTGAGAGTAAAATAACTGGCAAAAACAGCAATTATTTAATGAATTGAAGAAATGATAACTAGAATAAGTTAATTACATGTTTTGACTTTGAGTCTGGTATTTTTTTTCCCATATAAAAAAAAAAAAAGTTGAAGAAGCACTGAAAAACATGGAGAAGAGGCCTTTAGTCCTTAAATAATCTGTAGTAATCAACTCATACATTCCTCACTGACCACCAAACAGGATGATGATAATGGTGAAAATGAGTTTAAAAACAAAAAAGAAAAAAAAACTAAAGATAATTAGCTGTAAAAAACAATGGCAAACTGACACATTATGTAGTGAGAAAATTGAGAATGAAAAATAGGTATCGGTATCCATCTGATAAAATGTTGCATTTCTCTTTTACAGGAAAAGCTTAACAACCACAATTTTCTTTACAGATGATTTTAGTTGGACATAGAAGTTCTAATACGCCTGATTATGAGTGATTTATAGCATCTGTGCTGGCTTGTATTCAAGAAAAGAATATGTTCTTCTTATATTTATGAAGAGGATGAAGGAACATTGTTGCTAGAAGACAGTCTTATGTGATTTCTGTGGCTGTTTTTAGAAGCAGGATTATAGAAACAGGCTGCAGATCTGCTCACTGCCTTTCTTGTCAAGGTCAGACTCAAAGGGAGAGTTGCAAACTCAAGGTTTGTCAAGGATCATGGGATTAGATATGTAGATAATTCAAATGGGAAAACATACTTTACTTGAAGAGATTGCTGTCACAGGTGTCTCTTAAATCAGTAGCTGTACACAGGCTTGACAGAACTGTGCATTTTTTTGTATAATTTATTAGCAGGTGCCACTATATTAATTGATGTCTTGCTCATCAAGCATCTGAAAGCGGGTCAGTAAGGTGGTTTCATAATAGTTTACAGTGATTAATTATGGGTTTGGTTTAAGTCTATACAAACGATGCTGCTCACCAATTCTTTAGAGGCACATTCAGTTCACCATAGTGGCAGGGCAATAGAAGCCTGTTAGCAGTGGGTGTCAAGAGGTAGGTAAGATCTTCATGCACATGGGTGATGTTGTATAGCACGTTTGTCCATTTTGAGGTGGTTTCTTTTCTGAAGACAGTTTCTAAGATCAGGATTGAATGTTGTAAAAAGAAAGCTTGTGAAACTCTCAGTTGTTTTTTGTCGTTGTTGTTGTTTTGGAGATAGTTAGCAGGTATCTGTTGGTCCTTTCCCTCAGAATAACCTGGCCTTGTATTTTGAAAATGTGTTTATTTCTGATTCCATTATGATTTTTGCTTATACTGTAGTTAGCTACTTACTAAAAAAGGTAGATAGATGTGTATGGTACAAGCTTTGTGTGCTGTTTATACCTTTGTGAGAGGTTGAACAGAGCAGTAGTTTGTTGTTTTCACTTCCATTTTTGCCTATCTACATCCTCACTCTTCACATAGGACCAGGTCTTTCAGATTACCTATGTCTTTTCTCTCTACTACCCATTCTTTTCAGTTTTGACTGTCAATAGATCTTCTTTTATTATTTCTAATAAATGTATTTTATGCCTGCTGTGCACTTTTTGTTTAAATAATTAAATACCCATTGTAGTCTGTCATAAGATAAATGTAGATATTACTGTGCCACAACTAGGCTGATTTTGCCCCCCCCCCAATTTTTTTTTTGTTATTTGATTTGCTTAAGACACATTAGTACTTTTTGAATTTCAACTGATGATACAAATTTTGAATTAGCTTTCATTGCAATAAAATAATTCAGATGTTGCTGGCAAGAATTCTGTTGTTCTATTGGTGAAAGTACTATTTATTCAAGTGAATTAGTTCAGATTTACACTAGTTAACAAAAAAAGAACTTGGCCCTTCCTCTGTTTTGTAATGTTAATTCTGTATATGTCTGATTTAATTCTGTAATAAGGGGTCAGAGGAAAATTGCCTTGTGTTTTCTAAACCTACTTTACTGTGCCATTACATTTTTCCCATTGTTTTATTGTGTTTTGTATTCATGATTAAATTATTTTATTATTATTTTAATCTTTATTTTACTCTCAATAGCTTTATTTTTCTTTATTTCTTATTTCTTTTTTAACCTATTTTTGCTTTCCCTGTCATCTGATAATTCTGAATTGTTTGTCTGTATATAGCTATAGACATAGATGCCACTGGCTTAGATGCAGAAGAAAATGATATTCCAGCAAACCATCGCTCCCCCAAACCCAGTGCAAACAGTGTAACATCACCCCACTCCAAAGAGAAAAGAATGCCCTTCTTTAAGAAGGTAACACCGACTTCCAAGCTCCCATTTGTCCACCTGCTCACCTGCACTGCGTCACATTTCTAGTCCTGTTAACTGTCTGCGTCCTTTGACAAGCCAATAACATGCATGCTTTGTTGTTCTTTGTTTCTTTTCCATGCTGCTGTAGCTAAGCAGAAGCAGAAATCGGTAAGTTTATATCAGCACTACCTGTGTTCATCCTGCTGCTGGCATCATTATGATTATTGCCCCAGTTTAACAATGCAGCTACCCTAGAATTAATGAAAATATTGACTGAGCTATTCAAGTATTCAGAACACTAAAGCAAACACTGCTAAGCTCAGTGTGTCCATGAAATTCTGCTACAGTATTTATCCTTTTCGATGGAATAAATAAGACAGAAGGCCTTCTAGATGTCTGAGGAATTTTTTTCTAACAAATTCATACAATGCACCTCTCTAGTTTATGCCTATTTATATCTCTGTCCATTTCAAGGTATTATTTTCATTGTAACTCAGTCTACTGAAATCATTATTGGAATCTAATCAGATACTCAGGCAGTAGTTACAAAACAAAGAATCAAAATCTGCGATTTTTTTATTTAGTCAATATTTAAACTTTTAATTCAGTTGGTGCAAAATATACAGATGAGAAAAAACAGTGGAAAAGTACAGACTTGTTTTGGCAGTCTAGTGAGAGTTTTTCCTGTTGTCATGAATAAGTTACCAGCCAAATGATCTTGCCTTACATCAGTCAAATGCTTTTGTATCTCAGCTATTGTAAATGGTACTGTTAGTTTCCATAAGAGCCAGTGTCTCTACATACATAACCCTAAGTGCTGCAGGATTATACCACTGGCATTCTATTACAGCAAACTGAGATAGGTTTCTAGGATATCTAGTAGAAGACATTATCAAGACACAAGGTAACAGCCAAACTATGAAACTAAATACTATGCTTCTACTTAAAAAAAAAAATTAAAAATAATCTTCAAAGTCTTCATAGCTGTTCTTCATTTGCTTTTAACTACTCAATATCTTCAGGCTATATATGCTGCTTGTAAACAGTGCCAAGTGACAGTGTTGCCAGTGCTTTGGATGCTGTCATGTTTAGGTATATAAAATATTTTATTCTTTCTTGAACTCTTTTAAAAAATATTAGATCCTTCTCATTTTCAGTCACCAGTATTTTCTGCAGTAGGGTCTATGGTGTACCACCATGGAAATCAGCAGCACTTTGATGCTTCTGAATAATTCCTTCATTAACCATATTTATAGCCAACTGTAAATGCTAAGGAAGAATTACGCGTGTTGATATGTATTGGATGCATAGGCTTCTTCAGAAGATGCATCTTGCGGATAAACCACCATGCTATCAGACAGTGATTAATTCCATGTCTCTCCATTCTATAGGATCTCTTTTATTATATATATCAGAGTCTTTACTGATTACAGTAGCTTTTATAATAACAATATTTACATTAAAACTGGGTGGGCATCCCAAACTAATGTGGTCTAACCACTAAGTATCAACCACGTGGTCTGAACTTCGCTAGTTTTTGCTTCAAATTCCTATTTGAACTTAACTCTACAATGAAAGCTATATAGCTAAGTGCTAGGACATTACAACGTTCGATTCTCTAATACGAAATTGAAGAACATAGATTCTTCCATTAGATAGTCTTCTGCTGAAAGCTTTGTTAAAAATAAAACAGTTTCAGCAGATTTTCAGTTAACCCCATATTCCATCAAAGAGGATAACTTCTGTACGTTCTCTGACTTTCAAATAGCCAGTTAACTTCTAGCATGAATATCTTTAACTGAGTTGACACTTTAAAGCAAAGATCTGTTGCATCAGTGCACCTTTGCTATAAACACTTTGTAATGGGTTTTTCTTAGGAGATGACTCCAACAAATATCAGATTATTAGTGAGCTTTAGCAGATTATTAGCAAGAACAGTAGAGGGCTGCATTTTAACACTGGTGCAGCGTAATTGCAGAGTTTGCTTTGAAATGTGTTGAGTTAGATTCTGCTCTGCGTAACATGAGTTCACCTGATATGCTAACGATGCCTTGGGCACTGGTATTCATTAATATTTACTGATTATCTGGTGAAGCTACAGATAAACAAAAATAAGATAAATTATACTTAAAATATAAAAACATTCATGAAAATGTTTTCTGTGTTTTAGACTGCTTTAGACTGCTGCTTGTTTAGCATTTTGTGCTGTCACTGTATTAATGTTTGTCCATGTTTTTCTGTTTTGTAACGTATATTCTTATTTTAACCTTATTGTGAAACATCTTGGGATATGTTGAGTACTGAAATAATGAACAATGACTGTATTCTACAGTCTTGACTGTATAATATACATATACACTCTGTATAATATATATTATACAGACTGTATAATATACATATACATATTATATACAATAATATAATATAGTAAATAAATTTTTACAGCATAAGCATCTGAAAAGTAGGCATACCATCTTTCTGTATCACCCACAAGTTCCTGGGTTTGGATTAGATATGTTTTTCCCTAAGACAAAAATAAGCTAAACCCTTTCTTAAAAACAAAAAGCCCTTCATGATAAGTCAGTGTCCATTACTCTTGGAGGTATATATTCATTAGCCGTTTATTAAAGAAAATAAAAAGGATTAATCTACTCATATGTTATTTCAATAGCAATATAAAAATTGTGGCAGTCTTTGGAAACAAGCAGTCTTAACTATTTTTCTTTTTCAAAATAGTTTTTGTAAGTTATGCACGATACATTAGTAAGTAGTGTGGTGAATACTGTATTAACACAGTCTGCTCTTGGGTGCTGATGGGCACTTCCCAGAGTGAAAATATTGGTATCCCAAGCTCTGTTTATGAAAATTTTCTGTAAATAATAACTTGATCAGTAATTGTTTTGATTCCTTTTACAAGTGAATTGTGTATGCAAATATGGAAGTCAGACCATGATTGCTTCCATTAGAATTTGCAGTGATGTCACATTTTGCAAATCAGTCAGCTGATCTGAGCATGGAAAGAGACATTCTAGGCTTCTCCCCATTCTTTTCATTTTACTTTTCTCCTTTGTAATTTGACAAAGAAAAATTTTAGTAGGAATAAAGGTGTCACATCTCCAGAGACCATTGTGTCAAGTCCTTAACTGTTGGAATTAACCTTTTCAGTCAGCCAGTCGTGAATTATGCAGTGGCACATGTGAATGTCTCCACAGTAAACAGTTTTATAACTGCTCAGCGCAAACATGAAAGTAAACAGTAAGTCAAAGAAAAGCTTCTTCAAAAAGGAGTCTGTGAAACTGTGAAGTCCTTGTGGTACCAATTTTCAGGAAAAGCTAATCAATCCAGAATTCTTCTGTTGGTGACATCACTGGAAATTCAGAGTTGCTAATATTGTAATTAATATTTTAGACTCTTAAGTGCTGCAATGCTGACATCTTTTTCTGTTTTACAGACAGAGCACATCCCTCCCTATGATGTAGTGCCTTCTATGAGACCTGTAGTTTTAGTGGGACCTTCTTTGAAGGGATATGAGGTAAGACATTGTTGCAAATCATTTTATTTTGCCAAAAATATTTTAAATCATGTCAGTTTGAATGTTTGGAGGTAATTAAGTTGAATAATATAATTTGTATTATAGACAAAAATATAGACAGTTTATACTTCAATGAAATGTGTCATTACATTCATTTTATTTCATATCCGAATTCAGATTAGGACAAAACTACTTACATTCTTGTCCTATTGCTCAGATAAAAGTTTTACTGTCAACTTCAATATCTTTTTCTAAATTGTTAGCCTCAACTATCATCAGTCCCCTATCTAATTATTAATTTCTTGTTTCTTTGCTTTTAGGTAACAGATATGATGCAAAAAGCATTATTTGATTTTTTAAAACATAGATTCGAAGGGCGGTAAGTACTTTGCATTATAAACTTGCTTGAGTTCAGGCCCTGTTAGGTACTAATTAATTTTTTAAGGAACAATGACATACATACCCTTTATTTTGAGAGCAGGCTTGTTCTTCCATCTCAAACGACATTTAAATGATCTTAAAAATTTGTTGAAAACTTGAAATGGAAAATTGTTTTCTTCAATGTTGCATAATTGCTTTTGAAAAACAGAAAAATCCTTTCCTATACAACCTTGGCAGAAAATTGGCAGGAGAAAAATTGTCAGTTAGTAAATAAAAATATCTAACCAGTATCCTAATTTACATGTTGGATTTCATTCTGAGGCTAATAGCCAAAAATCACAATACTTTGTTATGTTTTTAGCTTTAGTTATATGATGCCTGAATTTTCAAAATGGTGTCACTAATCAGTATTGTGAAAATAACTCCTGTTTTTCTGTGTTAATTTCTGGCTCTATTAAATTTTATATGGTCATAGAAAGTTTATACGCACATTGAACTCATTGGGAAATGACTTTTTTGATTACATTTCAGATGAATAGCATCTAAGTATGTTTCTTAGAGAGGAGCTCCCCCTCTCCAAATCCATTTTCTTCTTTTAAATTGCAAGTAAAATCATACAAGGAAGAAAAAGAGAGTAACACAAGCCTTTTTTAACTCTCAGCACTGGAAAAATGTGACCTCTAAAACTTTGTTAGACCAGAGCTGGAAGGGGTATTTAGCTAAAGGGTCCTTTTTGACCCTGGAAAGCAAAACAAACTGAGTTAACTGTTTTCCTAGGAAGAAGAATATGCAGAAGGTTATGTAGAAGGTCAGTGCAAACTGGAAGTAATCACTTATTTCTTGGCTCATCTTTTCTCCTAAACACAGAACTGAGCTTACTAGATACTCAGCCCAGAGTTCTCATTTGCTTTTTCACTTCAGTGTTTGTTTCTTTATGTTTCAGTCCTCATTTTCAGATAGCCAACATATTACTTGAACTTTCTGGAAAAATATAGGTAGCTCTTGCAATCTGTTAAAAACAACAACAACAGCAACCAAAAACAAAGTACTTAACTAAAGAATAAATATAAGTATTGTGTGATTTGCCTGTTAGGTTTTACCTTCAGCTGTTATTACTACATTTTTGTACATCGTAAGCCAGAATGTAATTCAGTACCTTTGGAAAAAAAAACAAAAACAATCAAAATTAGGAAAGGAGAAATTAGCTTTTTCGTTTGGGGACAAATTAAACCTCCATTCAGAGAACATAGTAACATAGTGTTTTAGAGTCCTAAAACACTCCAGGATTGAAACTGGGCCTACTGGTGCAGAGCCTAACCACAGCAGGCCTGGAGCCACCAGGGAGTATGTCTTCCTCACAACTCTGCCATTTCCCTACCTTTCTCGCCCCAGACCGGTGTAACTTTGCAGATCATGATCATACTGCAGTTTGGTGCTGTGCAGAAAGGGAGTTGTCTTCCCGATAGTTCTTGTAACATAATAACATCTCTTCTGTTCACTTTGTGCAAAGCATACTGAGGCGCCAAGGAAAACCTCTTTTTCTGTGTTCTTAGATGACTTTTAATTTTAAACGAGTCTCTTTTCTCCTCAAAATAAATAGCATTCCCTTCTATTTTTGCAGTATATCAATTACACGAGTCACCGCAGACATCTCGCTTGCCAAACGCTCGGTATTAAACAACCCCAGTAAGCATGCGATAATAGAGCGATCCAACACAAGATCAAGCCTAGGTAAGTACCTAAAATGATGCTACCTACAAATTGGCTGTAAAGTTCACTACTCACAATTCTTGTAAGTTAAAAATAGCCTTCTCTCTGCTGTGAGAAAATCATCATTCCTGTAGTTCAGAAATCCTGTCTCTGGAAGTCATTTTTAAATCATTACCACTTCAACTTCATGTAGTGCTGGTATGGTTTTATGCTGCTTATGTACACTTCTCATGTTTGCTGTTAGCCTCATTGGGAAGTAGCTGTCCATAAGGTAAATAAAATCTAAGTAGATGTTCCTCTGGTTAAACAGAGGTAATATCAGATTACATGATGTTGTTGATGTTATGGATATCGATATTATCTTTGATAGGATTCTGAGCAGTCACATCTACTGATATCTTCGACATGAAAAAAAGACATTGAAGTACATGTTTCAAGAACTTATTTTTTATATATTTTTAATATGGAACACCCTGTTCCATAGCTTGCTGTAACGTTACTCAAAACAGAAATAGAGTCAATGAGAAAACGGCTTTGAAAACATAGGTGTCCTCCTCTACCAGTGATTCACAAAGAAGATGACAGCATACCACTGCTGTGAGTACTTAGTTGGCTCAAGTTGCAGACATGGGTAACAACCTCATACCATACTGTGGAATTTGTATTCTCAGTTTGTGTGATGAATTTACTATACGTGTAAGTCACCAGATATTCCATTATGAAAATGTTATTAGGTTTACAAATGAGAGTTATGCAAAATAAAGATTAGGAAGTAATAGTATAAGGGTTTACTTTTCAAATTATTTGTACTGTAGTTTATATAGGCTGCAGTTTGGTCTTTGGCTACAGGTTTGTAGAGTACTTTTCCACCAGTCTTCTGCCTTAGTTTATTGTTGTTTTTTTTTAAATTAATAACGGAGAAGTGGAATTGCTCAGTGACAGAGGTCAGACACTGTTTCACTTTCTTGTATGATGTACGAAGTAAGAATCTTCAGGAAGGCAAAGGAAATACTGTAAATGTAAAATGCATTTTCAATTTAAATCTGGAACAAGACAGAAGATATTGATTTGACTACAAATTTTTGTGGCAAGTAAATCTATCAGTTTTAACAGATTTGTATGAAGCAACATAAAATTCTGATCAGAAAGGTCATTGCTCATCTTCTACCCTCAAAGCACTTAACATACCAGTAATTAAAACATATTTGGGATGTATGATACCCTGAGTCAAGCTTCTGCTGCAATCGCTGTGAAAGAGGGATCTGTGTTTCAGCCTGAAGAATAATGAGTGCTGAACTCTCTTTTTTGGTTCAGCAGATATTATTTCTCTATTCAAAAATGGGATAGCCCCAGTGGGAGAGGACGTTCTGCTGCCTACAACCTGATAGTCTGTAAGCTGAAGCATGATATGCCATAATCTTCTATTCTGAATCTCAGCACCCAGCAGACCTTTCCCATACTTCTTATAGACGACAGGTTTTTTCCCCACAGTGTTTTGTGTACACTTCAGGCATAATTTGTAGAGGTATTAAATATTGGGGCTGTAACTGAAATTTGAGCCTTGGACTTATCAAAAAATAACACGTATCATCAAAATCAACATGTTGCATGGTAACACGCTGATTCTCAAAATGCAGATGGAAACTAGGCAGTATTTTAAGGAGCTGGAGCTACTGCTGGGGACCTTGCAAAATATCATGCTTATGGCTCTTCATTCCCCAGAAGTCATTTTATTTTAGACTCTTCTCTGGCAGTCATTTAAGTAGGGTGATATTCTCTTCATTCCCAGCCTAGCATGATGATTTTGTCTTTTCTCTTGAATCAGCACAGATGTCATTTATATAGTAGTATCAAGAATGTCCTGAGTCTTAGTAGTGGCTTTTAAAAGAAGCAGGATTATGTTCCATTTTGGAAGAAACAATCCCCAAACTCATGATTTCCTGTTGGATGGCTTCCAGCTTCCTAGTTGGCAAAGATATTTTACTATGGTAATCATTCTGAATAATCAGGTACGATATTTCTGAAATTGATCCTACCGTCTCATAGATGCGTGATAGCTTGTGATTAATCTCTGTCACTCCAATCTGGAAAATATAAATTATTCCAGCCTGTCACTGAACTGGGATGTTTCAATATGAAAAATCATTTTATTGAAGTAGTCAAACACTACCACAGTAAATTCCATAAAATAACCTACAAATACTTTATTCTTTTAGTTTTCAGAGAAGGATTAGCACAATATGCTCTGAGATATCTAACACGCATTTGTCAACAAAGGGAAAGTGACTGATTCCATACTGCTGATCATTTGAGTGTATGGAGTTCTGCACTGATTGAGACAGCATTCTTACAGAAACAAAATTAGAGTGCATTCCCAGGAACTCTATCTAATAATACAGTGCACATAAGGTTTGTTTTAAAACAGCTATCTTATCATTTCCTAATTTTTTAGTATTACCTTTGCAGTTGATATGTGTGTAATGTATATTTATATATTTTTATAATATATACAAATATGTATTATTAGAAGCATCATTAAATATATTATTACATTTATCAGTCATAGATAAATCATTAAGTCAAGATTCAGGTTATCTTAGTTCTTTTCTAGTGTCTGTTGCAAGTCTGCTGCAGGAAATAAGTTTTCTCAACCTATGTTTTCCCATACATAATGTAATAATAATAATAGATCCTTTTCTCCCAGTTGCCTCTAGAAAAAGACAGAATTTCTGTCCACATCATTTACAATGATTTACTTCTTGTCCAGCTTTATAGAAATAGTATGTATTACAATGAAATTTGATCTTCCTAATGAAGAAAAGTTGGAGTTGAGTTGGGTTGGCTTAGCTCTGAATGAGGGTTCTTGGCTTCTTTGCTTTAGGACATTGGAGATGAATTGCTGTTGGTCTCTTTCCTCCCTGAACAACCAGGAGAGCATGGATTGAAACCTATATGCTTGTTCCATGTCTTGTATAATTTAAAAATGGCTTTCTGATGCAACAAATACAACTCCCCAGAACAGCTCTGTATTAATTGAGATCCCTTCCAAGTTCAGTGGGAGGCAATTGCTTTCTTACCCACCTTTGTGTATGAATACATCATGAACCTAGGCAGTTAATTAACTAATTATTTTCACATTTGTGAGCAGCTGTTGTAACTGCAGCAGAGAATGCTATTTCTTACAAATTTGAAAATATATTTTCATTTTTTATATAAGTCCCTTGTTCTTTAAAAGAATGAATGTGGTACAGATGTAATGTACTTGCTATATCAATACCAAATACTGCTGCCTAGGCAATCAACACCTCTTACCTTATCATCCAAAATGGGTTTGTGCTATGATGCATATTGTTTAAAAGTGTGCATAACATAGTAAACAGTTGTGTAATCACTACTATTTGGAGCTGATTTAATAAATGAAATGATTTCAAGGAGGCATACACAAACAATGTGATAATGAGAAGTAGGAATTAGCATGAGGAATTAGGTTCACGGGATTATAGGCAGGTCACAATAGGCTTAATGCTAGATGCCTATTGACTGAAAGTTTGCTTCTGTAAAGGAACGAGGTAAAAACAGACTTGGGGATTTGATTCATTGGAAACCAAGGCTACGGCTAAATATTTGTGATTCTTTGAGCCTTCTAGTGTAAAATTAATCTATTTAAGGATCTTATAAAATAGTGACCAGCTCATAAAGATTTAGTAGAACGGTGCAGTTTCATTATTCTCCTATGTGAAAACTTCCTCTGTTCTTAAAGGAAAATATTTGCTGCTCAGCACTTCTATGAGTTTAACTTAACTTAAGGGCAATTTTTTCATTTCTAAGCCTAAAAGAAATCTCTGATTTCAAAAAAGACTTTTCAAGCAAGTACAGTACATGGTTAAATCTATTCGCCTGAAAATCAGTCAGTCCTAATTGGCTTGGTTAGACTTCTGCATGTACACATGTCATTTGCAGAAACTGCTGAACGAGCTTCGTGTTTTTGCTGCATTTCTTTGTCAAAATGACCCAAACCTTTTTCTCGTTGTTGCTGTGTATGTTACACTTGTTATAACCTTGCCTCATGCTGTATGCTTTGTACAAGAACCTGATTGTCTTGGCTTTTTCCATTCTTTGCTTCATTAATGCTCTCCCTTTCCAGATGTTTTGGGTATGTATAAAAGCTTGCAAATTACTTTTCCTGCTGTTTTGTGTTCAGTGCTTTGTTGTACCTCACAAAACCACTGTGTTTCTAGTAACTTGGCTCACTGATAGACAAAAGTCAGTGCTATACTGTGTTGCTGATTTTTTTTGTTTTGTTGGTGTTTTTTTTCTTTTTCCCCTGTAAATTTTGTCATTTTTCCTTATTTAAATAATTCTAAAAATGAAGTTGACATGGACAAGTAAACACTATAAGGTTTTCCAGTGTAAATTTCTAAAGTGTCTAGTCTGTATATTCTAATGCACACATTAATGCTGATGTAAAATGTCACTGTGTGCATCATAAATTAATTGCAGTCAAATGGCTGTGAATCTGTTTATTTGCTTCGGTGTACCTAATTGTATGTGCAAAAGTAGTAACAAATCAGGCATTATGCACCTAATTTGCATGTTCAATCAAATGCCTACCTTCGGAAATCTGCCGCAAGACAAATATAAAGCTCCCATTCACGTCATTTGGTTGATATCCCAAAGTTTTGGTTTTTCCAGGTAAAATAGAAAAGCTTGAAGAAACAGTAATGAAGTTTCAGTGCAAATTTCAGCATTGTATTTTGTTTCTTGATATCTATGTTAAAGTCCAGTTAAATGCTTGAAACTTCAGTAATAATTTACACACACATAAAATACGTATAATAACTTTACATACTCTCCATGCTTGACAGTTTAATGTCAATTGTTTTATATATGACATGTTTCTAGGAAATGTAACCCCAGAAATCAGATTTAGGGAGAAAGCTTTAAAGTTAGCTAAGTTTCAGAAGACTGCTTTCCTACTTACAGAGGCCATGGAACAGGAATGCATAATTGGGATTTGACCGAGAGCGTATTTCTGTTTAAAAGCCTTAAAGATCTAGTGTAGATAAAAGAGAAGGAAAACCATGTTCAGTGTGTCATGAGAAATTCTAGTTGTCTCTTTATAATATACAGAACTATCAGTTGTAGGCATTACATTGCCAGATTTGATAAAGTAACCTGCTAAACCTCAAGCAGCTTGGGTTTATCATGAGGATGTGGCTTTACGTCATTTTTCACACAGGTGGGGAAAGACTGGCATAAAGATCCTGAACCTCTTTTAATTTATCAGACTTTTGTGTCTCAGGATGCTTTTTTGAGTTTTCTGCCAGGTCAATCTTGTTAGCATCTGACGTCTTTAATAAATTCTCCAGGTAATTCTGAAGTAGAAGTTTTGTTCTGACTTTCCAAAATTCTAACTTACAAATGATTTTTTGATACAGTATTGTCAAAGCATTTTAATGAAATTTCCTGAGGGTTTCTAAAGGACGTATGAAGAAAAAACAAGTTATTGATTTGTTTGAATTAGAGAAAGCTGTCAGCAACACATCTCTGCATTTTCTCATAGTACTGCACTGACTTACATATGATTGATAATTATATTGGCATAAAATGTGTGCCAGAGACTAAGTAATATTGTAATGTAATTTTTAAGCTCGTAGATATGTGTATAATAACCAAGGCTACCTGGACATGTAAATGAAATATATTCAGCAAGCAAATTGTTTGCTAAAAGATGGAAAATTTAAAAAAAAAAAAAATTGAAAAGAAAAACTACTATTACTTCAGTAATTGCAGCAGAAATATGTATAGTGGAGAGGTGGAATATAAGGACGGTTTCAAGAAAAAATGCAGGTTTTTCCAGAAGCTGGATAAGTACTCCAAGGGACAGAAATGTGGGACCTCATCAGAGACTTCTGTGGCATTTTTTCACCCACTCTTGATTTGAGAGGCAGAAGCAGATGTTAGTCCAAAAGCCATGCAGTGCAGGTCCTTGAACTTTTCTCCTGTACCAGATCTGAGAAAGATAAATACTGAAATGCCCTTTAATTGATGAACAAGATCTCTTTCCACTTCCAGACACAGGTGGAAACTTGTTGGTTCATAGGACTATAGTTACCTGCAGTTATTGCCCTGAATATGATTCAAAACAGAAGATAGTAAGGCATCCTCAGCCCTAGCTTCAAAAAGTATAGCAGGAAATCTTAGTACGCAGTGATATATCCTATACTGGCAGAAAAGTTCTTCCAGTGGTGTAGCAAATACTACTTCCCCAACCAAAATTAAGATATGCTGTAAAAAAAACAGATTTTGCAGATACAATTCATCTTGAACAAAGGTTTTCAGCTATCTGAAATGGTATTAAAAATTATATATTACCTGATATTGTTATATTGACTGAAGCGTTGAGCCTGGTTTACAATTTCAGGAAAGCAGTTCAATCTCATCATCAGAACAGTCAATACACAGAGACAAATAGTCTCTGATCTGTTTGTTCTACTTGCTGCTTGGACTTGACTTAGGGGTAAACTATTGATTATCTTCTAATAAATCACAGAGGTAATGATATTGAATCATTCCAGCAATATCTATACACGTTGAAATTGCTGAGTATGTAATCATAAATGTGCCAAGATCTATTAGAAGTCCTGTCTTCAAAAACGTGGTCCTAATTCAGACAGCAGCTGGGCCATTGGGCTTTTATTGACAAGCAGGAAAGCACACAATGATGCTCTCTGTTCCAGAACACCATGCACACCTTAGAATCTTCTCTACTGTAAAAGACTGATGTGGACTCCACCAAAACAGGAGATATCTACAAATGGATGGAGAGGATCTTTAATTGATCCAAAACAACATCAAACTCCTCCAGTAGAGAATATCACATACAGATTTTCTGCTGGCTACTTAAGATGTTACTTAATTCATGAAGTGACTGTAGTATTCACTTATTAATTTGGAGCAAGAGACTTTAAAGTAAATGGAGATTTACAGAGATGAAATTCTCTCTCCTGGAAATTTTTCAGCCTTATTGTGTTGTCTAATTTTTATGTTATTCTAGGAAGACAAAAATTTATCTCCTAACACCTCTTGAAAAGGGCATCCTTCTTTAAGAGAGAGGCTTTTCTTGAGTGAGTAACTACTCAGGTAGCCAGACACCATTGGCTGTACTTTCCAGTAAACATAATGCTTGTAGCCAGTGCAACAGATAAAATGCTGATAGTGTAATTTCAAGAAAATATATAGTAAGTATTTAGTACCTCTTGTTGACATTTAAGTGTTTGTTGGATATCTTCTAATATTTGCTTTGAACTGCCTAGGTATCTATACTGGTTTTGTTTCATGGAGTGTGCACAATCTTAAAAGGGAAATTCATGTGGATTACAATCTTGCCTGTCTCTCTAACTTCATAGAAAGTCCCTCAACTTGTGTAATTTCACAAGTTGAAATAGTATGGGTTGGAAGATACTTTTAAGATTGACTGGTTCCAACCACCCTGCTACAGGCAGGGACACCTCCCACTAGATCAGATTGCTCAAAGCTCCATTCAGCCTGGCCTTGAGTGCTTCCAGGAAGGGGACACCCACAACCTCACTGCGCAACCAGTTCCAGTGTCTCACCACCTTCACAGTAAAGAATTTCTTCCTAGTATCTAGTCTAAATTGTCTCTCTTTTGGTTTAAAGCCCTTTCCCCTTGTCCTGTCACTACATGCCCTTACAAAAAGTCCCTCCCCATCTTTCCTGTAGGCCCCCTTCAGGTACTGGAAGGCCGCTATGAAGTGCTCCCAGAGCCTTCTTTTCTCCAGGCTACAGAGCCCCAGCTTTTTCAGCCTGTGTTCATAGAGGAGGTACGCCAGCCCTCTGGTCACCTTTGTGGTCCTCCTCTGGTCCTGCTCCAACAGCTCCATGTCCTTCTTGTGTTGGGACCCCCAGAACTGGATGCAGTACTCCACAGAAAGCCTCAAGAGAGCAAAGTAGAGGGGCACTTCTCTGTGAAGTAAAGACATGGCAAGACTTGAGCAGGAAAATGTCATTCCATTTCCAGGATGATTTTGCTTTTTCATCATTCATTTCTGTTTCCTTTGGGAATTAAGACCAAATATTTAATATGGCACCATACTATACAAAGGAAATCCTGTTTTCTGATGCTTTGTGAGTTGAAATAAATGGAAAAACAGAACCTTCAGCTGCTATAGACACGTCGGTACATCTTAATGCCTATCCTAGAAAGTCCAGTTTGAGCAAATTGATTGCCATATGGAATTAATGCCCAAGATGAAATTATTTACATGGAACGATCGCATGGGGATAGGTACATGATGCAGAAGGTTTTTTTCTAATGTACATGGGATAGGGTCATATGGGAAAGTAAGAGTAGTGGAGGCAGAGAGGGTCAGGGAGTCCCTTTGCAGGGAAGGTGAGCTGGGGCTCTCACTAATGCTGCCTTTATTTCCCAGTAGTAGACATGAGCAGTTAGTGGCTGCTCCCACCTGCATCATCCTTTGGTGGAAAAACACATCAGCATACTTCAGGTTTTGTTGTTTTTTTTTACATAGCTCACGATTATTTGCCTTTAAACATTTTCCTGACTATGATTTTCTTTTTACCTGCAGCTGAAGTTCAGAGTGAAATTGAACGTATATTTGAATTAGCAAGGACACTGCAGTTGGTAGTGCTCGATGCTGACACCATAAATCACCCAGCACAGCTGAGCAAAACCTCTCTGGCACCCATTATAGTATACGTAAAGATTTCTTCTCCTAAGGTAAATATTTTACTGATATTTGTGTTATGTAGGCATTTTTCTTTTTATTTTGCTTTGTTAAGTGCAGATGATCATGTGTCCTTATCAAAGTTATACACTGTTAATATTTTAATTAGGAAACTGAAATATTACTAATCAAAGAATACTTCAGCTGTCATGTTACCAAAACACATTTGGGAAAAGACACCATAGGTTCAATGATTTTTAAAATTGGGATTGTGCTGTGTGTGTTCACTCGTTCTTTAGTATCAATCTTGTAAGTGATGCTAACGATCTATTCAATAAATAGGGAAAAGAAGGAAAGATTTTGAAGTAATCAGAGTATCAGAGTGATGTGGTGAACTCTAACACCTTCTGGTTATGTACTTTCATGCTCTGAAAAACCTGCCTTGTGAAGAGGCACTTGAAGGACAAGATTGAAAAATGATAAGATTACTGAGGAGAGCAATTAAATAGTTTTGATTTAGATACAAACACAGAAGCAGCAGAGGAAAACAGGAAGGGAACTTTTTAGTGCTGGTAACAGCACATAGATGTTGGGGAGTAAATGAAAATTAGCTTGTTCTGGATGTAAACAGCAAGGGAGGTACTCCTGAAGCCAGAAATGAAGAAAATCATCTGCTCAAGTGGATTTTAAGTGGCTGAAGATGTATATTATGTCTGTACCTGCTTAGAGGCCACTTGACTTCTCTCTTGAGAGAGGTCAAACTTATTGTTGGTTTGTTTGTTTGTTTGTTTCTCCACTACCGACATACTTTTATAAATGTCTTATTTTCCACAGGTTTTACAGAGATTAATAAAATCTCGAGGGAAATCTCAGGCCAAACACCTTAATGTTCAGATGGTGGCAGCTGATAAACTGGCACAGTGTCCTCCCGTGAGTTGATGTTGATTTGTGTCTTGTTTGGCCAAGAAGAGCTGGTTCTTGTTTAAAGATGCCTTTCCTGTCAACCAAGTTTGTTATGTAATTTCTAGGACTGTTTGCTCCCTTCTGGCCATATTTCACTGCTTTTTTTGCAGAATGCCTCCTGAGGTCTCTGGGCTCTTCACAAGGATACAGAGGAAAAACACCCCTTGTCACAAACATTTTTTAGGATATGTGCTGAATACATGCACTGCTTGAACAAAATGAGTGTTTGTTTTACTTGATATATTTTTCTGAGTTATTGATCTAAAAATGAACTCTTAATGACAGTGCAGTTTAAGGTAAGGCAGGTGACTTGTGTAGTTCTCCTTCAGCATATGTCACCACAATCCATCACTGCTGACTTTCTTGGTCACAGTTTTGGCAAAGAGCTGTGGGGACATAGCTGAGAACTCTGTGGTTCTTCTACTGACATGCACATAAGCTGTTTGTAAGATGTGATGAGCAGTATTACCAGCAAATTCAGCTGCCAGGAGTGTGATCAGAACCCAAAAGACAAATGTTCAGTTCAATTACAGATGTGGAAATTTGCCATAGTTAAGAAGCCAAGTGAGGGAAACGTTTTCATAATTGAAGATCAAGCATCTCAACTGCAATACTAGTTTCTCAGCTCCTCAGGAAGTCCATGAACAATGCTAGAAACCTGAATAGGCTTTCAGAATGTCCTTCAGGAGGACATCTAACTCCCTGACCAGAGAAGAAATTCTCCCCTTGTTTGTGATTAATCTTTTGCCCAGTATTTATATTAACTTGGAAATGTTATGTTCTTTATTACTCTTGCTATTAATACTTGCTATTTATATACTCTTGCTATTTGTCTTAGTTTGTCTTAATTTTGACTGAGGTGTTCTATGTATGGATGTTGGACTCTTTTTCTAATTAAGACTGAGAACACCTCAGTCTTAATTTTGACTGAGGTGTTCTATGTATGGATGTTGGACTCTTTTTCTAACAGTTCAGTTTTGTTTCAGTAGCTGAGAAACTTTAATATTTAACCTTTCTTTCTGAATATCTTCAAGCCACTTATTCTCACCTTCATTGACTGCTGGTGCATTACTAAGTGGAATTCATGAGGGCTTGACTTGGCACATGTAACATCAGCACGAGTTATAAGTTCTGTCCTTTGTATTACTTGCAATGAAAAAAAAAAAGTGAAATATCTTAATATAATTATTATAAATGTGGTTCATTTTTTATGAATGCAAAGAGTAGTCATCAATGTCACTAGCTGATCTCCCTTGAGCTGGTGGTTATCCTCACTAAAACTTTTCCTTTATCAGGAAATGTTTGATGTAATTCTTGATGAGAACCAGCTGGAAGATGCATGTGAGCATCTTGCTGACTATCTGGAAGCCTACTGGAAGGCCACACATCCGCCTAGCAGCAATCCTCCTAACCAGCTTCTCACTCGGACACTTGCAACAGCCACTCTTCCTATAAGTCCAGGTCCAAATATTAACTTACAGGTACAGTTTTTATACCATATCTTCTTTTTTTTTTTTTTTCCCTTTTTTTTTTTTTTAATAAATTTTCTTTTTGACTTTCCCTTCTAAAGTACAGTGGTGGTCTGATACTAGAGTGTGCTAATTACGTTTTATGGTTGGTGATAAAGCAAGTGTTTTTCCAGTAGACAGTTGCCCATTCCTAGAATGAAAGCTAAATACAGGAATGTTATTCTTACTGCTGTTGTATTTGCAGTAGCATGTGTTTGCAAATTGAACTGATGGGCAGATTTTGATTCCTGAGGCTAAGCAATCTTGATTGAAAACATATAGTGATGCATAGTAGAATAAGGTTTCGTTGTGTCTGGAACACCACTGTAGCACTGTAACTGAATGCCAGCCACAAGCATTTTTATGGCCAGCTCTATTGTAATCCAACCAGAGGAATAAACCTGAGCTAATACTATGCACATTACTGTCTCTGGTAACTCTCTGACTGAAAGGCACGCTTGCACTTGCAAGTAAATCCCACCCCCAGAGTCCCTGCATGAAAAACTGGGTTATGCACAGAGCAGAACAAAAAAGGGTGGAGGGAACCTGTGCACATCTTCCCACAGCGTGTCAGGATGTGGAGTTTGAAAGTGGCTAACTATGTTAGTGAAGTCTCAAGGTCAAGGTGTCCCTTCAAGTGTTTCCTTTGCTCTTTTTTTTGTTGCTTTTATTGTGAAAAGTGCACGTTTCCTTCAAGCCAACTCTTACATAAAGGCAGAGTCCCACTGCATGTTGTGTAGACAGACTTAAGAGGCGGCTTGCCTTGAACTGCCAGGGTGCTGCCTGGCAAACTGGGAAGATCAGGTTTTGCTCTCACCTGCACAGTGACCTGCCTTTGTATTTGGGCATATCTTCTCTTTTCTCTTTCAAGTTTTGCTTTACCTAACTGTATCAAGGTTGTCTGTATAAAGAGATTCTCTCCTTTGTTTATATGTTGCATGGCATTAGATGAGGACTTTAAAGATGCTGCTTCATTACAGTTAGTCAGTGACACCTCAAGGTCAAAAAGATTACAGTGAGGGTAAAAATGGGTCTATCCCAGCTCCAATAATGGCTTGTTACACCTAGCTGACGTATATGCACCAAAAAAGTGTGCACATATTAGTCACTTTGACTAAAAAAAAAAAACAGAAAATTAAAGAAAAAAATGTCTCTGCATTCTAATTGAAATGCTGATTTTTTTTTGTCTTGAAGAAATTATTTCCTGTTAGAATTATTATTATTAGAATTTATTTCCCACAGAATTATCAGATTCTCTCTTTAATGAGAAAAATTGCTTCGTCTACCCTGCAGGGTATTTCCCTCTCCACCTTTCAAAAGCAGTTGCAGGAAAAGAGACTTTAAGTTGTAGCTCATTTTTACCTTTTTTTTCTGTCCTCAGAGCTGAAAACGCCCTGAAAAAAATTGTGAGCTGGAAGAATTTCTGAGTATGAAATTCAGTATTGTCGTGTCCAGACTTGTTAGTTAAACTTGATTTGCTTTGTAAACATGTTAATTATTTTTATTCAAGTTTGTTTTTTTTTTTTTAATTATTTTTTTAACGTCTGTTGGGTGTGGATTTATAACTCACTTATCTTATTAACCACATTCTCCGGAGGAACTAAACTCATTTCTGACTGTTCTGTTAGCTGTATCTCCTTTCAAATTAACATTTTTTTATTTTAAGGACTAAAATTGAGATTGCGTTTATGGTTTTGCTGTTTGTTTGTAGGTCTGTTAATCCAAATGTGCAGAGCAGAGGAGTTTCCTTATGGAATGTAAAACTTCTATGCTCCTTTTGTTTCAATTTCCTGTTACACAAACCTGAGTCTGTCAAGGTCTTGGGACAGAGTGGGTTTTTTAATCATGATAGTTTAACCCATTCTCTTGGTCATGTTGAGATTTATACTGGAAGAATTTCATGTCTTGTGTTGTCTTTGTGGACGGTTCTAAAGAGAAAGCATTTGACCTGGCAGCAAAGCATTTAAGTCATTCTCCTCTGGGTCCAATGTGGCTCCCCTCTGCCATGAGATGTAGTTGTTTTTGGGTTTTGTTAGTCCCAAGTGTGTATCACAATGACAGATTTGTGTTGCCAGCTGTTACTTCTACAGCACAGTGTTGACTGTGTACCTTGCATGGCACAAGGTGCTTGAAGGTGACAGGTCTCCTGGGGGTTGTTTGAGATGAAGCTGGGGGAAGTCCATACCCTTCCTTCCTGTCTGGTGGAGAGCTTGGGAGAAAACTGTCCTGACAATTTTTCTGAGATTTCCACCCGTAGGAGGTGGCTGGCAAATTCCAAAAAGGAGACTGAGAGCAAACGTATGGTGTGCGTGATTAGGGAACCTTTGGGAGGAAACAGAAAGTGAGTCCAGTTGAGTGTGTGGACACAGACTTTCCTCTATCCTCCTTCAACTCTGCTTAGACTTCTTTTCAAGAACCCGAAATCTTTGAAATTACAACCCATCTGGGGTGATAATCTTATGAGATTGGGCTATGAAACTTCTGGACTGCAGAATTTAATTTATATCAGAGCTCTAATTTGGCCATAAACCAGATCATAGTCCAGACTGAAACATTACCTGCCCAGTGTCTGCAATATTTAGGGAAATTAACTGTCAATGAATTTGCCCATAAATCCTAATAGCCTTAGCACTAGTCTGCAGATGCAGGGTAATAATGGTACTTGCTCTAAATGTATTGACTGTGCTCCTCCACACATGCTCATCATAACAGAAAAGATGCACCTGAGCTTATAAACCAGTATTTTGTTCAAAGCAGATTCAGATCTTATATTTATTCTCAAACCACAGCAACGATAGATTTTATTAGTCAAATGAATAAATGAATGTAGAGAAGCCCATATATTCAGCATCTGACCGTATGAGAATTAAAGGGTTTTCATGTGTGTGTCCAGTTTATGTGCCTTAAAAACAGTCACGATTGCAAACTAATAAAAATATTTCAGTGCATCTGAAGCAGGCTTTGCTTTATTCTTTAGCTTTTCATTTGATTCCATTTATAGTTCACTTTCATAGAAGTTCACCTAGAACACATCTAATATTTACAGTTACTGCATTCTTTTTTCCAGCAAATTACAATCATCTCAGTAACCATAAAAACAAGAATAAAAAAAAAAAAAGAAAGAAATTCTACCACCATTTATGATGCTTTGTTCTCATGTAGCAACTCCTTTGGTTGCTGAGAAGTTTAGAATACAAAATGTTATCTTAGATACCAAGATATATCAAAATAGTTAAATTGCTGATTTGAAATTTTGGTAAATTCCTAATAAAATGCAGTTCTGTTCCTGCCCAGTTTCCTGTAATTGTACTTGTTGGGTTGCTAGGAAACACACCTGCTGGGATGTGTGTTTGAAGGACAAAATTTCTTCCTTCTCCAACCTCACAACATACAAAAACAGAAAGAAGTGTGTCTGTGAGCTGCCCTGGAGGCAATCTTTATTTTCAGATGGCTCTGAACATAAGAGTTCAAATTTTAGGCTACCTTTGGTAACTTCAGTACAGTTTCATGAACAAATGATTGTATAACTGTTAAAACTTACTTTTAGTTTTGTGCCAGAAGCAATGTTTCTATCTTGAAATTCTTAAGCTAATGTGAGAAAGATAATTCAAATTCCCTATAAACTATTTCTAAAGATTTTGCAATTAAGCTTGGTGAACCTTCAGCTGTGGTTTGGGAATAAAAGCAGGTTAATTGAATGAAACCCCAAACTGAGTTAAATAATGCCAATTATTCATTTTGCAGTGATTTCAAAGCATTATGCTGATGAAGAGTAGGTTTGATATTACCGGGTAATTGTTTTTTTAGTTTTTTAATAGTAGTGGTGTATTAGGAAATTCTTTAGGTGATAATATCACCGTCCTTCTACATTCCTTGGCAATGGTCTGTTTTCCTAATCTCTTAAAATAATGAGATCAACATTTAATTTTTTGTCCCTGTGACGAAATCAACTGATTGCTGAGAAAAGCAGGAGGTTGGTGATACTATTAGTATCATAATACAAACTTTATCATATATTAATAAGAGATCCAATTGTGTTTTTATCTTAAAAAAAAAAAAAAAAAAAGTAGAAGAAGAAAAGAAAAAGTAGCTACTGTAACTGAGCCAAGATTTTGTTCCTCAATTCTCTTCTGGAGTTTCTCCTCAGCCCTATAAAGTCACTTTTCCATGGTGTCTGTTCCAACCAGGCATCTTTAAATTCTGAGCTGACACCTGCCCTCTCCTGGAGTGATGTGTCCTCTTTAATTTTTCTGCAGTTTGTCCTGCTTCTGCATGCTCATTTTTTGTCTGGAGTATGGTACGCAATTACTGCTGACTGACAAACTCAGAAGCATCTGGCACGAGGACAGAAAGTCTCACAGAATAATAACCTGAACACCACTCTCCTTTTGAGTTAGAGTGGAAATAATTGTTTGTATTATAATACTGAATTTTCAGTAAAAGTTGAATTTAAGTGTTATTTTTTCCTAGTATAGGTCCGAAGTGGAGTGTTGTGTACTTAAACTTTTTTGGTTTCATGATGCTTCCTAGATTAATTTTATATATTGGTGAAAGTTTTAAAATGCGTACCTCGTGTATGTGAACTCACTGGTGGTTGTGACAGCAGGGATCTCAAGGTGACCAGAGGAATGACCACTCAGTCCCTGAACGCAGCAATTCACAAATTGAAGAGGAAGCACGGGTTGAACCCATCAAGAAATCTCACCATCGCTCTTCAACCCAACACCATAACCATCGCAGCGGTGTTAGAGGCCTTCCTAGGCAAGAAACTTTTGACTCAGAAACACAAGACAGCAGAGATTCAGCTTACGTAGAGCCAAAGGAGGACTACTCACATGAGCATGGTGACCACTATGATTCTCACAGGGATCACAATCATAGAGACGAGTCCCATGGTGATCACAGACATAGAGAATCGAGGCATCGCTCAAAGGAGAGGGACCGGGAGCAGGACCACAATGAATGCAACAAACAGCGAAGTCGTCATAAATCAAGGGACCAATATTGTGACAAGGATGGGGAAGTGATATCTAAAAAACGTAGCGACGCAGGAGAATGGAACAGGGATGTTTACATCCGCCAGTAACTTTTGCCTCTGGCACTCTTGTGTTTCTTGGAAGTCTTGTAACAATGCCCCTTGAAAATATCTTTGGGTTGTTCATTGCAGAACATATGGTATCCTTCTGTATGCTGATTTGTATTGCTGTTGCTTACATAGCAATAGCATGAAATAGAATATTCATATACTTATTTTTTTGGTTAGTGCTATATGAATTAGCGTGGTACAGCTGCAGAGTTCCTGATGTTGTACTATGCCATTTTTCAAGCTTTTTTTTGGTAGCTGCCACTTGAACAATATCTGTTGCCATCAAGGTGTTGTTAGTGTTGTTTTTGTTTTTTTTTTCCAAAGGTACATTTGATGTTTAATAACTTCCCATGTATTCAGCAAACCAGAATCAGCACATATAAAAATCTAAAAATTTTTGTCTACTCTGATTTTTAATTTGTTATGCACTTGATTTGCATATTGGTTTAAGAGCCACTATCTGTTGCTTGTACCTCTGGTGGACTCCATTTGGGAACGGAATTCAGTCTTGCCTTACACACAGGGGATCATGAGGTCAAAATCTATTTTCTATGTACTGGTACTGTGTACTGTATATACAGTTTATAAATGTTATTTCTGCAGACACCTTCTTACTATATAAGTTTGATCACACTGTTTTAGAGTCCTAATGCCAAGTCAGCAGATTTGCTTTTGAATTACTGGCAACTGGAACTAGCCTCATTTAGGAAATCTGTAACAGTGTTCAATCCAAACAATTTTTCTTCTGTAGCAGAAAGCTTATACTAAATGTAAATATGAAGGAGTGCTTGAGATAGAGAATCTAAATAACTCTTACAACTTATCCTGTCCTTGCAAACCCAATTTTGCATTTTGAATTTACAGTAAAGATAACTAGCTTACCACTATAAATTGTTCTTGTTTACACGGGCTACAAAATTGCAATGGACACAACCTAATTTTTGTTCTATTGTCAGAATAATAGAGCACGTGTGACAGAGGTATGTATGTGAGTGAGTGGGTAGTGGATGGGCAGCCGTGTGCATGGGTGCATTAAGCAGCAAACTGTAAGAATCTATCGAAGAAAACAAAGGTTACTCAAAAGCCCAATGAGTTTGTTTCTTCATTCTGTTATTAATTTAAAAATCCAAATTGCAGTCAGGGAATATGAGGGAGTTTACTGACCCTGGTAATTGAGAAAGCATAAATCTGCTGGCTCATGTTGAGATTTCAAGAGAGTAAAACCAGGCAAATGTTACTGTGAGTGTTTCACTGGAACTGTAAAATCTTTGTGTTTTAGAGTATTTGTTTAGTAAGAAAAGTTTACACAGCTTGTGGAGAATTATTTTGTTGGAAAATAAATTTTTGTAGCTTCTCCGCTTTTTCTACACTTGCCAATTCCTCTGCATTCCCACTTTGCAGACAGCTCACTGCTTTTCCTTCACTTAAAATGTGCTGACAGTTGGAGATTAGAAAAATGTGACAAAATATTCTGTTGCAAGCTTACTATAGAAAATGCATTGAAAGCAAAAGGAGTGAAAACAGTTTGTTTTGCATTGATCACCTGTAACACTGGTAAGTGAGGGGAAATTCACAGTTCTTTTTGGCTACAGGTTCCATACAGTTGCCTACTGTATAGGCTGTTATGCACCACAGAGTCTTTGTGGTAGTCGTATCAATGAAATACTTCTTAGATTTCACTGTAAATAGTACATTATATAAAAACTATAGTGGGATAGTAATTCATTCAGCTGGAATTTCTTTTTATTTATTATTTTAATTCTGGGAAGTATCAGCATTGCCTGATTTTGACTATCATTTTAGTGAAATGGAGGTGCATGCTTTCTCCAATCTAATCCGACATCCAAACAATTCAGTTTGACTCCCTCAGACAAACGTTCCTCTCTCTTACACTTAATATGCATTTTTTTACAACTCAAGAGGGTGAAATTCTGCTGTCAGATATCTGGACATTCCTGCTAGTGCTGCTGACTGTTGTGGTTGTTCAAGGGTAATACTTGGCTCAGGGGGCGGGGAACACAAGGAAAAGAGTATTTTTTTATAAACAAAATTCTCAGCATTTCTTTAAACACCACTAAATGACTTTGTAGGCAAAGGAAGCATAGGTAAGTAGGCCTCTTGTATTACTAAATGGATAGATTAGACCATCTAAAAAGTGGCTTTTGATACAAGGGGTTTCTCAGGGTATCAGTGGAGAAAAACACTGACAGAAATTGTTCTTTGAGTCATATCAGATTACGTTTAAATGCAAAAAGTTGTATTGTCTTGTTCTATATAGCCTGGATTAGGTATTTTATCAGCTTCGGTAAATGCTGTTGCTCTCTTTAACTGTTACATGACAGCCATGGAAGAAGTGATGTAATGATTCTGGTACAGTACCTTGAATAGTTATTTTCTTTTTTGAATTTGCTACAGGAAGTGTTAATTTTCCACCTTCCTTAAGTTATTTTTAAGAACTGTTTGGCAGAATTTCAAAACCATGGATTTAGGTACCCACATACAGACAAATAAAGAGAAAAATAAAGCACACAGTTCAAACCCCAGTATTTAAGTATGGTCTGGATATTGATTGGTAGGATATAAATATCTTACAAAGAAAGCCATGTCTCCATCCAGCTAAAGAGAGTTAGGTTTTGTAGTTCAACTAACAGTGTATAGGCAAAATACTAATACATTTCTTAGGCAGACACTCCGTAAGTTTTATTTAGTCTTGCTAAGGTATTTTTTCTTCAGTTATTAAGAGTAATCAGTTGTAATGTGAGCTTGTACTACAGATTTTGCACAATACCACCTGCCTGCTGAGCACTACTTTGAAAAGCACTTTAACAGAATTATTTCAACAAGAAGCTTTAAAGATTCTCCGATTGGAGGACATATCAAAGGTTATTGTGATGAAATGTATTTGCAAAGTTTTGCAGATAGAAAGTTTAGTATTGGTCGCATTAGGATACTAATGAGTTCATATTTCTGTGTCTGGTTTCAGGAGCTTTGAATCTGAGGAATGCTAGAGGTCCCAGTGAGCTCCAGAGTCTTCTTGTGTTTGTCTGGTACAAAACAACCTGTAGCATTTCTATTCAAATGGACTGAAAAGATAAAACTAATGAATGAGAAGGAAAGGTAGGAAGATAAAACAGTTGAGTTGTACATAGAGAATCTTATCAACCCTAGCTCTGTATTTTTCCAGAGGATTTCAGTATATGGAAGGAATGGGAACATTTGTGTGTATATATGTCTGGTGTTAACCATTTTTTGTATATCTTCTCAAATGAATAGAGAGGCTCACGTTTATCAGTTGTTTGGTGTCAAAGACATTGCAGAAGAAAGAATTCTTGAGGAGGAACTGGAAGGTGGGAGTGGCAGTCTCCAGGCCTCTTAAGGGACAGGACAGTGGGGATGGATAAGCAGAAGGATTTGTGCATAGAGGTATTAAGAGTTGGAAGAAACTGTTCTGAAATAGATTCATAAAGTTTTATCTACCATCAAGAAAGATGAATTTATAGATGCCAAGAACCTTGTTTAGAATACTACTGAATTCACATAGTGTTTGGCATCAGGAATCTAGAATTTGAGAAGCCTTTGAGAATTTATTCTTTTTCAAGGTGTAAAATATAAAGGGTACCTTCTAAGGACTTGGCCCTAGTTAGTTAAGGCAGGTCTTAAAACTACAGGAATTGAGTGCTTATTTTCACAGAAATATATAGAATGATGCCTGTAGAATGATGCCCTTACTATAAATGGAGAATAAGGAGAGTCAGTCCTCCTCATCAAACCCTGAATCAATGTAGAGAACTGTTTTCACTTTTCCCTGCCTGGTTGCGCATCAAGTTCCTTTGCATTCTCTATGTGCATCTCCTGCTCAGTTCTCATGCCCCGCCATACTTATTCTTTTGTACAAAATCATTAGCAGTTGTCATTGTTAAGCTCTATGGGGTTGTAAAGTCATGTTCGTGTTCTGTGACAACTGCAGAGGCTTTAGGATGGTCCATTATCATTCCCTTACCTGGAATGCAGTGACCGTTCTGATTGCTTTTAATCAGGGTCTGTCCTGAGAAAAAAGGTTACAGTCAAGTACCTCCTGTGGTAGCTTCTGAAGCTTCCTTCAGAGGTGCTTTTGTTTCTGGTTACATTTGACCTCTGATCAAGCTGCTTCCCAAATGGTCATTCTGATAAATCTCTTTTTTGTTCCTGCAGTTTTGACTTAAATTCTGTTCCCTCCATGAAAATAAAGCACACTGCAAACAATTGTTACACAGTCTAAAGGAAGAGCAGAGACATTATTTTCCAGAATGTAACATAGTGTTTCTGTTGTGCATTTAGTTATATTTCTTTCTTTGCTGCAGATTGTTTACCAAAATTTTAGTTGTTCATTCATCTTTAAAATACATGGATGATGTTCTATTTCAAATGTTTTTAATCAAATGTTATCACTTAAATTTACTGTTTGGCAATTTGTCTTTTTTTTTTTTTTTCTGTAAAACAAGCCGTGATAAATATCATCTCACAGTAATTTTATAGACAGTTTCTTTTTATAGCTTACTACTCTAGAGATGTGTTCCTATGCAGCCCCCAGAAGAGATTTATATCAGATATAATAGAAATCCAGCTGGTTCTTCTAACTTACCTGTCTCCTTTCTTACTTGATTCTTGCCACTTATCGTACCAAAGTGGATTTGCTCCTAATTTTTCAGTAGTGAACAACAAACTGTAACAAAGAAGGTTACTTATATTTTAAATTGCTTACTCCAAACTCATTTCTTGTCAAATGCCACGACTAGCCTATTTCCTCCAATCTAAAAGTTGGTGGGCTTCTATCACAAGCAAACAGAAAGAAGCTGTAGAATAATGTCATACAATACTAGGCTGCTGTTTTAATGTTTTTTATATTGATGGAGATAAATATTTAGATTTGGCACTATTACTAATGACTATTTCTACAAATAGGGAAAGGTACTTTTCAGATTCTGGCTTTTTTTTTTTTTTTTTTTTTTTGATAGACAGGATCTGATTGTATATCTAATCTATATACACATATATATAAATAAATATATATATACTGTGCTTCAGCACCTGATACTGAAGCATAATGATTCAGTCCGCAAAGCATTCTTATTAGGAAAGTAACATTATTATGTGTCAAAAATACACATACACCATACATTAAAGTTGTGAAAATGATTAAGTATTTAAATTCCTGCAGTTTTAAATGTCGGAGTGGAAAGAAAAAGAAACAATGGCATCCATGCAACTCAAGACATCTGACTTAGCCAAGTCAAAGTAAAGAGCCTGGCTCCTTCAAAGGATGATTTGAAGTGTCTCAGCTACATTTCTCTTCTGAACTGCCTGATGGAGAAGTCTCTTTCTCTCCCTCTTTCTCTCTGCTTTCCTCCTTCTCTACTTGACAGTTCCCCCTGACTCCCAGGAATTACTGAGAGAAAGAAGATTGCAGGGAAACAGCTGAGGTGCATCCCTTTAATATACTGAATATAGTATTTTACGTCTAGCAGTGATTTTTCAAAAGTAACTTCCCTACTTAAGAGTTCAGATATCAGCAGTGTTTTTTTCAAGTTAAGTCCAGTCTGCAACTACACTGGATTCAAATATAAGACATTTACAATTGTGTTTTTTTGGCCCTAAGAAGTTTCTCATATAAAATCAAATGTGATTACTCTCCTGAAAAGCCAGATTATGATTCAAAACTGAAAAAATGTGGGAAATTCTGAGGAAGCTTTTTACTAAAATCCAACACTGCACAGATCCTGTTACTGAAACCAGAGGCAAAAGTTCCTCTGTTTATATGAATGTGCAAATTTCAAAATACAGTCTATGTATGCTGATTAATGTTTACAGAATTTATATATTCTGAAAAAAAAAAAGCTTTTTTTATACTAGCACTGAGTCCAAGATTTCAACATGTACTTGCAGTAAAAGACTTAACACCTTTTGTTAGCAAGTAGTTATTTTGCAACATTTAGACTAAAAATACTGTAATTTATAATATGAGCAATTCTGATTCTAGGTAGGTTTTCTCAGCTAACACTGATGAAACAAGAGAGCTTTCAATCTTCTTTAGGCATCTCATGGTTAACAGCAAGGTGTGACCTACAAAAAAAAAGACAATTCTCTCCTCCTATCCTGCTGGGATAGGCCTTACGGAGTATGTGCTGATCAACCTTAGCAGAACAGAAGAGAATTTATTTAAGAGTAAGAAATGTATTATAGCAAAACACTTATAGCAAATATAAGTGAAGAACCAGACTACTGAGTTGTAAAAATTATTTTGATTATGAGCACTTCTGACAGAACAAAGGTAAATTATAAAGGTCTCCATTTTAGTAACCAAATAATTAGGAGTGTAAAATAAGATATTTTTTTTACAGAGAATGCTTTTTAAAAAGTGTAAAGTGAGAATAATAAAGAACCAACAACAAAAACAACAAAACACAGATGTCAGTTCAGGTTTTTGAAGTATGCTTGTCTTTTCCCTGCATTTTTGTGCTCTTTCTAACAGTACTGCAAAAAGAGAACATTATTCAGATAGAGAACATCTCTGTAACTGAAACAGAGTTTGCAAACGTAGACAACACGTTTGAGAAATTTAAATTGTTGAATCTTTGACAGTGTATGGAGTCAGTTCTCATTAGCATGCTCCCCCAGTTTCAACCTTCATTTGATTTGATGCTTTCTAACCAGTTAATATTCTTAGTTGTTTGAAAGGTTATTTGCAACATTTCAGATGATATTAACGCACTGTTTTCTGTCGTTTTGATATTTTCATCACAACTGTAGCCTTTCTATTGCAAATGTTTGATTTTAAAATTGTCATTGGTCAGCCACTCCAGATGGCTGTTTCAGAACCAATACAGTTTATGCATGGGAAGTTTGATGTTGAAATAATATTTATTTACATTCCCAGAGTGAGATGGTTTAATATATTCATGCTGCTATAAGAGACCTGCTACAAAGCCTAATCGTATTTCGTGTATATACTATGTGTACAGAGAATCTTGCTTGTATTAAAATAAAAGAGAAATGAGGTTCTAAGTATCAATTTATAAAAGTTATTTGCAAAACGTTACAGTGTTTCGTGAAGCCCTATTTAATGAAGCATTAACTATTGGTAAACCCCCACAGAAAAAGCTTATTCCAGAATTCACAGTAATGGTTCCCGTCTGTTTTATTTCTGCTTGCATTTCAGAGGAGCTTACCTCGCCACCCCCCAGTCCCTGTTCCCATTTCTCCTGCACTAGGTAAGCCACTCACACAGCGAGAGATAACAGACAGAAGCAGAAGTTACTGAACATACTTGTCATCCAGGCGCTGACCTGCTGTGAATATAAAAGCAAACAGACCTAAAAATGATGCTGCCCTTCCCCCAGCCCCGACTTTCTGCAACCTGTGGCTCTTTCCCAGCAGAACAGCTGGCAGATTGTAGCGCTGCCATGGCAACCCTGCCGTCACCGATTGGCTTGGCAACCTCGCAGCACCACCACATGCACTTCATGTCTGAACTGCTCTTAGACTCACAGAGGTATTTTTCCAGGTTATATTGCTAGATGCTTATTTACCCTTCAACTTCATAAATTTTGCAATAAAAAATCCTATACAGTCCTTATTTGCCAGTGAAACTAAATCTTCTTCCCTGCAATCTTGCAAAGATTCCATATCTGTTCCTTGCAAAGTCCCAGTAGATGGATCAAATCTCTGCAGCAGTTTCAACTGATGGAGCGCCAGTCCGGCTCCCCTCATTCCTTCTCCTCCAATGTGAGGTTCCTTTGGAAATAACAAAGAAAAGCAAATTACCACATCAGTAAAGTCCCTGGTTTCCTAGATGTATTCCTCTAAGTATCTGCAGAGCTGCCTAACTTAATGCAGACATGCTAGGTTTGTATCATGTACACCGCAGGGAAGTTCAGAAGTTACATGCCCCCCCCCCTCTTTCTTAATCTGGCAAGCACGTATGAGTGCATACAGCATGTCCAACACCAGGGTGCTGGTGGTGTGGCCAAGCCCACTTAGCCCACTTGTTTAGTGATTGGACCACTTATAGAGGATGGCGACATCCATAGGTCTAAATCAGTCCCAAAAGTGAAATCCCTACCAATCACATGAAGGCTGTTAGCAACAGTCAACACATGGGAAAGTTTTAGGTTTTTCACTTAAATGCTGAAACACTCCTGTGTAAACAACTACAAGTTGTCAAAAAGAGAGATTCCTTAGTCCGTTGCTCAGTAACAGTAGTAGAAATACCTGGATTCTTCACATAGAAAACTTCAACTGGAGAGAATGAAAGAACACTGCCTAAAGAGGCATCATTTTGGAAGAAGATGATACAGCAGAAAAAATTGGTGCTTCAGATTTTCTGTGTTTTGTAATTAGACTAATGGGGAAATGGGACATGTCTGTATAGGACACAGGAAGGAACAGCATAGGTATCTGAATCCAGGAGGACATTTAGCATCAAAATCCTGGATAGAAGTGAAGCCTTCTCAGCCCCAACCCTCTTCTCAGCACTCCCTGTGATGCCTTGACTCCTTTTTATTTAATAAATATGCTGATTCTTTGCTGCATCGTTAATCTAATGCATTTAGTTAGGAGACAGAACAACATTTGTAAAAGCTGGCATGGCAATAGCAAAATAAAGAACTCCTTTGTTAATCTGTAATGCAGCACAGAGCAAATCATTTCTTGGGCTCTCAGACTTTGCTAACACAGGTCAACCCATCAGAATATGATGTGAGTTAACTGCTTAACGATGCACTGCCAACCGTAAAGCTGGGCAACTGCTAAGCTGCTGCCGAATTCTTCTCTTCCTTTCCTTTAATAGGAATTCAGCGCTTTCCAGGTAAGAGACAAAAAGAGGCATGGAAACTAAGAAAAATCAACATACCAAGGGAGAAAGGGGTGGTGACTTGAAGTACTGGAATAGAAGGGGATTTTTGCAGAAAATCCAGGGTGCAGTGACTCGCTTGTTCAAAGATCAGTTTTACCCTTTCTCTCTTCCCTTTTCCTTCCAGATCAGTTACTGCATTGAAGCTGATAGACA
>JAPSGF010000005.1:13926616-13965806 GCA_035772895.1 Perdix hodgsoniae | reverse complement strand
AAAGCAGTAAGTCTGCACAGGCACAGGATCAGCTGTCATGCAGTAACCTCCACCTCTGGGATCAATACCAATGGCTCCACCTCCCATTTTGCCTTACACAGCCTGATTCCAAGACCTGTTGCCAAAATGAGATTGTGGGAAATAGTGGGCTGGGTAAAAAGCAGGTGTCTGCTGAGAGACAGAAAGAACATAAGAAATAAGTGAAGGAGCATAAGGTGAGTTTCATTGGAAAAGATCACTTCAGCAGGGTAGCTGGTTATGATAGACCATCTGTGGGTAAATAATTCAGTGTCATCTTATTTAAACTGTGCTATACACAACACTTTTATATAGATGTCATTTTTGTGTGAAAAAAGTACTTTATTCAAAGTATATTACTGGTGAGGTATTGAGTCTACCAAGGACTTATGTTTTGCTTTGTCATTCTGCTGAGGACAATTTCCCATGCTGTTAAGCTTTATTTAATGATCTCAGTTGAAAGAGCTGGAATTGAAAAACAATTCTAATATAGATGGAAAGTTTAAATTTGTACCAATGTGCAGAGAAATTCTGGTATGTAAATCTTTAAGAAAAGCTTTGGTCCTCTTAAATCTTTATTTTCTTCTTATACACCACTGTGTATTTTTTAAGTTTTTCCAGTTAAAAGATACATCCAAGCTCTTAAGACAGACAGAAGGCATTAAGGAATGCACAAGTTGAACAGATACCAGATTAGGCTTCTTCTCAATGCTGTGATGACATACAACTAATACGCTCCAACTCATCACACTGACAAAGGAGAAGAAAGCTTCATATATATGATCTGATGATAAACTATCTCGAGGTACTAAAAAAAGTGATGTGATTTTCAAAGGTTGGCAGTGTGGATATGAAATCTAGTATCTCCCTATATACTTTCTCCCCTTAGGCACTTTTACAGTAGTCACTAGGCTACACTAGTAGGCTCTAAAAAAGACAAGGTACAGTCTTGGGCTACTGAGCTTGAAATAAATTTATTCCCTCATTCTTTATGTAACACAAAAATGGCTCCCATGCATATAAAATCCTCCTTCAAGTTAATTCCCATCCTTTATATAATCTTCACTGCTTCAGGAACTTTAATATAGATTTTTTCACCTCTTTTTAATGGGCAGAAAAAGAAAATAAAATACATGCATAAAAAGAAAGAATAGCAAGAGAAATTTTAACCTATCTGAGCGGTCTTTTATTCCTCTTGTGTGTTAAATGATTGTTGTACAAATCAAAACAACCTCAGCACACAGTGGGAAACTACTTAATGTCCCTAAATGAAGCTCAATTAAGCATTAGAAAAGGTTTGAAGAGCATCAGAAATTCCTGTAATATTTTTATCCCTAGCAGTTAAAACTGTATAGTAAAACAGAGATTTATTGATGGTAAATATACTGAGTACCCTTATGGTGCCAAAACAAGTCAAGCATCCTATTAATACCAGTACCTGTGGCTGAAGCTGGAGGCATGGAAAAGTTTCCAAGGCCCATGCAACTTGCTCCTCATTTTCAGAAAGTGTAATTGTACATGTACTATATACTAAGACACCTCCTGGCTTCAGTAATTTCACTGCCTGCAGGGAAAAAGAAATAACATTTCAGTTTATATTTAAGGGCAAAATGCTTCGTATAAAGTAATGGTAACCAAGGAATTGTTAAGCTAATAATATTAAAAATTAGCACTTCAGTCTTTCTGTCTAAAACAACGTTGGAATGCTAATTCTTCTCAGGGCATACATTAAAGGTTCACATAGATTAGAAAGGCTTTTCTTTCAAAATTGGCATTATAGTTCATGCACTTTCTTAATGCTACTGACATGATTCACCCTGTCGGAATTGTTATTTGTGCAGCTCTGCATATCTCATACAGATTAGTTTTGTTTTCATCACATGCTGCCAAGCACGGATAGTTACACAGTATTTCTGTCACTGATATTAGATGTCAGCTGTTCCCTATATTTGGCATTGTTATATCTATGCTTCTTTTCAAGCTGTAATTCACTTTGAATAAGTATAATTCAGGTTTACAAAAGCTTCAGGAAATCTTGTCCTTCAGTATCAGGGTAAGGGTGCTCCTACTAACAAGGGAAGTTGTAATATGGCCTCCTGGCTCTGTGTTTCAGCATCTATTTCATATAGTACCACTGCAGGCTATGTGAGGAAGTGGTAAAGAGTCCATGCTGCTGCACAGAAAACACTTTCACCTGCTCTGTGACTTGAACCTTGCCAATTATTATAAACTGAAACCAACAAAACCGAAGGGGAAAAGAATAGAAAAGTGCAGAGGTTTTTGTTTAGTCTTGTTTGCAGACACCTTTCCCATGCTCCAGTGAACTGACTTCACCGAACAGCAGATCTGGTGGAGCTGAAAGGCTAACCGAATGCTAATGCTTTCATCTACTGTACTTAAAAAAAAGGGGGCTTATGAAAGACAGGAGAACACTATCTTGTTTTGTAAGTATTTAAGTGCTCCTAAATTATTTCAACTTTCCTTCTCTTTGACTTCATCAGCCTGAAAGAGAAAAAACAAAGCTGAACAAATGACTTAAGTTTTTTAACTTGTACCAAAAGAAACAACATAAAGAAAACTGCACTAAGGAGAAAAAAAGAAGAATGTTTTAGTCTTTATGGAGAATAGGAAACTGAGATTTCAATGGCTAGAAATCAACATCGAATACTTAAGCTTCAAGAGGTTGGATTGCACCCTAGCATACATCTGCAGAAGAACAAGTCTAAGTGTTCTGGGAACTACTGACCTTCAAAGACAAAGGATAACAAAAGACCAGCTGGAAATCAGGCAAAATGCACATACTTCAATATTCTTCAGTTAAATTTAGGAATAAGTTGAGAATTGCAGATGGTTTTGTGACAGAAGAAACTGTAGTTGGAAAAATAAAACCTTAATAACACTACCAAGTGATAAAAAAGGAAAGAGGTTAGACTTAATGGTTTCTCGTACCATTATAGCAAATAAGAATGCAATGTAGAAGCAGCTAGGAACAATAACTAGGAATGAAAAACCTAGAAACTGGCCAAGAACAGACGTGAAACATATTCAGAAAGAGGGACATTCTGCAAAACATCAGTTTTATGGAAATGTTTAATGGAACTCTGGTGCTATATTTGCCCTGAATAGAGAGAACTTTGAAATATATGCCTCCCAGCACCTAACTGCTGAAAAGATATGGACAGTGAAGCACCATTCTGGCAAGTGAAGTTAAATTTTACACTGCAAAACTATTTATGATCTATTTAATTTGGCATCCCAATAATTAATACATACCACAGTGAAAAGCTTGCGCTGCAGTGGCTGGTAAGATGTCACTTCCTTTAAAGTCAAGGAATAAGCCATGTTTGGTCTCTGCCCCATCCCACTGCATGGAGCATCAAGAAGAATTCGATCAAATGATTCTGGTAAGAATGGAGGTCCTTCTGTAAAATAACAGCAATGTAAAATGTATCTCTTCTTTCCTTGAGACTTCACCATAGGAAATGGCAGGCTGTTACAGCTTAATTGCCATAAAACGTAAAAGTCCTATAGATGGTATCTGCAAAAGTGATCTCAGCTAGAGACAAGTTTCATCAGTGCTGGTGGTAGATTTTGTCTGACAGAAAAGGAATTACAGCTCTGTGAACTCAAACAATGCATAATCACTTTAGATATCCATATTTTTCAACTGATATTTTGAAAATAAGACATAAAAGCTAACATGTTGAAGTAAGATCGGTCAGAGGTGCTAGGTGCAGTTGTGTATATAAGTTGTTATGAAACACAGACAGCTCATAAGTGATCAAACTGTTACTGGGAGAAGTGCACCGTTAACCATCAAGACTGCCTTAAGTAATAAGAATTGGACTGCCTTTATAACTCTTCATGCAATTCACACAGAAAATAGAGTACTTGATAACATGAAATTCTAGACATTCAAATTCTACTAGTTTTTTCCACATGCTGCCTCTGCAGCAGAACAATTCAGTAGAGAAAGATGGAAAACACGGGCACTACCTCTGAATACTGCCTGGGTAGATAAAGACATACGTATCTTCTTTATGCGGAGTATCCTTTCACCTTTCCAAATCGCACTAGTTTAACAGCCCCAAAATGTCTATTGCTTTAGTGCTCAAGAAACAATTCAGCTCAGGATTACCAAGACAAAAGGAGCTCTGTATGTGTATCTGAGTAAGCAATGAGGAAGAGAGACATTTATATGCTTTGCCTCCTTTTCTTCTACTCTTCCTGAAATATGGAAGCAGGTTACAAGTGAAAAGGAGTGGATGACTTCACACTACTGCTACCTAGATTGTTCCACTGTCATCAGATGAGACTCTTTTGGCCCTACTGATTTATCTACCTCCAATTCAGCCTTCAAAATATGTTGTATGTCATAATTGTAGGGATGTACTTCATGATCTCTCAGTATCATAGCTAGCTCTTGTTCATCTGTGCAAGTGCTACGAACCACCTACAGTATCTTACATTCATAGATGATTAAGAAAAATACCTTATTTCCTGCAAAACAGGAATGACAACAAGGGATGAGGACAAGGAAGGTGAATTACACAACCTGATCCCTACTTAGGCTAACCAGTTACTGGAATAAAACAGAGTGAGAAAGAACAGCACACTTTGCACAACAAACTAAAAATAATCTAGACAGCAGATACTGCTTAAATCGTTCCATCATGGGAACAGAACCAGTATCATAAATACAGTACTTCAGAAAAACAAATGAAATGAACTCAAAATAATACACTGTTTTGTTGCTTTCCCCTAAACAGCTGAACAAACATCAATGAACTAAACTTTGCTTGAATTAAACTCCTGGGAGTTAGGTATTAATAACCCATTTTACAGATGAGGATTTTGAGGCAGAAAAACCAAGCAATACTGCAGAAGTAATTTATTTCTCAGACTAAGCAAAACAGTTCAGAGTATGGGGTTAAGTATTATAATGAAAGAAGGTTTAAGGTTTCATCAATCTCTGATACTACCTGGAAAGCAAATGCATTCCTTTTGAGCACATTAGGTTGCGATAAGGACAGATAGTTTGACCTTTGTAGTTGCTTTATGGAGAAGCTGAAAATCACAACAGGGAAGAAAATAAGAGGACTTCCACAGGCTGAAGCAGCTGAAGTATCTGCCAGGATTTCAAAAACTTATGGACTGGTGACTGGTTTAATATTATTGATAGAAACCTGACATTTATTCTTAATACTACTATTACCCAAATTGTTTACTTTACCTTGTTTATCCTCTCTCTTCTCAGCTGACAGTGCTTTTGTTCCATCATAGCAAAATGCCTTTATACAATTCAACTGTAGTAACTCAGCATTCTGGTTAATTTTTCTGACCTTGTTAGCTATCTTGTCCATTGCTATTACTTCACCCTGAAAAAAAAGAGTTGGTTGTTGTTTTTTTTCTGTTTGTTTTTGATTTTTTTTTAATCAAAAGCATAGGGATTAAGTGGATGTGCAGTTCCTGATTTTTTTTTTCTTTTTGATCAGTGTAATGAAGGTTAGTTTTCCCTAAAGAATTATATTATTTTTAAATCTACACTCCAGTGGTCTTTGTTCTCCCATGTTTTCCATGACATCCCTATTAGGGTAGATACTGGTCTGGAGCTCTATACACCCTGATTGGCATGATCACTCCAAAATGGGAACTTATACTGTCTGACTTTCAAGAAGATTTTGTTCGTATTTTCTTGTTTGTTTTGTAATGTTTTACTGAGCATTAAATTAGGTTAAAAAAATGATAATTTGTTAGAAGGTAGAAGTCTTAAATATGTGGTAAAATAGGTAAACAGGTTTTAAATTTGTGTGGAAATGTTACTACATACAGCTCAGTTCTGAGAAAAGGAGACCCACAGCCGTACCTCTAGCTGAGGTTCATAAAATGCATTACACTCACAGCACTGACAACTACTGCATCATTCCTTTCAGCTAGGAATAAAAATTCTCTCTTTCTCTGCAGGATAAATCAAATCAAAACAGGCATACAGCACTACTTGCTAGATGAAATTTGTAAACAGGAAAGAAAACATTTCTCAGTATTGTCAGTGAAATCCAGAACAGTAATCAACCTCCAAAAACAACCTTCAAAAAACAGAACAAAAGGAAACAAACAACTCATGGCCAAAAACCAATAACTATGAATGGAATTGCTACAGTGATTCAGATCTTCTGAGAAAACATGACGATTTCTTTTTTATTTGGTGATAGCTCTCTAGAAGATTAATGGGAGAGCAACATGACTGTATAAAAAAATAGACTGTATTAAAAAAAAAAAAGAAAGAAAAAGAAGTTAGTGAGGGCATGCTGGTTGACTGTAGTAAAGTAACCACGTTAGCCAATTTGTTGGTCTAGGACTGGAAAGAAAGAAAAGGATTTATGTTGTTTCAATTGTTTCTAGCCGCCAGCTTCTGTGAGCTAAATCACCTCTAACATGAGCACTCAATGATCTGATGCCACTGCTTCCCCCCTGTTCATTCAGCATTCAGCATGTTGTACATGCACACTAAGTTCTGACGGTGCTGAAAAGTTGTCAGGGCTGTTGCTGAAATGGTGGCTTTACTGCACATGTGCTGTACTGTGGACATACTAAGATAATTTCTTGCCTTGAGAGGCACTTAGCAACAGGAACAGACTGAAATACAACAGGTCTCCCCCATCTGGCCCATTGCAGTCACTACTGCAGAAGTTTCCTCTAAGACATCTGGGGAAAAATGGTGGTTTGCACTGGGCTCTGGACAGTGACAAATCCTCAAAATTTAGCTGTTCCCAATTCCTACTTTAAAACAACACATTCTTTCAGCACATAGCAGCAACCTGTGATTCCCACAAATCCTCAGTTTCATTAATCCAGCGTATTTCTGAGTAATGTGCAAGGCAACAAATTCTTCCATTACAAATAAGTGAAATCAAACATATATTTCAACACGTCAATTTGCAGCAAATCGGGTCTTAATTGGAATGGCAACGTTTTAGTAGTCTGTGCTCATGTCAGTAACTAACAAAATACACTGTAAGCAGAATGTTTGAGTATTGGTGGCTTGCTATTCTACGTTATCTGCATGCATTCTGACAGATCTGTTAAAATGATGGTGCTCAGACTTTCTTCACTGAGACAGAAAATGCTCAGTGACTTCTCTTACCTCATCATGCATTAATGTTGCAAGATGGGTTGTTTTTCCTCCAGGTGCAGCACACATGTCCAAAATTCTTTCTCCTGGTTGAGGATTTAAAACATGGCTGACAACAACTGAAGGTAAGTTCTATCATAAAAACAAAAATAGGAGAATTCAAACCTTATGGCTTATATCAAGTCCTGGAATAAGGAATGACAAACATGTTAAAAATAAACATAAAATTCAGCACTTAAAGCACTTAAGATATTGCTGTTTGTTCCTTACAAAAAAAAAAAAAAAAAGAAATATTTAAAAGAGACAGCAGATGTCTGAAGTCTCCATTGGCTCTTGTCTATTTAAAGCCACATCTGAGTATCTATGACTAAAGTTTAAGGATTTGTGGCTAGCGAGGCTATACTACTAAAACTGAAAAACTGAAAAAACCTCTAAGTAAATAAATATCCCCTAAGTCGACTTAAACATGTAGATACTACATTCATTCTTTGTTTTCTTTAAATTCAAACAGATAATTAGGTGCTGTAACACACAATGAATATTGTTATAAGGAGTTATAACGAGTGCTCAGAGGATACTCACTGTTCTGCAACCTGTACAGATTTTTATTTTGGCAAGAATCCTACCTGTAAAAATAAATGACTAGGAAGCACATTGTCAAACGAAGGACTAAGATAGACTGGCTCTGTCATTGTTACGCCTAGCCCACTGAAAAACACAAAACAATTACAAAGGTGTATCATTTTTAACAGTATTAAAATCATTATACTTATATAGAGAAATTCAAGACAAAACCTTACAAAAATGAAACCATTATAAATCTGCCAAGAAAAACACTTTTACTATTGATGTTTTCTAAAATGACATCATTAAGTTGGATAAACCATGACAAAAATCTACATCTAAAATTGGAAATATCTATAGATACAGATTGCTGTTACCAAGGACTTACGTCATTCGGCCATGCGAACTGAAAATGTCACTACGACTCAGTTCTGAAATCCCATTTCCAAGGAAAACTTTGACTCCTTCAAATTCTTTGGCTCCTCTTTTACATTTCCCTTCAATATCCGAATAGACTGAGACTAAATCTCCAGCCTTCACAACTGGGCAAAGAACAGAAATTTTGAATTTAATCTTCTACTTGACAGTAAGGACCAAATAATTTAGGGTTTTCAGTAGACTGCTTCAACTCCTATATCGCTGCAAAATAAATAACCTCATAGGCATTGAGCTTGAAAGCATGCATAAAGAATGATGACTATCAATTATCTCTAGAGCTTTTGCGAACCACTAGGTTACAAATCAGACTTGTTTCTTAAGGACTAGACAAGCCTTGAGTTTATTTATTACAGCACCACATGGTAACCTAGCAGATTTTTATTTTGTCTCATCAGTGCTGAAAGATGGAATAACACAAATTTCCATTTCTAAAGAAAATGGCATTAAAATTGAAGATTTTTTCATCAACTGAAAAAGAAGGTTCTACTCAAAGTCTCATAGACAAACAATAAAAAATGAATTACCATTGGCAAAAAATCCATTTTTCTAGATTTTTAACTTGGAATCTGACAGGATAGTAAAGTCAACCGCCTTTGTGGCTACATGAAGAGAAAATACTTCTTGAAATACTGTTCCCTACACAATAAACATACATCCAGCCACCATCCATTTGTTGCAGCACCTTTTTTTTTCCCCCAAGACAGGAAAGTGTCACTTGTTTAAAAATACAAAACAAACAAACAAACAAAAAAAAACTTAAAAGAGAGATTTTAATTCACATTCTTTGAAAAAGGTTTCCAAAGTGAATATAAGAAAATGAAATCTCTGAGAACTAATACTTCGGCTAAAGATTTAAATACTGTGAGAGGAACTTAAAGTGAGAAATAATTTTGTGTCATTTTCTTATGTATCACACAGCAATACTGAAAATTTCCAACAAAAACCAGATAAAATATGTATTGACTGTATAACGTAAGATTAATTTCAGCTGTGAACAGAAGACAAAACAGATTACATTATTTATTGTAAATTAATTGAGGGGTGATGTTTTTTCTTCCCTATTTAGAAGTTTTAAATGTAGAGAACTCTTACATCTTGAAGTAGATATGATACCAGGAACATAAACGTGCGCTCCTCGAAGTACTGCGTTCCCACACTGTGCTCCAACAATGACTTCAGACTCATATTTTTTTAAACCTTGCCTAAAAGCACAGGATGCAATTCAGTTAAACAAACAAAATACTGAAAGAAATATCTCTCTCTCCCAAGTAAACTCTGTGGTTCATAATTTTTTTATCTTACAGTATAGAAGAAAAAATATGTAGCCATCATGTGGTCAAGTTCGAGAGGAATCAAAGGACAGAGGAGAAAACAACAACAACTACAAAACAGTCCTCAGAATAAACCAGATTGAGACACATTCTGCCACTATTAGAAATCTAATATAGGAATACAAATAAATTATACTGAGATCAAGAAATAATTCCTATCCCTTCCTAGACCAGATGACTGTAAAGTGACTTTGTACTTAACAGCTGCTAAGTATTTCTATAATAAACACATGACAAGGCGTAGGGAATTTTGCCAGTAAGAATTGTGAAGAAGAGTTACCCAAAGTAATTAAAGTGTAAACATGTTCAATTATAAAAAGAACAGAATGTTCAGAAAAAGTTTCTACAAAATTTTTAAAAAATTGAGTGTGAGTGTAGTATTCACTAACTAGAACTGCTTGTTACCAATCTCTATCTAAACCTGTTACAAACCAAAGTATGTTAGTCTTAATAATGAACAAGATATTTCAAATAAAATGTTCTTCAATGAAATCAATAAAACTGAAGAAACTCCAAGGGGCAAAGACAGAAGCAATGAAAATAGCCAGATATAGCTTAAAAACAAATATAATCATTCTGAAGGGGATTAAAATTATTCAGGAATCCTTCCACTGTTACTGATGCCAATCTCCTGATGTCTCATTCTGGACCAGATTTCAGGAGAAGAAAACACTGCATTATCTATTTTACCCAATATCTCTCTATCCATCCTCCACAGAAGTTTAATTCTTTTGTCTGCCACCTACCTGGCTTTCCAGAGAGGATGCAGTTATGTAACATTCTCTGTTGAATAACTTTATCTCTTAGATAATTAACTGTCTCTGCACTTTCTTGTATCCTTTAAGAATTAAACAATGACCCAGTTCAGATAGTGACTGTCTGCTAGGCCTCAGTATAAATGAAGTTGTGCTTTACTTACTGCCAGTTAGTTATCCTGTTTAAAATTAAAATTACAAGTAAAATATGTATTTTTAAAGTTAATCACTGAAAAATTCAAACCTGGGTCCAATAGCAGGAATTAATAAGATGTCCCGGAGTTGTGGGTGCTCAAGAACCGGAACAGGGGTTCCTTTAAATTGCTGTTACATTAAAACAAACAAACAAACAAAAACACACAGTATATTACACTAAGAAGCTAATATTTAACTAGTTGATTAAATCGAAAACACTTTTTTTTCCATTCATAATTGAGAACTGTACAATAAAAATAAGAATAGTGAAAACGGTTGAGAGAGATTAAGGGCATGTTCTATGGGAGACAATCCATAACACAAATATAGATGTAAAACACTAAATAATGAGTAAATAGAGAAGTAACAAGTCTGTAAAGGAATTCACTGAGAAAATTGACTTTGGACAGTGGGACAGTGTCCTGACGCTTATAACCCTACTGCTCGTTTTTACTCTCCGCTGGAAGAAAGTTGTGTCAGGTTATCATCATGTCATAGTAACACACACTTTGGGTCTAATTTGCTATGATTTTGATGCTGTTAATTATAAATCACTTTGTTTTACTATTCTTAAGTACAAACAACTGTTAAACTCTACTCATGCATTGTCTGCGTACGTATATCAGAGTGGCAAGACATTTTTTATTTCTCAGTTCAACTTAAATGTGAATGAATACTGGGAGCTGAATTGTGCATAAAGTTGCAAAAGAAATGACAAGTTGCCCCTTTAAAATGATCCTGGGGCTTTAAAAAGATTTCTGCTTTCTTGAGTCTTTTAAAATATGCACCCCAAAACACGCAAAACTATCATTACTCTGCATCTAATAAATGTTATCTCTTAACAAAGAAAGTGATCCATTTGCATAATTTTGCTAGAAACTGTTACATAAACTTTCAGAAAGTTACATAAACTTTCTTTTCTAATATGACCACTATTAAAAATACCAGAAGTTATGAAAAGCCAGCCAATTCAGATTTCAGCAAAGCATTTTCCCCCTAAGCAAAATATTGTACTGCAGTACCCATTTCCAGATTCAAGCTAAAATTAGCGTAACTCATTACCATTCTAGCCAACAGAATGCTGTCAACTGCCTCTGCATCACAGAAGCATCTTGGCTCCTGTCATGCAATAGCTCCCTGTACACCCACTAACATCAATAATTTACTTGAAGAGCCAGATTTTTTTAAACAGACTGAAGAATTAGGATAGAGCTTCCAAATAATCCAGTTCTTCTACATCATGGCATATATATTATCAAGCACAAAATGTTTAATTTAGGTAAGTAAAAATTGAAAAGAAATGGTCAGATTAACAAGTAGTAAAAATCTCATGGCTGCTGCAGGGCATCACTCTGGCAGCAGATTTTTCGTCATGCAGATTCTCTCCATTTCTGAAACAGTTTTCAGAATGAAATATTCATTCAATCTCCTTTAATCTTTACTAAAAATAAGTTGCTGAACACAGTATATTGAACTACAGATTTTAAATGTTTCTTCTACCATCTTCTCCAGACTTAGATGTCTGAACTGTATTTAGTACAGTGGCAACCTAAACTTATCTAAGGTCTCTATCAGCCATTTAGAAAAAAAGTTGATTATCTTTCTCCCTTCCTTGTTAATTTTCTTGGATGTACTAGATGCTGAACACTGATAGATAATGAATTTTAATTTAACATTTAATGCTGACAGAAATCAATATGTCTACACATTGTTAATACTAGTGGACACGTATTAAGTTAAAGAACAGTTTCCAATAATGAAAAGCTCTCTTAATCAGGCAAAAGATTAAACATCTTGCTATTCTGGTTTAACAAAGAAATTGCACAAACCTTCTGGATCTCTTCAAGCAGCAATTTTTTCACGTGTTTCACCGAGGCCAAGTTGGTATTAACTCTAACAGTTGTGATAGCTGGTGGATGAGATAGATGACTTAACAGAGATTGATATTTACTCTCTGCCTCCTTTGTACCTAAAGCAGTTATAAGCTGACAGGGGAAGGAGAGATTTTAAAACAAGGATTAAAGAGATTCACACAATAGCCTCTTGCTCTGTGGAAGCATAACATGAAATAAACATTAAGCAGAAATGAAGGAATAATGTTGAATGGTGTGCAGTAGTGAGGAATGTCTATGCAATGGAGACCTAGCTCCAGAGATAACCTTATAAATTTCTAGAAAAGGACTTCTTGGAAAAATGGCCAAATCACTCCAAATAGTCTACAGCAAATACTGAAGACAATTGTGGGTGAGTTCTGTAATACTGTAGGTACTGTAGAAAGAATATACCTGAGAAGATGGACAAGTAGATTGAAAAATATGAATTAACTTTTAAAAATGTATACAAAAACATCATTTTTTGTGTCAGCTGACATTAGGAAATCATAACTAATTGATAGGTTTTTTTTTTATTTTGCCCTGGGTAAGGGAGTATTTCTCAATATTCTCAATAATATATGTGCACTTAATCTCCAGCATGCTCATCCTTCAGCAGGATCCAAAACTGAAGCCTCAGATTTATACCCTTTAGGTTAAATATTTAACACTATTTTGAGCCAACAACCCTAAAGAATAATTTTATAATATAAATAGGACTGTATTTAAAAATCTGTGCATAATGTCAAGACATGCCTTATTTTAAAGCATTAAGGTTACAGAAAATAATGAAGTGTTCAATTAGTAAAGGATTTGCTATGATTAGCAGTGTATCTGTTTCACATACCTCATTATTTCTGAACACTTTTCTGAGATACTCTTCAACTTCATGTTGGAAAGAGATTTTGGGGAAAAAAGACATCTTCCTTCAGTGTTTAAATTCTGCTGATAAAGAAATGAAATGAGCAACATATTTTCTTGTCACTTTTCATCATAATGCTCAAGTTTACAAACGTAACATAAGATGTATCCACAAACTGAGCTGCACAACTTTCTGATTCTTCTGTTTTAACAGTGCAGTATTTTGAGTAAAAATCCAAACATTGATTAGATTATGACTGTAATGCTATTATCTATTAGGTTTCAGCATAGGCTAAGTAACATGTTCAGAATCTGCAGTGCAGAACACTCACACTGTATCTTTGATGTTGGAAGTTTCCCAGATGAGGCTACAGTATCAGAGTCTGAAACATGAAGAAGGTGTCATCACCTCTAAACCCTGTCCCATTAAAGTCCCTAATTGCCATTTACTGGTAAAATTCACTCACAGAGTTCCTCACAGAATTTAGCTTTGGCTGTTCTGAGTCCCATCTTTGAAACTCTTATTCATTCTATCTGCACATTTTTAGAGATTATCTTTCTCTGTCTGATTTCTCTTCCTGAAACTTAACCTCTTTCTCTGTAGTTCATATGATTCCAGCTTCCACATGGACAACATGTGTGAGTGTGGACAGGTTTTTTTTTCACAGGCTTAAAAAATTATGCAAGCATTATATATAGATCAGTTTTGTCTTGAATGTCTTTAAATCACAGTAGGAATAGATCAGCTGATCCTTATTGGAAAATGTTCAAGCTGTCTGGCGAAGGATTACACTGTCCATCCCCCAAATGGCTTTTACTTCTCTGTAATTTTTGTCTACTTCATCTCATGACCACCAACCAGTCATGAGTAGTGTCCCCCACAGATCTGTGTTGGGGCCTGTTCTGTTCAATATCTTTATTGATGACCTGGATGAGGGAATTGAGTGTAAGTTTGTAGATGACACCAACTTGGCAGGAAGTATTGGTTGCCAGAAGGCCTACAAAGGGATCCGGGCAGGCTGGATAACAGGCCTGAGGCCAATGGGAGTTCAGTAAGAACAAGTGCTGGGTCCTGCACTTTGGCCACAGCAACCCTAGACAAAGCTACAGGCTTGGGGCAGAGTGGCTGGAAGACTGTGTAGAGGAAATGGATAGGGGGGTGTTGGTCAGTGCTCTGGACATGAGCCAACAGTGTGCCCAGGTGGCCAAGAAGGCCAATGGCATTCTGTCTTCTATCAGAAATAGTGTTGCCAGCAGGAATAGGGAATTGATCTTCCCTCTACACTCAGCACTGGTGAGGTCGCACCTCAAGTATTGTGTTCAGTTTGGGGCCCCTCACTACAAGGAACAAATCGAGGCCATGGACAATGTTCAGAGAAGGGCAACAAAGCTGTTGAATGGTGTGGAGCACCATCAGGAGCAGCCGAGGGAACTTGGATTGTTCAGTTTGGAGAAGACGAGGCTCAGAGGAGACTTTACAGCTCTCTACAGCTGCCTGAAGGAGGTTGTCAGCAGGTGGGGTTCAGCCTCCTCTCCCACGTAACTAGCAATAGGACTAGGGGAAATGCCCTGAAGGAGGAAGAGATTGAGGTTGGACATAAGGAAAAATTTATTCTCCAAGAGTAGGCACTGGAATCAACTGCCCACAGAACAACCCCCATCCTCAAGGATGTTCAAGAAATGTTTAGATGTGGTACTAAGGGACGTGGTTTAGTGGGGAAACATTGGTGGTAGGTGGATGGTTGGACTAGATGATTTTAGAGGTCTTTTCCAATCTTGGTGATTCTATTAAGTGTTTATTAACTGTTGTCAAAAACACAGATAACTAAGTGTTTGTTCAAGGAATACATAACAGGAAAAGCAAAGACCCTGAGTATTTCACAGGGCCTGGTACACAGTGTTACTGCAGAAGAGCTGCTCTGTCATGAACAATAAGGAGTGTGGACTCAACACATGCATTCATGTGGCAAACACAAGAAATCCACTATTGCTATGCTTAGTTCAGGGAAGAGAACTGATACTGTAAGATCAGGAAACTAAGTGTTAGAAAGCAGAAATTCTTTAATATCAGCACTGGATGCATGGGGATAATCCTATCACGCACAGCTTACACAAAAATTCTTCTGATTATGTATATTACCTGTGTTACCTATGCATAATTTTTCCAAGAGATATGTTACAAATGAATAAGTTTCCCACAAGTATGTTACATATGCAGTGACTGATTCCAAGCAAGGCCTCCTGTTTCATCAGGACAAAGACCCAGAAGAACTTCCTTATCTCCTTGGTTCAGAGACACAGCTCTTTCTGTTATCTAAACAAAAATTGCAGGGCAGGGGTATGCATTAAGGAACAACAGGAAGCTTAACAATATTGTTACAACTTGTATCAGAAAAATGATAGAATGATTTGGGTTGGAAGGGACCTTTAAGATCATCCAGTTTCAATCCTCCTGCTATAGGCAGGGACACCTCCCACTGCATCAGGCAGCTCAAAGCCCCACCTAGCCTGGCCTTGAATGATTCCAGGGGGACAGCGTTCAGGACCTCATTGGGCAACCCGTTCCTAGTATCACACAGTTAATAATTTCTTCCTAATGTCTAATCTAAATCTACCTTCTTTCAGTTTAAATCCATTTCCCCTCATCCTGTCACTACTTATCCTGCCTCCCCAAGAGGAAGAGCAGACTAACAGTGAGCAATTCTGCTAAAACGAGCAGTCAAAAGAAATGGAACCTGGCAACGTTAAAAACATACAACTGGGGGGGTTCAGAGCACACCCACACAGCCGGCAGCCTCAGCGCCGTACGTGGGCAGCTGCAACGCCGGCATCTCAGGAAAGACGCAACGTAGCTTAGGTTCGGAGAGGTGACGGAGGACCTGAAGGAACACAACCGCTTTCGAATGAGAAAGGACGATGCAGATCACATCCTTCACGGTGGGATGGAGAGCTGAATTCATCCTCTCCCGATAAGCGTCCCCGTGCTCCTGCCGGGACCTACCGCTGGGCGGCGAGCTCAGCACGGCGACACCGCAGGGCACGTAGGTCCCGAGCACGACTTCGCTTTCAAACCTTCTCCCCGCCCCCCACCTCACGGGTCCCCGCTCCCACCTGTAACTCGCGCCGGGCCGCTCCCGCCTCCCCCGGGACAGCAGCCGGAAGTCCCGCCCCTACGGCCGAGGTGATTGGTCGGAGACGGACAGGGCGGCGGCGGCGGCCCGGTTGTTACTATGGCAACCGGAGGGGCGGCGGCCCTCCCGCCGGGCGGAATGCGTGGGGCGGTGCTGGCGAATGAACTCATCCCACACGACGGCGCCCGCAGCCGTCACACGGTTTTTCAGTGCTTTATTCCATTGGAAAGAAAACGTTTACGGCCATCAGGCCTTCCGGCCGCAGCGCAGGGCGGGCGCGGCCCGCACGCCTCGGGGCCGAGGCCCCGGCCCAGGGACGCCCCAGCGCGGCCCCACGGCGCGGCCACCGCCCGCGGGGGCGTGCGTCATGACGCACGCGGTGACGCACGCGGCGGCCGCGTGGGAGCGGGAGGCCCCCGGCCAGGGGCGGGGCCTCGCTCAGTGCCCGCCCCTTCAACCGTCCGCCCGCCCTCCCGCTGCCTCGGGGTCGCGTCTGCTCGGAGCCGCCGCTGTTGTCTTCGTCGCTTCTCTGAGCTCCGAGCGCCCCGAGGTGAGCCTGGGCCAGGCATGGGCCTGATCTTCGCCAAGCTGTGGAGTCTCTTTGGGAACCAAGGTGGGCGCGGGGCCGGGCCGGCCGCGGGAGGCGCGGCGGGGCTGAGCGTGGGCGCGGGGCGCTGGGGAGGTGAGGGGCTGCGGGCGGGGGGCGCTCCGCCCGCGGCGGGTTTCCCTGGGGACGCGTCCGGACGCAACTCGGGCTTCGCCCTGCGCGGCGCCCTGGGCGCTGACTGCGCTATGCTTCGCCGTCCGAGCCGCTTTGTCTCTCGGTCTGTGCCTCGCTCTCCCGATCTGCTCGCAGCAGCGTGGGAGAACGGCGGGGCCTGCAGGGTGCCGAGCCGCGCGGCGGGGCCGGCCGGTGCCTCCCGATATCCGCTGTAACCGGGGTAGCGGCCGCCGCTTTAACGGGCGATCGGGGCTGCGTTTTTAAACCGGAGTCTGCTGCCGAAATCACGGTGTTTTTATCTCCCCTTTTATCAAGGGGAAAAAAAAAAGCAAAAAAAAAAAAAAAAAGCAGCTTGTTTTGGGTCGTTTGAGGTGAAGTTCTGTTTGAGCTTTGGCAAAAGCCGCTAGTTGAATGCGTTCAGTGACCCAAGAAAATCACTTCTCTAGCCAAGAATGGAAAGAGCGTCGGGGACGGCTTGCTTTCTCCCTAATGCTCCCAAACGCTTTGTGCTCTGCTCAGCTTTGCGGTTCGGAACTTGGAACTGCCGTCACCTTCAGTGCGGTTATCTCAGCTCAGAAAACAAAATTTGTTTTAGTATGTATTTGTGTGTTTGTTTTCAAGACTGGCTTACCTCACCATCCTTGGTTAGAGAATAAAATACTTAACACAATTTGTTCTCTGTATTGGTTTTCCTTAAGGCCCTGAGTTTGGAGCAGCCAAAGTGATGATGTTATTGCTCTGCTATCAGGTTTCAAAACATGTGCTCCATTCCCATTTTAAGTTTATTACATTCCTACTTTAAAATTGCAACATTTCTGTTGTCGTTGTCTTCCACATCACACTCTTTTGCCAAAACAGTTTCGCAAGGTATGGGAGGCAGGTTCACCTGGTATCCCTTTAATAGTCATATCACCATGAGTGAACGTAATCTGTTCTGATTCTGCGAATAGCTGGGGCAGTCTTAGCATGTGGACTTACTAATATCTGTCTGCCAAACTGTCTTCCCATGGCAGGGAACAGGAAGAGGTTCCAAGCTGTTTATCTGCCCCATCCCTTAATGTCGGTTCTGAAGACTTCAAATGAAGTTTTATGAATGATTACTTTATTTTTACTCAAAGATTCTTTTTTTTTTTATCTGAACTGGAAAACCCATTTGAAAAAATTCAAGGTGTTCTCCCACATCCTCCACAAAGCTCTTAAATACTGTCTTGTATTTTTTTTTTTTTAATTAAATACTGTGATTTGTTGCTCCCTTCCCTTGAGGGCTCCAGCAGGATGTGCAGAAAATTAATTAGAAATGGCTTTTACTGTTGGTCTGTATGGTCCCCCATGATGACAATATTTATCCTCAGGAAGGGAGTAAAAGTTGCCTGCTCCATTGTTTTGGTTTCTTTCTTTGTTAGTATGTGAGATAATGTCCATTTCATTAGTGAGGGGGGGAAAAAGTCTTTGTATGTTAATTCCTGAAAGGAAAGCTGTTCTTAATACATTAAAATATTTTAACCATTAATATGATAGTTACAATGGGTGAGTCAGTACCGTGAAGTACCTTTTGGCTTTTATCCCAATGGCAGGCTTATGGGGGTGAGTTTTCTTCTTGTTTTGTTGTTTTCTCCATCTTTAGTCTTACTGCAGCAAATAGAGTAAAGCAAGTTGGTGGTTGTTTTTTTTTTGTGATCAAAATTGAAATTTTACCCTAGAAAACTCATCAACCGTAAACTTTTGACCCATCAAGTAGGGTTTTCCTCTCTAAGTAGTTATTTTCTCCATAGTCATAATGATGATGATAATAATAATAAAGATAATAATTATTGAGTTGGATTTGGTTGCTTTTCTAATTGTATGTCAGCTTAGAGCATTCATAAGTTGACCCATGAAACTGTCTGTTGAGTATGGTCAAAATAATTACCTTAGCAAATCAGAGGGACTACTCCAAAGATACTGATAAACCCAGGTGTGCGTGGAGTACAGCATTGGTTTGTCAAGGCTAGCATGGATTGTGTTAATAGGCTGAGGCAGCAGATGCTGGCAAAATGCAGACAAAGTAAAGATTTAGCAAGTGTGATCTGGCTCCCTTCAAGTAGAGGACGGTGGAGGAGGAATACCAGAGTGCTAGAAGATGTGCAGAGGAGGTCATGGGCATTTCATTCCAGTATTAATTATGCACTGCAGCTTTGCTTTATGTAAAGGTGTATAGCAGCTGTGCTGAAAATGCGAAATCTAAAAGGTGTTTGATCAATGATTTCTAGACAGCTAAATGCAATGAAGAATTATCAACTGGTGAATTAATGCTGATAATTTATGTGAAGAATATCTGTGAGTCACTTTCTCAAAGGCTTTCATCTTAGGATACTAACATATAACACACTGGCATACAAAACAGACAGGAATCTCCTGGAAAGAATCCAGTGAAGGGCCACAAAGATAACAGAGGGTCTGGGGCATCTCTCTTATGAGGAGAGGATGAGCAACCTGGGTCTGTTCAGCCTTGAGAAAAGAAGACTCTGAAGGGATCTGATTAATGTATAAATAGCTAAGGTGTGGGAGGCAAGGGGATGAGGGCAGAGTCTTTTCAGCAGTGTGTGGTGATGAGAGGAAATGGCCAGAAACTGAACCATAGGAAGTTCTGCACAAATGTGCATTAAAAACTGCTTCACAGAAAGGGTGATAGAGCACTGGAATGGGCTGCCCAGAGAGGTTGTGGAGTCTCCTTCTCTGGAGAGGTTCAGTGCCCACCTGGATGCTTACCTGTGCAGCCTTGTCTGGGGAGCCCGCTTTGGCAAAGGAGTCAGACTTAATGATTTTGATTTAATTGTGCAGATATATTTAGAAGTATTTGTTTCCAGTTTGAGTGTGAAGTAACCTTTGAACACTGGTTATCACTTTCTACTTTTATTTTTTAATTTTTGACTTGATGGTAATTGTGGTCAAAACTGTTCCATGGCCTCATTTAATCTTGTTTTCTGCTCTTCATGCCTTTTCAGTACATAATGGCTTTTAATCAAGTCGCAGTTAAATAATGCAGACTGGTATGTAGACGTTTTACTTATAAGAGAAACAGTTAGTTTAAAAATAGAGGTTTTAGTTCTTTGTTCAGTGTGACTTACTGATAACTTCCTGATTCTCTTTGTGTGTTTTTGAAGTTGGCAAAAAGTAAGGCTTCAAGTGTTGTCCCCTGCAACCATTTCGAGTCTGGTTATAAATTATTGTATGTTCAGGTTGAACTTATAGCATTTAATTTTAAAATAAATAAATGTATATTTAAGAAAATCACTTCAGAAATTATGTTCTTATGCAGTGATTCCATACTCAAATAAGACTGCTAAGCAGCATGTAGTATGAATTAGTGGTGGAGCGACTAACTTACTGCCTTCATTTAGACATAGAGGGATAAAACTTGCTTGATAAACTTATTTTACCAATGCTCTTTGTGTAAAGAGCTTAATGAAATTATAAAGAAAAAACAAAAGTGAATGTCAGCAGCCCTGATTAAAGTAACACCTTTCCCAGGACCTTTTTGTGTATGTGCGGCCGATGCAGTTCTTTAAGATGTGCAGAAGTTTGTATTTTAATTGTTTTGAATGATAGCTGTTCAGAATACTGTCTGAATAAATGCTATGGTTGTTAAATAAGTAAAGAAAAATTACCATAAGAAAAATAATAGTAGGCTCAAAATCAAGGTGATGAACTTCTATAACTCCACAGGTTACTTCATCTAGGCTTGCTGCCAGACTCCACAGTTGGGTTAGCAGAGACCATTATCTGAAAAACCAAATGGATTTTGATTCTGGTGACTGTTGAAGGCTGTTCAAGGTTTTTCTTCACTTATACTTCAATAAGTCTATAAATTGTATTAACAGTTGTGTTACGTAGAAGACGCTAAGGAAGATTTTAGTTAATGTGGAGAAATCTGTTTTGTATTGAGAAGACTTTAAAGTGTAGTACAGTTCTGTTCCTTCTGCCTTCTCTTTCACAAACTTCTGTCTAAATTCTGTCTTCAGCTTTGAAGCTTCCAACACCATTTTTCTAATCAGCTGGATGTGTTGTTTTTGTTTCACAGCCCGATAACTATCAGCGTTCTTTCCCTCACTGCTTTCTTTTTTCACATACATTGGAAGAAAAGATTCTTGCCCATCGTTAAAGAAATTGGGGGTTGGGGTTTTTTTTTTGTTTGCTTTTTAATTTAGGAAGATCCAAAACTGATAACTGAATCTTCAGGTTTGAGTCCCTTGATGAAGCCCTTTTACAGAAGAGTATTTAAGAATATATTTAGGAATATTTATGAGTAACATTTTGTAGAAAAGAACGTATGTCCTTTTTTTTCTGGTATTTGCAAGATCATCTCTACTTTCATGTCATGTAATAATAAATTAGTCTCACAGCAGTTTTGTAACAGTATTACATACATATATTTTTTTTTTTAAACAAGCACCCAGGGAAGGTTGAATTCTTTAGGTTCTTTTAAGCAGTAGTCTAGTAGTGTTTCTTATGTGTTTGTTTACTTTTTCTATTCATTTCTATTACACTTTTTTCCTGTTTTTTACCTGATTTAAGAAGAATCTGCTCTTCTGCTCTGGTACCTGTCTTATGAGTTTTATTCTCCCACTGCCAAGACCATAGCGGACTGGGAAGATATTATGAATGTGGTCCGAACTGTGTTTGAATATCAGCCAGTGTATGGGAAAAGCCTGGGTTAGTTTGTAAGTGCACAACACAGAGAGATCAGAAATCACTGCCTGTGATTTACATCATAATCAACCTTTTTCTGCCTTCAACTAATTGCTTTTGCAAACAAGTACTTGTTTAAAATTTTGTTCAGTCTCAATAGGGCAGTTCTTAAATTCATATCTTTTTCCTTATGCCTTATGTATACAAGTAAAAAAATTAATAACCGAACAGATAAAGATTTGACTACCCTGTGTGTTTGTTTGAAAGTGATTTCCATTATTGTAGATGACCATTTTGAAAGCAGTACTAAAAGGTGACGACTGCTACTTCCGTCACTTCAATTTCATCCCTCTGTTATTACTTAAACACTTGTGATTTGCTTATGCATATTCAGTTATTGAATAAAATACTCTTGACTACAGATTGACATAGACAAGCTCTGCCTGTTGTCATCATCCCCTCCATTAGTGTTGAACCATTTACCCATGTTCTCCCCCCCCCCCCCTTCTAAAATCTCCCATTGGTGTTGAACCATTTACCTATGAGTTGGTTTTCAAAAAACTCATTTGAATGGTGAGAAGAATTTATTTTATTTCCTTACTTTAAATAGTTTGGTAGTGTTTTGTCAAATGCTTCTGATGTTTATTCCTAAGCAAGGCTCTGCACTGCATTGCAAAGCTGGAAAGAGCAGACGTAACACCAAACTGGAATTGTTTTGTTTTTTCCTCCTTGAAAATAATGCCAATAGAGCCTTGTAGAATTAGCATCTATAGTCTTCCAAGCTACAGGTGAAAACATGGTCAATTTTAATCAACAGAAGCATATTTCTTTGCTAGACTTTGAAAACCCTTTTAAATGTAACTGAATTTGAAAGAGAGTACAGTCTAGTTACATTGAATGATTTATTAGGTTTGAAAGCAGTGAGGCTTTCATACTATTTATGTGTTGAGGAAGGTGGTTAATTAGTGGTGTCTCTACTTAAGTGGATAAAAGAATTACTGGACTTCAGTCCAGGAAAAGTTATTTCCTTAGGATACATTGGCAGGGTGCAGCAGAAGGGAAATTAGTACAGGGAAATAGGTAATACTTGTTGGAGTATATCTCATTGGGGGGGGGGGGGGGGGGGGGGCAAAAAAAAACTGAAGACTGTTCACAAGCTTTTTTTTTTTACAAGTTTTGCTTATGATATCTGTTTGTAACTTCTCTCTACTCTCAAGTGCTTTGGTTTTTCATCAGTAAGCAGATCAGTATCTTCTAACTTCAGATATGTATCAAAAAATGTCACATCTTAATTGGCTGCCGTGTTGTATTTGAAATTCTAAAAAGGAATAAGTACAAAGAATACATTCTGGAGTTCTCTCCCCTGTGCTTGGAATAATAACATTGCAGCGCTGGGGACATCCACTGTTATATAAGGAGAACTTTTCAGAATTGGAGTGTTGGAAATTGAGGCTTATTGAAAATACAGCTTCCTTCTTTCACCATGCAAATGGTAGTGGTTCCTTAACTATTGGCTGCTGTTAGGCCTCACAACTTAGACTGTGTTTGCAGCAATCTTTGGATGTGCTTTGCATGTCTGAGAAGCAGCAGGCTCATCCATGCTCTGGAAAACTAGCTCTTGGTAAATTTTTGGTAACTTAAGGTGATTTGACTGTGTTGTGTTACGAATATTAATATGGCTGTTTCTTTCGAGTGAATGTTTTTTATTTCTATTTATCTTTCAAAATAGATACACTTTTAAATGAAGTAACTATACAGGTAAGCATTCCTGCATGAAAGCTTCCAATGCTGATTTGTCCTTAAGCTGTACTCTCCAAAAGGTAGTTTTGTTGGTTATATTTTTCGTTTTGTTTTTTTTTTCCCTGGAGGCTGACACTACTCTGTGTAGGCTATTGAACTCGGGCAAACATGTTGTTGCTTTCTCAATTGAGAAAAGTGATTAACCAGAATTATTATTATTTCCACTAGTTCATTCTTGTCTTTCTTTCCTTATACACAGAGCATAAAGTAATCATAGTGGGGCTTGATAATGCTGGAAAGACGACCATTCTTTACCAGTTGTAAGTATGCAAACTATTGGTGGGCTGTATTGGTGGTAGGTAGGTGGCTGGACTGGATGACCTTAGGAATCTTTTCCAATGATTCCTTAATGATGCTATCATTCAGATTTGTTATTCTGCTTACATTTTAGTTTTTATCACTAATTTAATATTGAAGATTCAGTTTTGCAACCTAGCAGAATCCCTGGGGCTGTGCTAAATCACAGTTTGTACATGAATGGCATTAGTTCTAAACATGCTTGGTTTTAGTATTGACATGTACCGTGAAGGAACTGCAGTGTTTTAACACTGAATTGTAAATGAATTATTCACTAATTATTAAAATCGTATATGCAAACAACCTGCAAATTCCCTTGTTATGAAAGCCTATTTTTATTACTAAGAATTGAAATAAAGATCCTGTGACCAAGAAATGTGGAGAACTTGATTTTTAAATTAATGAGAATTGTAGCCACCCTGCATAATCCGTAAATGTTTCCAAATGTTTCCTGCATGCAGTGTCTAAGACTCATGATGGAAGCTTTCCTAATAATAGTATTTCATCTCACTTGGGTACTACCACAAACTTTTTCAATAGTTTCAATGCACTGTGTTGTATCACTCCCAAATCTTGCCACCCTTGCAGGAATATCTGTGATAAATCTGAGGATATTGACAAGAATCTGGTTACTGTTGTAATTGCAGATAAGGGAAAGTGCATAATGAATTTGCTATCCATTTGTTTAGATATGAAGGCACCGGAGGATACCTTTAAAAGATAAAACAAAAGAAGCCTCTTCCTATGTACTTTGCCAAAGCTTGGAGATAGAACTGAGAAATTTTCAGCTAAGAAACCAGGGGATCCTGGTGTGATTTGGTCTGAGGCCAGGTTGCAAAGTTGAGTGCTCTGATTACGCTGTATTTTGATTTGTATTTTGCACAATTGAATGTTCTTTTTATCTGTGATCTTCAGAATCACAACTTCTTCTCCTTTAGAAACATGCATTTGAAGAATCCAGTAGTGTCTTTTTAATGAGAGAGCCCTGTTAAATTGCAGATTCTATCTGCATTTGTTATAAGGCTTTTACAGAATCACACAGAATCACAGAATCATCAAGGTTGGAAAAGACCTAAAAGATCATCCAGTCCAACCATCACCAATACTCCCCAGCTAAATCCTATCCCTCAACACAACATCCAAACGTCTCTTGAACACATCCATGTTCGGTGACTCCACCACCTCCTTGGGCAGTGCATTCCAATGCACTTTAACATTTAACATGTTTACTTTCCATTGCTGGTATCTGTAGTGTGATACAAAAACAAGACAACAATTTTGCCAACCATAGTTGGCAAACTAAATTAATTTAACTAATCTTTTTACTTCACTACCTTAAGAATGTGAATGTGTAACTTCAAAAATTCCTCATCTTTCAACTTCTTTATTGAAGCTAGAAATGCTTCTGCAACATATCTTTTGTTATTGACAAGTCTTGTGAATTTTATTGACTGGTCTTTATGATTTGCTATTCTTTCCTTTAGCTTAATGAACGAAGTGGTTCATACTTCTCCAACCATAGGAAGCAATGTGGAAGAAATAGTAGTGAAAAACACCCATTTCTTAATGTGGGATATCGGAGGGCAAGAATCGTTAAGGTCGTCATGGAACACCTACTATTCAAACACAGAGGTATGAAAAGCTTCTTTGAAATATGCAGATTCGGTAAATTGTTTTTTTTTTTAAAACTAGGAATACTGATAGTTTTTGTGAAGTTTGTAGCTGTATTGTTTTTATCTTTTAAGAAGGAACAAATCCCCAAACCATAACGTGTTTCTGAAGTGAAGCCAATTTCCTCATAATATTTTATGCATCTGCTTTAAAGTAATGTTTGATCTTTGCTAGAAAATGTGAAGCTAGACTATTTTTCTAGGCAATATAATGACATTAAATAAAATTAAAAATTAAATTGAGGTCTTTAGTGTTCTTTTTAAGTGGATTATAAAGCAAATCCTGCTATGTACTTTACAAATTCAGTGAGGTTTGCAGTAGTTAATCTAAATTCTGTACATCCAGTCTGAAAAGCTTTTGAGGTAATAATAATTAAGATAATAAGCAAAACTCTTCTCTAGGTAACAGTATTTAAAAAGTTCATCAGCTTATGGCTTTTATTCAAAGGAAAGGAGATCCTAGCTGTGTAGAAGTTATAAGGTACTGGTAATGCACCATGGTTTAAAAGAACTTACCAATGGTCAAAATGTTACGAATGCAATATGTACTTCAAATCTCTGTAGTCTCATTTTGAAGTTTGTACCCTGATGTAAAGGACACCAGACCTAATTTCTACTAAAATAGAGATGTATCTACCTTTAAAGTAGAATAGGTGTTATTAACTGTCAAAACATTCCATCCTTCTGAAAAGGTTTGGGTATTTTTGTTTTTTTCCTTATCACCCTCTTTCAGTGACCCAGCTCAGATGTCCAGAAACTTTTTATCTGACTTTATTGCTTTTGGTTTTATCTGGTAAAGTATGTGTAGACAGAAACACATGGGGTGAAGAAACTTCTACCAGCAATATTTGGTACAGTAAATTATTTACTTTTGTTCATTGAATATGTTTGGTTTTGGGATTTGATATGAATGTCTTAGTTCTTTTTTAATCCTCTTGGACATAATCTTTGTTGTATTTGGTCTACTAAGTATGTGAAATCCAACGCTTTCTAGTATTTGGAAAGAACTCCATGTTGAAGCTTTGTCTGCTAGAAACTGCTGTAAAAGAAGAGGGTCTGTTTGGTATGCTAGTCCTAGCAACCCTGTAATGAATAATTCCTTACTGTTCTTCATCATCTGCTAGACACTTCAAAGTTATATCAGCTTTAAATTGATTGAGTTTTTCATACTTTATAGTCATTTTCAGTGGGCAATGAGCCTTAATTTTATAAGACACAGTGATTTGGAGCATGTGTTGGAGCATTAAAATGGTGACTTTTTTTTTGTTACTAACTAAATTTTTTTTTGTTACTAGCTCACATGCAGTTTTTGTATCTCTTTCCTCTTTCCTTACCTAAAATTGAAACAATCTAAATAAAAAATTCTGGATTGATGGGGGGGGAGCACAAATTTTCACTACATACTTGTTCCACTTAGTTTCAGCTTAATATGGCTACTTTCTGCAGTTTGTTTCTAAGAATCAGGTCAGATTATTACACAGATGTTAACTGGCTTACAGGTACAGGATTTGGGGTGAGAGAGAGCTCTCATAGTTAGGTTATTCTTATTAATAAAAAAAAAAGAAAGAAAAGAGAAATAGTAAAAGAGATTCAGAAAGCATTTCCAGTGGAAGAGCTGGGTAGAAGAGTGATGAAGACTCTCACATTTGTCATCTGTTGGGTTTCCTCTCCAGTACAGTGTGTGTTCCATCTTAATGTTTGATTTAAAGATGCTTTGTAATCTTAATCAGACCCTTCATTCTTGATCTTCCTACTTGTTTTTCCAAACTGTGATGCTGTTTGTGCTGCTTGGTGCAACAGTCCAGGCAGGGCAAGAGTTGAACACTGAACTGTGTGTGGATACTGTTGCATAATGTATGCAAGACATTTAAGAGAACATTACTGACTGTCACATTGTCTTTTTTCCTCTATTATAAGGCTGTGAACTGGAAGGTACAGAAAAAGTGAGTTTAAAGAGTAATTTTCATACTCATGAGAATTGCTTCCCATGGGAGATCTTGGGTATAGCAGTGTTTCAGGATGTGCCTGGCCATGTGAATGCCTGGCAGGAGTAAAAAGGGTAAAATCACTGCCATAGATGTCTCTGAGTTCCTAACTACAAGGGTGTTAAGTTATAAGAAGCCAACTTAACATGGTTAAGGTGCTGTGCAATAACACAATGCAAAACCCTACAGGTAAATAGCTTTCTGAGGTCTGTTGTACAATTCTGAAATAACTTTTTTTTTTTTAACTCATGTGAGTTACATGGTGGTGAATTGCTAAAAGTACTTCTTTCAAAATACGGAAATTTTATTTGTTTTTCTGAGCATGCCAGTAGTAGTGGGCAGGAATAGCTGTTTTCACTGATAAATGTGTAGCAGGTTTATCATCCAGATCGTGTGATCCATGATCTTTAGGATCCATCATCTACTTTTGGTACCTACGCCACTATTTTGCTTATGATGCGGGCACTGAAAATCCAACTAGAAGACTTAACTGCAGTACACAGAAGTAGATTTTAATGGCAGTGCTGAAATGTAGTCAGTCTTTGTGTATGATTCCTATGGCTCTAATGAAAGATTGTAACAGTGAACCTCTTGTTCTATTTTCTAGCATGTTCAGAAAGTCCATTTCTGTCTCATGTAGAACGGCCTGTGGTAATTGCAGAATGGCCAGGGTTGGAAGGGGATCTCAAGGATCAATGAATCTCCAACACCCCGGCCACATGCAGGGCCACCAACATCCCCTTTTAATGCTAGACCAGGCTGCCCGGGGCCCCATCCAGTCTGGCCTTGAACACCTCCATGGATGGGGCATCCACAACCTCTTTGGGCAGCCTGTTCCAGTACCTCACCGCTCTCTCTGTAAAGAATTTCCCCCTGATGTCCAACCTAAATCTCCCTTCCCTCAACGTAAAACCATCTCCCCTCGTCCTGCAGTTAATGGTCTCTTGAAAATATGATTTCTATAACTTATACTTTGTACTTGTGTTTTATGCTATTTTTTTCCTTAGTTCATCATTCTCGTTGTTGACAGCATTGACAGAGAGCGACTTTCTATTACAAAAGAAGAACTTTATAGAATGCTGGCTCATGAGGTAAGCTAGGGATTGGGATAGTTGTTCTCTTTTGTGATGAACAATCTAATAGCATTACATGCTTTCTATGTTAATGAAAATTAAACTGACAGAAAAATTTAGCTTTTATGTGCGTGCCTGTTGGGCATGGTTTAAAACTGTATGTTAAACATAAATAGAAAAACTATAATGAAGCACTCTTCTAGTGTAACTGTAGTCAAATCAGCTTTTACTTGATTATAATTAAATCACTCTTTACTTTGTAAATCTTGAACTTGTGTAGTTTTAGTTATTTCATATTAGTGTCACTGGCTATTATTGTTCTCTACTACTTTTTTAGTTAATGGTGAAAATTAAAAAATAAACATATGGACAATTTGATTTCTCTTGTTTTAATTCTGTTTCTTAAAATTAAGTACCATATACAATACTATGGGAGCATTCCTTTCAGTTTTCTTCTGAATTATTTTATAATTATGCTTTATGTTATACTGGGGTCTCTGTTTAGGAATATATTGGATTAGGCAAAGTACATTAAAACCTTCTGTAATCACACTGAAGCTGACTTAGGGTTGTTTTGAATCTTAAGTATCTTTTTACGGAAAAAGGATTTGGTACAGTGCAAAGGAACAATTCTGGAACAAGTGTTTCAGATAAACTTGGAAGTAAAAAATCTTCCATGTAGTTTGAATCTGGTACAAGGAGTAAATATTTTAGCTAAAAAGGTGGAAAGATGGCTTTTTTGGTAAAACTTAAATTGTAATTCACTAGTTACTAGCGTTGTAAGGTCTCAGATTGTGATCTGTCATCTCCTGAAAATTATTAGTAGGACTTGACTGTAATGAAGTTGACTTGTAATAGTCAATTTTCATCTTTAGGTGACGTTTTTTGTTTTTCTGTTGGTGGAAAAATTATCTTGAAACTTTAAGACGTATCTAGGTATGGTAAACACTTGTAATTGATGCTACCAGCTGCCTGCATATTATGTTATTTTTCCCTTCTTCGTACCTAAACCCAAGCATCCGAGCTCTTGTTTCATTACTTTGTGGAATCCTAATTTCCATACCGGAAGCAAACAATTTTGTATTAACTTCTTTGTTTTTGTTTGTTTTTTTTCTCCTAGAACTGCAGCAGCATTATTAGAGCTCTCCTTTTGAAACAGTAGAATTTTGAAAGTAGTTAACTTAGTTTTTTAAGTTATTACTTTTTGTTTACCAGCACAGAACCTGTTTAATAAAGTGGAAACTAATTTCAAGGAAATTATATCTAGCAGGCTTTTCTATTTGAATAGCATATGATATAGATTTTGGAGTGTTTATCTGGTGATAATTCCGTTGTCTGGATGATGTGGAGCTCTGCAAAATATGTTACAAGACTTCATTTCATTAACATATGGACAAAACCAAAAGGATAGTAATATTACACATACACTGTGCTGGAAGATACCTCAAAATAAATTGTTTTCTTCAGTAGTAATGTAATCAATTTCTAATGCAGTAAGCCTGTTGTAAACAATATGTTACTATGTAACTGTAGCTTGAATGCAGTTTTTCTGAGAAATGCAGTTAACACTATAACTTATTAGTATAACAATTGTGTATATTTTGAATTACTTTTTAGGATTTACGGAAGGCTGCAGTTCTCATCTTTGCAAACAAGCAGGACATGAAAGGTTGCATGACAGCTGCTGAGATATCTACGTACCTCACCCTTAGCTCCATAAAGGATCACCCATGGCACATTCAATCTTGTTGTGCTTTGACAGGAGAAGGGTAAATTTTTACTATTTAAGCACATAATATATGTGATAAAAGGGGTCACTCATTTTTTTCATCTTGATTTTTAAAGCAGTTTACTAACATTTAATACTTAGAGTTTTTTCAGCTGCATTGTACAGTCTTTAAAACTGTAGGATCTTGTGGCATCACAAATATGAAATACAACTGAGTATTGGGGAGTGGGAAGATATTTCTCAATTCTAGCATGAAGTATTTTCTAATGTTGTGGAGATATATTGTAAAGTGATTGGCAACTTTCATTTGTAGGATGGGGTGGACTAGTAAGAATTGACTCTTTTTAATTGAATCTTTGGATTGTATTGTTTCATTCTGAGAGTTAACTCTGCTTACTTCCTGTTTTGCCAAGGTCAGTTCTGAACTCTTAACGTACACAGTTAGATCTTTGAACAAGCTGCTGTTCGGGAAAAGAGAAATTATTGGGCATCAGTTTAGAACCGTTGATCACCCACACTTATAAAAAATAATAAATCAAAATGAATAATAAGGATTTCGTGGACTGTGACAGTAGTGGTGCCAACTCATTTAAAAAAAAAATTCACAGTACACTAACTGGAATTCTCAGAATCTGGGAGAGATCTAATCTAGGGATACATCTAGAGATGCAAATTGAGTGAGAAGGAAGGTTAGATCCCATGCAATCCTAGTGTTCAATAAAAACTTACCGTTCTGTATGGAGCTGTTGAATTCTTAATACACTGCCTTTTCTTGAACCAGTTCAGTCTGAGTAACCTACCCTTTGTCGTTTACTCCTAGTCTGAAAAGTCTGTAGTGTTCAAGGAGGCAGTTTCTCATTGTATGGTTCTGTATTGCTAAGTAAATGAAGAGTAGCATGTTTTAGCTGTAGAAGAAAATAACTGAGACGGTGTTAAGTCTGCATAAAAAAGCATGCTTGTTCAACTTTTTATTGTTAAAGCCTAGGTTGGCTTAGCTTAATTTATTCAGTTTATAATTCCAATTTGAGTTGATTTATTTTTAGTAGTTTATTTTAAGAACACTTTTAAGATGTTGGAACAAAACTAGTACCAATATAGTTTGTCTATCTTTCAGGTTATGCCAAGGCTTGGAGTGGATGACCTCCCGCATTGGAGTGAGATAGTTGTTTTGTTTGTTTTTCAAAGGAAGAGACTTCTATTTATCCTGTGAACATGTACATTTTTCTGTACTTCTGGCTGCTGAGCCAGTGACCATGTTTAATTTATATCAGCCAATCTCCAAACTGTACTTGAATCAAGTGCAGTTGAACTGAAACAAAGTATTTTCTTAACATTTTTTAATACACTAATCTTCAACTGGATGCACATATGTGAATCTGTTTTTAAACATTTAAATTCCTCTGACTATGTATTCTAACTTTTTCAATGATAGCTTTTTAAAATCTGTTTTGTCATTGCCAATATTTCATACTTCTTTCTAAAAAAGTTTCTATAACTTACTAACATAAATCTAGATATTTTGTTTAATAATGGCAGAAGTAGCTAGTAGGTTGACTTTACTCTGGCATAGTTTTTAGTCTCCAAAGTTGGGCTGCTTGGAACATCAGTGGAGTTCTACCCAGCACAGTAGTTAATAGATATTAATGCCAAATTTTAAATGCTGAAGGAGTTAGTTATAGTTAAGGCGGCTCTTAACCTCGTATATAGTTTAATTTCTGCCTTAAAAGAAATCTGTTATTCTCATTTTGTCTGATGAGTCGTTGTAGATTATGATTCTTTTTTGTTTACCTGAAAATAGATCTTTGCACAGTTAAAAAGTTTTTTTTATTGTGTTGATTCATTCATTTAGACCTTGAAAACCTCTTTTTTGTTTATTTGTTTTTTTTGTTGTTGTTTAAATAAACCTCTTGATAATTGTATTTGGAACCATGGCAGTCAGTTTTATGTGTAGACTTGCTGTAATCTGTTAACATTTTAAATACTGTATATACATGAGTCTTACCTTTTTGGTGAGAGTTTTCCAAATGAATGTATAATCAAAAGGGAAGCCAGACTTATAAACAGAACAAAATCATGGTGCTGTATCTATGGACTTCACAATGAAGCTTATCTTGACCTTTATGTGAATGTTTTCAGTTTTCATTGCACAGAAAGTATATTGCCTTATTTTTTTTATTCTTATTTTTCAGAGTGGAGAACTAATTCTATACTCTGTGATACTTAGGAACTGGAAGTTTAAAAAGTAGAGAGCTTCCAATTAAAAAACAGGTGGCAAAAGGTTGGGCTTAATAACTCTTAATTCAACTTGAAGGTGATAGAATTAGATCTGTAAAGAGAATTTGAAACAACAGAGTAAACTAATTGAGCATGTTAGGTACAAACAAAGCCCAAACCCAGAGGGGAGAAAAAGAAAAGAACAAAACTAGGCTCTCAATTACTAGTGCAATCCCACTAGCAATGGGATACATAATCTACATAAATGCTTGGCAGGCTTCCAGAGGAGATGTTCTGTACTTATGCATGCCTGAACACTACTTGGAGCTTGGTCATTAGAAACATTTCACTAATTGGCTGGAGTTCTTTAATGATAAAATGGTTTTGATAAATTCAAGCACAGTAACTTTTAAAAAAAAAAAAAGAAAAAGTTTTAAGATTTGTAAATTTTCAATTTAGTTCCATTTATATTTGAACAAAACCTTAAGAAATTTTAAAAATACCATCAAATACATTGTGCTAAAAGGAGACAAAGAATACATCTGGAATTGGTGATTGGTTGAACCAAGTTATGTATTAGTGCTGGCTAGCAAAAGTCACATTTGAGAGAGACTGTCTGTCAAGTCAAAATGCTGAGAAAATAACATAGGCCAAAACTATACTTAAAATAGAAGACAAGTTAAAGATCTGATGCTAAAGCTTCTTGCTGTGGAGTTCATGCAAACTGTTCAAATTCATGAAAGTAATTTTTGTCTTTAAATTATAAATGAAAAAATAAACAATACTGTGAATGGGTTTCTTGTTTGGTGACTTGATTTCCATTTGTAATTCAAATTTATTTTCAGTATTATATTTGTATAATTTAGGATGTAATCCTGTATATTTAGCTATTCACGGCTGGTTCTTCCTTATTAGGATTTATTTTAAAGAAGTTTTAATTCCTTATCACTTCTTACAGACCTTTGAATACCTTTACAGGGAAAGTAATTTTTGATGATAGCAGTGACTTTTACCAGTTTTCTTTTTAGTTTATTAGAACAGTTTTCCATTTGTGATATCCACTTGTCAACAGTATTGCTGCTTTTTGATGTGGAATTTGAGTTGGTATTCTTCATCACTTTCTGAGCCTAAAATGCTGTCTACAAAGATAAATTGTAATTTAAAAAGAAAAATGAATTCTAATAAGATGCTTGCAATCTGTAGTGACTAAACAATATGGTAGAGAATGGAAGGAAAAGTGTTTCCACCTCAGCCGCAGAAGACCCAGTGAGCATCCTAAATGGCACAAAAAGGAAATACAAAGCTTCCTATAAAACTTATTTAATGTCTACACGTAGATGAACAAATGTATGCAGTTTTTCACAGAATCATGCAGTGGTTGAGGCTGTAAAGGATGTATGCAGGACATGTAATCCAAGTTCCTGCCATTTAGAGGACCACCTGAAGCAGGATGCTGGGACCACATCCCTGTGACTTCTGAAGATCTCCAAGGACTGAGACTCTTACCATCTTTCTGGGCAACCTCTATCAGTGCTGCTGGGGTATTTTGCCTAACATAGCCATGAATAATTTTAGCCTTGTTAGCATCAACAAGCTTTTGGAGAAAAAAATGTCAGTGTCAATAAAGCTGCAGCATTCTAAAGCAGCCCACTTTAAATTTGATTTTAACTGAACCGCTTATCCATTTTAAAACCAAAATTCCGCTGTCAAACTGGTGCCCTTCCTCCCAAGTTCAGTTATGGTCTGTGTTCATTGGCTCTGGTCCTGCCACTGGGTACCACTGACAGGACTGGCTTTGTCCTCTTTGCACAAATACTTGAGGTATTTTTCCACGTCAGTGAGGTCCTATTTGAGCCTCCTCTGGGCTGAATAGTCCCAGTGTGTCCTCACAGGAGAGATGTTCCAGTTGCTTGACCATCTTGGTGTCCCTACACAGGACTCTGTCCATTATGTCCAGGTCTGTCCAATGTGACCTGAATTTGTTTTCAGACGGCTGGAGTCTGAATTAGCTTTCATAGGCACAAGTTCTCCTCTGACAGAACGTGGCTTCTTATGATTACTGAGTGTATGAAGTAGAAAGGTCCTAAATGTATATTATTTCCTGAAGCGTAGCCTGCCTGGCTAAATTAGTGCTCGGTATCTGTGTCACAGTCCCCTTTGATACCCATCAGCACTGGCAGTTTCTGATTGTCTTTTTCTAATTTTTTCTGCATAGTATTTAAAACTTGCCATCCAGCACAGATTATTTTTTTTCTTCTGGAATGTGTGCTGTCCAAGAGCTCACAGTGACTTATACAGCTGCCATAACTGGGTTGACACAGTGCCTACATGCAGTTGTGATCCCTGTTGAAGTTTCATTCTCGCTCTTTTCATCAAATTGTTTATTTTTGGAAATTTCCTGCTGGTCAAGAGCTTTGATATTCTCAAAATAGCATTGTTTTTCTCTCCACTTGTTTAAACTGCACGTGATAATGGGAAGAAAATATGGCCAGAGCTATGAAAAATATTATTGGCAAAATAAAATTAATTGAAGAGTTGTTCCTTAATTTTTTTTTTTAAGGGGAGCATTTTGCCTTCTATTCTTTCCCTGGGGCAGAATCAGGGCCAGCATCTATTACAAATGCAGCCACTTCATGGAACATCTTGGTTGGGCACCTGCTTCCTTTTCTCCCAGAAAAAGAGTTGCAGCTTTGATCCCGAAGAGACTCTCCCATTGGTTCAGCTATGGGAATACGGGCCTGTGTTTGTTTTATTGAAGGGTGTTTGTTTTAATGTTCCCCTTCAAAGGAAAACAAATGCAAATGGAAGAGCAGAAAAAGAGCTTGCTTGGATTATTATGCGTGCATTCGTGTGACTGCACCTAGCATTCTGCTGCTTTTACTCTTTCCTGTTAAATTTTTTGATGTTGAATATTTTTATATTTTGCTTTTGCTAAGGTAGGCATGTTGTCTGCACAGGTTCTGGGTGGGGTGTTGGTTCCAAGGTTCTGCCCTGCTTGCCATGCAGGAATGAGGATGAGGCTCTGAAAAAGTTGGTGCTGCATTATGATTGGTAGATTAGGTACTGAGTGAAGTATTTTTAATATCAGGTGCAGTACAAAGATGTTTTTTCTAACTTTCTCAGTTTCTGGGACCACATATATTGATCCTTTATTTCTGTGTTTGCTGTTGATAATTATACACAGTTGATAGCAGTGTATGTCTGACTCTTGACGTATCCAGGAAAATCAAAAAGCTTCTTATATAGCCAAGTAACTCTAAATATGCATATCTTTATTAAAGTGAGGTTTAAATTATCACCTCAATGTTTTTGTTGTGTTTAACAGAATTTTACTCTAGAAATAGTTATGATTAACTCAGTAATTCTGGATTGGGCTTCATACTTCCTCTGTATTTCTGTGAAGGCAGTCTGCCGTTCCTCTTGTACATCAGTGTGAGTCCTCTAGATGGCAGGAGAAGATCGGTGTAACCACGCCAAAGCCTCGCTAGTTCATGCGCTTCAGTGTGGGCATGAGGGATTTTGAGAGTTCCTCGTCAGAACGGAGTGGTTGTGCAACAGCGCAGTCGTGGGAACCGTGCTTAGCTACAGCGGAGAACGCGCAGAGGAGAGCAAAGTTGAATCGCTCCTTCTGTTGCAAAGCTTTCCGCAAGTTCTGAAGAGTTTTGAAACTCTGTTCTGTGGCTTAAAGCCATTTTGTCTCTTGTCTATCATTAAAAACACTGCATTCTTGACATTTTCTTGTACCTCCATGTGAGAATAAAGACATTCAAAAATCAAATATGAGTCTCAAGGTGGTACTTCATTTTTATAATAACATCTGCATGCTGCTCCTGACTTGCACTATTTTTCTGAACTTTGATATTTGTTCCTCTGTGGCTCTACAAAGTTGCAAAATTACTACTCAGAAATTGCAGGGCAGATGGTAGTGGTTGACAGTGCTTTGCATCTGTCACGTTTGAACCTTCAGTTCTACTTCTGAAATTATGTAGATACTTAGCTGTGGGCGGCCACAATGAAAAGTCCGTATACTTTCCCAGAGGCTTAAGGCATGTGAAGGCTAAAATGAAGCTCTATGGCAGTTTTGTTGCCACTGTTAGTGGTGAGTAGAGTAACAGTGGTCTCAAGGTGCAGTACCACCAACAATGTCTCACTGTCCACGTTTCTTTTGTAGCAAATGCAATGCATACCTCCTGTGAAATGGTACTCCTTGCTATTCTGTACTACTGGTGCTAAGTGATTCAGTATCTATCAGTATTTTCAATGCTCAAACAATTCAGAGAACTAAGGAATGTGGGGTGGTACCAAACGTTGCAAGGTTCATGAATATATGTGTGAAGCATCTGAGGCACATTTGTGCCTACAATAAATTTCCTCTGAAATTCAGTTGGGGCTAGAAGAGAAACTGGAACAAAGATTAAAGCGTAGTGCTGAAATAGTGCTGCTTCTTGAGGAAAGGTTGAAATGGAACAAGGAAATACAGCATGATGACATGTCATGCTATCAGTTCTCCAGTGGATTTATAGTTTGGAAAGCTGTATGCATTTGTTTTAGATTTGATAAATCAGAATCAAAGGTGTCCTTAACAAAACAGCATGCCAGCATCTACCAGTGTGTCTTATGATGACTTTAGGCTGAGGACCATGGAATTTATATGAGGCTTTGTTGCCAGTATAAATTCTTAACATGTATTCACAGTCATGAGGCAGCAAAATGGGGATCTTCACCTAAGCTGCTTGTTTAAAGTAAATGTGAAATGGTGGAAAACTTTTTTCTTTTTTTTTTTTTAGCCAGCAGTTCAGATACAGAAAAGAACTCCCTGGCTAAACTAGAGAAGGCAAGAATGCACTGCATCCTGCCATCTAGCATCCCTCTGCTTGGCACCCAGAACTGCCTTTTCTCTGACTGTTGATTAATGAAATCTAGCTAATCTCAAAGCGATTGTTCTGAGCTCATTTGCACTTCATGGGTTACTATTTCTATTTTAGGCCTGAAGAAAAATTTAAATAAAATCATGTCAGTTTGTTCCAAATTTATATATATATGTATTTCTAATGATACTTTTGGAGAGAGTGCAAATAAATTGCAATGTTAATTAGAGTAAAATAGTGAAATTACTTTTCTACTGTCCCTACTATACCTTTCCTCCATGATCTTGTAGAGGCTGGTATCATTGTATTTAATCAAAGAACTGTATTCAATCCTCAGCTATGCTGCACATGGACAGAATTTAAAATCATTTCCTGTAAAGTACTTTGCAGTCTGTGCAAGAGGAAAAAGAATCTTGTATGAATGCAAATGGAAAGGTATAATTTTTTCTTTTATATTTTATGATCTCATATTTCTACATATTTCCTTCTATACAGGTTATTACTATTTGCAAGAGTATTGCCTAGTACTTGGTGTTTGTACTTGTGTCTACCAAGAAAAAGAATCTCAGGATACAACTTTCAAAAACAACATTGCTAAAACTGATAATTACTTCAGGAAAATCTTGGTTCTTGACACTGGTAAAAATCTTCTGTGACAGAAAAATAAAACTATTTTCTATACAAACAGAACTCAAATTTCTGGTTTGGGGCCTTCTTTTTGATTGCATTCACTAAGAAACGTTCTCACTGAAACATTTGCTTGCTTGTTCTTTTTTCCCCTCAGCTATTCCCACAGCAGCTCTTTCCAATCTGTAGCCAGCAAAAGGTTCATCCCTTTAGCCAGATTAAAAAAAGGAACTGCTGTCAGATCATGCGCTTGGCCGTTTGGTATCCTGATATTTTGTTCTGAAAAGTTCCTTTGGCCGAACTTTAAAATTTGACAGCAAAAAATCTTCAACCACAATTACTTTCCCCATCAAACAATTACTATTGAACTCTGTTCCTTTCCAAGATGAATACAAACTCAAAATATTTTCCTGTTGCTTTTTTTTTCAGTGAATTGGAAGACAGCAGCTACTTAATAGAATCAATTTTTGCTTTAGTAGAAAATGTAATACTCTTCTGCTCTAGAAGAAAATTGGGAAGCAATTACTGCAGAATTAAATCCTGTGTTTTCATGATAATAAACACACTATATAAAGCATCTGGGGACTCGGAGTAGGGGTATGTATCCAGCAGTGTTCCTTCCTTATAGGGCTGCCTAATTAGGAGGTAATTAACAGAATATTAGACTGTTTGCAATTCCATACACTTATTCTCAGTAAGTGTTATAGAAAGTTTATTTTGCTTCCTATGACTCTTTTTGCTTTGCTTTCTAGTTGCAATGAAAATGAGATCTTATTTTGACATCAGTGGTGTGTATCTGGATAATAAACAAAGTCAGCATCTTTTAAATTCAGCTGCTGGTCTGATTATTTCTTATGTGCAGTCAAGAGTGCACAGTCAATATTTCATAAATATTTCAAAACAAACAAACAAAAAAAACGAAATTATAAATGAGTTAAAAAAAAAGAAGGATATACTCTAATTCTCAGGTCAGGCTATTTCTGTCTTATGAATCTGTCTAGTTTCTGCTGTGTGACTGATTTAGAAACTTCTTGGGAGTAGAAGGCACTTGAATTGTTTGGGTTTTTTGGATCGTGCTGAACATGTAATAGATGAGGGGCCCATATGTGACCCATTGGCTTAACGTTCCAACCTTTTTCTCTTTGAATGTTGTTCTATTGATTTAACTCTTTTTTCTTTTTCTTTTTCTTTTTCTTTTTCTTTTTCTTTTTCTTTTTCTTTTTCTTTTTCTTTTTCTTTTTC
>JAPSGF010000005.1:13744413-13920638 GCA_035772895.1 Perdix hodgsoniae | reverse complement strand
CCCCCCAGGAAGGGTCAGATCCCATGACTTCCGTCATGTACAGGGATGGGTACATGGAGCTGGAGCATCAACACTTTAGTTCCAGTACACCACGTGATGTTTTGATGTAGAATACTGAAAACCAAAAAACGTAAAACATGACACTTCCTAAATTTGTCTTCACACTAGTAAAAAAGGAGGGGGAGGAGTTGTGAAGAAATTGTTTTCTTGAAATACTTTAGTAGTGCTTTTACTTACTGTGAATAAATTACAACTTTGTCTTTATCAAATTAAATTTCTATTGCAATCAATACAAATATGTGACGTAGTCCAAATCAGTTTAAAAATGTACAATGACATTAAGGGAAGGTAGTAAATCTAGTGATGGTGAAAATATTACACTGAAATGTCTCTAAACTTCTTAGATAGTTCCTAAATATTTAAGCTAGAGCTAGCATTTAATAGCTAGTTACGTTTTGAGTAACATCATTAAGATACTAGCAAGTAATTTCTACTGTGAGCAGAGAAGCATCTTGATATAACCATTTCTTTTTAAGTGAGAGTTAAGACAAGGAGAAGCCTGGAGTGATGATCTTACTCAGAAGCGCATGTATGAATGTTGATGGCTTCATTTTATTTCTCAGTTTGGATACTTGTGGTGCCATTCACTTTTTACAGTGCAGTGTTTATTGAAATACTTCCCTGACCTAGAGAATGTGAAGAAAATGCCATGTGAAAAGCCTGAAGGTATAACTTATGCAATGGAAAGCTTTAGAACATTTAGGAGTTATATACAGAGGCACAGCTCTCCAAGGCTTAGAAGACCTCACTGACTTGACTATAATTAGCTGCCCAGAGGAGACTAGGGTATAATTTCATATGAGCAGAGTCTCACAAAAGTTTTCCCATCACTGCATATCAAGGTACCAGCCTGCATTTAAATCTGGTTTAAGTAACAAGTTAAAATGAGTTTGCACACTGTATGGGAGCTGCTGAATCACAGCCTGAACCTTTGATTAGTTATCTGAGGCAAGCAGTATGTCAGCCCTGGGAGCACAGGTGAAAGCAGTTCACCTGTGCTGCAGGAAGGGGTGGAGCCAGGCTCCACCTCTCCAGACCCATTTAAGTGCTGACTGCCAGGGAGGAAGGATCTCTTCTGAGAGATCCACTCCTTTGGAGCCCTTTGCAGCGAGCCCTCTGCACGGGTAAGCGTTCCACCTATTTTCTCTTTGTCTTTGTTACCCTTGTGCCTAACTCTTTATTGGGTTATTTTTGATTATACATCTATTTGACTGTACTTTTCAATTATATTATTTTTTCCTTGATTGTACATTTGGCGAGCCAGGCAGGCTAGCTAAATACATCTAAATTTATATCATGTCTTTCCTCTGGAAGTTTTGTAAATGGATGAAGGGGGAGAACACTGTCCCCTTAGATAAAGTGATACCGGGACTGATCCCAGGATTTGTGGGATCTCCCTATTATGAATTAGCAAGTGTTATTGAAAAATGGGGTCCCTTAAGGGATATGGGGCACGTCTCCCCGCATCGCTTAGCTGAGTATTTTCAAGGACTCAGCAAAGATATATTAATTACAAAAGAAAGGAAACTAGCTGCTTCTATAGTAGCATGGCCTCTGCTAAAGGCTCTAAATACTTCTGAAAGGAATAATAATACCTTAATAAGTGAGAACCAACTTCTTAAGGACCGTATTGAAAAATTAGAACAGGAACTTAGCCTGTTAACGGGGAAAAAATCAACCTTACTCCCCATAGGCCAAGTTCGCAATATTACTATAACTAATGATCAGGTTTCTGAACCAGTAGATCATCTTGATCAAGAAGATAAAAGATCCAAGTCGGATCTCGAAGCCCCTATTTGTCTAGAACCACTAGAAGTCCGTCCAGTGTTAACTCAGAAAACAAAGAAAGTTCAAGATAGACCAGCAGGGGTGCCACCAGATCAATGGCCCCCTACCCAAACCCGTTTGCACGTGACGGCCCGGCCATACACGGCAACAGAATTAATGGATCTAGTGCAGAAATTCCGACAAAGATCCAGAGAAAGTGTACCGGCCTGGCTGTTAAGACTTTGGGACTCTGGAGCAGAAAGTGTTATAGTAAGTGGCCCAGAAGTAGCTAAATTAGCCTCTATGACCACTCACCCTGCTCTTCGACAAAGGCTTTATGCAGGTAGTCACCACGTTGATGAGAACCACTCTATAATTGCTTGGTTAATGGCAGCCAGCCGTATGGTGTGGCCGAACAAAACAGATATCCCTGTAAATTCAGGAATGTGGTCCTCCATGGAGGACCTTCAAAACTACATTCGAGAATTAGGTTTTAGAGAAGCTATCTATGAAGATACATTTGATGGACCCGACATGGTAAAATTCACAGCGGGAATGAGGGACCTAATCCTACAGCAAGCTCCCTCTCACTTATATGGAACCCTGGTTTCCATATTAAACCCTCTAGTAGCCTCAGAAGCAGCGGTCCAGCAGGCTGCTCAGTTAGTAGCCGATTTAGGAGAGACGGAACGCCTAAGATCAAAACGTAATGTTAGATTATTAGAAGAAGCAGAAGTATTGCCGGTGACTAAAATCAAAATGCCGGCTACTCGAGCTTCTCAATCGGGACCCATAAGGGTTTCTCGGAAGCAGATGTTTAATGATTTAATCCGGGCTGGGGTTCAATTTGCTAAAATTGACCGCCAGCCTAATTATGTCCTCCTCCAGCTCTGGAGGCAGTTGAGGGACAATCAAAAATTTCAAACTCACCCTAAAAAACCAAGGGTAAGAATCATAGAAAGAATGCCGACACAGGCGTGGAACTTAGAAGATTTTATTGTTCCCAATAGAAAAAAAAAAGCCACCTCAGGTGTCTCGGGCTACAATGCCTGAGACATCAGAGGAAAAAGAATTATCCCTGGCACTGGTAGACACAGGGGCGGAAACATCGATCATCTATGGAGACCCATCTAAATTTCATGGAGATAAGGTGATGATTGGTGGCTTTGGGGGACAAACTATTCCTGTCACCCAAACATGGTTAAAACTGGGGGTTGGGCGCCTCCCACCCCGGGAATATAAGGTATCTATTGCCCCAGTTCAAGAATACATACTGGGCATAGATATTCTATGGGGTCTGGCTCTCCAGACAACTGTAGGGGAGTTCAGACTTCGACAGAGATGCATCAGTATCCGGGCGGTGCAGGCGATATTGAGAGGCCATGCGAAACATGGGCCTATTTGCCTGCCGAAACCGCGACGGATTACTAATGTAAGGCAATATAGACTCCCGGGTGGGCAAGAAGAAATATCAAGAACGGTGCAGGAACTAGAAAAAGTGGGTATTATAAGACCTACACACAGCCCATATAACTCCCCCATATGGCCAGTGCGAAAGTCGGATGGCACATGGAGAATGACAGTGGATTATAGAGAATTAAATAAGGTCACGCCGCCTATTCATGCAGCCGTACCTAATATTGCCTCTCTAATGGACACATTGAGTAGGGAGATAAAAACCTATCATTGTGTCCTAGATTTAGCAAATGCGTTTTTTAGCATCCCAATTGCTGAGGAATCGCAAGACCAATTTGCGTTTACGTGGGGAGGCAGGCAGTGGACCTTTCAGGTCCTGCCACAGGGGTACGTGCACTCACCAACATATTGCCATAATCTAGTGGCGCGTGACCTGGCGGATTGGAAAAAACCCGATGACGTTAATCTGTATCATTACATTGATGATCTCCTGTTGACATCCGACTCACTGGAGGCAGTAGGGCAGGCGGCAGATTCGTTAACCGCCTATTTACAACAGAAGGGATGGGCTATAAATCCCCAAAAGGTGCAAGGTCCGGGCCTGTCTGTAAAATTCCTGGGGGTGGTTTGGTCAGGAAAGACTAAAGTACTACCCAGTGCTGTTATAGATAAAGTTCAGGCGTTCCCAGTCCCTACAACATCGAAGCAACTGCAAGAGTTTCTGGGTATATTGGGTTACTGGCGTTCCTTTATACCTCATCTAGCACAGCTGCTGAGGCCACTGTACAGACTCACAAAAAAGGGGCAGCTATGGGATTGGGGGAAAACAGAACAGGACGCTTTTCAACAGGCGAAACTGGCAGTTAAACAAGCCCAGGCGTTGGGTATATTTGATCCTACCCTCCCAGCTGAGTTGGATGTTCATGTGACTCAGGATGGCTTTGGCTGGGGCCTGTGGCAACGCCAGAGTTCTGTTCGGACCCCCATTGGGTTCTGGTCTCAGGTTTGGCACGGAGCAGAAGAAAGATACAGCATGATTGAAAAACAGTTATTGGCTGCCTATTCAGCATTACAGGCAGTAGAGCCAATAACTCAAACAGCTGAAGTCATAGTTAAAACAACTCTGCCAATTCAGGGGTGGGTGAAAGATCTGACCCACCTTCCTAAGACAGGGGTGGCCCAAGCACAAACAGTGGCACGATGGGTCGCTTACCTCAGCCAAAGGAGCAGTCTGTCTTCATCACCTTTGAAAGAAGAACTTCAGAAGATCCTCGGCCCAGTGACCTATCATAGTGAAGCGCCAAGAGAAACACTGGTCGCTCCACCAGAGAAGAGTCCCGTTCAGGAGGGGAAATATCCTATCCCTGAAGATGCCTGGTACACAGATGGGTCCAGCAAGGGTAACCCGAGCAAGTGGAGAGCAATAGCATACCATCCTTCGACTGAGACAATCTGGTTTGACGAGGGGGATGGTCAGAGCAGCCAATGGGCAGAATTACGAGCTGTGTGGATGGTTATAACCAAAGAACCTGGTGACGGTATTTTGAACATCTGCACAGACAGTTGGGCTGTGTACCGGGGGCTCACTCTTTGGATTGCACAGTGGGCCACCCAGGAATGGACTATCCACGCCCGACCAATCTGGGGCAAAGACATGTGGTTAGACATATGGAACACAGTTAAACACAGGACTGTATGTGTCTACCATGTTTCTGGTCATCAGCCCCTACAGTCACCGGGAAATGATGAGGCTGACACACTGGCTCGAGTCAGATGGATTGAGAATTCATCATCTGAGAACATCGCCCGTTGGTTACATCAGAAACTACGACATGCAGGACAAAAGACAATGTGGGCAGCTGCTAAAGCATGGGGACTGCCCATACAACTACCCGACATTGTCCAGGCATGCCAAGATTGCGACGCTTGCTCTAAGATGAGACCGAGATCGTTGCCCGAAACGACAGCCCATCTTGCCAGAGGACACAATCCTCTCCAGCGATGGCAGGTTGATTATATTGGACCCCTTCCTCGATCTGAGGGGGCGAGATATGCCCTGACCTGCGTTGATACTGCGAGTGGGCTTCTGCAGGCTTATCCGGTACCAAAAGCAAACCAGGCATATACCATCAAGGCACTCACTAAACTGATGTCTGCCTATGGGACACCTCAAGTCATCGAGAGCGACCAAGGAACTCATTTCACTGGTGCAATGATACAGCGCTGGGCAGAAGAAAATAACATCGAATGGCGATTCCACCTGCCATATAATCCAACGGGGGCTGGCCTCATTGAACGTTATAATGGTATTCTTAAGGCCGCCCTGAAGACAGACTCCCAGTCCCTGCAAGGATGGACAAAGAGACTGTATGAAACCTTGCGGGACTTGAATGAAAGACCTCGAGATGGCAGACCCAGTGCCTTGAGAATGTTGCAGACCACATGGGCCACCCCGCTTAGGATCCAAATTACGGGCACTGATAATCAGATAAAACCTCAGATTGGTAATGAAAATAATCTTCTGCTCCCTGCCCCTGAGAACTTAGAACCAGGTACTCATAGGATAAAATGGCCTTGGAAGGTGCAGGTAGGACCAAAGTGGTGTGGCCTACTTGCACCTTGGGGGAGACTGTTGGAGGTGGGAGGCTCAGTAGTCCCTCCAGTAATAGGTACATGGCCTACTGATATTGTGGTCAACACTCCGATTTTCATTGCTAAAGGGACCCCCATCATGTCCCTATGGCAGATCAGGACACCTCCTCTGGTGCCTGATATAGTTATGCAGCCGCAGATATCCGGTCAAAAAGTGTGGTACAGGCGGCCGGGACGTGCCCCAATACTAGCGGAAGTGTTGACCCAAGATAGAAACACGGCCTGTATCTTGCCCTGGAGAGCGGACCTACCCCTCCTGGTACCTCTGAAACATCTGTATTACTCCCCGTGAGTCTTTGAGTCTTCAGAATCACCGGAAGGAACATAATTCTAACAAGGCATTCCAGTATTACAGTCAGATCATGTGTGACACCCAGTGATGGTCTACATGGGACTGATGAAATGTAGGACGGACCTGCACCTCATGACCGCATGCCTCCAGTAACATCATCCAGCACTGGCCCATGAAAGAAGATCAACGATTCACCAATCATCACTTGTCTTGAATTGTACCAACATGCGTCGCGACAGAAATTGTATAAGCGTCGCGTTATAATGGATCTCTGTAGTAGGGAAAGCTTACCCTATAGTCAACCTAATCATTTGGTTCACGCTGTGAAGGGGTGGAGTGTATGGGAGCTGCTGAATCACAGCCTGAACCTTTGATTAGTTATCTGAGGCAAGCAGTATGTCAGCCCTGGGAGCACAGGTGAAAGCAGTTCACCTGTGCTGCAGGAAGGGGTGGAGCCAGGCTCCACCTCTCCAGACCCATTTAAGTGCTGACTGCCAGGGAGGAAGGATCTCTTCTGAGAGATCCACTCCTTTGGAGCCCTTTGCAGCGAGCCCTCTGCACGGGTAAGCGTTCCACCTATTTTCTCTTTGTCTTTGTTACCCTTGTGCCTAACTCTTTATTGGGTTATTTTTGATTATACATCTATTTGACTGTACTTTTCAATTATATTATTTTTTCCTTGATTGTACACACACCTATTCCCAGGAAACATCTATTTCTACACCAATGCCACCTTGCAGTTTGATAGAGCAGTAAAGTGAAAAACTTTACCCGTGGCTGCCCTCCCTGTGTGTGCTTCTCCTTATGTGAAATTAGTTCTGAGTAAATGGGTCATTCACCATCAGAATGATACATTAATAAACAAATAAATAATTAAATTCACGTTTGCCTTAGACAAATCACAACTTTTTGTATAGAGTGTTTAAATGCTTTAAATATGGAGGGAATTATGTTTTCTTTTTACTTTCATTAAGCATACAGTTTGGAACACCACTCAAGAGGGAACAGTAAAGGAGAAGTGTTCTATCTATTAATTACATCTTACTCTACATTTGAAAAATAAATCTCCCTTGAAATTTCATGTAAAATAAAGAAGTAGCAGTCAGATTTCTTCTGAGAGTTTACTTTAATTTCAAATATTATCCGCAGCCAACTGGTTTCATAAATCACATATCCAATATGGGTCATTGAAAGGCATCATTTAAAATACACCTTTAGCCAGCTCTATGGCACTTTCTTAATACTGCTCAAATATTATTGAGGTTGTTGTCTTTGCCAGCCAGATGAGTTTTGGAAACAAACTAACATGACAGATGTATGGGAACTGCTGAATCACAGCCTGAACCTCTAATTGACCACCTGAGGTGAGCAATGAGTCAGCCATGGGAGCACAGGTGAAGACAATTTTCCTGTGCTATTGGAAGGGGTGGAGCCTGGCTCCATCTCTCCTAGGCCCTATTTACAAGCTGACTAGCACTGGAGAAAGTTCTTTTGGAGGCTGCTCCACTTGGAGTCTTCTCAGTAAGCCTAGAACAAGGGTAAGTTTTTCCATCTAGTCTTCTTTAGTGTGATAAGTTGTTTAGTGTAACTTTCCTATGTTTTTCTTAACTGTAATATCTGTATGTTCACTGACTGCACAACAAATAATAACGGTATGTGGTGATATATTGCATAGAAATAGCTACTGAGGCTGGAGTATGTCATGTTGCTAATGCTTAGAATATTGACATTCTCACCCTTTTCTGTATGTGGACAAGTATAGTTGCATCGGTCCAGATAACAGTTTTCCTTCACCTAACCAAGTGAGGTGTGTTCTAGCCATCTATCAGACATGTAGATATGTCTGCCCTATGCTCATAAAATCTGTGTCATTCAATACCTTACTCTTTATCTTTTTTTCCTCTCTTGGATCCAGACCTCTATCTCAGAGGTGCCCATATCCTTCTTGCATACAAAGTAGTCATTATTTGTCTTCCTGCTTAGGAAGACAAGAGAAAGCAAAAGCAGCTAGAACTGAAGATTGGGTGCTAAGAGCATCCTCTGAGCACTGTACAACCATGGAAGAGTGGAGGCAATTACAAGTGCAGTAAAGCAGAACGCCTTTAGTGAAATGCCTGTGAAATGAATTTTCTTAATCCTGACTGCTCCTATGACCTAAACTTGTGTATTTGTTTCCAAAATCACAAGTGTGGCAGGCTCTTTTTCCAAGATTATTCATTATTTCCCAGTTTCCAATAAATACCCTTTTTCTTCAGTTTCTAAATGCCTTTACATTCTCAAAATTTATCTCATAATCCAGATTCTACATGTTTTAATTAGGGTTTTTTGTTTGTTGGTTGGTTTTCTTCACCCAGTTATATTAAGTGACTCAAAATAAGAGAATGAAGGCAGGGAGTACAAGAGACTCCATGTTCTGCTGAATTCATCTGCTTCCTAGTTTCCTCTTATTTGCTGTTGGGGAGACACTGCCTCAGGAAAACTTTCTGAACCTACTGCTGTTTCTTTCCTAAAAGCCAGGAGGATTGGAACTTGATGATCTTTACGGTTCCTTTCAACCCAAGTCATTCTATGAATCTATTTGTCGTAAAGGTAATTCTCATGTATTAAAGTAGACTGAGATATTTTTTTTAATCTTACTTGTTTTAGATAACAGAGGTACTGCAAAATAGAGATGCTAAATGAAGCTTCTCAGCTGACAAACTTTTGTCTTACAATAAGATGACAAAAGTTTCTGAAAATAAGACATAAGAAAATAATGCAAGAATATATAGCTACATAGGGAAGTGGGAATAGGAAAAAATGACCAATAAATGAATAATTTAAACCTTCCTTAAAAGAGAAAAGAAGCAGCCAACTATTTAATTATCCCAAAGGGAAAGGAGACCCATTAATTGGACTTGGCACAGTTAAAAGTATAAACACTTCATGATGCACAGTTTTGGATGCATTCAGTTTTCTTACTTGAAACAGCTGTAGTCAAGGCTCAATTCCTGGTAGCTTTTTAAACTGAAATCACAGGCACCTGAGGAGGGAATGGGGCTTTATTTGTAAGCTCTCTCTTAAGAAGGATTTTTCTAGGGGGTGGTTCCTTGCTGCTGCTATTTCATGTAGTACTGAGCAAGTTCAGCAGGGTTGTTCCCTGCTGTAGGAGAATGATAGCAGAGTGTTCCAAGAGCATCCAACAAGAAGTAATCACAGTAGCCCTGGTGAAAGTAAGGTAATTTGTGTGATATATTTAACAAAACTATGTTATTTAGAAGCTCAGCTCTCTTAAGCTAAAGGAGAGGCTTGGGGTCCAGCTCCTGCATGCTGATATAGTTGCTCTATTGTTTTCTGTTTGTTCTATTTGTTTTGATCGATACCTCCTGTTGCTTTGGTCTTTCCATGACAGCAACCTCCTGTTGCTGTATGTCCATGACACAGTGTGGCTGTAGGTTTAGTCTGTGGTGTGCTTTGTCTGCTGTATAGGTACAAAGTGATCTTAAATTACCCAGTGTAACTACTGATATGTTCTGGAATTATCGGTCTACCTGAATGAAGCTGTTAGCATTAAAATGGTGGTTATTATATTCTCTAATGGGGTACAAGGTGACTGCTCTTATTGCTCTGGTCTGTAGTGAAAGCATTTAGGGTAAAAAAGAATTATTCTACATTCAGACTTCTAGAGGCAACATTTTGTTGTCTGTAAAGAGTTCTTCTAACTACACTCAGTTATTTCTCTTTATAGTTGAAGATGTAACGTAAGTCAAATATAAAAGTTTAGATGTACTCTTTCCTCCCTGGGGAGTTTGGCAAAATTCTGTGCTGGAGTTCTATAGGCTTTGGAGGACTCCTTTTCTCCCATCTTATCTGGGCATCCCATAGCCAAAGAGAGAAGTGCTCAGATGCGGGAACCAGATCTGAAGAATCTAAGTAGCCTTTTCCTTCTGATGACCTGCAATTCATTCATGCATCTCTTTGGAAGAGTATGTAGACAACGGTATCAATTGTAGCACTGTAGACTTCTTTCAGGTTACTTCAAGCACCGATGGATGCATAAACTTCAGTAACTCAGATCCTAAGTCCTACTTGCTATCTGTGTCTATGATGATTCTCTGGGAAAATACTGTCAGAAGAACACCCAAGAAACTTTGTGGAAGTTTGCAGTGCTTGTGACACTGAAATGCTCTGGCTGTATCAGGAGAGTCAGGGTCAGAGGATGCAAGGGAGGATGCTTATTCTAGAGACAAATGCAGTGGAAATTCTATAAGTATAGGCTTTTAAAGGCTTTGAAGACCATTGTGTGTCTTATTCTGTGACCCTGAGGCACTCACAGGTTCAACATTTCATAGATTTTGGTGGAACAGAAATAGCAACTTCAGCTGTTTATTTCTTTCTTCCGATGTCTTGATATGAACAGGCTTATTTTATGTCAAAGCAAGCCAATGGATGTGAGATAAAGAATGTAGTTTATTATGTTATGTCTACTGCCATTCTTGCTAGCTTAGCTCTCATACTTTGCTGTGCCTGGGGAGCTGTGTGATATGTAATCTTCTCCCTCTTTACCCAATACTGGTTGGGGTCAGCATGTAGCAGCCTGAATGAGCCTGACTGAAATATGGGGGACATCCTTCTCCCAGAACCAAAGGATGAGGTGACCCATAGAACAGGAGCAGCCCTTATCTGTGCATGTTAGTTACGATTCTGCTACTTGGAAGCTTGGGACGCTCAGTAACTTCATTCAGTCATAACACTTCTCTCTTCAGTCTTCAGATCATGATGCAAAATCAATAAGAGGATTGATTGCTAGTGCTGTTGGAAGTTACTTTTATTTGCTTCTCCTCTCAGGAAGAAGGAGAGGTGTCAATGAGAATTCTTATTGGCTTAATGAACTGCTGAAAAGAATCCAGTGTGACACTAAAATTACTTTTTTCATGCGATAGAAAAAAAAAAATAGTTCCCAGAAGCACACTGTTATACATGCCTACTTCTTGAAATTACAATAGTAACATTTCTCTGAAGGGGAATACAGTTATTAATATGAAAAAGAGAAAGCCAAAGAGGCTTAAAAAAAAAAAGGAATGTTCATGTATCTCATCAAGTTTTAGCTTTCTTGTCCATTTTTAACTGTCAGTATTGCATTCAATCGCAGGCAGACACAAAGAATAGAGAACTGTCAGGTACTCATAGTAGACTCTGATGCAGGTATTATACTTTAATCTCTGCAGCATACGGTAAGAAATATTAAGGCTTTAGGACCTTTCTGAAAGTACACAGGAACACAGAAGTAAAGATGTGGATTATTTATTATCCATATTAGAACCTCGTGTTAATGTATGCTAAGCAAGTGACAGGAAGCTTCATCAGAAATTAACTGGAGCTATTATTACTCTCCATTATGAAATCTGAATTCTTCTTTTGATTGTAAAGGATTTCTTTTGTGAGATTAAGTTTAAATTACTTTTGCTTTTTAAAAAGGTGTGTTTTTTTTCTGATGAAAATATCCCTAGTTCATTTCTACAACAGTGGAAAAATGGGTCTACACAGGAAAGCAAAAGCACCTGGCAGGCATTGCAGCTGATATTTATCAGCTAAATTTAGACAAATATATTTGTCAATGGTTAAGCTGTTTACACTGCTGCTGTAGTCAGCAGAAAACTAAGATGTGACTCATGATCTGTTTCACATGTCAACACTATGGCAATATGATCTGTGTCCTGCCCTCTTCTGACTATATTGTTGGAGTATAAAGTGTTGCTTGAGTATAAGAAGAATATTGGGTCATTAGCTCAGACATTTATATTATATCAAATTAATCTCATACCATCACTAGTTTTCTGGAAATGTGGTTGTCGTGCAGTGACATATCAAACTTGAGAAGTAGGTCCACAGGAACAGGAAGGTTCAACAAGGTGAAGTGCAAAGCTGGTTGCACTTGGGGCACACCAGTCCCAGGTATGTCTACGGGCTGGAAGAAGAAGTTTAGAGAAGCCTTGCAGAGAAGGATTTAGCAGTTCTGGTGGCTGAAAAGCTGGACATGAGTGAGCAAAGTATTCTTGCAGCATGGAAGGCCAAGAGTATCCTGGGCTGCATCAACAGAGGTGTGGCAGCAGGGCAAGGGAGGTGACTGTCCCTCTACTTTGACCTAATGAGGCTCCCGTGTCTGGGTCTTCCAGAACAAGAAGGATGTGAAAGTGTTGAAGAGGGTTAAGAGGAAGACCACAAGCATACTCGGAGGGCTGGAGCATCTCTCCTATGAAGAAGGGTTGAGGGAGTTGGATTTCTTCAGCCTGGCAAAGAGAAGGCTGTGGGAAGTCCTTACTGCAGCCTTTCAGTACTTAAAGGAGGAGCTTATAAACAGGAGTGTAGACCAGCTTTTTTGCAGAGCCTGATAGTGGCAAGACAAGGGTCAATGTTTCTAAAGTAAAAGAGGAGAGATTTAGATTAGGTATCAGGAAGAAGTTTTCACTTAGAGGGCAGTGAGGCACTGGTACTTCTGCCCAGAGAAGCTGTGGGTGCCCTATCCTGAAGGCACTCCAGGCTGGGTTGGATGGGGCCCAGGGCAGCCCTGGCAATGGCAGGGGGGCTGGCTCTGAATGGATAGTAAGATCCTTCCAATTCAGGTGATTCTATATATCTTCTATTTTTGGTGCTTTGGTGTTTATGAATAGGAAGGCTTAAAAATGATCTTAGTTTTCTGCAGTTTTTTACAATTTATAAGGTTTTGAAAGTTTTTTCAAAAGAGAATGATCTTTAAAAATCTTTATGTATTGTAGTTTGGTTCTATGTTGACGCTTCTTCTAAAGTGAAGACTAATAGTTTCCTAACTTAGGGGTGGGGTTTGGGGATGCTGTCTCATATTTATATGTACTACAGAAAGTTCAGCACTAAATTAATGTACTGAAAGATCATGATTTCAAGTTGAAATCTTATAAATCTGTGGCAGTAAATCAATACATAGAGCATTTCCGCATATCAGATTTAAAAATATGGGTTTTATTTATACAGAGTACTACCTAAGATATTCTCTTGGTAGTGTGAGGCAGAGGTACTAAACCAGAGAACTTGGTAACTGTTCTGTGAATCTGCTTACGTACCAATAAGGGATATATTTAATAGACTTGATTTCATAGGAAAAATGAAAAATAGAGTAAAACTATTAAAAATGTAATTCTATCTTTCTGCCTTTGGTATCACAGACATCGATGACACTGTAGTAGGTGGTTGTTGATTCAAGAATAATGTTGTGAATAAACCTTTGAAGTTCTGTGACGTGCTCATAATAATGATAGAATTAAATTTTTCACTACATACACCAAACCTTCAGCATATCTGCTTGTCTCAATAACGGAAGTGGAGTTGATCTGGAAATCAAAATTTTTCTTTCTCCACTGTTTTTTTAATTGAAAGGATCTTCCAAAAATCTGATATCTATACATATCTGCCTTTATGATCTGTGTTTTAAATATGCCTGAAACAAAGGCTGCATAGAAATACAGTGAAATGCAGGTGATAAATATGCATATACTTGGTCATACTTTGCTTGTATTAGCAACAAATGATGTTTTGTAAAACTATGAAGATAGAAGTAAAAGTTTATTTTTCTGATGGCTTCTTTAGGTACCAGACCAGCAAGCTGGTAAATCCAAATTACTTGAACTTCAATGAGAAATATAAAATCTGTGAATAAAAGGTCTGAACTTCAGTTATAAAACATCAGTGTGATATAAATAATACAGTTTTTGATACATTTGTCCAGCTCTCTTGTCTTCAGTATATGAATGGGAATGTAGATGCAAGGTGCTAAACTTCTATTTTGGAGGAATACCTAAAGCTGAAAGAAGCCCTTTATATTGCCTCCCTCTGCTGATGCATGTCTCACTAGACCCCAAAGAGCTACAGGGTTCATAGTATCATAGAATGGCTTGGGTTGGAAGAGACCCTAAGGATTATCAAGTTTCAAGCTGCCTGTCATAGGAGGTGGAAACCCCCCTTCAACCTCATACTAGAGAAGGTTGCCCAGGGCCACATTCAACATGATCTTGAACACCTCCAGGAATGAGGGATCCACAACCTCTCTGGGCAGACTGTTTCAGCACCTCGCAGCTCTCCCTGTAAAGAACTTCCACCTGACATCCAATCTAAACCTTCCCTACTCAAGCCTAATACCATCCCTCCTTGTCCTATTTACCTGAGTATAAGAAGGAGGGGAATCAACTTTTTAATCTCCTTTTGTGGGTTGTGGACACCTATTGGTACAGCGTGCTGGCACAGAAGGGGCATGCCACTTGTCCTCAGAGTTCACATGCTCTTCTGAAAATAGGGGTTGAGCTGCTTGCTCTGCCACCCAATACAAGTACAAGACAAAAGCCCATAAATACAGAGTTGCTAGTGAAATAGAATGCAACCAGTCTTCCATTCCAGCTCCAGCTCTCTCTAAAACAATCAGACATAGAGGACATTAGAAGACTGACAGAAACTTTATATCTAAAAGAGTCTTCCTTGAGTTCTAGGTCGCTAATTCATGTTAACTGGTTATTCTGAGACTTACATTTGCCTGGCTGTTATTTTCTGCTTTTGTCATTTTCTAGTGTAGTAACTTTTACTTTCTCGTAACTTCTCTGCTTTGTATGGTTGTAGAAGAGAGAAGATATCTTTTTTTCTTATGTTAAAAGATAGCATAATCTCATTGATTCCTTTTTGTTCTTGGGGGCTTCTGAAGATTTTAATGATTTTTTCCAAGCCCATGTACTTCCATGTACTATAAATTCTAGTTAATTTTATACTCTGTGTCATTGTACTTAATCTTTATATAGCTGGAATTGTTTCACTTGATAAGAGGTACTCCTAATGTCAGTCTTCATGCCAGTGCAAGCATAGCTCTAATCTATGCTCATGATTGACTGGTCATAGCGTTTTTTTCTTATGTAATATACCTTTTCCACTTTTAATTGCTTATAAAGCCATTTGGCTATTTTTACATTGAATTTAATCTCTGGATGGGATAGCTGGCAGATCACGATAGATCAGTTTTTCTTTTGATAGTATTGCATTTTAGTAGACCGCAGTACCAAAAATACTGACTGAAAGTACTCATATAAGAAGTGAAAGTGAGATGAGACTTAAATGGAATAATGATGGATGCCTGGAAATCTAGCCAGAAATGCTTTACAGCTTTGTAATAAGTCAAAGGGAAGCAATGCATTGTTCTATTTCTCCAACTTGCATCTAAAAATAAATGCAATGGCCATAAAAAGAATTCTGTTGTCTTCTTACTCAAATAGAAAAAAGAAATCTGAGAATAGGTGAAATCTGAGGAGCCCTACATATTCCCTATGTTATAATATTTCTTCTTTTCTAGGCCTGGTTTTGTAGAGAAACATAGGACTTAAACTTGCAGTGCCAGCTAAATTCAGTGCCAAAACATCTAGCAATTTTCATTACCTTAACGCTTCTCCTTTGGCTTCTAGCTACCACTCCAGCAGTGCAGTTAGGTCCTTGCTGGCATGTGCTAGTCTTGGGTGCTCAGGGTGTAAAAATGGCATTAAATAAGAACATGTGGACAGCTGAATCCATTGCTGTCTGTTCACCTGTCAGTTCATGCCTAATACCTTTGGACACTGTCCTTTTCCTTCAGTAAGGGAAGGTGATGAAATCCTTATAGGTAACACAGTTACTGTGACTCTTGTGAAAACCAACATCCTAATAGAGGACTGTATGCAGACAGACCCAGAACTGTTCCTTCACTGAGGGGTGAGTAATCACACCTCAAGGGATAGCTTTAATCATTCAACTCATGCTGACAGGCAGCGGGGGGACAGAGGAATGTAGGGGGTGGTTGCAGGATTTTAAGTCAAGACCTGCTGAAACCAGAAGGGAGTCAGTGTGGTACCAGGAAATCCTACTGAATTCAAGGACTTTGTTTTGTCTGCAGATGAGCAGGGTTGTTCTTAAGAAGTAGTCTTTGAGATATGTGATTAGAATTGATTTCACTTCTTTCACTTCAGAGGTTGTATGAGAGGGTAACTGCAGAACGTGTCCAAATGTAATCTGAAATTGCAGCCTGATCGCAAGTATGAAAACCTTCACACTTTTTTATACACCTTCTTTTTATGTATGTATTTCTCACTTGCTTTTATTTCATTTTTATTTTTCTCTATTTTCTGTAGTATGTATTCATGTTCTCTATTGCTTTTCCTGAGCAAAATTCCTGATTCTTTTTTCTGTAACTTACTCAGTAGCATGAGGTACCAAAGCATTATTTTTCAGCTATGTATCATTTGTCTTAGGGATTTTTTTTCTTTTTTTTGCCCTATAATTTCAGTTTATTTGCTACTTCAGTTTCCATTAAGCATCTGCTTGTCATATACTCTACCAACAAAGTGCTCTTAAGTTTCAGGTAACATACAGACATCCCTTTCACCCTTTGTAAACAAAACAATTTCAATATTCTCAGAATTAAACTCAATATCTTACCATTGCTAAGACATTCTATAGTGGAAAAATCTGTATATCAAATACTTTTGCATGAGTTTCAAATACTTTGTTACTGTGCTTTTATTACAGGCAGAGATACATATTCAACATGTTGGTGAACTGAGGGAATTTAATCTGCATCTTAAAACTCATTTTAATCACAAATTCTGAACTTTGAGCCCATTACAAAGCAAGACATAAAATACTGACCTGAACAGCTTGTTTGCAAATAGCTACTAGAAAACTCAACAGCGAGACTGTTTTAGCACTTTTTCACTTGAACTTGACCTTACATTGTGCTTCACTGGCTGCTAGCAAAACAGAACACTAATCTTAGGGGTTTGCAAACTTTCTATAGATTTTAAATTTCTGAGTGACCCTCTTTAAGTGCTGTAGGAACTATAGAGCTCTTCACTGGATTCAAGGGGAGTTGGGCGACACTCAAAATCACTAAATATTTATTTCTTAAACAGTTTATATCTAGCAATGTATGCGTTCTTTGTCTTAGAAATGGAGGAGGTTTAATGCACAAATAAAATATAGTTGAACTCCTTAATGGCAGTTGAATTGGAAAAGCCAGTATAAAGGGCTCAATTTCACTATTCAACTAAGGTGTCTTGTATGGTTTTCTTGAAGTTAAAGATTACCTGACTATCAGTGGGTAAGTTACTTTGGCCTGCATTTCTTGCTTTATTTTTAAAATGATTGAGTATGTTCATACTTGAAACAAGTGAAGCACAAGGTGGCAGTTTGGGCTACAATCTGAGCTCCATTCCTATAAAAGTTCTTAAACAGAATTGTGTTACAAAATGACAAAGCTTCATATTTTCAGTTTTGGCTTAGATGTCATTGCTTCAGGGCTACCAAATCTACCAAATGCTTTGGGTTTCCATAATAGAGTTTACAATATGAAACAAAAGTTAATAAAGGTCTCACATTCTCTAGTTTTTCCTGGTAGAAAAAAGTTGCTTGTACTGAAACAATGCTGCCAGTTGACTGGCATTTTGCTGCTAGTGGAGCCATGGTGAAACACTTAGGTGCAGAATGTAATTTGGGGCTTTTTTTTCCCTGTTATTACACAGTGTTTACAGGTATCAAATACTACCAATTGTTTTGCCTCTGGTACTTCTGCTTATTGTGAATTGGCCTCATAGTTCTACAAGATCTTACCTATGATTTATTACATAAGTTCTAGCTCATCTGTCCCATATGCTTTGTTTCTGTATTCAAAAATACAGAATCATCTAATTTTTTCAAAAAAATGGAAACAAGGGTAACTTGTAAATGCTTTAGTTTAAGAGGATGTTCCTTTCATTATGCAGATGTATCTGATATATCTTTTAAAAGTAGTTTCTGCCCATATTTCACGTCAATGCTTTTGATTTAGAAAATGTACTATCTGTATTAAAGTTAACTTTTTTTTGACTTTGGAAGTTCTCATTACAGCAAATTCCAAATTCAGTGTTGATGCTGCTTAAACTAGAAGGTTATGCTAGATGACAAGCCTATGAACCAATGATGCTATCACTAGCAAAGTTCAGTTTGTAAAGAAAAGTGTGCATCTTGGTTTTGCTTTATGGCTGGATCTGTTTTTTGTGATTTCCCTTCAGGTTTTTGTGGTGGTGAGTCTCAACTTAGTATTTAGTGAATTTTTTTAAGTTAAATGTAAGCTTTTTTCTACCTTCTTTATTACAGAAGAGGTTTTCTAATTTATAAATAAAGTAAGATGTTCTCTTATGCCACTGTCCCTGTATATGTGCCTTGCAAATAGCTGTATTATTCTCTATGGGTTTTACTACGGGGATAACTTGCTAGCAATTCTATGCTGGCAGATACATCACTGTCTACCAGTTTCTTAAAAGGACACATAAATATGACAGAACAAACTTCAGAAGTAATTTTAGAAATGGGTTAGGTCAAGGTTCCCAATTCTCTTCATTTTACTCTTTAAAAACAGATTTTCTAGTAAGATTTTTCACTGACAAGTTACAGGGACTCTATCTTTACATAAAGAAGGGTTTATCTCAAAAACTAGAAAAATGTCCTCTTAAAGCTTCTTAAATTTTTTAGCACTCTTTAAGAAATACTCTGAAGCATGAAAAAGAAAAGGAAAGTAGAAACAGAAGCATTATAGTTTTGATCATCAGTGAAGCTAACATTTGATACGTTCTTGTTTTATTTTGTTCTCTCCTCAAATCAGTCAAATGTTCCTCAGATGCATGGATAACATTTTCCTCTTTTACTTAGTGAGCACTTAAATATTTAACCCACGACCTTGGCTTCTAACTGCTGTAATCAACATTTTGCCAAGTTTAAACATCAGTACTTAAAAATCAGTATAAATAACCTGAGCACTGTAAGATTTAAAATAAAAAGATTTAGAAGAAAAATAAACAGGTATTATGTATTCACTCAGTGCTTCGAACTAGTTCAACTTTGTCATCTTCCATGAAAGAAAAGCATATTTTATATATATTTTTGAATATATATTCATTTTTTAAAGGAGATTTAGAGAATCAAGTGTGAATTCCAAAGAAAAAACATGCTTACAGATGTCAGTTATGATAAATCCCAAAGTTGGTAAACAAGTAATCTAATACTTATATTTGAATTTTATTTTACTTATTCCAAGAAGCTATTAAAATCTTTTTCAGAGTCAACACCTATGCCAGTGGTACCCTGTTATCTCTGAAAAAAGTGTGGGGTAACCATAAAATAATGGAATGGCTTGGGTTGGAAGGAATCTCAGAGATCACCCAGGCCATGGGCAGGGTTGCCAACCACCAGAACAAGCTGCCCTGGGCTCCATCCAACCTGGCCTTGAGCATCTCCAGGGATGGGGCACCCACAGCTCTGAGCAGCCTGCACCAGTGCCTCACTACCCTCACAGTGAAAATTTTTCCCTGACATCTAATCTAAATCTCCCTTTTATTTTAAAATCATTCTTCATTGTCCTATCACTATCACACTGCGTAAACAGTTCTTCCCCCCCCCCCCTTCTTATTTGCAGTCTCTCTTTACGTACTGAAAGACTGAAATAAGGTCTCCCCAGTGCCTTTTTTTCCAGGCTAAACAAACCCAGCTTCTCAGCCTGTCATCACAGGAGAGGTGCTCCAGCCTTGTGATTATTCTTGTGTCCCTCTTCTGGATCAATTCCTTAAGTTCCATGTCTTTCCTTAACTGGGGTTTCTAAGCCCCCTGTGCTTTTAGAAAAACAGCTATTAGAGTCAAAAGAGAGGTGGAGCAAAAAGTTCGTTAAGGAATAAATATATAGAGGAAGTTGTATATCTGCATAATGGTTTCATTTTCATATGTAAAATTAGCTTAAAAAATTCAATTGCATCCTCAGAATAATCCTAAATAGTGTTAAAAGAGTTATGAAGTATGTTGTGCCAAAGGCATCTAGGCATTTCTGACAGCAGTGTGCAGAGCAGCTGTTAGACCACTATATTTGAGAAGTCATCTACCATGACTTTCATATATTCCACGCACTTCAGTATGAAGTCTGGGGTTACAAAATAGATTTTCACAAAGGCGGGCTCATCTGATTGGGAAAAGATGAGAAGTTGATTAAGTACAATCCGTATGTCCTTTTTTGGTGTAGCTTTATAACTGTAGTGGCACAAAAATCTTCCCTTTCCTCGTGAGAAACCGTGTTTGTCTATCTCAAGTGTGTGCAGTTGTTATGCATGACTTTGTCTTGATCTTTAGTAGGAGCCAAAAGGGAGAAGAAAGAACATATTAAACAAAAAATATGGCCTGCTTGGCAGAGGGCAGGTGTTGAATCTCTGCTCCCTTCCTTCCAAGTGAAAGCGATTGACATGGTGTGCTGTGGGCTCAGCACAGCTGCTGTAACTTGGCCTGCATTGGTTCTGAAAGCAGCAGGAACTGGTTCACTTCAGCTGCAGACTGCTCAGTTCTCTGAAGTGAGTGTTCATGAACGCATTTGGAAGTCAGAAAGGGAATAAATTAGTTGGCATGGAACTCATATAGCATTAAGAATGCAAGAGAATATTGCCAAAGAAACCAATGAGAAATGTGTAAGCTGAGTAGATGTAGAAACATCTATGCATTTTATTTTAATTTCTACCCTCTTCTTTATTTTGTACTTTACTTGATCTTGCATAAAATTGGCTGTATGGAGCTAGACCAAAAATACATCCAGCCAAGTATTCTGTTTATCATAAGAAAGAATAACAGATGCCTAGCAAGGAGATAGAGAGCTGAACAAGCACACAGTGCATTTCCCTCCTATACTTCTTCCACAGCCTTCAGGTCTCTGAATGTTATCTTGCTTTTCAGGTTGTGTCTACCTAGATTGTTAAAAACTTCCATGAGGTAACATATCAAAACCAGATGTTGTGTAGTAACATGCTTAACTTTCTGGGCTTTGTTCTTACCTCTGTAGACAGTGTCTATAATCCCTCTTTTCTACTGCCCAGAATGTCCCTGTTGCTCACCAAAGGCAGAGCAGGGATGAGTTTCAGGCCCCAGCCTTTTAAAAAAAGTGGGTGAAAGAAGAGCTTACTGGAAAGACAAGCTGTGAGCCTGCAGGAAAGTCGTAGGGAAGAAAAGTCCGTGTGTTATGTGGAATATGATTGTTTGCGTCCCAGAAAAGAAATAGATGGGGTTAGCGATTTAACTACAATTTAAGAATACTTCAGATAAACAGTTGATAAAATTGTAGGATCATCTTCTGAAGAGAAGCAGTTTAGTCTCAAAGCAGTATGTCATTAATTTATCGTTCTGTATTAGCATGTTAAAACCAATAACCTCTATATTTTCCATTGTACCCCTAATGAATTCTCTTCCTTTCATTTCCGCCCCTTTCTTTTTTTAAATTTTAGATGAAGGAAAGGACTGAGGGTAATGTTGGCTTGCTTGTCTTCTCAGTTGACATTTTTTTGCCTTCAGACTAAAATAGATAAGCTTTCTTCTGTCAAACATCTTCTCATTATGTAGCTTATTCTGGCTTGTAACCTTCTTCAATTTGCATTAAGCATTCTGGTATTTAAGTCTCAGTCAAAAATAGACTTCCCAAAACTAGACTAGTTCTTGCAGCTGTTTTCTGCTTGCTTTCCAATTTGTCAAGTTCCATCTTAAAGCATCAGCGTAAATGGGATGTGTTATTGCCAAGGAAGAGCTCATTAGTGGTTCAGAGTAATCAAAATTTTTCCTCTCTCTAGTCTTCCTGATTTACAGTATAAATAGGCAATGAATAGCATAATAGGACAAGCATACAATGTAGCTGCAGATAATACAATAGAAAAATGCTAATGAAAAAACAATGAAAACTTGGTGTGTCTTTCATGGTAAAATTCTCTAAGGCTTCTTGAAAAATAAAAATTCTTTAGCTTTAGAAGGTGATGCAACTACATGTGTGCTACTTTTCCCTAAATGAAGGGGCCACCCTGTACTTAAAGAAAGGCAAATTGCATTTATGATTTGGAGCCTTTAAAAAGGCTTCTTGTGTTGTTTCTCTGTGTGGCAGATAAAAGTTCTCCCACATTTCAGACATCCAAACCAGCTGCATCTGTGCCAGGGCATAATTCAGTTTGAAAATAGATGGAAGTAATTAGATTTCTATTTTTTTATTGTTTATAGTTTATTAATTTTTGAAGTAATTATGGAGGGAAACATTTTTGTTAGGAAGATCAGTGAGCAATGAGTTCTGTATTGTGGAATTAAACTGCTTATTATCCGAACTTTACCTCAGGTTATCCACTGAAATGTCAGAAAAAATTTTTACCCCTTTATTTAGACAGTTGTGGAATAGTGCAATAAAGAATATTATACAAAATCAGAACTTAAATATTTTTGTGGTATAGTTGTCCAAGGCATTTCTATAAAATGTGCACAGTAAGTTAGAGCACAGCAGCTAATTTTTGGGTAGTGAACTGCTCTTGATGAGATACTACACTGGAACAATTTTCTCTGTAGACTTTAAAAATCCCAATATACTTTAATCAAGAATGTCAGACGTACTTTGCTGTCCAGAAGAAGTACATTTGGTATAATCTTTATACTGATTATCTAAACTCTGGTTGAAACAGGTAAATACTTACTAATAAATTAGTCCATCAAATGTGCTGGGAATGCTGTTTTCACACTGACAGTACTAAATTTTAATACTGAAATGTTCTGAAAGCACAAGTCTTTGCATTTCCTCTTAATGGGTACTTCATTCTAGAATTTAACAGGAAAAATTATTTCTTCTGATTCTTCTACATACTTGTGTTTTATTTTTCGTTGTGCTTTCTTATATCTGTTGTTAGCTGTGTTGCCTTCAGTGAGAATTCTCCTGGTGATGCTAGAGAAGGATGTTGTGTGCGGTAGCAGGTTGCTGTGTGTTGTCCCTGGAATGCAGATGATGATAGAAAGGCTTAAGCATATATATAGAGAAGAAATTCATAAATTCCAGAAAGACGGTTTTCATCTGGTTAAGTTAATGTATCGGTATTGCGTTTTTGGTACCATTTCTACCCCCAGCTACATTAAGGAATATCTAATATCTTCTTGCCTGTACATATTCATGATGTACTCGAGGGCTGCAAACATCAGCTGTTAAGCAAGGGAACAAGAAATGTATATCATTATATGTAACTGATGTAAGAAAAACAATTAAGTTATTCAGAGTGTAATTTAAAGCTGTTCTAATCTTCTTTCAGTTAAGTTAGAAGGTGTCCTGTCTGTAGAAGCAAGATCATAGCAGATAAAATACAGGTGATAGACTGCTTACAATATGGAAAGCATTTCTGTAGTTTTTTTTAAATCAGATTTTTATAAGGGAAAAAAAAAGTAGTTTTGAATTCTTTCAGCTATGTTGTTTATATTAGTTTGCCTGACCAATCTGATCTTATTTTAAAACATAGATAAACTCTCCTCCTTGTGATTTATGCATGTTAATTTATTGTAATTTTGAATTAGCATTTTTGGTAACCAAAGCACTTATTTTCTTGGAGAACACTGAATTTCATTTTCTTTCTGTCATTGGACTTATTTCAAAAGCTTCAATAATAATGTAAAGTGTTCTTCTAGGTGAGGTTAAGAGGCCTAAAAAATGCTTTTATGTAAGTATAAAAGTCTCTCTCTATAAGTATATAAGTCTTTTATATATACTAAATTTTTATTTATTTCTTCATTATCTCAGAGTAAGTTTTAATGGTAAAAATGTGAATTTTATAAAAATAAAAGCACTGGTATCACTTTGCACAAGACAAAGCATATGTTGAGCTGATCATGCTGACTGTAAAATCTTATTGGAATACTGGTTTGTGTATTTTATAGTTTTGTCTAAGTATTGGAAATCTGAGAGGCCTTAATCACAAATAGTTCATATGACATGATCTCTATCAGAAATGTACTTGTCGAGCTTCTTACAAGAGTTTTCTGGCATAAATGTAGAATTAAAAATGAAATTAGTTCTTTGTGACTATTCTCCCTATTCTTAATGAATGTTTCAGGGACTGTTCTGTGGGGGGGCAAGTAAGTAATTCTAAAATCAGTGAATACTGTGCAAATCAAAAAAGGGTTTTGAATGATGCTATTCTTTGGAGACCCAGTGTAGACAATGAAATAGTAATCTGATGCTTTTGTGATCTCTGACCATAGACAGCTACAGTATTGAAGACCAGCTACTGCTGTTTCTGGACATTCTTAGCTATGAACGAGTCATCAGCAGTGAGGATTAACTGTCTGAAGACCAACTACATGTGACTAAAATGTTTGAGACGGCTTTTTGCCAAGAGGTAGATGATCATAGCTATAATGGGAAAGAAAAGCAGTAAAGACACAGAATGAATCCTTGGTTTGAAGTTCTTACTTGGTGTGACATTGCAAGTATTAAAGTATTTAAAAAGAAAAGAAAATGAGTAAGGCATTATTTTTTTCCTGTTAGTTTTGATAATTCATGTTCAACCAGATGTTAAACAGCAAGGCCTGGTAAGGCAAGGCAAAGATGGAGGGGATGAGCTGGGAATATACTGTCCCTCAGATTTAAAATAACTAGACATTTGGCTGAGTTTCACAGTTGCATTAGTACCTTCCCTACAAAAGATCTTGAAAGTAAAAGACAAATAGTCCAAACTTTGGACTGAATCTACAGTGATTATTCAGCTTTTTTCTTTATCTCCAAATGAAGGTTAACAAACTGGCTGCTATTAATAGTAAAGGCAAATTCTGGTCAGGAGTTTCAACATGGATAATAACAACATAACATGTTTTCAACATGGATAATAACATGGATGATCTATGAGTATAATGCTATTCTCTATGGATCTTCTTTGATTAGACCATCAGAGTGTGCTTCAGTAAAGTGGATATTCTGTCAGTGTAGCAGATTTCTTGGGCTCACTACTGAATACAGTGGGTGCCCTGATAACAGAGGACACTGAAAGTGTACCAAGTGAATGCATTCTTTGCTTCAATCTATTCTGCAAAGACTGACCCTCCAGAATCCCAGACCCTGGAAGTGAGAGAGAGTCTGGGGAAAAGAGGACTTCCATTGGCTGAGGAAGTTCTGGTCAGAGATTGTATAGGCAAACTCAATGCATACAAATCCATAGGTCCCTATGCAATAAACCCATGGATGCCTAGGGAGATAGCAGAAGCAGTCACCAAGCCACTTTCTACAATCTTGAAAGGTCATAGAGAAGGAGAGGTGTCTGAGGACTAGATGAAAGCCAATGTCACTCCAGAATTCAAAAAGGGCAAGAAGGAGGACCCAGAAAATTACAGGGCAGTCAGCCTCACTTCTGTCTGTGAGACCTGGGAGTATTCAGCATGGAGAAGACAAAAAGGAAATTATCGATGCTTATATATATTTAATGTGTAGAAGTGGATGGGGCTGGGCTCTTTTCAGTGGTGCTCAGTGACAGGACCAGAGGCAACAGGCAGAAACTAAAACAGGGAGTTCCGTATGTTCACATAAGGGAAAAATCTTTGCTTGAGTGTGAATGGAGCACTGGATCAGGCTACCTAGAGGTTGTGAAGTCTCCTTCTCTGAAGATATTCAAAACATGTCTGGATGCTTTTCTGTGTAACCTACTGTAGGAACCTGCTATAGCAGGAAGTTGGACTAGATGATCTCCAGAGATCCCTTCCAACATCTATGATTCCATGAAGCATAACAGACTGTCACCAGATGGAGTATTGATTCTGAATTTCACATTCTCTCACACTCTTGAGTAACAAAAGACACAAGTCATGCCCCTGAGATGCTGGAGCGAACAACAAGGTAATTTAAATTGCTTAATTCTAGAAATGCTCAACTATCTAGGTGGGTAACAAGGGATACTGGAAACTGAAGCTAGTCAGATGCAATATTGCCTTACACTGGAATTATTTTTATTCAGTTCAAATTGTGGTTAGTTTTGAGTAGAAATGGATAGCTAAATTTCTTTATCCCCTTGTAGACTACAATGCATAGCAAACAACTTTCTTAGTATTATGCTTTAACTCCAGTAGGGGAAAGAAAAAGGCCATCACTTTAAACACTCTCACTTCTTTCTTCTTCACTCCAACTTCTGTTGCTGTGTATGAGGCTGTATGGAATGGGATAGCCATGTGGCCAGGCTGAGTTTTCTTGGCTGTGTGCTCTCAGCCCTTTGCTGGCAGGGTAGTAAAAGTTGTAATGACTCTGGCTCTGTGCAGCAGTTATTTGCAACAACTAAAAACTTGGTGTGTTGTCACCATTTTCATTAAAAATTCAACACTGTACCATGTGAGTTTCTACAAAGAAAACTGATTCCCCTCTTTCTGCTCCCCCCCACCCCCCCAAAAAAAAAGACCTTGTAAAAACAATTACATAGTTAAGGCTTGTAGGGCTGTTCATATGATCAGTATGGCCAACTCTAGAACTTCAATAGCAAATTTTAGCTGGAGGAATGGCCCTTCACCTGGCTATCCTCAATAGAACCCTACCAAATTCCTTGTTCTCCAAGGTCTACAGATTCTACCAGGCACTGCAGTGGATGCCATGGCTTTTGGCCCATTACACATTTGCAAAAAGAATGTGCAGGCTTTGCTCCTTTCTCATGTCTAATGTTGCCTGTCTGTATTGATGGAGATATGTGCCAATGTTAAGCTGCAGCCTGAAGCATTGCTCTGCCTGCCCATCCCTAGTAATGTTAAAGAACTGGAACACTCAGCATCCACTGTGACAGATCTGTCAGATTTACTTCTACTCAGAAGTGGAGCAGGCATGGAGAACAGACCACAGTAATCTGCAATGTTGGGCTCTACAATTTGCAGCTCCCTGTGTCTGTGGATCTGTTTTCCAACCTTTTCTCTTTTGCCTCTCTGCTTCCTACCTCTGGGGGGCAAATTGACACATCAGAAGCCACACAATGGAAACCAACACAGACTGTAGGTTTTCTCTTCTCATATGTTTCTGTCCAATAGCTGTGTTTGACATATTCTTTTTCAGTAGTTCAGGTAGTAACTCAGCTAATGTAATGTGTGTCCTAACAAAATTTCATGAGTTTTCCTTAAGGAACTCCTACACATAAACTGCCAAAAATTCAACTGCTGTCTTTATCACCAGAAATAACAGTTCTTCAGTGCAATGACTTGATGCATCGCTTTGTGCTTTATATTAGTCTGAGTGGAATTAGGGCTATTTTGGAGTCCTACCTCTTGTCCCTATTCCTCTTTACTACTTTTGATTTATTATAAACAGGTTTTCCTTGAAATTACAAGACTTCTGTTAGAAGTAATAGAAGTAGTAGTAATAGAAGTAATAGAAATTCTTCCAAGGTGAAATTCAGTCTTATTGGTTTGTTGTGATGAGATGTGCAAAGTACTTCCCCCCAAAAAAATCCAAAGCTACATTTTGAAACTTATCTTTTTTCTTAGAGAGATTTGAATGATGTGAATTCAGTAAAGCCAAGGGGAAGCAAAGAGAAAATTCCTGTTATGTCATGCTAGTGGTCACATTTGGGTCAGCTCTTGATTATGCAGACAGAACTTCAATTCATCTGTGTTATTTTATATAAACATCCCTGATTTCCATTCTACCTACAGGTTTTTGCTTTTTGGTCATTTGTGGCCTTTGTTGCTCTTGTTTTTCTTCTCATATACATCTGCCTTTACTATCACTTTTTTTTGTTGTTTAAAAAAAAAAACTGTAATATAATTTTCATTTTTAAAGTGCTGAGTGAGAGTGTGATAACTAAGATGATGTTTTATCAACTTCATAATTACAAACTAGTACAGTAAGATTAGCTTCATGAAATTTCTTTCCTTTTATACATACTACTTTTGTCTGCAGCATCAAATCTTGCTCTTTTATATACTCCAGTGTTTTCTAGAATCAAAACAAAAAGAGGTTTGATTCCACCTGTATAGCACAGACTTTTATCACTTTCTGTTATCTTTGAACAACAGCGGAAGTTACCGGTTTGCTTTGATTGGGATTGTGTTTCACATAACACTTGCCTTCATTTTCCATTTGGGTGGTCACAATGTGAGCCATGAATTTTTTTCTAATACCTAGAAGAAACCATGAAAACTGACACAAAATGGTTTCCACTTCTTTTGCTGAGTGATGTTAGTCTGATTTTGTCGTTGGCTGCACAAATAGTAGACTTTCAAGAAGGTGGATGAAATTTAGATGGCTCTCAAAACCTCAAAACACCTAGGATTCCTGTTACTTCTGGTCAAATTAATCACTCTTAAAAAAAAAATATTTGTCCTTTTGACAGCTGTATTCCAGCTATTATATAAATCTAATAGTCTGTTTTTGTCTTTTTGTTGTTCTGGGTGAAAACTTTCCAATGAATGGCCTTTGATAGCTGTGAAAATATAGGAAGAAAAGTTCTACACCTTTTTATGTTCTGCAAAGTGCTAGCTTAGATGCAAAGGTTAATAGCAGCAGAAGGAAAAAAAAATGTGCAGCAGAGCTGTCTGCTACTACAGAAGCAGTTTTGCACTCTTCATTTCCCCATTGTGGAGTATACAATTTCTTTCTCTTATTATGAAATTGATTCTGATACCTTAAGGAAGGACGGTATTGATTTAAAATACATAAATAAAAATATCTAACTCTTAGGAATTATATAGTATCAAAATGCATATAATAGCTTCATATATATGATTGCTATGTTATTATACACTATGTATTTATACTGATGTTAATGGCTGTCAGCTTCTAAACACTACTAAACATTACAGAATATTTAGCATCCCATGATAGGGAATACTAATTGTAAACACTTACCTGCTCAAAAGCGCTCTTAAAATTTGTCTCCTTGAATATTAAAGTTTTCTAGCCTGAGAGCTGTTGATTACTGCTAAAATGCTGTCCCTCAGGCACACCAGATGCAAGAGATAAATAATCATATCTAAGGTCAAAATCACTTTCTGGTGGCATATATTTTGCCTATTAAATATATCATGCTTGATCACAGGGGGAAGAATACACATGCCATGCTGTTCTCTATGCTGATACATGACGAACATGATATGCCAGAAATCTCCTGTAATCAGAGTACAGAACTATAACTGCAAGGTTCATGTGCAAAGCAATCAAACTGATCACATAAGCTGTGAAGATCATGAAGTTGCTTCTGCTTGCATATGTAACTACTAAAAACAGGAGAAATAAAAGCAGTGAATTAGCTTGTTTCAGTGGGGACAACGTTGTTTTGAACTAGATATTGTTGAAACCTGGTAAGTCTATACAGTATCACCACTTCTGCAGTAGAAAGAGATTTTTCAAGCAATGAGTTTGAAACAATGCATTAAGTCAAGTGGAAATTTTTATTATAACTCTACGTGCTCTTGAATGCTAATATCTTCCTATTCAAAGGATTAGCCTTTCCAAATCTTTTTGTGTCAGGCAGATAGAAGGCCACTTGACTGGTTGCTTAGAGGCTAATCTTGGGAACTGTAAATATAAGGTTGTTAAAAGCAGAAACCATCTACTTCAGAACCTATGAAAAACAATCTAGGAAAGTTCATTCTCATTTCAGTGCTCCTATCTACTTTGTACACTTTTTTTTATTAACCTGTCTCAAACAAAGATTTTATTTAGATAAGCACTATACAACTGTCACTGAACATGGTCACAAACATGTTACTTTTTATTTAGTCAGTTCTTCCCTGCATGTAGATGACAAAAACGAAAATCTGTACTCTACAGTCTTCTCTGGTCTGCTGATAAATTTGCTGGAAAATTTGGTATTTTGCTTTGCTTTTCTTCTGTGTTCTTTTTTCATATTCTGTATCTCTGACTATCCTGACAGTTGTTGTAAACATCAGATTTCTGCAGTCCTCAAGGACAGCTATTGAACTTCAGTGAGAAATTATACATGGGTGTCTATTTGATATTTAGTCTGTTACACAGGTAATGTTGTTTCCTATAAACATGTTAAAAATATCATTTGTAAGAAACTAACCCCCAAATCAATAATATTAACAACACAAACTATCCCTAGAATCAGAATACCCTGTCTTCAAACAAACATCTTCAAAAACAGTTGATCATATGTTTTTTATAAAGAAGCTGATGGCTGTGGTCACAGAACTGGAAATCACACTAAAAAAAACCCAGCAGCCTGAAGATTAACGTGTTTCTGTACTGTAGCATGTAGTATGGCTACTTGCTATGAAACATGAGTTCTGTCATCTCCTACAACAGCTTTACTTTCATTTTTATTTATTTGTCATGTGAGCATAAAGCCATCTGCAAAAGTGCTACTATCAATAGAGGTGAGAATGCATAGACTGATCCGAACAGCCTTTATTCATTGGACTGATGTGGAAAAACAGCACAGAGAAACTTGTGCTACTGGTGATTAGAACGCTTTTCTTCTTGGTTGAAAGCTTCCCAAGCATGAAAGAGAGTAATTGAAAAACAAGCAAGATGAGATCCCCTGAAGATGTATTCACTTGTTTCTTACAGCAACAATCTCCTCCCGGATTTTTTTTGTCACCTTAAAGCCAAGTCTGAAAGCTGTTTCACAGTGTTTGGAGGACAAGTGTTTTTAATCTTCATGTTTGCCTCAGTCCTGGAATATTTAATTTTCCCAGTGTATATTGTATTTTATACTTTTTTTATATCTTTCTTATCTTGCTATTTAAACTTATTTAGAAACAGCCTGGGTTGAGAACTGATTTTGTTTTGAATTATTAACTTTTCTCCTTGGATGCTGAACAATTATCAGTACTTTGACTATTTTGGAGGTAGCTACAAAGCTTCTGGTTTTTATTTTTATTTTTTGACAAAACAGTTCCCAATTGTTTCTCCTCTCTCTTTTAATTAGGTAGGTGAAAATACACATATTGCATTTCCATGGCATGCTTTATTGTTTCAGGCATATCTGCATAAAGGAAAAGTTACAATGGAAATGTATTCATTTTAAGTTTATTGGCTTTCAAGGGTAATGTGAAGATCCTTTTTTTTAAACTGCCAATTCACATGAGTTTGAACTTCTGTTAATCTAATTCACTCAAATTTTTTATTTTATCTGCTTATTGTCGTGAAGACATAAACAAGCAGAGATTCACTCTGAGCTGTGTTCAGTATAACTTACTCAAAATTAATGAAGCTCTACCTGGCAGCTGCAGAGTGGGAAATCAGTGTATTGCCTAGGAAAAATAGCTATTATGGTGTTTCAAAAATCAGATATTTCAGTAACTCTTGCAAAATGAAAGTTTCATTGCACAACGAGATAACACAGCAAAAGGTATTGAAACTGTCTAGGTGAGAAGCTTGATATGGTAGAAGGATAATTGAGCTCGCTAGTACTTGAACAAAGAGCCACGACAGACTTCATTCAGTAGGATCTTAAGTACTGTACAAATCTCATTGTTTTTATTTTTTTGTATGCTAAGTTGATCAAAATCTAGAAGCTTACCACTGAAATCATCTCTGTAATAAGCCTATGCTTACAGGAGAACTAGAGAAATCTTTCAAAGCATTAATCAAGTAAGTTTTGATGTGATCTTAATATGATGTGACAATCATGTACTTAGCAAAAGTACTCCTGGGAGATTGAGCTCTTCCTGCAGAATAAACTTTACTTAGTGCTTGTCATAACAGTAATATAAGGAGTTCTGAGACCTTTAGAGTAAGTAAGGTAGGGAAGGCATCAAATGTATTCTGAACATCTTTCTTCACTTTTTCCCACTACATTCTCAATTTGTTACATATTTCAGTTTGAGGTGACTACCTTGTTCCTGGGCGAAATGGGGAATTAATCCCATTTTGCAAAATTATTCCTGAAAAATGGTTTTACGTTTAGGGAAAAATCTTACCTCTACCAATATGACATTGCAAACTCAGCTAGATGACTTAATGTTCCCTTCCATTTTTCTTACCCATGTTTTTTTTCACCTTACTTTCATTTTCTATGCCTTTAATTTATTTCAGTCCAATTTATAATTGATTTAAATTACTGTTTTGCCATTTTCTTTTTGTTCTGTTGTCTTTATCCTGACTATTCTTTTTTAGATGCATTTATAATTTTCTGTCTTTTATGGACTTAGATTTAAGTTACTTATGTCTGTCTGTCCTTAGTTAAGTGGAACTAGACTCATAGCTAAGCCCAATCCTAATTTCCATCTGGAACTGACACTTTATCCTTTTAGAGCGCAGAGCACATAACTCCATCTGTCAAGTGAGGATGAGGTCTCTCATCATGAATTTTGTGGTTCAGTCATTACCGTTTTAAAGACATGCAGACTTCTCTTCTGGAGTAGTAAATGATATTACTGAGTTTGCTGTTTCAATTTTACTCTATAATTTTGCATAGAGCTGCTAGCTTATTTTCCTGCTTTGGTCTGATTAATTATTTTGGCAGATAGTCTTTTCTGTCTAATTCTGAGAGCTTTTTTTGATATGGGAATTGCTAGAGTTACTGACTGCATTCAGCTGCTCTTTGGCACCTCTTTATCTGTGTTTTTTCTTGCCTTGTGTATAAGATTAGTACAATAGAAGGGGGAAAATAAATTCTTTTACATCTCCTGGCCCCAAAATAGTATGCAGTCAAAAAGACTTCCACTGTAGCACTGTTTGGTGTCATCCAGAGAAACAGGCTCAGTGGGATTGCAAAATGTCTCTTGAACCGAGGGGAGTCTAGCTCCTTAGTGCAAAATAGAAAACAGTGAATTTTATTTTCACTGTTTGCTACAGATCACAACATAATACCGCAGAAGGATGAAGGAACTGAGTGATTATACTTTTAAAGGAAAATTAATCAGGTATTTCTCATTAATAAATAACTCCACTTTTTTGTATCCTAAAGTATTTGTTTTGATGTTACTTTCTGTATATTTGCCTATAAGTGATTAAAATCGATGTGAGTATCTGTTAGCATCTATGTGGTTATAAATCTGTTTATATGAGATTGTACTATCTGAGTCACAGTCTCAAGGGACAAGAAGCCAGTGATTCAATTTTTGACTTGTTTGCCATTTCTTTTTTGATCAGGGTTCTCATCAGTATGAAAGGAATGATTTTCACAGTAAACAAACAAACAAAAAAGCACTATAGTAACATGTAGAATTTGTTTGTAACTTTACACTCACCAGTAGATTTTGTCATGTAGAGTTTTTTGCTGAATGTCATAAGTGATGGTGTCTTACATTTAATATTGTCCTACACTTTCTTCTTTCTAATTCAGGTCATGCTTTGTTTTAACTCTCATTAACTTCTCTCATCAACATTTAATCTTATACCGGCGCACAATGTATCTAAGGACACAGAATGAGGTTCTACTGTACCAGAATCTTCCTGACTGTCATAGATTTGAGCAAATGATTTACCCATTCAGATCTCTTTGATGCTTTTTTTTAGAAAAACAAGTTTATGTTAGGAATTTTCTAAAGATATATATTTTATTCTCTTGGTCTAGCTTTTTTATCCCTGTCTAAAAATCATGGTAAGAAAGATATGGTCCCATATTCCCCTGCATATATTATAAAGGTGCATATGTGCAAAAACTCTTTAATTTATTCCTTGGGAGAAAAGTGAGTTCATCTTATGAGTTCAATGCAAAGATGTAATTTTGTTCATTCAGTTGTTCCTTCAAGATACTAAGACTCCCTAATTCCTCCAAGGTCTGGAAAGTTCTCAGCCCTGTGCAGTCCACTTTCCTAAAGAAAAGATATGTGACAACTTGCATTCTAACTGACATGTTTTTTGATGCTCTTAACACAGAAAAAGCTTCTAATAATCCTACTGTATATAAATATTTAAGGGACTGCACTGCTACAAACTATTTTGTTTCCTGGATTAGTTCAGAAACAGTGCTGTGGAGAAGCTTAAGACAGTTCTTTAACAACTGCTGAACTGTGAAGAGGAAAATATAAAGAACATCATTTTAGGGAATTTAAGTTAACGTAGTCAATCTTTTTCATTGCATTTTTCCTGAAGTTATATCAGTCTTCCTAAGTGTATCGGCAGTCTCTCTTTTTTTTGATTTTGACCAGGTCCTTTTTTCAGTATTACAGTATTTGATATTTGTCAAACATACCAGAAATCTTCTTTTCTCTGAAAGGGATTCTTTTTTCAGTGAGAAAAAGGAAACTTTAAGACAGAAAGTGGAAGAAAATAATAAGAAATAATGGAAGTGTTGAAAAGAAAATGCTAAGCTCTTTATCAGCTGTGAATTGCTACTTTTCTCACACTCTGCAGTTATGCCAATTATGCAACTACAAATACAGCAGATCAGCCAGCCAAAATTAAATAGCTTTTTAATGAAAACATAAATTGTTTTCTAGTATCGTGTTCCGAAGACTGATTTTATTTGAAAAGAAAGAGGATTTTTTTTTGAAATGCTTGTGTTCCAATGAAAAACAATATTTTTCTGCCATATGTGCAAGACAACTTTCATTTTTACTTTTTTCTTTCACTTTTCTCTCCTGTCTCCTTTTAAAATAAGTGCACGTGTATGGTCTTCTCTCCTTAAAACACTGCAAGTCATCTGATTTTCATGGACACAAACAAAAGTTGCATTTGTCTTAACAAACAGAGTACTTTTAATATCAGTTTAATTAGAGAGGAAAAAAATAAGGTAATTTTACATTAATGTACACACAAGTTAACTCTCCATGCATCATTCTGCACTCTTCAGATGTGATAAATCTTGAGTTAAACCTACTTCATGGTTAAATAAGATTAAGTAGCTTCTTAATACTATGGGTTTGGAAAGGACAGATTGACTTAGCCTTGTTAAACTTGTGTCAACTTGATCATATGTCTGAGTCTTTAGTAGTTTGAGATGTATTTTAACCAAGCTTAAATACTCTATGCATACTTCAGATTAAAATAGAATATAGGTTCCTTAACATCATTTGCACTGACTTAACCTAATGGAAACTGAATTTAAACTAATATTAAAGCATATGTAAGAAAATCTAATTTTACCATCCAGAAGAAGGGTAAGATCAGTGTGTTGAATATTCCTGGTTCTAGGGGCAAATAATTTGAAGGAGAAATGCTGCACATGCTCTAAGGTTCATAAGAGGAGGGTAGACCCCCTTGAGCTTAATGGAGCCTAAAATTCATTTAGCAAACCAATTGTTTAATGCAATTGAAAACCATAATTTGATTATCAATGCAGGAAAAAAATGTCACTAAGACATTAGGTTTGGTCTTAATTACTTTCTTTGTGTACAGGTAAGTGTATCCTACGTGTGTTCCAAGTGCCTTCTTAAAGTGCCTTAGTGTGGTATTTGAACACCTCTTTAATATATACTGATATATTGGAAAAACAAATTAATTGCATACTTCCTATTTTTAGCAGCTAATTGTTAGACTTGCAGAATATTAGTTTCACCTTATTCCACAAAGTGAAAATAAAATTATTCCAAAAGATCAGGAGTGGTATGTATGTTTTTTTGTTTTTAATTTTTGCTAGCTAAAATAATGGTAAACTTCCTGAAAGTAAGAAAGGAAGTTAGTCATCACACATTCAATAATGAAGCAAGAATTTCCTACGCGTGATGCAAATTTTAAAAATATTACTATTTTTTCATGAATAAATAGCCATAGTTGGTCATACTTTTGAAGCAAAGTTCTATGTTTGTTGTCCACAAAAGAAATCAATTTTTTTTTTGGAATAGAATAAATGTTTACACTGTAGATTTATGTTGCTGCCTGTAAGTGGATTTGTTTTGCTGTTTCAGAATTTTGTATGTTCTTAACATTGAGCTAAATCTAGAAGTTGGTAAGTGTAGGAAAGAATGAATTCAGGATAGTTATGTCCAGGCTGACTGTTCAGATGAGCCCATTTTGTCTCTTTGCATCCTTTAAAGCTGCAGACATGCCTAACAAAATATGTCTGAAGCCTGTTAATTGACCTCATTCTCATTTTTATTGATTTTGATTCGTTTTTTTTCATTACATTTAATCAAATCAACAAGAACAAGATAATTTAATTTGTAATTAATGCAGAGTTCTCTTTAATATTGATGAGCTTCTTATTTGGACAGTTCTACCACTGATAACTTGAAGTTCTGCAGCAATAGCAGAAAATAATGATTTTTCTCCCACAGATGTGCTTTTACATACTTGCATTTTAGATGTATTGAGATTTCTTTGACAGGATACAATATTATATCCATAACAGTGATCTAATTGATGTGGTAAGATATGAATAAACACAATGTTTATAAATTCTATACAAAAATTTATTCCCATCTATCTTTAAAGTCCATTTTGTGCATTAAATCTATAAAACATATATTTTCACCTGTAGTTGTCCAAGAAACATTGTGATACAATCTTATGTTCTTTTTAGCGACCTTGATGTTTCTTGAAATATAGTTTTTATCTGTCATTCAATTACTGCTACATACATAGTGACTGTAATCTTTTATGTGCACACACATATATAGAAGAGTGTATATGTATTAATATTGGTTGTAAAAGTAATATGCTGCAAACAGGAGGAAGGTCAGGTGTACAAAAGATGCCAATGCATCAACACCTAAGTGCAAGACAGGTTCAACTCCATATCAAAACCAGTGGTCTAGTGAAGGGCTGGGTACCAGTTATTTGTCCCTTGTGCTCCACTCATTTCCTTCCAAGCAGAAAAATATTTTGAGATCTTCCTCAAGTCTTTGACCTCAGATATTGCATAGTGAACTTTCAGGCATCTGTCTCCAGTCACCTAGAAACAGCAAGAACTGTGCACTTGAGCCTGGAGATCTAGACTCTAAAATGTCTGTGCATATTCATTGATGCCACATAAAGCCAAGTTGTTTGCTCTATGTTCTGTAGTATAAAGATTAATTCTGGAAATCTTAATGTCCTGACTAAACATAGAGTTTTTTACCTGGAGTTTTTCTTCTCAGATAACACATTCAACAAAATTAAGTGCAACTACTCTTGTGAATGCTGAATTTGATTAAACTTCTTTCATAACATGTCAACCTTCTATGAACAGAATTAACTCATCGCTCTATGGCCATATTGTGGAAAATTAGGACTTAAGGTGTTCTCTACATAGCAGGCTTAACAATTTCACACAGTTGAAGGCCATATCCACTACTCTGTTTATCCTAGCTCACTCTCAAACAGTATTTTCATTAAAATCAGAATTAAAATAAGAAAAACCTAGAATTACCTTTCTAGGAATAGTATTACATTCTGTTCAGATACAACTGTATGGAAAATGTGCAAGGATTCCGTTTGATTCTGTCCCCAGCATCTCTTCTCTGGAAGAGCTGGGAAGTATTTATTCAGGCTTAAGGAACACTCTGAACAGAAGGAAGGTTCCTTCTGTCTTTGCTGCACCCCCAAAGGAAAGGAATCTGGAGAGTCGATGAGCAAGCATGCTTCTTGCATCCTTGTAACCTGTGAGCCCCATGTTGCCCCAGTATTCTTTCCCAGTGTGCAGGAAATGCAGATTTCCAAACAGGTATGTGGTTCTCAAAGCTGTAGCTCAGAAAAAGTTCAGACAATTTACTTCAAGTATTTTAATTAGCATTAGTAATATAACTGTAGTTAGGTACTAAAATTTTCCAGAGCACAAGCGCATATATATACATTTAAATATATAGCAGTGGGCTGTTAGTAATTTTTCTTTGGTTATACTGATACATCCCACATTTCTACTCCCTTGCTCTCTGCTCTCTTTCTGTATTACTCTTTTTACGTTGCAGTAATCCTGTTTTTCTCCAGCTAACTTCAGGATGTGTATTCCTGACAACTGATCTTGTGTTGATGGGGCCTAGTCATGCAATGTCTTTGTTCCAGGGCCATTTAGTGGTTCACTCCACAGAAATAACGATCAGTTAGAAGGTATGTAAATATATGCACGACTGCAGAACACAACTGTTTCAGAGGCACCTTTGAGTCAGAGACAAGCTGAAAAAGCCACATTTCTCCTATATCACTGTGTGTCCATGTGTTGTTTTACTGCTGTCAAAAGGAAGTATACATCCAGTGCTTGTGCTTATCTGGTATTCTGTGCTACTTTTTGTCTATGCTGTTCTTGAGACTTCCTTGTAATGTGCTTGCTTGTTTTGTGAACACTATGGAATTATGGGGAACAGAAGTATTGGCACTTGGATACTGCACTTTAGCTGCTGTCTTAAAACTGAGTTCTTAGTTTGTATACACACTGATTTTAGTTAGGAATCATGCAGTGTGCTGTGGCTGCTGTTATTTGAGAATTTTGCATCTTTTGTACAATGGCAGTCTTTTTGCCTCTGGCACTCTTTGAGGATTGTCTTACTATTGTTAATAACTGATACTAAGTATAAGGTTCTCCTTCCCAGCTGCTGTTCTTAAGAAGAGGCTCTTGCAGTTGTAACAAGTGATTCTAAGCTTATTTTTTTCCTACAATCGGTCAAAACAAAAGATTACCTCTCCTTTCGTCTGTTGTCTCCTCTTCTATCATGTCCATTTCTGTGTGGAAGCTGACACACCCATGTAGTTGTGCATATTAGTGGAAGAAATTCCTTAAACTTCCTCCTGGCGTAGGAGATGGGCTCTATGACCACAGATGCAGTGCTGTACTTAGTGTTCTATGCTAATAATTTCTGAGTGTACTGTAGGCCATTCCATCCTCGTTGTGAATGAAGCTGAGAGAAGTTCACATTTAGACAGATGTTTTTGCAAGGGTCAAGATACAGTATTTTTCCACATCAATTCTCCTAATTGTTCTTTCAGATAAGTTTATTATTTTTCAAAGCCTATGTTCTAGCCAGCATGATTTAATCTAGAGCCCTTCAACTTGCTGGTAATTTTCAGTAATAGTAGTATCTTCATGATGATGTCAATTAGAGCAGGAATCCAGAGAGAGTTTTGCAAACTGTTGCTTTATTTTAAAACATTGCTTGTCAAAGTAATGTAATTACAGAAATGCAATTGATTTCCTTGTAGTTGGAGATCTGTGTTAGGAAAGCTAAACATTATTATAAAGCAATATCACTATGCTTCCAATGCCAGGAATAGGTTTAAAAAAATGTAATGAAAGTTCAAAAACATTTTAATAAGGGGAAAAAAAAGAAAACAATAACACAACCAAATGAAACTAGAAGTACAGAAATCTTTAGTTCTGAATTTGAAACAAATCCTCCCTTGTCCCATTATAAATAACAGATTGAAATCCCTGCTCAGACAGGTGATCAGAAAGAGTAAATTCTTTTTCCTTGCCTATTTCCAAACATTTATTCCCATTGACTAATGTGTCATTTCTGATGAATTGTTTTGGTGCAAAGCAATCAACTTTTTCTGACAGAAAAAAAAAAATTGGAATGTTCTCATCATAATATTTATCTTCAAGTGTTGTTCTTGATTGATTGTCATTTAGATTGAGGAACAGATCCTCTTCCTTTTTCTACTCCTAGCCTTGGCAACAGGAGACGTCTGGCTGTAATATGCTTGCTTGTACACCTCTGAAATAAGCAAGGTTTCTGTGTTTGCTGTCATTTACTGTCTTTGATGAAAGACTTGAGCTGTCTGAGAGAAGTGACACGGTAAAGCTGGAAAGCAAACCTTAGACTTCTATGCATATCTGCTCCAATGACTGGGCAGGTGATTAGGAAGGTAGTTATTTCCCTGATTGCATCCTCATCATGCTTCGCCATACTACAGGTATAACAAGATAGAAGTTTCAGATTTGGGCCTGCAATAGTGCTGGTTCACTAAATAGGTATCCTTCCAGAACTGGGAGAGAAGATCAGTTTCCTAGCTTATACAAAGTAAAGCTTTTTGAAGAATATATGTCTATATGTTTGCTCTAGCATGCTATCAGTTATGCAGGAGTATTTCACACATTCCTACAGTTCTGCATTCCTTTTGCATTCCTTAAGCTCTGTCAACAGATCAGCATTTTGTTGGCTGACCTTTCTGCTTCTCTCTTGTTTAGTCTCATTAACCTTTGAGAAATGAAGTGGATGGGACAGCAGGTAATCAAAACACAGAAAACCTGAGAAGGTCACTGCAATGCAGTGTGCAGCTGGATTTCACATAATAATAGGGTTTGCATTTCCCATCCTGGCTGTCACACTCATCTCTTCAACATTTCAGAAAGGAGGAAGCACAAGATGTTGGTGATGTCTCTGGTAGTCCCACAGGTGCACTACTCATCTCCTGAGCCCATAAGGGTCTTTGCCTTGATCTAACTTCATCTCTTGACATACAAGTGTTCACCATATCCTTGTACCAGTGGGGAGTTATTTTGGGTGTACAAGCCAGAAAGGAGCAATAATTTCCTTTGACAGGCCCTCCACTTTGGATGATGATCAGGTGGCATTCCTGACAAGAGGAGACTGTTGATGAGGCTTTCTTGCTTCAGATGCTCATGGGCTCTTGTCCTGATGGTGGACTTCAACCATCTGGACATCTCTTGGAAAGATCATGTGGTGAGTTGCAAGAGGTCTAGGAGGCTCCTGGAATGTGTTGATGATAACTTTCTGGTTCAGGTGTTGGACAGACTGGCCAGAGGTGAAGCGTTGCTGGACCTGCTGCTCACCAACGCAGAGGAAATCATTAATGGTGTTAAGGTCGGAGGCAGCCTGCATTGCAGCGACCATGCCCTGGTCAAGTTCGTGATCTCGAGGGATGTGGGCCTGGGGAAGAGTGGTGTCAGGACCCTGAAATTTTTTGAGGCCTGTATACAGTTTGCAGTTTTAAAAGCATAGCACTTTGTGGATGCAGGATGTTGTGTTATAAATGATGCACCAAATGTATCATCTTCTACCTTATTATAAACATTGTCAGAGGTGGATGTCAGTGGTATGGCAGTAGAAGTTGAACCTTCCCATCAATATTCCATTACATGTTGCTGTGTGACAGAGAGGTAGTCTGACAGAATGGCTTCTGACATGGAATTACGCATGAAGCAAAGGTATGGAATTGAATTTCTTCATGTGGAAAAAAATGGCACCCATTGACATTCATTGATGCTTGCTGAACATTTATGGAGACCAAATAGTGGATGTTAGCACAGTAAGGCAGTGGGTGGTGCATTTCAGCAGCATTCACAGTGATAGTGGAACAACTTTGCTGGTGAATATTTCATCACATGAAGTGTGACATGAAGGCTCTTGTTTATGGCTGACGTAAATGCATAGCTATAACATGAATTCATGGTGGCAACTACATTGAAAATTAGTGTTTTGTAGACTGAGAAATTCCACTATCAAATAGCATTGTGTCCTTTTCATCAACTGTAGTTTTCTCGGAAATATGTAGGAGGTATTACTTTCAGAGCGACCTATTTATTTATCCAGTGAAAGTATGTATGTTATTTTGGAGAGATAAACTATGATAAGAATATTCACCAACCTCACTAGAGCATTTTCTCTGGTACCAGTGTCACTACTTTTAAGGATAAGTTTAGCAGGATTTGGTGCTCTGAAGGTATCCTCTGGCTATATTATGATATTGTTGTTATTATCTTACATTTCCTGCTTATGAAGAATTGTGTAGCAAGGCAAAAGTAGACTATAAATGGTGTCAGTCCAGAGTCTGAGAACTCACTGGCATTACTCATGTTCTTTGCTTTAAGCACATGCTTTTCTGTGTCCAGTCTGGAACCTGGATCCAGTGAGGGTCTTGGGACTAGACAACATCATCCTGATAGAAAATCTGAATTCCTTGTTAGAAAAATCTCTACAACTTGAATCTAGAAATGAAAAAAAAACAACTAAGATATAGAAGAGCTGTTTGTTTCAAGACAGCCGTATCTGAGCACCATAGAGCCAGAACATGTTTTTCATTATGTTTGTTCACTGTGTGCACTGCTGAAACTGAAACAATCTGTCAGGCAGGATACAAAGCAAGCGCAAACTGCTGAGCCCTACTTTTGCACCAGCTTTCATAGCTGATGGCGGCATTGAAGCACTTGGTGATAATGAGGTGACCCAAAGCAAAGTCAGCCATTTCTGATGCAGTAAATACAGTGACATAATTGTTTGTTAACTAAGCAAGGAAAATGTTTTCTTCATTACTCCCATTTTCTAGTTTTTCTTTGTGTATGTCATCTGAGAGGCTTAATCCCTAGAAAGCAGCAAAACAGCTTCTTCCAAATTGCAGGAATAAAAGAGGTGTGAGGGAAGAATGAGAAAACCTTGTTTTAAATACACTTAGCTAAGCAAGATTGAAATGGAAAAGATAATATTTATGTCACTAGCTATGTAGTTTCTCTCTACCATTTAGTGATGGTATTCTGTGTTTTCAGCTGAGACAATTTTGTGCTACACATGTTGCTGTGAAATAATTTGCAGCATTGAATCTCTCAGGATCCAAATCATGTTCTGGGCACATGGCTGACCCATCTGGTAGGACCTGGGCTGCTGCTCTCCCTGTGGCTGTGATGCAAAGGAAATGGGATACAGTCTCTTTAGTTCTCCTGGTAAAGCTATTATCCTGAAACCTAAGTATTTCTAGATATTATTAAACAATTAAAAAAAAAAAATGGAAAGACCACATTTCTTTGGCTCAGCCAAATCATGTTCATGGGAGTCTGTTGTACACTGAATTACAGCATTTATCCCACGTGCCACAAAGGAACATTCATTTCATGTGCCAGGCATGTTTTAGGTAGCTTTAAGTCCATATTTTTGTGAACTTCCTATTGCAAGGAAGAAAGTGACTGTGGAACAGTTCATGCTGGCAAAGGAGTGCAAAAGGCAAAGATTATACTGTCTTCTGTAAGACAAAGAGGAATGTGAGTTTCTTTTACTTACTAACGGAGATGAGCAGGTAGACTGATCTTCAAAGCTGAAGATGAGATAAAAAATGTGGAAAGATATATAGTGCTGCTGTTTGGTGCTATTTGAGGACACTCCAGACTTTATCAAAAGACTTGTTCAGACTCAGTTGTACAAGGGAGATCAGAGGCAAGATGAACATGTGGAACAGTTAAGAGTATATCAGACAACTGAAAAGAAGTAAAAACACATATGGTATTCTTCTGAAAGAAGAAAAGAAAGCTGCAAAGTATCTACAGTAATATCTACTGACAGCTTGACTTCAGTATTTGCTTCAACAATACTCGTTTTTCACATTCTATTATTATTGTAGGAGTTGTCTTTTCTCTTTTTCTCTGATTGTCCTTTCTTGTCCGTAAAGATCAATGCCATCTTTCCAGTTTGAAAAGAAGATGTGTGCCACTGGAATAATACCCCACATTTTGCCAGCCCTTCAGCCCTGCCTCTTGAATTGTCTTGCATCAACTTTGATTCCATACGCATGTGGGATATCTGGTAAGGCATTTGAATGGTTTTTGTTAGTTTTTTTTTTTTCATACTACTCTTTTTCCCTAAAGTATGCTTCAGTGCAATGTGATGTGATCACCTCTAGAGGGTCACTGTACTGTCTTTCAATCTTTGTGATTCTGTGTTTCAGTATTTATGTAAATATTTCAGTTTCTACCTCAAAGTTTCAGTCTTCATGGTACTACTACTGTTCTAAGGCATGCTCTTCAGCAGCACATGTAATAATATTGTGATTTTATATTTCAAATATTCAGATCTTTTTTTATGTAATAAGAAAATGCTTAAAGGAAAAACAAACTGCTACCTCTTATGTCACTAGCTCTTCTGGATTCAATTATTCTGGATTCAATTAGGTACAGCAGTCCGTAGACTATTTCATGTTTAAAAATATTCATCAGCCATGGGTCATATATCAAAATAATTCACATTTGGAAAAATATCCCCTTTATCCAAATCCATGATTTGGAGATATGAAAAAGTTGTTCCTTTTTTTTTTTCCATCTTTCTTGATATCGTTCAGGATTTATAGATAGTATCTTTTACTCCATCAGGATCTCTTTAGGTAGTAGATAGCCAGGATGATGTGTGTGACTTGAGAAGACTGTGGGGTCAAGAAGTTCAATTTCCAAAAGCCCTGCAGAGAATACAGCTAAGATTTCTGAGGAGATCACAAGACAGCGGTGTCGAGATGCTGAATTTTAATGAATGTAGAGCTAGCTGTTAGATGGTACCTGTCCTAGTTTACGCCTATGAATTATGAGTAAGTAATGTTTGCTGTATATTTAGATAGTTAAGACTCCTTTTTGCACACTTGTTGTTAAGTAGGTGCTTAATGTCACTTCATCGGAGTTATCATTTTTTGAAAACTACATTTATATTTTAAAACTATTTTTTTGTGGATATGTTAGTTTGCATTACTTAATACGTATATATGCATATATATAGGAATTAGTTGTTGGAACCATTATGATCTGCATATACCAAAAGTCAGGATCCTCACTTAATGTTTCCTTAAAAAAAAGAATTTTGAGATCATATTTTAAAACTACATTCCCCTTAATACAGTGATCAAGGACAGAGTAAGAAAAGATGAAACAAGGAAAGAGCACATTTTTAGTCAATATCAGAGCAAAATGGAATAAGCGACTCATCAAATGGAGTGTAAAATGACTTGAATGGAGATCTTTTTTGCACTCATAAATTAGTTTATGTGGGTATTAAATAAGTATAAGATTTACCAGAACCACGTTTTCAGAACAGGTCTATTGATTTCATTATTTTTCTGAAGAATATAATTCATAAAGTGAATTATTTTTACCAGAAGTTCATTTGTTCATAAACTTTGCATCCTTTTTTTTAACAGTTCCAAGATGAGGATGTAAAATTTTGTGGGACATGATCATATTTTAAGTAAACATATTTAATTTAATGTATTTATATTTTTGTGAAATATCTTTATTCCGTTCCCTTTTTCAAGGGTATTCAAAATCATGTCATATCAGAGAACCTTCTCATAATCTTGGGCTCGATGACATGTGCACCCATCATGGATGTTCAGTGTTGTGGTGAGGTACAGGGCAGAGTCTTGGAAACAGTTCTTAGTGTTATCTGTTGTGAGGTCCTAACAACATAAAATATTCTACAACCTGCAGAACGTATATCCCAGAAAGTTCTTAAGACTCTTCTGGATTTTTATTGTAATTTCCAGTGAAATTAGGCTTTCAGTTTCAGCTTTTTTTTCCATGTCTTCATTTTATTTATGCCCTTCTTAGCATGTCAGTCCTTTTTAAGATCTGGCCCTCAGATACTACAGTGGGAGCACTAAATGAGGAAAAGAAAAATTATAAGAAATGGGCTATATTCTAGTGTGCAAACCAGGGGATGCATGAAAATGGAAATCTGTGTCCCAGGCCCTGAATTCTCTGACTGTATTCCTTATACCTAAATCCTGCTTTTCTACTTCGAAGGAGGCTCTGAAGTGATTATCAGTATTCTTTTGGTATAACTTTAGTATTCCAGTGAAATTCCATCTCAGGTAATTACATTCTCCTTTAACAAATACCTTGAGCCATTTCAGATGGATGTGAAGTTATTTCCTCACTATCTGTTCTTAGCTTTTGAGAGTGATAGCTGCCTAGAGACAATGTTGCTGTAGGTGAGAGTGCTATTTACACATTTTCTTTCACTCATTTCCAGAGGCAGTGGTGATTTTGATTTTTTTTGTTACTGCAATGGTTTTGATACTTTGTTTAAAGGTATTTAAATATTATAACATTTTAAATATTGTCTGTGTACTAAGACTGGCAATTTCTATGAGCATTTTAACTGTGAAAGAGTGGTTACTGTCAAATTTAAATCATATTCCTTTTGTTTCCTGTTGGAAGAACAGCTGCATTTCTCTGTGAAGCATAAATAGGAGATGATAAAGTGAATGTAGGTGGTAGACGGAAGAGGAAATCTAGGTTATACATAAAGCAGGATAACTAAGTTTAATTTTTTTTTCATTTCTGAGACTTGGTGCACAATACATAGATTCACTTGAAGGAATGACAATTTTGCTGTTATTATTCTCTCTTGATTTATTAATATAGCTGATCAAAATAGATGTTTTCTTTGAATATGCTATAGAATTTACTGGAATGATAATCAAAATGTAAAATCAAGGGAACAATTTCTTGTTGAGTTATGAACTTTCTTATGCTCTAGAAAAGAACAGTAAAAGTCTTTGAACACATTCCATATGAAATAATGTAACTTTAGCCAGAGCAACTCCATTGAAAATATTATTTAGTTCTGATGAAGTTAATTTTACTCCTTCTGTTGAACTAGTATACATATTTCTCTTCTAAAGTTTTTCTCTTCTATGGAGAACTATCTTAGCTATATTCATCATGTATATGAGGTATCTTATCTCAGCTACCTTTACGTGCTGCTGACCTCCATTTGCACCGAGTAGGTAAGATTAATTCCTGCATTTGTACTGACATGCTTTTGGCTTGATACATCCCAATCCACAGATAAGGCAACATATACGTTGTATGAATATGAAATTATTTTAAATTTGTTTTCCACAAGTGTGCATCTGAATGCCCCTAACAAAAACTTTTGAAATATTTATTTTCTAATGTGACTGTTATACACTAGACAGAAATGCATTCATATAGTACAATGGCTTTTCCATGAGTATATCTTCAATGAACCAACTCAAGCCTTTCTAGACTGCTGTTGAGGGATGTGCCATATCTTGACGAAGCTGCTGCTTGATAACTGAAGATGAATTAATGAACTGAGAAGGAACTGATGATGTTTATTTCTTCATGTCTTTATACTGTGAGGTCTCAGTGTGCTGCGTTATGCAGGGATGTTTTTTTCCTTTGGTGCACAACAGAATCCACCTCTTGAAATCTTTTACATATGTAGCAATGAAGTTGAGTCCACGTCTTCCCATTTATGAATTTTGTTGAAAGGTTTTTTCTCAAAATATATGCCATTCACATTAACATTTTTCTGATAATCATCAGCAATTGTGATGGATGTGTCCAGTCATGGTAGCTGCTCCTGGCTGCAGACAACAACAGTTGCCAAGCCCTATTTGAGCAGGTACTAACCAAAATATATATGCTATGCAAATATGACTCCCAGTCAATCATCTTACCCTGTAAATAAAGGACAGCCCAGAGCATTTGGAGCTCTCCTGCATGGCTGTGGGCTGCATGCCAGGATCTTCCTTTGAGTGGGGATACCTCTCAAGGTTATGCCCTGATGTTGAGAGATTGCTTACCAATGAAAGATACTTGGTAAGTGAATAAAAGCTTGCTGAAATTTTTCAAAGCTTGCTAAATTTTATCTCAGATTGACCGTGCACATAAACCTTTAGACATTAAACACTAACCATGTCTGGGACTAAGAAGGAGCCTAAAAAGCATGGAGGTCCACTCTGAATCTCATGACTCAATGAGAGGGTCTCCCTAACAATTTAATCTGACCCTGTCCTCTATGCAGTCAATAATGGAGTGGACCTTGCCATCAAATCTCATTAAACAGCTGATTTATTTGGTATAAAGCTTTGTTAAATCACTGTCTTCTATTACTAAAATACATTACTGCTTCTCTACTGTGTGAAGTGCATCACTCATCTGTGACACCATCATAAATTTGAGTTTAATGATTATGATATTACAGCTTTCCACAGTTTCACAAAAATGCTGAGATTAGAGATCACAATTAAGATAGAATTCTGAAATACTATTGCTGGGGCTAATATACATTGCAGAAGGAATATGAGCAGAAAGTTTTCTACAGTTACTTCTTCTCTATTCCAGTTGTGTAGGAAAGGTTTTAGGGAGATAGAAGCTGTCAGAGAAAGATGTAGAGAATGGACACGTTCAAGTTTTTCAGTATTTGTCTCATAAGATGACTGACAACAAAGCAGTTCTGAGTACAATTTATCTGATAAAAATGACCTAAACAAAGTGCATAAATTCAAGTAGATTAGTTTCCTTTTCTTTCATTTATCTATCATTCATTTATTATATATTATGAATGCAATATTACATATTTTCACTTACCTGTAGTGGATAGCAATAAACACTTCATAAAGCAGGCAATAGCTTAGGTGAAAAGTATTCTAAATTTAGTTTCTTGAGGAAAGATGAACCTCACAGATTTTTGTTTGCTTAATTGGTTGCTTGCTTGAATTTCAATCCCAGACCTCCTCCCCGATCCAAAAGTGTAAAATTCTTATGCTATCAGTTGAACTGATTGCTGTACACCCTTTTGGATGTTATATGGGAGAATGTCAGGGTAAAACAATTTAGTCTTTATTTGTCATGATGATGAAATGATAGAACATTGCTTTAATTTTGCCTCATTTTAGGTGCATATTGTAGACTAATAATGTATCCTGGTAAGCAGTATATACTTAATGTCGTTAAGTTGCTGTTAAGGTAACTACTTCATTTGAAAATATGAAGATAATCATAGCAGCATTACACCATGAAAGAAAACGGCCTTTCTTTTAGGTGAAGCATGTGAAGAAATGAAAATAAGCAAATCATTACATTTTTTTTGTGTAGGACACTTTTTTGTTCATAAGAAATATTCAGCAGAAAAATTTGTTGTCTTGATAAGCGTGGGTCTGCAAGTTATCCTGAGGATATCTCATTTAGGTTTTAGAATAACTTCATGTACAGAAAGTAACTATTTTATCTGTATTTCTTTGTATTTAACAGGTTTAAAAACTCTGAATTAATGCTGCAGCTGGTTGTGGGAACAGTTAACAGTAGCTAAAATTAACTATTTTTATTCTTCTGTTTCAACATGCCTTTCTGTTTCAACAAATTTTCATTGTTGTCCAATGATTACTTACATGAAACAATTAGGGACTGGTAATGTTTTTTAAGCTTTGTTTAAGATTTGAATTCTTGTATTTATAAGGAACAATGTTAACAGTGTGTTTGTTTTTTTTACAGTAAATGAAAGCCTTTGTTTATTTTTAAATATCTTTTAGCTTTGTAAATTATGTCTATATGTGATTACCAGAAATGCTCTGATGTTAGGACCTTTCTGATTTTTCTGTACTGTATAACTAGTGCAAAGGATAAAGGTATGAATTTCAGCTATTTTATTTCCCAAACATTCTATAGTTTTGTTCTTAATATGTAACAAATTCAAAGTTAAAGTTATGACTAGGATGTAGCTATAATCGTTATTTTCATTATGAATTCAGACAAGCTTTTTGTTGTTTTCATTGTGTAAGACAAAGTAAATGCTAACAAAATGAAAGCAAATAATTAAAAAACAATTAATGCTGTTGCTCACCCTATATTCAATTATGCTCATTCATTAAATGGTCCCTAGAGTGACTATCATCCTTCTATAAATAAGTTGTTATGGTACAGAATTCAATAGGAAGCCACATATAAGGGCTTGTACCATCTTTAATCATGCCATGTACATTTTTGAACGCATCTTTGAATGAACATGTTGCTTAAAGGAAGAAAATCCATTAGTTAATTAAATAAATATATTAATAAAACATCTTTGTTTTATGAGAATGTAAAAAAAAAAATAGGGGGTCATAGCGAAGAGTGTTCAGATACTGAAAGGGGAATGGAAATGCTGACACTTGGAAGCTCCTATTTTTTCAATGATACAGTAATAAATCACTCCACTTTCCTATTAAAAAGAAGCTGCCACACCTGTAAATCCACTGTGGGTACTAAATTCAAATCATTTATCTTCCTACATAGATAACAAATCCAATTAAGACACATCATACCATGATGCCTTATTAAAAAGGCTCCAATTCTATCTTGAATAATCAAAATATTTATTTATTTAAAATACCAGTAAGTGAGTGGAGATTAAAAGGCAACAACTGTAAGTATAGTTTGAAATTCCAATGTATATTTTGAATTCACATATAATATACATACGAACTCTCATATAACCATGATCTGTTTTTATTTTAAAAAAATATTTTTTGTTTCAGTTTTCTTGTGAAGAAAAATAAATCTGTTGTAAGGCAAACACTGAAGAATCTTAGGATAGTCTGAGCTTATCCTGTGAAACACTTTTGAGTATTTTTTTCCCAGAAGAATAATATTTTTAAAATAACTGTTCAGTATCCTTATTCTAGATGCTATGGAGTGTGCTAATTTGATATTATTCTGTCAGATTACTGTGATGTTTCATAATGTGAACAGACCTGAATCAGTTTTTAATAAGTGGTGAAGGTGAGAATAAAAATGGTTGTCCTGGCTTGTTGATGAAGCCATTGAGTGTTTGGTTGTATGATTCAGGAGACAGATAAATGTATGCGATGAAGGTCTCCCTAGTAGTCCTTTTGTATGAATTGGAGTACAGTGGTAGTGACTGAGAATTTCAACATATTTTTCCATTGGAAAACTGAATTCTCTTTTAACCTTTTGAAATTAATAATTCTAACATAAATTTATTTTAGAAGTTGTAAATACTTTAGGAAGTGTACATCGCTTATTAGTAGTAGAAAATCAACATGTTTACTCGGTTTGGTGTATTTGTAGCTTAGATAATTTATTTGGAAAACATTCTGCACAGTCAGTATTTTGGTTAAGGCTCTTATAATTTTAATAGTAAACATCATAAAACTCAATATTCCTCAGTCATCGTTTTCCATACCTGTATGATTTTTTAATGAGAACTTTTTTTTATCGCTTAGAAACCTTGCAAAATATCACTTAGAAAAATTTCCTCTTCTAACTTGGAAAAATTGAATAAGAACTGACATTTTTTCTTTACATAGATAAAAGGGAAGGCAGAGAAGAGAAAAAGGGACTGTTTAGGCCTCACTGTACATACATGTATGAGGAAAAGATAGTCATTATGCCTGAAAACATCCCATCGCATTGATGCCCAATAATGGCTGTTTTCTTTTCTTATGTGAAGTTAAGAAAATCTCCTGTAAAGCACTAAGGAGCTTTACCTTTGTACCAGAGTGTGTGAGCAGGTATTCATCCTTAAGCATCAGCATACTTTCCTCTTTGGTGAGAATATATTAAAGAAGTATTTTAATGCTATGTTGTGCATAATTTCTGCATTTCTGTGATCGGTTGCTTTACATGAACATTTACAAAGTTCATATCAATAACCATCACAAAATAAACTTGTTGGTATTATGGTATATATCTCTAGGGATATCAATCTGTGTATCATTTAGTATTTTGTATTAGTTTTATTAAATATGCATACTTATTAATATTTTACTGTGTCATTTATTTGGATGTTTAAAAAAAGATTTTATGAATCTATTATTTAAATGAGGTAAAAGATTATATGGTTCTTTATGCAGAAAATGTCTCTCATCTCTCTTACTTTATTATCTCATTTGGTTTTAGATGAAGGATGTCGAATTGCATAATAAGGGAATGAGATCTCATTTTCACCAAGGCTGCTCAAATTTAATGCATGGGCTTCAAGCTCCACTGTTCTTCTAAGTAATAAGACTCTGTGTGATACTTTTTTTCTTGTAAAATATGGAGTAGCACATCATGAAGTTTCTAATTCCATGGTGATCAAATGCCTGTGACTATTAGTTGAAAAGTCTACACTACACTATGGCTTTCTGTGTTACAGTTTTTCCTTACAAAAATAAGTGTCCTATTCCTGAAGGAAACATGCATGGCTGTCTTCCTCTAGGACTTTTGGAAGACAGAAATGTGTGGTCAAAGACTATCTACCAATTATGTGTTTCACACATATATGATATACATTTTAAATATCTTTTAAAAACCTAACCATGAGCAAGAATAGACTTCAGAAGTAAACCAGAGTCAGCAAACATTTGTAAAAATATCACTTGATTTAAAATTAACTGCACATCAGCTGTCTCTGACCATCTTCCTGTTTTTAGTTAGCCTTGGGTTCTTCAAGCTTCTTATTAGAGTACTCAGCAATTTTTATTAGTAAATTAGTTTGTTCTGAAATGAAATATCTCATGTAGAATGGACATAAACCAATGGTGCCTAGATTCATTTGAGGATCTAAGTTTAATAGAATATCATGAAATAATCTAAGCTTTATTATAATTTAGTTACCTCCGTTGGGTGCCATCTACAAGCAATTGGAATAGAAGGTTATCACCAAGGGGATATCATGCTTGACCATCCCGATTGCCTTCAGTGATGTCATCACTGGCTAGGTAGATGGGGGGAGAGCAGTGGATATTCTGTACCTTGAATTCAGCAAGGGGTTTGTCACCATATTCTACAATATTATTGTTATGAAACTTATAAAATGTGGGATAGGTGAGTGGCTGGTGAGGTGGATTGAGAACTGGCTTACTGTTAGAGCTCAGAGGATTGTCATCAGCAGTGCAGAGTCTGGTTGGAGGCCTATAACTTGCAGTGTTCCCCAGCAGTCAGTGTTGGGTGCAGTCTTATTCAATGTCTTCATCAACAACCTGGATGAAGGGATAGAGACCATTCTCAGCAAGTTTGCTGATGATACAAAGCTGGGAGGAGTTGCTGACAAACCTGAATGCTGTGTAACCGCTGAACAAGACCTGGACAGACTAGAGAGTTGGACAGAGAAGAATCTGATGAGGTTTAACCAGCGTAAGTGTAAAGTCTTGCATCCAGGGAGGAAGAATCTATGCATCAGTACATGTTAGGGGATAAGAGGAGCTCTGTGGAGAAGCATCTGGGGGTCCTGGTGGACAATTGGTTGGCCATGAGCCAGCAGTGTGCCAACAGGACAAGGATTAATGGCCTAGTACTTGAACGTAGGAAGTTCTGAGGATATTCAAGATCCATCTGCATGCCTACTTGTGTGACACTTTGTAAGGTACCTGCTTTAGCAGAGGGGTTGGACTTGACAGTTTCTTGAGGTCCCTTCCAATCCCTGCTATTCTATGATTTTTTGTTCAGCTGAAATCTAAAGAGAGCTGAGACATGGGCTTTTATTTTCTTGTTTGCAGAGTCAGGGGCACGAATCTCAAATCTCATGTGCATAGTAAAGTGAATATGAAAATTACAGTTTGTATTAACTCTTTGTGGTTAAGAACTATACGTTGTTCTGGGAACACAAAGCCAAAATATTTAAAGACTAACAGCCAGTATTCATTGAATCATAACTGGAGTCTAAACAGAGCAAAATTGCAAGGGGTCATAGATCTAGAAAAATGATTTCTGAAATGTAAGATCAGTGTAACAGTATGTTTAATACCTACTGGAAAGTCTGTTTTAGGGTTGTTTTTTTTTGTTTGTTTGCTTGTTTTGTAGGAAAAGAAAACAGGCTTTTCTATGGACATTGCTAAAGATGTGGGGACCTGCAGGAAGGAGGTGGTACACAAAATTATGTCTGTTGGAGGAATGTTGTCAGGAGCTAAAGTGAAATCATAATGACTGGGAGGCTGAATTTTCAGGATTAGGGGACATAAAGAAAATATAACAGAATGGGCTGCTTAACAAAGAGATTGGCATATGTGGAAAGACAACAGAACTCTTTCCTTACTTTCAAATTGTTTCACAAAATTAATTCAGTGCATTTATAAAACTATTGCTATGTTGTCAGTGGGAATTATTCTTTGGGGGGAATTAATTGTTCTGTGTTATTAATGTATAGCTATTAATGTATACCATGAATATTGAGGTGGGTGATCATACACAATTAAGCACAGAATTCCTAGCTTAATTTTTGTTGAGAGTTAGCTTCATTTTATACGTATGCATGCAAGTTCTTCCCATACTCTCAAATCAGCATTTTGGCTTTTGTAGTGCCATCTTCACACTTCTTAAGGTGAAGATACCAGGTAACAGTAAGTTGTCCTCACTAGGGCACTGCTTACTTTGTAAAAATATAAGTGTAAATTGCTGGTCTTTTATCAAGCTAAGAAGCAAGTCAGAGTTCACTCTAGCATAAGATTGACAGAGATGATTGTAGTCAAATACAATTATCCATAAGCAATAAAGTTAGGCTTTACTAATTTTAGAAAACTTGGTGTTAAAAAATTACTTGCACAAACTGCAATCAAAAAGAAGATAAATAATCTAAAGGCATTCCATCATGGCAGACCACATTTATTAGGCTATTCAGTCTATGATAGCTCTCCAGATGGTTTCTAGCATTAGATTTATCAGCTAACTTAAATGTCAGACAGAAATCTCAAAATACGTTCATGAAATAACTAAGGCAAAATTGGGCTTGCTGATGCACACAAAATTGTTATTGAATTGTTTTCAAATAATGAAGTTTAATGGCATGAAAAGAAACTTCAGCGAGCATTACTGAAACAATAATTGAAGATTTATTGTATCATAAATAGTTATTTTGTGGGAAAAATTTTTAGTGAGTCTAGCATTCAATTAAATTATGTAATCCTCAAACGCATTTGATTCATTCTTCAGAACTATCTGATCCAAATTTTCTGAAGGCCTCAGTAAGAGACAGAAGTTCCTTTCTGTAAGATATTGAAACCCAGATTTTTCTCCTTGATTTTGTCATTGTACATTCACTGAAGGAGTACATAGGAAAAGGAGAGGTATGAAGATGGTTAAGAGAAATAGCTTTGACCTTTACAAATATTTCATAAAAAACTGGAATAAAAAATATACATGGTAAATTACCATAACTTTGTAGCATACCAATTCAACTAAATCAGTGTAAAAGTATTAAAAAAAACCCTCCAGATAACTTTACTTCCACAAATATATGTAAAACTTAAAAATAAATAAACAAATAAACTCCATCTACGTTTTCTTTCCTCAGTACTTTTTTTGAAGTTGGCCTGTTTGCCTAACTGATGCTATCAGCAATGCTTAAAAGTAGATGTAGTATCTTGACACCTACTTTCAGAGGCTAGAGACCTATAAAGAATCTCCACCAGTGCAGAGAAATCTCTAGAACTGTCTTTAAATTCAGTGTAGTCAGCATTATCCAAAGCGAACAGTCATAACAGAACATAATTCAAAAAAATATATCAGAAAGGCCTAATAATGGAAATGTAATTGATCTGTAAATATTGATTATTCAAATAGAGTCCAAATATCCAGATTCTGTAAACATTGTCTGTATATGTCATGAGGTAACTGAAGAGAATGAGCTTTTTAAGATGGACCTTCAGACCAGCACACCAAACACGAACTTTTCAAGTTCATCTTTTCATCTTTGTTCAGCATTACATGTAATCTGTTTGCATTGTTACTTTGAATATAACGCATGCGTTTTGCATTTAGCTAGATTACTACAACTAATATGATCTCATAAGTCCCAAATACTTTTAATTCTGGCTAACCATAATGAATTTGAGGATGATGAACATTTATGAAAATTAGACTGATTACATATCTGTCCATGAATTCACGTACAAGGGTTTGTTCAGATTGAAAATTCTTCCTAAGAACTCTGTGAGCCAAATATATTATAAGCGTACAATATTTTATTTGCTCTTGCAACTGTCTGTCTAGGTGAAGTAGGAGTGTTTGTAAATTTATTAGCATTAAAAAGTACATTGAATAAAGATGCAAACAGAAGCTGACACCCCTGTACATCTTTTCTGAAACCAAATTTAGTTTTTCCCACTTCTTCCAGTGAACCTGTGATCCCTGCTTCATTTCCAATATTCACATTCACGTTTAAATTAAAAAATAAAAAAAATTGTATGATCTTTCTACTTGCTTGTCCAATATCAAGCTGATTATATTGCTTTTCTACCTACTTCTACACCAAACAAGTTCTTTCAATGTATATAAGACAATTTATTTACTGTACATCTCTTCCACCCTTCCTTAGTAAATGAATAATTTAATATAATCATATTAATATTCATGCATATCCTCATCATTTAGTGATGACAGTAAATTGAAGCTGGAAAAATGTCTGTTTACAAAGAAATTAACATATTTTATATACTGTATGGAAATTCTATGCAACTTTAGTTATTTCCTTGAAGGCAGTATGCTCATTTTTCTGATATGTTTAATTACTTTTGTATCCAAGTTTGACTTGCTGATGAGATGTTTTTTTTTTTTCCCACTACTGTGCTTGGAGTGTTAGTCTTGTCCATGAACTTGGCATACTGATTTCAAGCTGCATCATCTTTAATAACCCTGTCATTTTAAGCATAGAAAGTTAACATAAAGGGTAAAGAATATTATTGGAAGTGGAACAGATGACAAAAGTCAACATTTAAACAGAAATATCTGCTCTATTGTTCATTGCATCCTAGTTAAATTATTGCAAGTTCTTTGTTTTGTGCTTTTTAATTAATTTGTCTTCCCCTCATGGAAGTAGAAAATGTTCTTTCATTAGATGTTTAATTGAAACCTAGTGTGTAGGACTGAACACTGAAATATACTGCCAATAATATTTTCGTTGTTAATAACTGAATTTTTTGCTTTTTCATTATTTCATTCAGTAGTCTTTCACAACATAAAAATTATTCATATGTCATACACAATCAGAAACTGGTTTTGTGTCTCAAGTATATACCTTAGGTTAGAAATCTGTTATTAACTGCATATGTATGCACCCAGTTATAGACTAACAGATAAGCTATTTTGCCCAGAAACATTAACTACAAACTATCATGTTACATAAAATCATTATTATTAAGCACTTAAAGATGCAATGATTTGGAGTCTTGTATCCAGATCTGGGCTCCTCAGTACAGGAAGGACAGGGAACTACCAGAAAGAGTTCAGCAAAAAAGGTGATGAGGGGCCTGGAGCATCCCCTTTAGGAGGAAAGGCTGAGAAACCCGGGACTGTTCAGCCTGAAAAATAGGTGACTGAAAGGAGATCTTATCAATGCTTTTAAATATCTAAAGGGCAAGAGTCAAGTGAATGGGGCCAGGCTGTTTTCAGCTGTTCCCTGTGACAGGACAAGGAGCAACGAGCAGAAACTAAAACATAGAAAGTTCCATATGAACCTAGAGAAAAACTTCTTGGCTTGAGGGTGACAGAGCAAGTGGAGCAGGCTGCCTATAGAATTTGTGGAGTTTCCTTCTATGGAGATATTCAAAATCTGCCTGGATGCTTTTCTGTGTAACCTGCTGTAGGGAAACTGCTTTAGCAGGAGGTTGGACTAGGTGATCTCCAGAGATCCCTTCCAGCACCTATCATTCTGTGGCTAACAGATATGTACTCATAATGTTGTTTATCTACTCAAAGTATAGCAATAAGCGGTTTTAATGTAGTATAACGTTCGTCTATGCTGTGGACTAATGGCAAATGTTCCCTTAATTGTGTCTGTTAGAGATAAAAAGGCATGAAATTCAGTTTTTGTTTTGTTTTTCTGGCAAAGTAGTGCAGCTCTAAAAAGAATTTGAACAAAACTCATCATAATTTGTATATGTTTGCTGAATTAAACAATATTAGAAATACTATATGCAGTATTGATCTGATGTTTATAATTCTGCTAATAGTTCAAATAGTGCATAAACAGATATTGTGGTTTCATTCCTTCAGTGCTTCAAATTCTGCTAGTCTATTGTCTATTTACTGCTCTATAGGGCAGAAGTAGAACAAAACAGTTTTCTATAGAGAAATAGAAAAATGTATTCTCTACTGTATTTCCTAAATAAATATCATTATTACTTCACTGACAGTGGCAAGTTTGTCAAATTGCGTAGCAAAAGAGTAAATCTAACTTAATGATTAATGACTCTTCAAGAAAATGAACAGCAAAAGGGTGACTGTCATTTCTTTGCAATGGTAATGACATCAGATTTCTTTTGCTTTGTAGCTCATAGCAATGAGAAAAAAATACAACATATGTTTGTCAAAGTAAGTTTGATGCTGTGATGCATTATGGTCAAATATGCCTCAATGCAGTATATTGTCTGATTTTATTTTATTTTTTTTAACTCTTGATCAGGTAAAAATGCTGCAGGGAGAAAGGTGTGTATAACTCTCTTTGAGAAAATGTCAGACTTCAAAAGTGAATGTTGGGGAAACACAGGAAGTAGAAAATGAATACGTTGTGTTTCAGTGAGGCATCTGGCTTTTCAGTGTCTGTCTTCATGCAAAATGCCTGAAATTATATCCTGTTCCTAGGTGATTCCTTTTAAGAAAGGTGGTATGGAGTAGAAAGTTAAATTTAACTTTATCCAATCATCCTCATCAAATTCCAAAATATCAACCAGCTCTGTAACGTGCCTGCTCTTCAGGAAGTCCTTTGCAGCCCCTTAGATACACCTGTGGAAAGGTTTTGTGGTGCATGAGGAAGACATTGAAGAAAATTCATATATATTTAATATCTAGTCCTTAGTCCTGTTGTAAAATATTACTAAATAAGTAAATTTGAAATAAATTTAAAACTCATGCTTTCTTTAGAAGTGTTTGTTTGTTTGCAGTTGTAGCACATGCTATAGACCTCAGAAAATGGCGAATGACTTGATTAGATCTGAAACACTTTATAGCCTGCTTTGGATAAATTTTTCATGACTTATTCAGCTATGGGGTTTATTTTATTGTCAATTAAGCTGCAATTTGTTCTTTCATATTGAAGTTTCTGAAGCAGGATTCAAGGCATTTAAGCTCTTCCACCACCACTGGTCAAAGCAGGTGAGCAAAGCAATTTTAAGCCAGCTATCCCTGCCTATACAATTTTATGAATTGTAGGGTTTGCATTAAAACTTGCTCAAACTGTGAACTGACCATAACTGATGGAAAATTTCAGCTATTTCATGTGATAGCTAAAACAGTATCCAGAACATGAAGTGCTGGTACTCAGCAATATCCAAAACTCAGACAAATCAAATCATGTATATGTCAATATAACATCCAGTTATCCCTCACTGGATGGGTTAATGTAACTGTCTCTGGGAGGAAGAGGAGTTTAAGTGAAGATATGATGAAGATAATCAAACCACAGTTAAGAATTAGGAGTGCAGGCCTGAGAAAAACTAGTAGAGAAGTTTTAGATAAAATACTGAAGGAAGGTATAACATGAAGCATTTAATCATTCTTCTGTATTTAACTCATAGTGTTCTCTGAGCAAAAAAAAAAATATATATATTTAATCATTATAAAGAACTAGATAAAAAATGGTGGTCTTCATTGTCATTTAATTGTTAACAGATGGGGCCCTTTGAGTGACGCAGAAGACCATTTGATTTTACCTTAGAAATTGGTCTGATACATAGTGGTAGAAACAAATTTAGCTTTAAAAAAAGTTTAATAATGTGCAATTATTTTGTAATGCTTCAGGAAAACTATTCTTCGTTGGCTTCTTCATTTTTATCTTTAATCTGTGTTCTAGGTTCATCCATTGTTCACTCAGAAAATCTGATGATGATGCTAAAGGGATAGTAATTATGAGAAAGATACATATGGGCTTTATACAGCTGTAATGTACTCACTGAGAACTGGAAGAAAGAAAAATCTAAACTGCCTTCATTGATCATAGAGACAAGATCTCATTTATCTTAAGTGTGACAATTTGAAAACATTATCAACTTCACATAATGAAAAGCATTAGACTGGCAGGAGCATGTTCAGACGCACACACTCCTGCATTAGTTGTAATTATATTTGCATTACAGAAGTACAGGAGGGACACAGTTGAAAAAGGAAAAATGTAATTTATATAGATTTAAAACAAAATACTGGAACTGATTTCCTGAAGCAGAGACATGCGTAGAGCAGAAAAAAATAGGAAATATTTTGTTATCCCCATTTAAATTCTGTACTAAGGAGTTGTGAGCTGAACACCAACTATTTTCACACCTTTGCCAAGGCAGGGTTAGGGTTAACAAGAAGGAGCAGAATGGTACACTGCCCTTGTAAAGTAGTGTACCATTTATATTACATATACCACCAAAAATTAAGTGAAAAGTTCTCTTAAGAAAAAAACAACAACAACAAAAAACACAGAAGACAGACACTGGTATATTAATATTAAACTATGCTTTGATAGCATTCTCATTAATAGATTTGCTGACTTCCAAAAGGCTTGATCCAAAGCTTTTTAAATTCATTGATAGGATTTCCTTCAACAGTCTGGGATTTACAACCTCCTTCTATGTTTACTCATTTTGGGTTTCTCATTATTCTTAAAGATGCTTTAATTCTACAGAGAGGTAAAATGCGATGTTTTTGAAGTCAGACAAGATTTAATGTCATATTTATAGTTTTACTTCAGTATTCAGTAAAATAAATCAAGTTGTTTAATTTTTAAACCAAATAAACTTTTATACCTAGAGATTAATAAGTTTGGGAAAAACTATGATTATAATGCTGTTTATGTGATTTTAACAATGAAATATGTAATTTTTTTTGTATTTCTGGCAAGAGAAACAATTTAAATGCTTAGGCAGGTTAAGAAATGAAATGTAAATATATTTATCTCTTAAGACAGTGCATTTCTATCTAAACTGAAGTAAAAAAGCCAGTACGTTGAGTTCTCTTCAGTTTTACACAATGAATAATATGGAAAACAGCATTCCCAGTGCATTTGTTCTTTCTTTTCCAGCTCATTTACTTTTCATCTGTAATCCTATTTGGAGCTTCTATTACACGGTGAATGGTTTTCCAATTTATGCTACATTAATTCATATTTTACTTACTGTCAGTAATAAAAAAAAATACTTTTACCCTTTAAAGCTTAATTTTTATTGTCGTAATTAGGTCCATATCTTAACTCCACTTGGTTTTATAAGAATTATAATTCTGTGTATTACAGGAATTAGCTTAAACAGAATTACTCTAGGACAGAATTAAAAGACCACAGATTTCTACAGAATAGTGAGAGCCTTTAACTCAATTTCTTTCATCCAAATCTTCTGTTTTGAACTAGAAGCCTCTCCATGAGGTTGGACTTGTTCCACCAGTGGCTTTGACTTCAAGTAATGGTTGTATTCAGGAGAAAATCTGGGAACTTGTGCTCCCAGTGTACTGTGAAGATATAAATGAATGCATATATGCAAACACATTACTATTAGCTAACACCTGCACTATCCTCCACACATGAGACATTTTCCAAGTCTTCCCTCCTGTGGGTAATTTTTACGTCTTGCATGCACTGTTTATTTTTGTGCTCAAGGTGGCACAGGAGCTGTAAGTATGAGTTATACAGCTCTGTCTGTTTCCTTCTGTTATTTTTGGCTGTTTTATTTTTGGCTAAAGAGCTTTTGACTCAATCAATTTTGACATATCATAGAATCATTGCGTCATAGGCTTAGGTAGGAGGAGACCAAAGCCCACCCAGTGCCAATCCCTTGCAGTGATGGGCTGTCACCCACCAGCTCAGACTGCCCAGGGCCACATCCAACCCAGCCTTGGGCACCTTCAGGGATGGGGCACCCACTGTTCTTCGGACAGCTGCGCCACCCTCTGAGTAAAGATTTTCTGCCTGACACCTAACCTAAATCTCCCCCCCTTTTACTTTAAAACTATCCCCCTTGTCCTATCACTATCAGACCATGTCGAGTTGGTTCCCTTCCTGCTTGCAAGCTCACTTCAGGTATTGGAAGGCCACAATGAGTCTTCCCGGAGCCTTCTCTTCTCCAAGCTCTGTCAGCTTGCAGTCTGCAATAATGAATATTGATGCTTTGTGTAAGCTCAGAAGGAGGTGAGAAATAATTACAGAATGACATGAATTTGATTTTTGACCTGATGTGATAATTTTTTAAATTTCTTTAAATACAAGTTTAAATTTGCCAGTAAGTCCAAGAGGAGTCAGGAAAATTAACAACAAAGTGGCAGATTGGCAAACAAAGAAATTCAAATGTTTCTGATTTAAAATACCATTTAAAATATTTTGCTCTATCTAAAGTGAGATCTTTTGTTTTTAATTTATTTTTTATTTTATGTGAAATTAAAATTTTCCAAAAATGATCCAAACAAAGAAGACTGGGTTAGTGCTGTTGCTCTTGCAAACTGTTTGCACAGATGTACATTTCATTCTGTTGCTTTTGGGATGTGTATATTGTTTGGGTGACAGATTTGTTTTCATTTTGCTGCAGAGTGCTTTCGTTCTGTTTTCAATTGCGAGTGACTCTGGGAGAAATGTAACAGTATTATTTAAAGTTTCAGAAAGTAATTCTGCTAACAAATTAAATTTACTGAACATTGAGAATTCTGACATTTTACTGTTTAATGGTGGATTTCCTAGCAGAGAGATGTTTTCTTCTGTCACTTAAATAACTTGTTCTAGATTACTTGTTTGGACATTTGGAACTCAGATGTAGCAGTTTTTACCCAATTTATTGCCTATATCCTTGCACATTTCTGTCCTTTTCCATTGTTTGCTTAATGAGGTTTTTTTTCAAGGTTATCTTTCCAGGTTTTCTTATCTTTACTTTCTGTCATTCTTTCTGATTTTTAAAATCTCTTCTCCCATGCTTTTTCAGAGCCTTTCAACTCTTCTGTAATGACGTTTTGTCAGTATTTTGGTTACTCATCATCAGAAATACTGTCATTTATACTGTGATTTAAAAAAATAAAATAACCATGACACAAATGAGTATAAGTAATGCCTTTATGAGAGTTAAGAGATCAAAATGTAAGTTAATCTAATTTTGGATTTTAACAGTAGCTCAAGGGAGTAGATAATCTGAGGCAAAATGAAAATTAACCTGGTAATTGATAACTGTGTTATGTTTAGGACACTATAATCCTCAGTATCAACAGAAACAGACAAGGCAGATTCAAGACTTATTACAATTGTTATTTACAGAATTTCAGAGGCTTCACTATTATTCACAGACATTTTGTGTAAATGCATAATTTCTTTTAAAACTATTTAAGAGGGAGGCATGTTCTAATGGCAATTTTTCTAAAGAACTGTCAGTTTCTCATTAGTTAAAAAAAGTTCTAGGTTCATTCAAAAAATATTGAACAAAAAAGTTCAGTATGGAATGAATGATTCTACATTAGAAAGCTGAGTTAAAAGTGTGTTCATCATATTTTATCAGTGTATGGGGAAAATGCAATTTTAATTTCACCCAGTATTGTGCTACCTCTATTAGATTTTGGGTTCTGTTTCTAACATAAGAAAACTATGTCTCCTGAAAAAGTGAATGCAAGACCAAATGAAAACTATTGACCTGACCTGACTCTTTTGCTTTTCTCTGTGGAAGTTACATAGATTATAAAGAGAAACTCTGGTTTAAAACTCCTATGCAGCAGGAGTGAGCTCCAGTATGGCAAGAAGGATTATTGAGCAGTTTACTTTTTTTCTCCTGTCTCTTCTCATTGCTCAAAGGCTGAGGTGATCAGAAAAGAGCCTGGATTTTACAGTGCTGATGTGAGCCAGCCAGGTTCCTGTACACCAAGTGCTCTGGAGGCCTCTTAACCAGTACTGGTCTTTCACCTGTGCAATCAGATATATTCCAGCTGCAGACAGCTAGAGCCCCATGGCTGCATATATCCTGCCAATGCATTTTTCAGGTAAGAAGTCACTGTCCACCCTGCAGACAAATATGATGACAAGCTACTGTGGTAATCCAACCGTGCTGATTTTTCCAAGTGTGCCTGCTTCTTAACAGGCCTGGCCATCTTCAGGCAAGCAGAAATTACTGTCAGTGGTCTCTCTGAGCTTTCATTGGAATGTTTTTTTCCACTATGATCTCATAAAGACAGTAAGAAACCTAAGAGAAAAAAAGATATTTCCTTAGTACTTGCCAGAACTGTGCTTTTTCAGTATAAAGTTGTGAGCATATATTTCATGCAGTGGGTTGTAGAGAAGGATTTGCAGGACCACAAAAACTTGTCATGCAGTATAACAACAATTGGCTAGCTATGGCTTTTTTCTCTGCCTCTGCACTGTCTCCCTAGATCTGTTAGATATTGTTTCCTCAGCTAGGCTTGGTTTTCCTACTGGAAAGGGTTAGATGACAATGTAGTTAAAGTGTCAATGATTCATTTGCTAGAAGGCTGCCTGCAAGAGACAGCCTTAAGGAGATGTCTAGTATCTGTCATTGATATATTCTGATATTCTTTCTCATTTCCTGATGATTGTTCTGTGTTAAGTTCTGAATTATCCTCTTTGATCTCAAGTAATTTTTACAGGAAGAAAGTCCTTAATTTTATTTGACTCATTGGTTGATATAATTATATACCTCTCAGTCAGCTATACAACAGAACTGTGCTGGTAGGCTTGTGCTACATTTATACCACCTGCTCTTCCAGAACACATCTTCATCTGTTTCTTTCACTATTTCATTAGTGTTACCAGGAGCTGAAATTAATTAGTGTCTGCTAGCTGCTGTTTACTTTTCTCACATGAGATGGATGAGCTATGTCAATCCTGTCCATAGTCAGAAACAGTCATAGCCAAATTTGGCCCATTTGCTGGCAACAAATAGAACAGAAGAACAAAAGAATTGAAGAATGATGAAGTCTGAAGTAAATTGACAAAAATCTAAATGTGATTTGATGCTTCAAGACTCTTGAAAATCTCTTGCTAACTTCTAATTTTCACAAGTGTTGTGGCAATCAATAAGGTAAAGGTTCACCACAGAAGTTGAATTTATTCTGTTTCTTAGGAAAGGTGATTATACTTTTTGCAGCTCTTTCTGTTATTTAAAAATGTTCATTAATAATGCTTAACTTTAAAGAAAACTTGCATAATTACATATTTATAAGCCAGTCTGAATGTAATAAGTGTTTCACACAGTCACAAATTTGGTTTCTCCGTCATTGCATTTTTAAAATTGAAATTCCATTAATGGTCATTATTTCTGTTCCTGGAAGAATACTGAGGACAGGCTGTAAAGTGTGGACTGTATTTACTACATACATTGAGAATAATTAACTGCTTGTTACAATTTCTGTTTGTTTGTGAAACTTTGTACCAGGCTTCTTCCTCCTTCATACCAGCAGCTTTACCTGATATTAGGTTGTTTTACATCATTTCTATGTAAGTCATGCTAAAAATGTAATTTTCTTTCAGTGTTGAATGACCAATCATTTATTTGTGTCACAAGCATTTAATTTCCAAACCAAAATTTAATAGGTATTAAATCAGTTAATATGTATTTACCAATCATTGAAAATTTACTGCTTAGTGTTGAGCTCTGGCCATTGTAAAGTAACCATCTTCTGATGTTGACTGCTCTCTGATTTCTAATCTAGCCTCCTACAGAGGTTATGATGAAATTACTTCCACGTTTTCTGGAGTCTTCAAATTTCCTTCACTGCAGCAAGTGAGGTTTTTGTATTTACAAAGGCAATCAGAAACCTTGTTAATCTGTTATTTTCTACAGAGGATAGAGAGGTGCTGAGATTCAGCATTATACAGCACATCTTGAAGTTTTCAGATCTGAAGATTTTGAAATTATGTGACACTGATAGAAAGTATGATTCACTTTTTCTTTATGAGCTCATTAAATAGGTCTGAATGGCTTATATGGAAGAATCTGAGGACAAAATGTCCGACTGTTATATTGTTATTATATTGTTCTTTGTCCTTCTGTAGCCCGGTACATGGACTAGCTATTATGAGCAGCAAACCATCAGTTTTGTATGACAATGTAGGGTCTCAGAACTCATCAGGGCTTGCCTTGTTCTGATTTTATTGGAGTCTGCTTTCATGATATTCTAGTGTCCAAGTTACTGTAGCTTAAACCATTTTAGCTTAATCTCTGTGGTAATTATTTAGACAATTAGTTTTAGGAATTTAAGTACTTCCTGACAAAGCAGATGCCTTTAAATTTCAGGATGACAATTACTGAAGATGGGGGAAGGTACTAGAAAAGCCTCAAATTTTACCAGGAAGCTGAGGCAAAGGAAGTAAACCTGAGGAGGAAAACATGTTAAATTAAATTTGGTCTAGTATCCTAGATCAAAGATGGAAACTATTCACCTTAAAAGGGCATAATTGCCCTCCTGTATGGACTTGGAAATGCTGAAGGCTTATTTCCATACTGTATCACTTTTCTTAAGGGAGATTGAAACTGTTGATGTTAGGACTCAGAGGATCATGCGAGAGATGTGCGTAGCATGAAGAAAAAGGGTAGGTACGTGGAAGGTTATATATTGTAAACTACAACTGCATTTATGAAGTTTGCTCAGAAAATGTTAACTGTTACAACAATAACTAGATTATTTAGAATTCTTAAATGTGTATTTATGATTTCTTCTGGAAGTTTGTGCTTTGAGACTTAAATTCTCACAAAAAATAATTTTCTAAAAGAGCAGACGAAAATGCTGCTTGGTGAATGAATGTAGGTGAAGTGGATTGCTATGTGACAAATCAGCATGAGGGTGGGGAAACAAGTTGCGGGCTCAGTAAAGATAGTAAGTCATGGAGATCAGAAGGTTGCAGGTAAAAATAGAAGCACTGTGTGCTTCTTCTGGATGTGAATTGGCTTTATTTGTTATCCCTGTTAACAGGGAGGATGCTTTTCAGTCAGGTATTTGGGGCTGGTTCTGTATGTTAAATATACATGATTCCCTAGAACTTATGAGGAACTCTATGAGAACTTTGTGTAACTGAAAGGTGAAAATAGTGGCTTGGGGGTGTTTTGGTTAATTCTCTTTCTGAGGTGGCTCTACGAATAGCACTTGGAGCAGATTCTAGGTTCTAAAATATATCTATAGCTCTTCTTCTATCAGAGTTCTTGGAGTAGTAGGAAAAAAAAACATCTTTTATAACTTTGTACCAGCACTCCTACTTAAGAAAAAAATATAGAAAGGCTTTTCGGTTTTCTTAAAACAAAATATCTTACATTTCCTTGCTTAGTCTGTCAGTGATTCTTCACTGTAATCAACGTCATTCTAAATAGAAAGCAATATAAATAAGTCTTGAGAATCAGAAAGGCATGTGATATTTGTTAGTATTTTCTATTATCTACGATAATATATTCCATTTCTACATTACTACATATCTAGATTAAAACTTGTATTTATTTAGCATAGATTCTATCAGCTCAAAAGAAAAAATAAAATGAAAAATAAATTTGTTTCCAAATAGCACAGACTTTGTTTCAAAGAATTTCATTGTGCAAGAATTAAAGTTTAGCATTAATCTCCTAAGTACTTTAATGTCTTGGATGTTTCCCAAACCATGCACGTGCCTTTACTGTAAGAAGTTCAATTTCATATTAATTGTACTGAAAGTATATTTTGAAGGAGCTATTTTCTTATGAGGGTATTTTCTTTCCATTTAATCTCCCCCAGATCCAGAACTGGAAAGTTATCTCTCTCTTTTGTTTGGGAAATATTTTTAATTTGGATATTAAGATATTCTCCTTATATTGAAGTTTAACTGTTAAGTTGGAGAAGAACTATTTTCTTCATAGAATGATAGAATACCCTGTGTTGGCAGGGATTCACGAGGATCAATGAGCCCAACTCTTGGCTCTGCACAGGAGGACAATGCAAAATTCAAGCCCTATTCCCAGCCATCCTTTGGTGAAGAACTTGTTTCTGAATTTCACCCCCCTCCCCCTCTGCTGCCCCTCCGCTGACAGCTCCATGCCGTTCCCTCGGGCCCTGTCGCTATCAGAGAACAGAGCTCGGCGCTGCCCCCCTGCTCCCTGCGAGGAGCTGCAGCCTCCATGAGGGCTTCCCTGATCTCCTATGCTCTGGAGCAGAGCAAACGCAGGGACCTCAGCCACTCCACATATGTCCTAGCCTCCAGACCCTTTACCAGATTTGTAGACTTTCTTTGGCCACCCTAGAATAGCTTTGTGTCCTTTTTACGTAGTGGTGCCCAAATTGCATCAGTGGTGCACAGCAGAACTCCTCCCCTTGCACAGTGGCAGTGCTGTGCCTGGTGCACCACCGCAGTTGGTCCTTCAGTCTGCCAGGGCACACGGCTGGCTCAGCTTCAATTTGCTGCTGACCTGGACACTCCAGACCTCCTTCCGTCAGGCTGCTCTCCATCCTATCATTCGCCCAGTCTACACATATATCCAGGGTTTCCCTATTTCAGGTGCAGAATTTGATACCCTTTTTAAAGTTCGTGTGGTTGGTGACTGTTCAGTCCTTCAGTTTGTCAGGGTCTCTCTGCGAGGCCTCTCTGCCTTGAGAAAGTCAACAGTTTAGGATCATCTAGTTCAGGACCAAACTGACATAGTTTACCTTCAAGTCTTGTGTCTAAATCATTTATGAAAACACTAAAGAGAACTGGTCCTAACATGGAGCCTGAAGATCCCGCTAATGAGTTAGTTTCCACTTTCTGGAAACAAATATTAGTGTATGATATACATTGGAATCAGATTATTCTGTCCTATCTTCTCTTGACCTTTTTCCTTTGCACTCCAAGACAAGAGTGATTATCTGTTCTTGAATGTAATTCTTTCATCACAAAGACAGAATTCATGATACTAAGAATTTTCTTGGAGAGTTGCTTTATTTCGAATAAATACATTTTTTCGAATAAATTCAAAAAATCGAATGTGGTGGGTGATGAAGGACTTTGATTTAGCTGATTTGATCTAGTTTTTAACCTTTTGCGTTAATGTTACAGGATTTTTTTTCCTTCATTAGCGCTAACTGCAGTGCTCATGTAATATTGCTGATCAGTAACTTAGGTTTGGTTTTAACCTCACAATTTATTCTACTGATTTATTTTAGCAGAGGAGGATGAGTGGTAAGGAAAATTACCCATAATCCTTTTTAACCTAATGCATTTATATCTCAGTCCTCTTTCAAGTTAACTATTGAATTAGTTCCACTTAATTGCAAGGAGATGGTATGTAATTACCTTCCACATCAAAGCCGTGAATCCTGTCAATACTTGTTAAAAATGGATCAATTTGTAGTTATTGTGATTGTTTGACATTGTTCTATTTAGTAGAAGTGGTTCCATTCCAATTTGATAATTAAAATCTGCAGAGGTCATAAGTTATTACGAATGACAAATTTTTGTGAAGATGCACTCAAAATGAATTCGTGATTAACTAGTTGGGAATTCCCTCAGAAATGTGAATTAGGTAGTTTTTGTGATGATAACTTTTTCCATTTTTTTAAAAAAAGAGTAAGTATTATTAAAATGTAATGTTTCCAAAAGGCTATACATTACGATAGATACTAAATGTATGCATATACTGCTATTTTAATGAATTCTATTCTGTTAGCATATGAAATGGTATAATGTTGCCACTAAAATTAATTTTAATATTCAATTTAATGATTTTTGATGGTGAAATGAGTCTATTTTTAAAATTATTTCCATTGTTTCACATGTTGACAATAACTGCCTCTACAAAAACTGAATTAAGAACTACTGCTTTTTTTTTTCTTCTGCTTAAGCAGATTTCTGTTCATATGAAAAGGACCTAAATGCAAAACTTTTTGTCCTTGTTTGAAATTCTGCTTGGCTTTCTAATTTTAGACTGAATATTTAGAAAATTTTCATCAAAATTACTTGAGTGGAAGGGCTGATTGAGAAATCTTAATTTCACTTAGATGAAATATATTTTGGTTTGACTTAAATTAGACTTAACAAGGTAAGTTCATTTTGATGCAAGTTTTCTTTTTAATTTTTTAAGAACTGCTCGTTTACTAAAGTAACTTTGGAAACAGAACTAGTGCCTGGTTCTGTTTTGTTTGTTCTCATTCTACTTTTAAGTTTCTCTGCAGAATTTCCCTACTGCTTTCAGAAATAATTGTCCATCCTTCTATTTTTCTGACACCTTCTCTATTTTCGCTGGTTTATGTCGTCTTTGTCTTTTCTCCTCCTCTTTCTAGACCTCAATTCTTTTTGCTTTCAGTCTTGTTGCTGTGCAGTATTTGAAGTGTTTGTGCTTGTGTCTTTCCCAGAAGTCTTTTGCTCCAGAGTTGTCTTTTCACCTCTTTCACATGCTTAGAAAAGCTGTATTCTTACTGTTAATTGACAAGAAGGCTGACTTGTATTTTAAAGAGGACCTGCATATCTGTACTTAGCCACACGCTTGTTTTAAAAAAATAAAAAACAACAACAAAAAACACTTTTTATTAAATCTTCATTGTAACACTGCTTTTTATTCACTAAAAATACTACAAGAACATCCTTAATGAGCACTAAAAATTGGACTTTTTTGAAAAACAAAAACACAACATGCATTTCCACTGGAAACAGAATTAATAGTGATTCTGGCTTACTTCTTAGTAGAGTCTACTGGTCTAGAGCTAAAAGAAATAAGGACTATCTTCTGCTAAAAATCACCCCTTTACATGCAGAGATACTACACAGTATATTTGCTGCACACAAAAGATAACAGCTTTGGAGTCATAGAATTATAAAATGGCTTGAGTTAGTAGAGATCCAAAATATAATCTAGTTCCAACAATCCCACAGTAGTCAGGGTTATCACCCATTAGATTATGTTGTCTAAGAATATTTTATGTTTTAATAAAATAGGAAAAATCTCAAAGACTGGAAAATCTTGTCATCCTGAAGTGCAAAATGGAGAAGGAATTTCAGTTGATGAAGGGAAAAAGAAGAAATGGGATTAAATATCATATGTTGGAGCAAATAACTTGGAAAACAAAGCAGTTAAATGGTGTAAAACATTTAAGCCTTTATAAATGTAAATAACATAGCATTTTATATGGAGTTTATATAGAAGACATCTTATTTCAGATGTACATAAGATACAGACACAATGATGGGCTGACTGGCATATATATTTTAATGAACTCTTCATCTATAATTATTAGAGTTACTAAAGACTGGTTTTCTTCAGTAAATATGGTTATCTTAGTGGCCTAAGGACAAAATGTTAAAATGTAGCATTTAAAAAAAAAAAAAGATATCCAGAGGAGGAATAGGAAATAGATGGAGTTGGTCCACATCAGCTGGGAAATGCCTTCTCAGAAGAACTGGGAACTTTATTTAAATAAAAATGTCTGCCTGTGTTGGAGTTCATAGGAAGTCACATCACATAGTGAACTAAGTCCCAGATGAGAGATTTCTCACATTATGAAAGTTTGATTCTGTAATGAATGGTACATCTCTGGACACAAGTTGTTTCTTTATCTTTGTAGATACTGCACTGCTTCTGCATCCTACCCTGCCAATTGCAGAGATACATTGTCCTAATATTACTCTCTTGCATTAACAGGCAAGTCAAAGGTATGTGTGGAGATTTGCATTCCAGCTATTTGCTCTTGGGAATTTACAGGTAAGAAATCTCCAGAATTGCTGGCATCAGTTACTTGTTACAAACCAGGCAACTGTTTTATCTGTTTAGTTAAGTAATATAATTCTGTCATAAAGCTAGTTATTCTCCTTTTCATCCTATTAAAATAATCCCGGAAGGTTTACATGATTGTCATCCTATCTTTTTCTAGTTTTCACAGTCTTTTGCCTTGAGCTAACACTGTGCATTAACTTTTGCAGTAGTCTTCTTTTCCTCTTATTTCTACTTCCCTCGTGTTTGGGCATCTAAGGCATTTGATTAATACCATTTTCCTGCTCTGAACATACTGAGTTGATTCAGTCTTCTCTCTCAGGATTAGTTTTTGGACTACGAGTATCAATTTTTATTCTTTTTTTTAACTTCAATTTGGTTCTCTTGGATTCGCATGTCAGAGCTTTGTCAAAACAAGTGTGTAATAAATTGTGGATTCAACAAGTTAGTGCTTTTCAAATATTTTCAAAATGAAAACATCCACAGATAGATATCTGAAGTGGTTAAACTATTTATGAAATCAAGCTTAATGAAAGCTCATATGAAGCAAGCTTCCTACAGCATGAGATAATATGGTTAGAAAATTTGAATCATTTCAAAGGTTCAATTTCAGAAAATATTGATAAAGTGTTAGATACATTTGGTTATGTAGAGATTAAAATAGCTACTAGTTATAATCTTATAATGATTGACTTAGTTTGAACTGTAATTCCTGGAGATTATGAATTTAGCAATCTCAATTTCACAGCTATTAAATTTATAGTAGCATTTGTGTTCTTGTTGAAATAAAATTTTGCATTAGTATACTATACTACTTGTGTGGTTTTCTAGGTACAGTTCTAGTTCTTTACCGTTTTTTTCCTTGACCTTTAGTTAACCAGAAGTTTGCTTTTTAATTTAGTTAATTGCTTGGGATTTCATCTCCTGGTTGATGAATAAGTTTGCTTTTCAAACCAAATAGGTTGCAAGTATTTTGATTTTTCTTCATGGAATACAATATTGGAAATCAGGAAGAAAACAGTTTGTGTAATTGATTTTTCTTCTGCTTTTGAGATTTGATAACTTCCAGTGGATTTTCTTATGGAAAGTGAGATTAACAAATGAGACATTAACATATGTACCAAATTATGTATATATGTACCAAATAATGGGCACTAACTAGTTTGAATCACTACAGAATTGTGTGGAAAGATTAGGTATCTCTTAACCCATATGCTGTGATGTTCATTAGGTATGGTTGTCTCTACTCTTGCTCAAAAAGAGATTGGATTAAGTTAATCTGGGTCTTCCTATTAATTTTAAGTGAACATTGGGAAGCCATTGCTCCCCCATCTCTTGGCTGCACAGAAAATCTCAAAAATATAAATCTAAAATATTAAATAAAAGCCTATTTTCTTAATTAAGCCACTTTTAAAGTATGTACTACTTAATATGTAATTTGTTAGTAAGTAATTATTTGTTGAACAGCAGGGCAGCACAACTCATGGTTTGGCAACAGTGATTAGTTAAGAGGACAAATAAGCTCACTGCACTTCTCATAAAATTGCATAAACTTGTTAAATGCCCAGATCTGAACAACATTCTTGTCTTTAAATAATGGCTAAGAGAACTACTGATAAATTGAACCATATTTTTCAAGCCATGTGTAACAGCAGAAAGGTTACCAAACTGTGGCATGTTGAACATTGCAGGTAATCCCTAAGGCCACCTGTTTGCAGTTCTGCTTATTATTAGATCAAGTTCAAAACAGCTGAGCAAGCAAATCCAGAAGGTATACGAACCTTTTCTATAGCTTTATATTCTGGTTTAAACAGTTGTTAAAGGTGTTTAGCTGTAGGAACATAACTGTGTGTGTAACATGTCTAAGGTTCATATGCAGTATATGGCTGGAGGATCATGCTTTTTATTGGTTATTATTCAAAATGCTGTTTACAATATTCTGTCTTTGGCTTTACCTGATTACTCTATTTTAATTAATGATTTTCTCTGGCAACTGACAGAAGGTAAATGATGGAAGAGGAAAACCCAGAATTCTCATTAGCAACAATGTCAGTCAGAAGTTAATGTTAAAAATTACTGCTTAAATAGGGTTGAGCTGAAGTGGATGATGGTCTTGTTTGACATAGAATCTCAGCATCAAAAAAAAAAAAAAAGCCAGGAACCTCTTGTTTCAAACTTGTGCACAGGGAGTTATGGTTTCTGTTTCTTTGAGCAATCAGCTCTGTGTGGCTCTTTCATGAAGATCTGTTGATTTAGTCTCAGAGAGCTCAGTTCTAGACCTCTGCATTCTGGTGTCTAAGCATCAATAAAGTTTTGATTATGATGATGAACAGAGGAATCCTTTCCCATACCACTGTCTTGAATTATTTACCACCTTATTTTAACCGAGCAACACTTGAAGTAGTTACTTGCTATATGTGACAACAGTGCATATGAATGCATTACCATGATTTAAGGTCACGATGAAATGGAATATTTGGATTTTTCCCAAAACCATCTTGGCACTTATATGACTTTAAATACTGTTAAGCTAGTTTATTTGTAAGCAAAGCTTCCAAAATCACTTACTTCATTCAGAAACAAATTCAGAAGCAAAACTGAGCAATAATCCTTACTTTAAGTACGCAGGTTGAATAAGTTTGAATGGAGGAGAGAGCAGTTTTTTCTTTTTTTTCATTTTCTTTACATTTCTATAGTCAATACTAGATAATCTATGCAAGATAACCCATCCACAGTTGGATGGCAGTCCTTAGAGAGGTCTAATGTATCGGTTTATCTTCCTTCAAAAGAAAACCAGTGATTTCTTCACTGCTGTCTGCTTTCTCAGTGCTGTGTCTACTAAGGGCAAATTGATGTTTAGGCTCTTCCTGTAACCTTCAACTGACATCTTCAGTCAGGGCACTGAATTCTATTTCTTACACTAGTGGAGTCCTTCTGTGCAAGGGTGCTTTTGTAATGCCCTTTACTGCTGTGTAAGCCCTAATGGGCTTACCATACAATGAACTGCAAATCTCTTAAACAATGCAAGTCCATTTCTTGACCGAGTAAAAAGAACTCCTGTGTCAGTCTAACTATATATTTTTTCTTCTATTTCTACAATTACAGAACTTCTTCCAGAGAATACAGGAATTTAGTTATCTCAAACATTATTAGTAGCTACTTCATTTTTGTAAATTGTGAGTTTTACCATTGAAAATCAGATACCTTGAATACAGTCTCTGTCTATAATTGTAGCTCAAGTAAGTAATAAACAGATATCTCTTTAAACTATTGACATCATTTGTTTACAGGCCTTGAAAATCTTTCTGTTACTGTATCAGTAACTTGCAATATATGTGATGCAAAATCAGCATTGAATTTTTTAACAGTGTTTCTACATCTGATGCACGACCTCCTCATAAGTTTTGTAAGCATCTACCAAAACCGTATGAGGAAAGAGTTCTTTATAAATTCTGGTTACTTAGTAATTCTCCTGTGTGGTCACGTTACTTTCTTATCTCATGTTTGCAAGCTATCAGGCAATAAATTCTGTCAATAAGTTAATGATACACAGTGGACTTTCACAGCGTGCACCAAAATTTTTTAGTCATAAAATAATGTTATGTTTAAGTTAAATATTATTCAAAGATATGCTGGGTTGAAAGTTGCTGCTTCACGGAAGCCATGTTTCATTAAGCTGTGGGTTTGCAAAGTTCTGACGTTCCGAAGAAGTCTTTGAGAGATGTGTGCAAACGCTGACTCTTTTTCAGAGATACTTCTCAACAAATACTAGACAGTAAAAAATAATTTTTTTAAAGTGAGAGTTTGGATAGTAGTGTAGCCCATGAACAAATCGATATGCTTTTGTGTGTTATACTGTGTTGCTCTGGCAGATATTTGTTCACCTACAGGAAGGGAATGGCAATGTGGTGATGGCTCCTCTGCTCCAGCTGGGGAGTTGTGTGTTTTCACCAACCAATGTGGAAGCAACAGTGATGAGAGACAAGGTAAGTCTCAGTGGGCTTAATTGTAAGCATGATACAATTTGATAACATCTTGTGGCAGCAGTGGGAACTGGGGGGAATTCTTCATATAAGAAAGAATTTGAGAATTCTTTCTGCTTTTCCTTTTTCTTCTATCTCATTTTTTCCTTGATTTATTTTTTGATGATTCAGTTCTATCATATATGCTGTATCTTATTTGTAAATCTTTATCCTGATACATAGAGTGTCTTCTCGTCAATTTACAATTCAAAGGATATTTTACTTTTGGTCTATTTTATATTACTATTGGAGTTCACTAATAATTTTAAATCACATATCAACTTTATCTTTTAAACTCACACTATGATATCCAACTTCATAACATACATGTTCACATCAAATTATGGCAACAGTTAATTATAGAGAAGAAAGATAATTCACAGATGCGTTCTAAACTCAAGTTAAGGTACAGACTGGCTGATTCATCAACCAATGATGCTTTTATACTTCAGCTCTTGAAGTGGTTGAAGCATATCAGTGATTTATCAAAAGCATAAATGTGGTTGAAGCATATCTGTTTCACATTACACAAAATGCACAAAATAATGTTCAGTATTTTCTTAGGAGTTTTCAAATAGACAGAAAACATCAAGATGTACAAAACAGTGAGAGCAGTGTCTTTTTGAATAAGAAAATCCTTGGTCGTTCATGATTGTTTTTTTAAAGGGAATCTTTGCTTTCACAGAAAATCTAACTTGAAAATATTTTCTGAAGACATATATGCCAAAAAAAAAAAAAGCAAAAGATCAGAAGGAAGAAGTGTGCTGGATGTACTATATATTTTTTTTTCTTAGAATTATCTGCAAATAAACATTAAAAAAAAAGTATTAAAAAAATCCAAGCCTAGCAGAAACAAATTATTGTTTAAGGTTCTATTTCAGGTACATCTACTTATAAAACTTAATTTGCAGATATTCTGAGAGCAAAATATTTTAAGACTGTTTATAGTGAATATTTGAATATTTTCAATAAAATTTTAGAGGTTTAAATGAATGAGTAAAGGAGACTGTAGGGCTTATTCCACTTCTTTTCCAATTCTGTGACAACGCACAAACCACATCTGAAGTCTTAAATAACTATAAAAATGCATCATCTGACATTCCATCTTTGTAATATTTTAAGTGTATCCTGAAATCTGTGTGAGGTGTAGACAGAACAGTAGAGACCTATCTTGAATATATTTTTGCAAAGCAGAAGTTTAAGTAGAAAAATAACTTTGCAAAATTCCCAGAACAGTGTGTGGCAGATGGGCAAACATACAAATTGACACCCTGATCTCTCTCCATTTTTGACAGCTAACTTATGCCCCAGCGCAACCAGACCATTATCTGAGCAGCCACAGAGTCCACAGCCTGTCACTCAGAGTTCCACAGCACTTCCTCATCTCCCTGTTTTAAATGGAATGTGTTTTGGCATTTATTTTTTGCACACAGCCCAAAGGATGCTATTCTATTTTTACTGATCTTTGGAGCAATCTTCTCCAGTTGCATTTTAAGTGTTTATCTCTGGTGGTATTCACCAAAGCGTGGTTAAAAAGCCTGCATAAAAATTAGAGTATGCATATCTTGCATATTCTATAAGCATAGTACAAGATGTGGACTAGATGAAGTGCTTTTTTTTTCTAGAGAAACTAAATCAAGCACAGTGAAGGTTTCAAGTTTATGTAGTGAAAAGATAAAATATCCATCTCCTGTGGAAATGGTATGCTTAACCCAAGGTATGTCTATCAGCGGGGAATTCAACAGGCATTGTTTCCAGCCAGTGATGTTTAGAACATTTTAGTGCAGCACGATGAAGTTACAGAATTTATTGGTACACAGTACAGTGTTAACTATTGTCCTAATTGCAGAGGAACTAAGAACAAGTATTCCAGAATTGATTCCGGACTTCTGTGCCAAACACATATCAGGATTATATTTAGATAAATGAGAAACACATTGTCAAAGAACAGTTCAAGGCATCTGGGCACACAGATTATAGAATCTGGATTTGATTTGCTGCTTTTTCTCTCAGATATCAGATGAATGCTCTTATCATTTATATATTCCAGTTAACACGTGTGCACAGGCAAACACAAGTTTACCTTATGAATTTAAAATTAAATTCCTCAAATCCAACAAACATAGTGGCTTCCTTTGCTGCATGGTGAGAAGAAGATCTTAAACTTTTAATTTAAATTAGAAGTTACAACAAATCCAAGTCCTTCTTTCCAGTCCTATTATCAAGTATCAAGGGCCTGGCGTGAGCAACTAATTTGCAAGGCAGCATGAGGTTAGTCCTGGTATCTGAAGAATCCCACTTAGAAGGCAGAGCCTTACTTTGCCCTTATCTACTGCATGTGGGTAAAAGCTGACAAATATTTTCCACGTGGTGTGTGAAATGTGGATGCACTCCCACATATCTGCCATTCTGAATTTCTTTCAATTAGGTTCCTCTGAAAAATGTGATTTTGAAACTGACCTCTGCAAACCTCTTCGTGAAGTGAGTTTACATCCTGGATGGATTAGAAGAAATGGCAACTCTGGTGTGGGACCACCATATTCTGACCACAATGGGAATGACACTAGTAAGAATCCTTACCTTCTTTGAAGGAATTGTGGACTTTTACAAGTTATTTACTTCTGTATTATTTGTTTAAATTACTATTTATGTGATTGGGTTCTGACACGTTTTTCTGAGATAAAATAAAAACCTGGACACCAGAGCTTTCTAGGTGCTTATAATCATAGTCTAGAATTCTGTGGGGGATGGGAAGGGTGAAGGAGTGGTTGAAGGGAGGAAGGTGAAAGAAAAACAGTTTCCTGCTCTTGTGGAGGAATAAGTAATAAATCATCAAGAGTCAAATTTATCTGCCTGAGTGATCCCTACCTGTTAAAGAGATATCATGTCATAGTGTCAGTCATTACACTTACAAATTTTAGAAATCATAATCAAATTTCTTGTCTTGAGATATGTTTACATTTGATTTCTGAACACTAAAGCGTGTGTATATGTCATCTGTAACTTGTGTTGTTGTTTCAAATATTTTGAGAGAGGGTGATTTTTGGAGCTGAGAATAGGAAAAGATTTCATAGCCTAACTGAGCCAGCTTCTCTAAAACTTATTATATTTTCACTTTCTTTTAAGATTGTCCCTCAATGGAGTAATTAATTGACTCTGTCTCCAGAGATATATATACCTAATGCTTGTTTGTTTGCCAAGTTAACCTTACTCTCCAAAACCTGGTTCTTTCTTCTGGAGTACTTAAATTGCTTCATAACTTAAATTGACTTGAGCCAATTTTTTTAGTTACAATGCATTTTTTCCTGCTTTCCTGAGCTGTTAGAAAGCTTGTTTGTAAAAAAGCAAAGAAAGAGGTTAACAATTTGATGGAGCACTCTATTATCAAAGAAAATATGTGGGCTTATTATCCAAACTGCTTAATTATCTTTTCTGTGATTTTCTTTGTCTCTTTCTCCTTATCCATCCACTCCCACTCCCTTCTCACAAAGATGATTGAGTCCTCAGAACGTGCACAGAGTGACGGGCATAAAATGTTAGAGAGTATATAACAGTATAACTTACAGAAGACTAAATTATCACTAAAAAATTGACAATGCTATAGGTGTTTTTGACCTCACTCTTAAACTGTTATGATCTGGGGGTGTGGAAACTTTTACTGTTTTCAAGCAAGTGCTACCTCCTACGTATTGCGTAAGATACCAAACAGGTAACAGTTCCATTTAACGATTAATGTGAATTGTAGACTTAGAGATGAATGCCTGGAAAAGCTGTTGTTTGTTTATTAATATTTCATGTGCTGGAGCCAAATGAATAGGGCCAGGCTCTTTTCAGTGGTGTGCAGCAACAGGACAAAGGGCAACAGGCACAGACTGGCACTAAAATAGATCCATAAAAACATGAGGAAGAGCTCCTTTACTGTGAGGATGACAGAGCACTGAACAAGCTGCCTGGAGATGTTATGGAGTCTCTAGAGATATTCAGGACCTACCTGGATGCTATCCTGTGTAACCTAATGTAGGCAACCTACTTTAGCAAGGGGCATCAACTTTCTGATCCCAAAAGGTTCATTACAACCCCTATGATTTTGCGATTCTGTGGTATGCTTTTAATAACTTTTTGCTTATAAAGCATACAAGCATATCTTTAACAATGTAATCTGAAAATAAGACTCTTTTCAAATGAATGTTGGGTTAAAGTGATATGAGCAGAAAAATCTGGGTTAATACCAAAACTTTTTCATAAAGTAAATTAAACTTTAAGTGCTTGAGTTAAAAATCAAGTGGTTTGCAACATAATGGCAGAGCTTGTAATCAAGCAACACATAAAAGATGAGCTCAATGTAATAAAAATCTAATAAAATCTTGATTGTATCAAAATAAACCAGGCAAAAATATTACTCTAGCTGAAATTTCTAGAGTCTGTGCATGCTTGGTAGTATGTTGCACCAGAAGGCAGCAAAGACCTGGAAGTGAGTCCTGCCTGTATCCAGTAAAAGTTTACCTTTCATCTTCTAAAAACTTAGTGGAGAAGAAGGAACTTCTGCAGCTACTCAAGACCAGCAAGTTTTCAAATGTTCCCATTACTAGAGACTTAGCAGACTTTGTAATCTGTTTTATATTTGTTCCTGCTTAAAGACAATGGAGTTGAATCCAGTTGGCAGCTGGTCACGAGCGGTGTCCCCCAAGGCTCAGTGCTGGGGCTGCTTCAGTTTAATATCTTCATTGATGATCTTGATGAAGGAATTGAGTGCACCCTCAGTAAGTTTGCAGATGACACCAAGCTGGGAAGGAGTGTTGATCTACCTGAGGGGAGAAGGGCACTACAGAGAGACCTGGATAGACTGGATCGATGGACCAAGGTTAACGGTATGAGTTTCAACAGGGACAAGTGTCAGGTCCTGCATTTTGGTTACAACAACCCCAAGCAACCCTACAGGCTTGGGGAAGTGTGGCTGGAAAGCTGCCTGATGGAAAGGGACCTTGGTGTACTGTTGGACAGTTGGCTGAATATGAGCCAGCAGTGTGCCCAGGTGGCCTAGAAGGCCAATGGCATCCTTACTTGTATCAGGAACATTGTGGTGAGCAAAACTAGAGAAGTCATCCTGCCCCTGTACTCAGCATTGGTGAGGCCTCACCTCGGGTACTGCGTTCAGTTTTGGGCACCTCAGTACAAGAAGGATATGGAGGTGCTGGAGCAGGTCCAGACAAGGGCAGTGAGACTAGTGAAGGGCTTGGAAAATCAGCCCTATGAGGAGAGGCTGAGGGAGCTGGGGCTGTTTTAGTCTGGGGAAGAGGAGGCTGAGGGGAGACCTTATTACTCTCTTCCAGTACCTGAAAGGTGTTTACAGTGAGAGTGGGGTGGGTCTCTTCTCAGTGGTGATAGGTGACAAGATGAGGGGAAATGGCCTTATCTGCACCAAGGCAAGTTTAGGTTGGATGTTAGGAAACACTTCTTTACAGAAAGGGGGGTTAAACAGTGGAATAGGCTCCCCAGGGAGGTGGTTGAGGCACCATCCTTGGATGTGTTTAAGGGCCTTTTGGATGTGGTGATCAGAGAGATGATTTAGCAGAGGGTTGTTAGAGTTAGGGTACTATGGTTAGACTGCAGTTGGACTCGATCTTTGAGGTCCTTTCCAACCTGAGTAATTCTGTGATTGTATGACTGAAAAATATATTGTAAATTTATGATGAAGTCCTATGGCAGAGCATAGGAGGGAGGAGTTCCTGCTCTCACGATAAGTAATTGCACACAAATTAGCAGCAAAATCGTCTCTTAATTGATTTAACCATTTACTAGTATTCCATGGGTTCTCTTTATCTTTCTGTCCACGTGGTTCTTTTATTTCAATTATGTAGTTAAAAAATATAGTGAAAGACACTTCAAAAATCAAAACCAACAAAATTCTGTGAATTGAAACCTCTTATCCATTAAGACTTTGAATATTTTGAATTGCTGTTCAAAGACTTTCTTTTCCAACTATGACATAAAAATCTGTGGTAGGTGAAACCTGATTTATTTATTTATTTCCAGTTCATAAAAAAAAAGTGGAAAACCTGATGGACATTTGCTGTCAGGGAGAGGGCTTTACTTAGCCACCAATCCACAAATTATTGTAGGCAGGAGGAGTATCCTTGTGGCTGACAAGCTCCGAAAGTACTGATGGAGTAGCAATGGGAGTTGTAAAATCTAAAGGGAATGCAGCAGTGCAACATGCTTCTCTGGAAGGAATTGCTCTCCTAGCTGGACTTGTAGCACTTATCAGTGATTTTCCTCTTTCTCTCTCTCTCATTGTGCCTTGCATCCTTTAACTATAAAATTCAATATATCTGAAAACTTCATGTTATGGAAGAGCAGAATTTACACTAGTGATATCTGATGTTCTAAAAGGGATGGATGTCTGTTAGAAGATTTGAAACAATCATGCTAGGAAGGGTCATAGTTACAACCACATTTTCCTTACTTTTGTTGAGCTGCTATACTTTAAAGTAAGGCAAAGATTTAACTTGGACTTATTCTGTAACACAAGGATTATGGTGGATTCTGAGAATGATTCTTCCTTCATTTGGGATCCTAGCATGGGGATACCAGGACCTTTTCTCTGCAGTGAGGAAATTTCCTGAGCAGCCAGAAGCATACCCAAATCTGGAAGAGTGAAAGAATGTAACATACTCTCATGTCTTTCTCTGCCTCCTTAAAGACTTGAGCTGTTGTAGGTCACAACAGTTTTTTGTTTAGGCATGAAATAAGCAAGATATTCAATTGTTTAAGTTCTTTGATCAGCTTACTAATTCAGCTTAGTTCCAAAATTTTGCACTTCATTGGGAACTCAAGCCAGAAGCTAAAGTTGTGAAAAAATTTTGGAAGCCTACCTGAAATTTAGCCTGATCACAGAGAAGCAATATGTCACAATGAGATAAAGCTTGGCATGCAATGGCTATGAGTCTGCCATGAATCTTTTTTATGGAAAAAGTTCTATTTTGCAATTTAGTTATCTATTCATACTTGAATGCATCTTTTCTTGTTTTACTGTTATATTTCTCCAAATTTATATGTATTTATATTTATTTTAATAGCTTATTTCCTTTCGTTATCCTCTGAGATGAGATTGTCTTCTGCAACATTAAGGTCCAAAGTTTTGCTTCCAACTGATGAAGAACATGTTTGCCAGGTATTTTGATGCATAGTCCTTTATTTTGGCTTTTTGTCATAGCACTTCACTGTAATAATTATAACTCTTTTTTTGTGCTAGATTACATTTCAGTATTGGATCAGTCAGAGTGGAGTACTGATGGTGGGACTTCAAAAGCACTCTGAAGATGCTATTGAAAACATCTGGGATGATTCAGGAGAACTGCAAAACCAGTGGAAAGCAAAAACTATCACAATTAATAGCACTGAAAATTTTGAGGTTGGTATTGTGAGTTGTCTGTAAATTGAATGAAGGTAGTAGGCTTCTGCATTCCTTTCTTCTAGTAAGACAAATATAAATATGCTTTAAATGGGAAGCGTTATCACTAGATATAAAACAGATGAGCTATTTGGAAGTTCAAGACTGTCAGTAATAAATGCTGATTGTTCTCATTTTTCTGGTGTTAAGGGTGATGATATACCTCACTTAAAATGTGCATTTGTCTTAAATAAGAGTATCTTATTGCATTGTAAACTATCTGCTGATAGAAATGACATCTTAGGAACTTAACCTTCAGTAAAATATACTTTTAGGCTCAGTCTAACTGTATTGTTAAATTGAGGTTTAATTTATAAGTATATTGTCTATGAAATACTGTTCTGTACTGATAGCTTCTGCTCTCTAGAGATGCATTAGGTGACAAATAATGAATTATTTGCTGTAGCTATGTTTTTTATGGTCTTTGAGCCTTTATCATAGAATACATTCATATGATGTTATTGCTTAAGCTGTGAGGAGTTGCTTAGTGTACAAACCTGAAGGTGTAAGGGAGCAACCTAATTTCCATAAAACATAAGAATAACACAATTACTTGACTTGCAGAGCTAAAACTCCAAGATCTGAGGAGACTGAGGATGTGTTATAAAATATTTGCACCTAACTCTAGTATCAGTGTGGTTATCTGTTGAAAATTTAGCTCCATCTGATGTAAGCAGTTGTTCAGCAATGCGAGATTGTACTCAAAGGGTTTATTTCTACATTTACTTTTTCATTCTTTACATCATTTAGAAAATTGACTGGGTTTGGGAATGTTCAATAAAATATGCCATCTTCCTGCCTCTAAATTTCTGGATCAAATCCTAACTAGATTGCAGATTACAAACCTTGTTATGTTTTGGCTTCTGTAAAAAGAGCTGGCACATCCAGCTTTAAAGAGGCAGATGTCAAACTTTGTGCAGTAATCATTACAATTGACTAAAGGAATGTAGCTGGGCATATCACCAAACCTGTAGAACAAGGCTGAGTCTTTCTTTGGTTGGAACTTTTCCCTCCAGTTACAGTTTGCAGGATGCTGGTCATGCAGTTTAGTTGAGCTTCTGAACTTTTCCTTCTATGAAACCTTTAGCCCTATAGGGTTCTCTGTGTCATTCTTCCAGAAAATGTTTCAAGCTATGCGCAAATAAGCAAAAAGCTGTTATCAAATGACTAGTAATCATACCTGTTCTTTGCATCAACATGAAAAATTCCCATTGCAATGAAAGCATTAGAAATATAATTATTTCTTGTTCCTATCTGACAAAATAAACAAAATCTTTAACCTTTCATTGTTGTTTGAGTATTTTGATTATAATTTCAAATTTCTTAGTTATGGCATTTCTTTTTAATAATTACATTTTCTATGGAAAAAAAAGAAGAATGGGAAATGAAAATAACTTTTTTCCCAGAGTAGATATCTTTTTGGAAATAGAGTTTCGCTTTAGTATTTTGCATCAATTTTTCAGGAATAACTGGTGAGATATTGGTTAAAATCAGCCTCAGCTTCTTATTTTCTTTGCCAGTCAGTGATGTTAACTAATACTTTTTGTTTCCTCTTCTGCTCAAATAAGGAGCGCTCTTTTAAAAACCATATATTATACACTACAGTTTGGGGATTTGGCTTTCAAAAATTTTAAAATTCTGAAACATGAAGAATATTACCACTTGAATTGCCCAACACAAACCAGACCAGCTGAGATTGTTGTGTTTTCTTTGTGACGAACTATATTCTGGTTTCCTCTCCTGACCTACTTTTTACTCCTTTTCTCTCAGACTAAATTTCTTTTTCACAAATTTCATTAAAGGAAGAGGTTTGGGACTTAGTGTTTCACTTCTTTTTGTGGTTATTTCCTTACCCCTAAAATTTAGTACTATGAATCTTTGCTGCTTTCCAAGAAGTGTGGTTGCTCAGCTCCCTCCTACTTCACTGCAGTAAGTTAAAATCTGCCTTTAAGACAGAAATGCATAATATTTGTAGCTTTATCTAAATAGAGAGGATGTTTTTAGGAAAAGCATCACTATTGTAATATTGGAATAGAATAAATGTTGAGTTTTGCTTTTCATTCTGAGTACTCTTCAAGGTTTGCTTTGGCTGAAAACTTGTTGATAAAAGACTTCTAAACTGAAAAGCTGTTTGTTGCCTCGACTTTGTTCCAGGTCACTGGTAAATTTTGAAAACAACCAGAAAACATTCATGTTTCCATTCTCTGAGGGAAGAATGGTTTTATAAAATATACAGTCTTTTCTGTTTCCTAAATGTTATGATCCCTGCTTAAATTTTAATATATTTAGCTGTGGTTCCCAGATCTTTTCTAGTAAAATCAGTTTGATTTTGCTCCTTCATCTGTTGCACTGGTGAATGTCATTTGTTGCTGATTTCATGTTAAACTCCACAGGTTGTTTTCCGTGGGATGGTGGATAAACAGAGACAAAATGTGACAGTTGCTATTGATGATGTTTCTTTCAGTGAAGGATGTTCTCTAGCATCTGGTAAGAATACTTATTTTCATGAAATTGTTCATTTTCTTTGCTTTTTGCTTTGATTAGAAGAGAAACACAAAGGAGAGAGAGCCATATGGTACTTAGAGACTTTCTTAACTCCGTGTTTTTACATGACTTATTTTCATTCCTCTGAACCATCATCTGTCAAATTACATCTAAATGGAGTTACAAAGAATGACAATAAATAACTCAAGAAATCTAGTATGTTACACTATACTAGCATAGGAGAATGCTAAGGTCTCCTTGGCCAAAGATTCTTTCTGCCCAAAATCAGACCTAAGAACTGATATTTTCATACAACTCAGGGAAAGCCTCAGAGCTGAGTTTTGGGAAATTCCCAAGGCACTTGTGTTTATTGTTAAAAATGTGAAAGGTCCTGCTCCTCAGCTGTAGGGGGGATTATTTTGTTCTGCTCTGCTACATCCAAGAGCTGTAGAGTCAGGCTGTCAGCTCTGCGGCTGAACCATCTATGCATGTTGGGATTCTGCAGCAAAAAATTTAGTCTTTCGCTTTTTAACCCAACACAGTTTCATGGGAAGAGAATGCAACCCATCCTAGCAAAAATTAGATTACTTGCTGTTCTATATTACAGAAGAGGATTGCAGTGTTGTACTCAGGCTACAGCCTCAGCTCAGTACAGTTCTGGTTCAAAACATCCCTTTTGCTTCCTGCCCCTGAGACATGGCACAGGCTGTGAGGGTCTGGTCTTGAAATTTAATGTGAGGTATGGATGCCGCAATGGGTGCACATCAGAAAACAGTTTTTTTGTATTTTTGAATTGTAGCTTAAAACAAAGTTCTCCAGAGGTCCCACTGAAAAAATAGAAGGATGTGGTTAACATTTTAGAAGTGTTGAGAAATCATAAGCAGATTGTAGTAAGAACAAGACACAAATCTTGAAGATTCAGGCATACAAAGGGGATCTCTACTGTAGGAAAAAAAAGTTTGAGCTTACTAGACTCAGTTGTATAAGGCTTTCCACGTTTTGACTTTTTTTAAAGAAGAGCTGCAGAAGCTAAATTCATATAAATGTTTTCATGTTGGTGCCAATCTTGCTTTTCTGTTTTATAGAGGTTTCCTAGCAGTGCTACTTAAATGAGCAAGGATGCTAATTTAGAACTATGTGCATACTTGTCTGTGAACTCAAAGTTGAATTTGAAACTGCCAATGAAAAAAGGAAAGAAGAAACATGTAGGATTCTCTCAGCTTTGTTCTGTTCCTTGGAGATTTTTCTGCAGATAAAAGGATAGGCTCAAAATATATAAAAAACAACAACAAAAGCATTGCCAGAATCTAGCATTGTACATGATTACTTGAGTGGGTGAATATCAGTCTCTCCATACAAATATACTGATTTCCTTTTTTTCCATAAACAAAGTGCTTCTAAACAAAAAGTGTATCAGTCACAGAGAGGAAATACTGTCTCAAAGAGAAAAACAATAAAAATAGAAACAAACATGTACTCAACGGTGCTGTTAACTCTAAGTGCTAAACTTACCTAAGATGACAACAATTGAAATATGTAGTGAGGTACACATATTGAGCTACGGCACTCAGACATAGTCCAGTAAGAGCCCATTCTTATCCTGTATGTTAACATTAAAAATGAACTTCATTAGGAGAAATCTAACTTGCAGTTGCTCACAGCAGCTAAGGAATGTCAAGCAATCTTAGTTTTCTCCCTGAAAAAATAATTTTATTGTTGAACATCTTCCAGTGATAAAAATAAAAGGTCAGGTTAATGGTAGCTTGAATTAGAAGTAACTTTTTAATATATTCCTTAAGGAATATCTTGTTAAGCTTTTATACAATTGGTCTTTAAAATTTGTAGATAAAAGCCGTGAAATCGTACAGATTTTCAATGGCAGTGTAAACATGTGAACTGAACTGTGCATATGTATTCATTAGTATGACAGTGTTGTTAGGGTCATGAATAAAGTAGCTTATACATTTGTGTTTTTAGGAGTTTCCTGATCCAAACTTTGATGGCTAAAAACAAATGTAATTTCATGAAGATTTGAAGTCTTTTTTCTCCTCCTCTATCCCCAAAATACTCTCGCATTCTCACGTTCAGTTTTGAAGAAGAGATTTTGTTATATAAAAACAATTTTGAGCATAGCAATTTTAAATATCCTAGTTTTATTTTCTTCCCAACAGTTGTCAAATTGCTTCAGTTATCATACAAAATAACTACTTTAGCTAACATGATCTCCTATAACTCTAGTAGATGTATTACTCAAAGGTTTTAAATTCTTATCCATGTATCTACAATTGCCCTTAAGACATCCCTCTTGAATACTGACAAAGAATATACAAAGAACTCCTTTATTAGGACTGATTTTGCCACAGGCATGAGAACAAAGACACTGAAGGCATGAAACAGAAATACTATGAGGGAGAATGAGGTATTTGTGTTGTCCTCCTGATGCTGCTTGCAATGCAAAAACTATCTATCTTGTCTACAGTATTAGTGTGATTCTTTTTTTATCTTTTTAACTCTCCTAGAAGACTGCAGCATTCAGTACATACTACTTCTAAACTTCATAAAAAAAAATCCAGTATGAAATTTTACAACTGGCATCATCCCAGCTAAACATAATTCCTTAGTTAATTCTGTTCGTACAAGGATATAACCTTTAATATAAAAAATGCAGTACTTGATATGAGGTTATTAGAATGATTTATGTTTAGAATGATATTGTGGGGATGGAAGTAAAAAAAAAAAGAAAAAAGAAAAAAACCCAAAATGTTAATATTACAGTTATTAGATGTTAGAAAATGGGTGTTTTGTTTCAAGAGACAGATTATTTGCAAAGGAAAAGTCCTCAAATATTTATAAATGACATAAAAATGCACAATTAATTGAAGTATTTCCAAAAATTGTGTTTAACAAGTTAACTCTCCCTTTGAGTTTATTTGCAACTCTCTTCAAGTGTTGGAATTTGGTAAAATCAATTTTTTATGAATCAAACTATTATTTCACATTTTCCATGGGAAATAACTTGCCAGCAAGCTCTTCACGGTTGATTCACTTGGCTGAAGAAAAGGGAATGTTCTTATGCAACATTGGAATAAATGGAGGAAATGGCAGGTTTATAGCATCGGTTGGACGGGGATGTATTACTGAGACATCAGAATTGTGAATACCACAATGACTTTGAGATGCAATAGACAGTAATGTGTATGTATACCAAAATAAATTGCTTTCTCCAAATCATTAGGAATGTTTGTATTTTCTCCGAGCTATTTTGACTTCAGTTTAAAACTTCTTAAATAGAAGATTGCTTTTACACTGAAATGATGTTGACATTTTTTGTACTTAAAATCATGCTTAAAATCCTGACTTTCTTCCTCTAGCCATGGTTAATTACACAACATTTTACATCTACTGTGTGACATATCAAGCTTAAGAATTCTAAAAATGTAGTAGTATGTTCAGAATCTTTTGGTTCTAAAATGAAGTCTTTTGCTGCAAGGAAGAAATGTTAAACTGAAATTCTCAGTTTGAAATGATTTTATAGTGGTGTCATATAGGAAAGAACATAAATATTTTTCTTCATGACATGTCATTTTTGATGTTTCCTGGCAACACTTTTTGTGGAAATGAATTTACCAAGGTTGCAGTGATCAGCTGACACAAATACCAGCCCACTGCTCTGAAAAGATCATTTATCTTTAAGGAATCTTTTTTTCTTAATAGTATTACTCAAGACAGCAGCCTGAAATACTAAATAGCTCTCATCAATAGCCTGAACACTTGAAACCAGAGGCAGAAAAATTGCAATTTTAACAAGCAAATGTATCAAACAAAAAATAGTTTGATAACTAATAAGTTAAGAAGCTGAGTGATTGCTTTCCTTTGTCTCTTAGCACTACAGACTTCCAACTTTGAGCTTGGCATGTGTGAGTGGAATTCCGATCAGCCAGTTGTGCCTGCTTCGTGGGCACAACTGCAATCTGGGCGCAAGATTGCTTCCTGTTCCTCTGTGAAAGTTCACAGCAATGACACTAAAGGTGAGAACTATAGTTAATGTGTAGTTCCTAGCTGTCATGGATAATTTGGTGCTTTTGGGGAAAAAGTGGTGACCCAGTGTGGAAACAGCGTGGCAATGACAAGTAATTATATGAATTTATGCTTAATTTAGATTTTGCTTCAACTATTTAGTAAGGATGCTGTGAACATGTGTGCTAGTAAGATGTAGAAGATTTTAATGAAAGAATTCAATATAAACTAATAATCAGTTTATACTTAATTCTTAGTATGAGATCTACACAACAGTTCTTCAGTCAATTTAAATTCATTGAAGTTCTGACACTCTTCCTTTGTTTTGTGTATTTTTCTATTTTCTTGTTGTTTTGTTTTGATTCCTGGCTGTCTTTCTTGTTAGTATGACTCCAATCATGTGATCAGGAAGTTAATTTTAAACCTTTGCATGTGAACAATAGAGAAAAAATAGTTTAAAAACGTTTATGATTTTAAAGACAGAACGTAAATTATACAGTTGAAATTTCCAGAAATAAGGAAACTTGTTTTCGAAGCTTGTTTTTGTAGAGCTTATCTACAGATTTATGTAAGTCTTTTGAAAGGTTAATGGACACAGATGTGTGTGTTGTAACATGAAATGGAATTGCCATGCCAACCAACAGTTTGGTTTTTCAATAGAGACTGTCTTCAGAGGGGCTAAGTAACAATTGTTTGTAATGGTGTAATTCGTGATGCAGTTTCGAGGAACCGATAGCACATGATTTTCTGCTTGATCTCTGTGCCCACAGAAGAGTGCTCCATCTCACTGATAGCAGAAGAATGAATGATTAGGTATTGTTTTGATTTGAGAAACTTTTTAAAAGTAATTTTCAGCATTTATTTCAATAAAATATTAATCAGAATGTGTGTAAGCTCTATTAAAATGAATTTCTGAAAGATAACGTTTATGTACAACAGAGAGCATACAGATTAGTAAAACAATTTCATTTGAAAAGAAAAAAATCAGAGTACCTTTCAAATTTCCACACGGACATCTAACAACAAGAAGTAATTGGTATTGGTATGCGCTGGTAATTGGTACGGGTGTCTGTTTTATGGCAATATTTTGTGAACAGAAATGACACTGAAATTATGTAAATAGCTTTTACAGGAGTAAAGTACAAGAAACCTCTGTAGAAGCAGAATACATTTTGAAATGTCTATTGTATAAGTGCTTGAGCATTGTTGTATAAATATTGTACTGAGAAGGCTCACACATAACACAAAGAACAGGTTGGAGAAGTTCTCTATTCTGATATCCATCATAAAGGAAAAAAGAAAATGTGAGAATAAATAAGTGTCAAAACAACACACAGCCATTAACTTTGGAAGGTATTGAAAAATCTGAACTATGACAGCTTCTCTTTCAATATAGTAATCATTTCAACTCATGCAGATTTTTAGATGCATAAATTAAAAGGTTAGATATTTAAATAAAATTCTGAAAGCTGGAGAAATGGTATGCAAACAGCAAAAATATGCTTGGCTCAAACTTGCAATGCAAATAGAATTTGACTAAGCTTTAGTTTTTGCTTTTGATCAAAGCTTTTACTGCTATAAATAGAAGAGAGGTAAGAAAATGAATTATGAAGCAGTGATCTAGGCAATTATATTTATAGAGAAAGGATTGTTTATAGGTTTTGAATAATCTTCCTTTCTTGGCATTCTTAAATTTAACAAAATATTTTGTTCTGGGCTGACTTCTTTGTTTGTACTTATATTGCTTCTTTTCTCTAGTGTTGTATTGTACTTTCTCTATAATTTTTCTGTTAATTTCTCTAGGGTCAAAGGTTCTCACAGAGGTTTTATATTCTCCTTTAATACTGTCCATAAAATACTTTTTCTTTCTGAAGTGTTATTTCCTACATACTATATCACTTCCATAATTTATTCTTATACTGGATTAATCTAGTTTCCTGCGTCTGGGATAACACTTATTTAATAAGAAACTAATCGAACCAATTCTTTATGTAACAAGAGCAGTGCTTATGAAATTGATGGAAATAATCAAAGACAGTTTCATGTCTTTTAAAATCACTGTTTCATAGGTAACTATTCTAAACGTGAAAAAGTCTGATCCATTTTATTGCATTAGCTTCTGCATTATTACTGTTTTTAAGATTCTTTCTCCTGACTTGGGAGTTCTTCAAAATTTATCTCCAAATAATAGAAACAACAAAGCAGGTCAGATTTGAATCTTCTTCCCCAGAGGAGTTGAGTGGGAAATTTACAAGGGAGTTGTTCAGAGGGAGCTGCCCAGCTGTGGAAGAGAACTTGCTAGAAAGGAAGAGCTCCCATTCCTTGACTCAGTTTTATCTGAAGAATCAGCTGCTACTCTAGAAGTTTATAGCATAGATTACAAGTTGGGAAAATCTAGCGAAACAGCTAGAAGCTCTTTGCATTTATTGATCTCTTTCAAATAGAATGAGTTACACCTGTAATATTTTCTTTCTATCACGTTTAACTGTTGTGGCTGTAAATTATGAAAAAGTAATGAAGTAGTAAGGAATTATCCAAAGAAATTGTAGGCATGTATTTTGGTATGAAAGGCTGCGTATCATGAAGTATAAGTTGACAACAAAAGGAAAAGAATGTGGTCAGAGGTTTTCCTTGTGAAATGACAGTTTCTTCCTTCAGCTTGAAATAACTTTGGTAACATCTGCATCTGAAATAACTTGCATTCAGACACGTGAATATAGAAATTTCAAATTCAAGACCTTTAATAAGTGTTTATTATAACAGCTGCTTCAGAAGATAGCAAAATATTCAGTGACTTGTGAGAGAGGAGGAAAAAGATCTGCTATATTTGATAAAGCATTTAGCCTTTTTATTTCTGACAGATAAAAGACGTTGTTGAAGGGATGGAGTACTCTTTTAAATCTCTGTAGGAATGCTTTTATAAAGGGCAATAGGTCAAGAAGAGCACAAATTGCTTTTCTGCTTCAGAGGGAAAGACAATATGCTCTCAACACTTTGTTACAGAAATTCTGGCTGAGAACTAAAGACCTTAATTACGTATGGTGGAGATGCTATTGCCTCCTGTAGCAGTAAGGAAGAAGAACGCTTTTCCTCTTATTTTGAAAATTCCACAGAAGTATTACTATAAAAGATGTTTCCTGAAAAATGTAATAGGAAGGAAGAAAACCAAGTTTCCAAATACATTTAAGAGTAGGTATCAAAGTGTAGCTTCTTACATCTTTTAATGCAGAAAGTGACAAGTTCAAGATACTGTCATCTGATGTCATTCTTGGTTTCTGGGGAAAATGCAGATAGATATCTATCTTTTTAATAGTAAATGCTTAGGTAACATCCAGCTTACATAATCAGCATGACAGTCAAATTCCACTGTAAGAAAAACGGGGCTGTGGTTTAACTGCAGCAAAGCAATTCTTGTTTTCTAGGCTGAGATGTACAAGATTTGTTTTGTGAAAAAGCACTTTTTTTTTTAAATTTTTAGGCCATTCGGTGTGCCTAGAAGCTAATGACAGTGTGTTACTCAGAAGTACTTATCTAAACAGCTCCACGTGTCATTGCTCCAGCAAGAGCTGCCATTTTCAATTTCAGTACTCCATGGCAGATAACAGCGTTCTCAAGGCAGTGCTGTACACCAGTCAGGTAAGAAGCATGCATTCATTTTCAAATGATCAAGATCCAACAGCCCAGATCTTTCCAGCCAAAGTGCAAGGAAGCACATGATGCCAAATGCTTACTCCTCAATTAGTTTGTGTGAACAGTCACTTTGTATTGTTCCACTGTTGAATGCAGTTGTAAAAACTGGATATTTGCCTATAAATTAGTGTGGTGGTGAATTTTCTGCAAGAAGACTTCAAGGGGGAGCCCTAACTATTACAGACTGAAATGATTTGGGAATTTTAGGGAAAAATCTATAGCAACAGAATTTCTAGTGTCCCTTCTGCACTGGAAATGGGAAAAACAGCATCAGGAATGCTGAAACTGTGCTTGTTCTCTGTGAAGGCACAGGATGAAGTTACTGACTTAGTTTGTCTGGAATGCTCTTGCTTAGCCATCTGATTCATTTTGCGGACTGTTGTAGTGCAGTAATTTTCTTCTGCCATTAGAAGATACAATAACCATGTCAAGCTGAAACACAAATGACAATTGGGTAGTATCAGTTATTTCTTAGCTCCTGTGCTTTGCTGAATCTTTCTGACAATGGTCAGGTGATCTTGCTGATGGCTCTTGTATCTTGATGCTGGATTTAAGTTATTTTTATCTCACAGCGCAAGCATTTAGAAAGACTGATCTAATTAATGCTTAGTTTGCAAAGCCAGGATGCAAAAACCTGAAGTATAACACTTGTCAAGGGGGTCTAAATATAGGAACATGTAACAAACATTTCTCTTTCATTACATCTTCAAGCATTTATGAAATACTGAAGTCTCTTTTTTCTTTTTCTTTTTTCTTTTTATTTTTTTAATTTTATTTTCCATCTATAAAGGGAATAATTGTGTTTTTCTGTGACCTGCCACCATATTAGGGAACTATAATGTGTTCACGTTAGAATACATTGAGATTTGCAACGTTGAGAGGCACTAAGAATGGCGAATGTCTATGGTTTGCTTAGGCAGAAACAATGGATTCTATTTAAGTTTCCTTTCCTGGAAAAAAAAAAATATATATATATATGTATGTAAGCAAAAAAACACACAACAACAGCAAAAACAAAGAAACAAAAACACCATGAGAGAACTTGTATTTGAATACAGACTAATCTAGAAGATTTCTTAAAGGAATGGGAGCAGTAGCTGTTGTATATTTTGCTGTTTAATTGTTCATGAAAAAAACAGTGAATTTTGAAAAGGAACCAAATATTGAGCAGAAATGATAATCCAGTGCTGATTCTGATTACGGAAAACAACAGAGTCTATCCTGAAGCTTGCCATTCAAAATAACCTCTCAGTTGTATGATCCAGTAGCATGCAATTTTCTCACTTTTGCTATATTTACTGGTTAGAATCTCCTGCCTTGGACTAACTCTTACTGTGGCTCTGTACAGATAAGCCTGGCACAGCAACTAGATTGTATTTAATGTACACCTCTCAGTTCAGTTCTGCACTGCAGATGCTACCAATGTATTCCTAGCCTTCCCTTTTAAAAGAGAGGCAAGAGATGAGTAAGAATATTTTCTAAAATGGACACTATGACATTAGATTGATGATAGGGAATTCGAATTGTTCTTGGATATGGTGTATGGAGAAAATTATTGGGCTTTTCTTTGTTTTGTATTTGTACCAAATCTCAATTTGCTTGAAGAATATCCTGTGAGGTTTTTAAAAGCTTTAATAAAATCAAGACATTTCCAATTTTTTCAATGTTTATTATGTTGAGAAGAAGCAGATTACAGTGGCTAAATGTGACTTTCTCATCAACAAAAACAACTAATGTAGGTCTCATTCTTAATTCTCTAGTTAGCAGTCTGTTCCAGTGTCTTAGTTGCACTGTAATTGTTTATTTTGTATCTTTGTATATTTTTCCCTTATCAATAACAGAGAACTGGGAAAACAAAGGATCTGTAGTTTCTTCACAATTTTTCAGTTATTTGTTTGAAGTAAGATATTTCATTCACTATGTATTCTTTATTTAGTACATCTTTCCTTCCCATTTTCAGTGCTTCAGGCTTATATATATTTAATATTCTATCTCAACCCATGACTGCATTTACATTTGGCAGTGTTAATCATCTTCATCATTTGATAAATTGAAAACTTTTTTTTTACTTTCAATTTTCAAATAAGATACTGTTCATTTCAGTCTATAGTGTTCTCTCTATTACTTATAAACATTACTTAACTGGAAACGTATTTCTGTCTTTTAACTTCTTAAATAGAAAATAGATGGATTTGTATTAAAAATAAAATAATTCTCAGCTTCTGTTTATATGTGCAGGCATGTTTTTACACTAAGACATTAAAATTTCAGCAAGTGTTCAGCAGTGCTGGCAAAACCCATGCCACTACATTCATGCGCAGAAGTAAAAGATTGTGTATTAATCATTTTGAAGGAACGAATAAGAATTTGTGCTAAATTACACTGAGATGAAAAAAGCTGGGACAAAATGATGAGAGCAGTTGCACAGCAGTATGTGAGATGTCAAAAATAAAAAATGCTGTAGTTTAGAAAATGAGTTGATAAGAAAAAGTCATGATAATCTCATTCCTCCAATCTGAGTAGCATTATTTTAGGAAAAAAAATGGTAAGAAGAAACAAATCCTATATTTTTTGTTCATGTTAGTCCTACAAAAATTGTTTGCAGATAGTCTTATATCATGTAAGGGGAATAGACAGAAGGTATTTTGAACAACTTCGATGCATCACTGAAATAAATCTCAGGGGAAAGTACAGTAAAACTGATACTCTGAACCTTGTAAAAGACAGCAAGAGAAGCAAGGAATGTGCTAGAGTCTAATCCATTTGTTCTGAAGTAATGAAAGTAACACTACAGAGAAATGTTGTGAAGGTGGAAAATATTGTGTTATTGGCTTATTAGAGCTGTACAAAATCAGAGGGTAATGTAATGTCTATAATACAATAACTGACTTGGAAAGTTGCTGCCCCTGAAATGATTTCCTGATGTCAATGTGAAAACAGCCCTAGCAAGTCTGGATACTGGTGCAAGCACAAAAATCAATATTTTACTTCGACAAGCTATCTTTATTAAAATAAATTGAGAAGAAAGGTGGCTATGAGAATGGGAACCTAAGTGGTTAATCATGTGTGGAAAAAAATTGTAGTTAACATATACATGCAGGCTTCTTTCAAACACATTTGTACCTTGTAGGAATCCTCTGCATTTATTGCTTACTGGTGTGTATGTGTATGGGGATATATACGTACCCAGATATCATCGCTTATATATTCCTAAAAGTAATCATTTAAACCACAGTTAAAAACAGGATATTCTTTTAACCTGTCATGAAGTGCAGTTTCTAGTTCACCATCCTTGTCTGTGTCTTATATCTGGATGTTGCAGATTTTTTTCTGGAAACTGAATTATTTAGCAAAAAGAAGCATGATTTGTACAGATTTAAATGTTCTCAATGTTGACAGTCTTTTGATAATTATCTATGAGTACATAAGAAGTGAACTAGTTGAAAAAGACCTACATCTTATACTAGTGCGAAAGCTCACAATTGACTTGTATGTGGCTCAAATATCATACGGCTTGTCCAAATTTGCTCTTGTATCTTTTTATGCTTGGAATTAGGGTATTGGCTTAGCCCTGTCTTGCAGTTTTTCAAAACTAATTTTTGAATGCTTACTCAGTGGAGATTTGGTCTTTCAACTTTTTTAATGTGTCAAAATAGTGGAATCCTTCGTAGGAAAAGAGGATAAGTACTTGTATATAGCAAGGCAGAAAAAAGATAACTCTCCTTGTCTATGAAATTGATGGAATTTCTTTACCTATCATATTTCCATTTATTCATCTTATATAAGGTAGACTTTTTATTCTTTCAACTTTTCTCTGTACAACATACTTTCTATTTCTCTTATCCTGTTTCATATCATTTTTGCTTGGTTGGTTTTGAACTGCTTCTAATTCTGTAATATCCTTTGTGGAAAAGATATGACAAATTCTTTGCATAGTATTACAATAGGGGTCTCACCTCACAGTTGATTTGTGTAATTGTCTGATTGTTTATATCCTATATTAAATTTTCCTAGTCTTCTCCTTCCCTCCCCCTTCAGTTTTCTTGTTTTGCTCCATATTAGTGTAGATTCTTGAGGAGATTTTATTCAGGGCTTGGAAGTTCACATTAATATGCTCCTTTTCTTTAGATTGGTCACATTGTTTTCCAGTTGGGATCACAACAAGAAGCAGAATGAACATGAGTTGTTTTTGTCAGATTATTATATTAAGGGGGCTTTGAATACTTGCATAAAGGGAACCTTAACAAGTTTGGCACTCCTGCTATCATTTCCAGGACGTGAAGTAAAAATGGGAATTGAGGTAGCTAAGAAAATTACTTAGACTTTGGGTAGTACTCAGTTTGCTTTACAGATTAAAAAAATATGTTCTCTTTACAGTTTATTGGGTAATTTTGGCAGATCTCAAAGCTTCTTTCTAAGAAGGACAACTAAATCTCATAACACAACTGATGAGGAATAATTATTTCTAAAAGCAGAGCTGGTGTTGAGAATGCCATGGAAACATATAGTTAAATCCAGCAATAGTATGGTTTAATTTACTTATCATTCATGTTAATTAAATACTACATTAGCTTCTAATATCCATTTAATCACTGTAAATATTTTTGTTTGCCTCATTTCACAGAGACTTTGATGCAAAGATTGCAAATGAATTTCTGATGTTGAATTTCCTCACAACTATATATGTGATGATGATCTGTCTAGGGTATTAAAAAAATAAAAATCAATTACAGTAAGTGACTGATCAAAAGAAGGTCAAAAGATAACTTTATAACATTATATTCTACATTCCATAGGAGGAGTATGTCTTGTGGGAAAACAACATCATGACCAACAAAAAATGGGCGAAAGCATATATGCAGATACCAACAGGGCTAGAAAAATTAAAGGTATGAGTGAAAAAGGCAAGTGCTTTCTCTTTTGAAAATGCTTTACCTTGTTGTCTATAAATGTTCTAGGATATGTAGGAATTTGTTAAGTTTATATATATATATATATATTTATTTATATATATATATATATATATATATCCTGAAGGGCTCTGTTGAGTAACTTCAGTTGAGTAAAACTGTGATCACAGGTCAGTTAAAGCAGTGTACAGCATGAAACCTACTGGCCTTCATAACATGCAAGAAAATACATATGCATCTCAGCATATTTCAGCAGAGCAACTGAGTCCATCTTACTTATTAACAGCTCGTTTAAATACAAATGCCATTGTGAGATGATGTGAATGATCATGTGACTTCAGCGGAATGACATGAATGAATAATTGAGAGAGTATCTCCCCCTTGATTTTTTCTTTTTATTTTACAGAAAAGAATTAAAGGTTTCTATTTTAAGTAATTTTATGTCAACATTTTTTTCATAATAATGTATTTACTTTTATAATTGACTGTTTCAAAAATCTGCTGAATCTCTGTGAAAAGGCAAAGACCAAGCCTACTGTGAGCACTGTCACTTTGACATGTACCAAATGAATGTATTTAAGCAAGGTGTTGTATTACAAATTATTGTTGTCACTTGCATCTCCTTTTCCTGTAAGAAAAAGTATATATAAAGAACCAGATGTGTAAAAGATTATCTGTAGTATCCAAAACCAAACAAAATTCTGAAGAAGTTTTATGCAGCCAAAACTTTTCTTTGTTATACAGAAACATCATGATCACTTGTGCTTAGGGAAGTAAAGGTAGTGTAATTATGTAACTATGTAATATTTTTAGCGTTGTTTTTTTTCCGTTTGAACAACTAGAGAACTGATAGTGCTAGAAGATTTTGTAATTTTGGATATTGACTTTAATGGAAGATGCTTCTTTAGACTTCAAACTAAAGGGCACAGGAAGTTAGAGAAAGTTACCTGCTTATGTCTCAAAGTGTGTTTATTCTAGTTTCTCTCTGTTTTGTCTGAAATCCTTGCCCCTTTTCTTCCCTTGTGCTTTCTGCCCCCTGTGCATGACTACAATAGGGCACTGCTGGATCATAGTGATGACTATCCCCACTCTTGCTCCTTTCCTATCACCTGCTTTCTGTAGCCCATTATCCTAATTTGTAATAGCTGCCAGCCTCCCCTTCCCCATCTCTCTGATTAGGATTTGTAATAAACTGGTTGGATGGACCAGTGAGACAGCTGGAAATTTGACTTCATTCTCTAATGGAAGGCATCCAGTGCTTTTTGTAAATAGGGCATTACTGTTTCACAGTAGGAGAAAAAAAAAAGTTTCTCTGTGTCTGTTAATGCGAATATTTTAACTTTAACAATGCACAGCTGACACTTAAGGGAACAATCCAGAGCAGGACAGGCTTCATCTGTATAAATAACATCCAGTTTTTGGACATCACACTCTCAGAGCCTTCAGCTTTCAGCTCTGTAGAAGAATTCGCCTGCACTAATGGGAAATCTACTGAGCCTGGATCGTCCTGTGTCTTTTACCCAGACTGCTCTGACAACAGTGATGAGGATCCAGGAGCTTGCCGTAAGTGAATTTTAGAAGAATAAAGTGCTGAAGAGAATAGTGAAACCTAAATAGGTCTATCCAAGGAATGGCAAGAAAAAATAAGAAAGCTTATTTCTATTACTTATGTGTTCTTTTTTTCCCTACTATATTTCCTTTTATACGAATTTATGACCATGTTCATAGTGTACTGCTTTTTCTTTTTTTCTGCTTTCTATTTCTTTGTCAGATCTTAGAAATATGTTCTGGGTTTAGAAAGGTGAGTAGAACCACAGAATTTTGTGCACTTTTATCTAAATATATCCCTTGCCTTTATCCCTTGCCTTCAGTGTTTACAATTCATAATTCTTTAATTTGAAATAACCAAAATCTGACATAGAGAAATGTTCTAAATGAAGTTCTAACTTAGACTGTCAGAGTTTTGGGGAGAAAATATATTGAGTGACATAAGCTAGGTTTGTCTAAATCATATTTTCAACTGAAGGTAACTTTGCTTAGAAGACATAGTTTTCACTGTACAGTCAAAATAAAAAACAGAAAAGAAAATTATGGAAAATGTTTGAGAATTGTGAAATGATTTAAGCCTCAGTTTAGAAGTATTCTTAAAGACTGCAGCTTTTAAAATAGCTTTCGTGCAGAGTACACTTGTTTACTAGTGACAAACAGGTGACCACCTATTTCTATTGACAGCAACACATAAATGTGTGTTGCAGAGGAAGGCTATGCATATTTCAAGTATTAGTAATGATATAGATTATTTTTGGGAGCTGCAGATTAAAATGTTGTGGGTCACTCAGAGAAGCAAGATGGAGGATGCTGTTAATGTTTTATTTTCAAATTCACTGAGAAGATTCAGGAACGGTTTTTGACCAAGTTCTCTTTATTTCACAGTCTTAGCCTCTTGTTCCTTTCAAACACTTTAAGAGCCATGCAGTAACTGTCTATGAAACATATGTGTGAATGTTGAAATACCATTTTAAATATGAATACTTATACTATTCTATGCCCACAGTATTACACTTTTTAATCTTAAACACTGTGGCTTTGACAGTGAGCTTTGGCACTGTGTAATTGAAAAACAGTAGCCTGAGTATAGTCGTGTGTAATTATAGTGTACAAGAAAAGACAGTGGGAGTCACCAGGTAATATTGCTTTTATCGTAGTTGGGTAAGAAAAACTTAAGAGCGCACAGAAGAAAGAAAAGGGAGTCAGTGCTGTCCCTTGTGGCACCTTTGGAATTAAGATGTTGACCCAGGGAATGCACAATCCTTTTCCAGAACTGTGCCTAGAACTCTATCTGCTGTTGCCTCTTCAGTTTCAGTGGTTTTACCGTGTGGCACTGATTATCACTTCACTTCTAGTCTGTTTTAATTTAAAGAAATTAAGTTTAACAGTTTCTCAATTTAACCTGAGATATTGAGATTATATGCTTCACTTTGTGTTTAAGCACTTTCAGGTTAAAGCCCTCATCTTGTTTGATCAGTGCACAAAAGTATGCTCATCCTCTCAAAAATGTGAGGAAAAAGTGATTTTCTAAAATGAGTGAGTCATAGATGTTTGATTCTTTGATCTAATAACTGAGAATAAAGAAGACGAAAGACCTTTAAAATAAAAATGACTCTTTTTAAGGTTGTCTATTTTAATGTCTAATACCTGTCTTGATTACTTCATATGTACACGCCCTTTCAGGAAAGAGAACTCTAAAGGTGAAACTTGTTTCTTCTGCAGTTTGATCAGCTTAGAAAATTTGTCTTTCTGGAACTTTCTGCAGTCTTGAACAACAGAGACCTAAAGCAAAAATTGTCCTATATTTTTCTTTTGTTCCTTTCTTCCCATTGTGTACATTTTCCACGTCGTCTTGACATTGTCCTCTGTGATATTTTGAGTGAACTGTATCTATTCACGTTAAATTCCAATACAAGTTTCTATCTGGTACAATAGGGCATATTTCAGCCTCTATTCTCTTAGGTATTCTAACATCTATCCTTGAACATATCCTCACTAGTTTTCTTTGAAGTGCTCTCATGATGCAGAGCCGTCAGACTTCCATACTGAATAAAAACAAAGGCAAACAGCTGTTTCTTAGCAATGTGAAGGATTCTTCACTTTAAGGTTTTTCTTTGTTGCATTGCAATAGGGAAGGAAAAACAATGTTTCTTCTTGCTCAAGTTAACTTGACGTGAATGGATGTGAAAACGTTTATTATAAGAACTTATATATACATATGTTTTACTCTACTTGGTAATTTCTGTCTGTTTATAGAAATATGATCAAAAACTTGAAAAATCAGAACTTTTGTGGGAAGAAATTTTGTTCAATTTTGTGCTATGTAACAGTCTTTTAAATCAATGAAATTAATGAAGTGAAAAAATTATGAAATCAATGTTTTTAGTGTTAGAGATCACTTTTAGATCTCTTATATCGTAGTGAGAGATGAATGAACAAATCCTAGTTGATATAAGCATGGAAAGTGAGAAAGAGTTCTTAGATCATTTGAGAGATTAAAAAGACCATTTTCATGCTGATGTCAGAATCCTCTCATGCTGATGCTTGTTCTTTGTCATCTAATTTAATGAAGTTATGCATTACCATGCCTAATATCAAGCACTGGAAGCAGTATGCTACTATTACATATTTTAAATTTGTAACATACATATTAGTAAGCACTGCAAGTCATGCTTGGTAAGAAGTTCTGGGAGCGCTTCTATTTTCTTTTTGAAACAGTAGTCTTTCTGAAAATTGCCTGCTCTTCATTTTTTATATAGAATCATGGAATTACAAGGTTGAAAACGACCTTCAAGATCATCTGGTCCAAGTGCTCTCCCATTACCGTTGCTACCAGAAGCTACTAAACCATATCTCATAGCTCCTCATCCAGATGCCTGAACACTGCTGGGGACAGTGACTCCACCATCTCCCTTGGCAGTCCATTCCAGTGTCTGACCACTCCCTGAGAGAAAAAGTTCTTTCTTATGTCTAACCTAAGACATAGGTTAGACCTCTTCTGGTACAACTTGTGGCCATTTCCTTGGGTCCTGTTTGTTGTCTGGGAAAAGAGGCCAAGCCTCTCTTCATCACAACCTCCCTTCAGGAAGTTGTAGAGTGCAATGAGGTCTCCCCTGATCCTTCTCCAGACTAAACAATCCCACCTCCCTCAGCCACTCCTCATAAGACTTGTGCTCCAGACACCTCACCAGTTTAATTGCCCTTTTCTGGACTTGCTGCAGGGCCTCAATATCTTTTTTGTACTGATGGGCCCAAAACTGAACACAGTACTCAAGATGCGGCCTCACCAGTGTTGAGTACAAGGGGAGGATCACCTCCCTGCTCCTGCTGGTCATGCTATTTTTAGTGCAGGCCGGGATGCTGTTGGCCCTCTTGTCCACCTGGGCACACTGCTCATTCATGTTCAGCTGAGCACCAACCCAACACCCCCAGGTCCCCTTTCTCTTCACAGTCATCCAGCTACTCATCCCCAAGCTTATAGCACTGCATGGAGATTATTGTGGCCAAAGTGCGGGACCCTGCACTTGGCCTTGTTGAACCTCATCCCATTCACCTCAGACCAGCGATCCAGCTTATCGAGATTCCTCTGAAGGGCTTCCCTACCCTCAGGCAGATCAACATTACCTCCCAACTTGGTGTCATCTGCAAACTTACTGAGGGTACACTCAATCCCTTCATCTAGGTCATTGATAAAGATATTAAACAAGATGGGCCCCAGTACTGAGCCCTGGAAGACACCGCTTGTAATGGGTCACCAGCTGGGCTTAACTCCATTAACCACTACCCATTGGGCACAGCGCTCTAGCTAGTTCCTTACCCAAAGAAGGGTATACCTGTCCAGACCAAATAGGTGCAAAATGTTTGTGGGGAGGGACATCCTCTACATGTTTCTGAAAGAAAATCACCTGTCTTTTAGCCTTGAAATGCCTGTCTGTAGTTTAACTCTTCTATTTTTCATTTCTACTAAGTATGTTTGATTTTTGTTTTTCACCATGCACTCATAATTAAATTTCCAGTAAAATTCATCTTTGAAAAAATATAATTACACATCTGTAACTGATGTCAGCCTATGTATAGATCTCATGCTTAATAAGACATAGTTTATTCTTTTATAGGTAATTTCTTTTGCAGTTCTGAGATTAAGAACGGAGGGACCTGCCTGATTTATTGTCTGTATTTTACAACTTTTTCTCTAGGTAAAAAATCCACATTTCAGTGGAACATACCAGTGACTTCTTGATTAAAACTCCTTTTATATCCAAGTATAAAATACTGTAGAATTGTCGTTAAAGTGTTGCATCCACTTCAACTTAATTATATCTTGTTCTATGTATGGCAGCTAATTACACTATATGTAATTTTGACACTGACTTCTGTGGATGGAAAACACTGAACACGAGTGATACTAAGTGGAACATAATGAAAGAAGGGGCTCCCTTTGACAGCAGACTCCCTGACAGAGATCAAGCAACTAAATCTGGACATGGTGAGAAATTACATACTCATATATGAAACATTCTTAATGATGCCTATCTGATAAAACTGAATTTGAAATGTATGCTACGTAGTATGTATATAATATAGCTGACATTACAGAGAGCCTGTTTTTCAGAGATGTTTTTTTATTACATGGTTGCTATGTCTTTATAACCTTGTTTTTGTTTGCTGGACAATAGAAGAAAAATGAGACTGGATGCATCATTGAATTTTTTGAGATCATACCTTTTGAACAGACATAGCTAACTTTGTTCACACATGATGATCACTTTTGATTCCAACATTCACAAGGGCTTTTTCAAAAAATATTTAGAGAAAAAGCCACTGTAGTTTTTTTGTAGAGCACAGGTAAACTGATTGATTTTTCTCCAGGACAGACCAATATTTCTTTCTCTACCCTTAGTTGCTATAAAATGCACTCGGTTGGAAAAAGTTGATTCCAACAGAGTTAGTTTATTATTATTTTTTTTAAATTGAAGGGTTGTTAACGTACTGTTTAAACTTGCCTAATATGCTTGTTATTATCAAATAACGCTTGCAAATATTCTGTGACTTTTCTTGTATTAAAAAGTGACTATTATGGTGTTGCCAATGGAGACTGAACTGCTATAGACTATATCCCTTTAATTTCTACAATGGTATACATTATTCTATATTCAGACCTCCATGCTTCTTTTACATGTTCACATTAGAGGAAAATGAAACTTTAATTATTCTACCTTAAATATTGAAAGGCAAAAGAATTTCAAATTTGTTTTCTGAGTAAATGCTAATGGGCTGTGATTATGTGCATGCATGTTATCTAATAACTCTGACTGCATGTTCATATACTATTGGTCCCTGAGTGGTGAAGTGCAACAAATTGTTGCTATTTGCTTGAGTAGCAGTTGGGTATTTTATTTTATTGTCATACCAGTAGGTCAAACTCTTCATTAGTGCTTTTCTGTAAATGTTGCTGTTTCTCAGCTTCCCAATGCTCACAGTTCCAGAAAAGCTGGAGCACTGATGTGACTGCAGATTTTTCACGTGGGTTATTCTAGGCACTGGTGAGATGTAGTTGTAATGAAGGTGGCCTGAAGAAACTTCTCTGCAGTGTAACAAGCATGTTAAATTAGCCCATATGGGCTATGGTTCTTAAGCTGCTTTGATATCTGGATCATTTCGTAGTAGGTTTGTGTCTTTATACAGAGTTCCAGGCTGTAGGTTGAAGCCTCTACCTCAGGCAGATCTTCAGGTTACCACACAGTATCTCTCAAACCCAGTAATGATGCATTGCCCATGTAAGTCAGTGCAAAGGTTATTCTGGTGTGTTTTTGTAACTATATATTATTGTGCTTGTTTTTAGCCACAACACAGCTCTGTAATAAGGCTTTCAGAATTTGGGCAAGATTTTTGTCAGTGTTAAATCAGAACTATTTGGGTTTAAATAGTTATCTGTGACATTGCAGAATGTTCATCTTTCTTCTTTCCTGGGGAGGGCAGCATCAAGTTTTGTTTAATGAAGAACTTAAGGAGACTACTATAGAGCCTCAGCTGCAAATTAAGAGGATCCTTTGATGTGTCTTTGCATTGCAGTGAGAGGAGTTTCCCTCATGCCGTGGAGTGCAGCATGTCTGCTTGTACATGGAGCTAGAATGGTTACCTCTTTGTTCCAGTCTAGCTAAAGATCTGTGATTATTCACATGGGGCTGGACCTAACCCTCTGCTTCATTATGTATCCATGGGAAATAAATGGCTATGGAGTGTGACTGAGGCAGTACAATAGCTGATTTTCCAAGATGTAAGGCAATATGTGTGTAATATCAACGTACAAACAAGACAGCCTTTAGTGTTGTTTTGCATAGACTTTCGTGAAAAAGTCTCAGTATTCAGTGAAGGCAGTACTGACGGCATTCAAAATATGCTGCTTTAGAGCCCCTTGAAGATGTTTATCCTTTCCTACCTTTGTTTGAAGCACATCTGCTGTAGTTCAAATCCAAAGGCAGTTTGTTTGCCAGAGTTCAGATTAGATCTTTAATTAAGCTTTCATCCCCACTAGCACAGACAACAATGTCAAGTCTGTAGACCCCATGAGAAAATATAGCTTATTCCATTGGCTCCCATGGTCTGCAACATTGTTAGCATGCTTAAAACTGTTTGGGCTGTGATGAGAGTGAGTACTGTATCCTAAAGGAAATTAATTTTTATTCTAAATTCAGTTTGTAACATTATTAAATCCAATTTAAATGTGTCCTTTAGGGTTAAGCTGTGGTCTACATAGTTCAGTCTCCAGGGTGCTATTCTCCAGCAGTCTCCTTGCTCTCTTCAGACTGTGATAAAGCCTGAGGGAATTAGTGTAAACAAGGTGATGGCATGCACTTGTAACATTTGGAGGACAGGGGTCTAAAGGATGTTGCCTGAGGAGCACAGAGTAAGATGCATTCAGTGCATCTGCACAGTAAAGTCAGGGAAACTGTGAGTGAACACCTCTTTGCAGAAGTTTATTTCCTGAATTTCAAGTGCTTGAAGGCACCATGACAAGATAGTCTTAGAGTTAAATCCAGCTGGCAGCCAGTTATGAGTGGTGTCCCCCAGGGCTCCGTATTGGGGCCACTCCTATTTAACATCTTTGTCAATGGTCTTAATGAAGGAATTGAATGCACCCTCAGTAAGTTCATGGATGACACCAAGTTGGGAGGGAGTGTTGAACTGCTGGAGTGGAGGGCAGTAGGGCACTATAGAGGGACCTGGATAGACTGGATAAATGGGCCAAGGAAAACTGTATGAGTTTCAGTAGGGTCAAGTGTCAGGTCCTACATTTGGGTCAGAACAACCCCAGGCAACTCTACAAACTTGGGGATGAGTGGCTGGAAATTTGCCTGATGGAAAGAGACCTTGGTATACTGGTGGACAGTCAGCCAAATATGAGTCAGCAGTGTGCCCAGGTGACCAAGAAGGCCAGTGGCATCTTGGCTTGTATGAGGAATGTTGTGGTGAGCAGGGCAATACTTGACACTGGTGAGGCCCCACCTTGAGTACTGTGTTTAGTTTTGGGCACCTCAATACAGAAAATACTGCAGAATGAAAAACATTGAGGTGCTTGAGCAGGTCCAGAGAAACACAAGACTTGCGAAGGGCTTGGAGAATATGCCCTGTGAGGAGCGCTGAAGGAACTGCGGCTGTTTAGTCTTGGGAAGAAGAGGCTGAAGGGACACTTTGTTGCTCGCTACAAATACCTGAAAGGTGATTGCAGAGACAGTTGGATTGGTCTCTAGTCACTGGTGGCAGGTGACAAAACGAGAAATGGCCTCAAGTTACACCAGGGGAGGTTTAGGTTGGATACCAGGAAAAACTTCTTTATTGAAAGGATTGCTAATCATTGGAATAGGCTCCCCAGGGAGGTGGTTGAGTCATTATCTCTGAATGTGTTTAAAAACTCTTTGGATGTGATGTTCAGGGATATGATTTAGTGATGTGTTATATGATTAGTTAGAGTTAGGGTACTATGGTTAGATTGAGGTTGGACTTGGTGATCTTGAAGGTCTTTTCCAAACCGAGCAATTCTATGATTTTAGCAATGGCTGCAGAAATACCTTTTCAAAGTCACCCTCTTTCTTCATCTTTGGTCTTTATTGCTGAGGAAAGAGCCAGGATCACAGGAACATTCAGCAATTGTTTTTTCTTTGTTTATACAGATATTTGTTGTCACCAGCTGGTACAGTTCTCTCCTCTTTATTCATAGGGGTAGAGCTGAAGGTAATGCTGTTCCGTTTATTTACATTTATGAGTCATTTTCATGGGCCTCACAGTGCTCATAGTTACCTCTCTGGGTAATTATTTGCCATTGGAGCATGACGTATTTCTTGTATTTCTTTGAATTTTGTTTACAGAAACATTCATCTACTTCAGTGGATCATATCAGATGCACACAGAGATAGCCACGTCTGATCTGGGGAGTCCCTTCCTTGTCAAACTGTCCCCTGGTTATTCCTGCTGTCAGGTAACTTTTGGACATTAACCTGCTCCCACCTATGTAAGCTATCAGTTACCTGATGTGTTGAAATGCTATTTTTCTTACTTTTAGCCTTGCTGCAGAAAAACTAGCTGCATTTGAATTACTGCAGAATGAGAAACAGACTAATTTTTTAGGAGCAGTGAGGTACTTTTTTTTTTTGACCACTTAGCTGCCTTTGTATCTGACTATTATCCTTTCTAGAGCTTCTATGAGTTGGCTTAGATTTAAGGATATTCTGTAGAGGTTTTTTATGCTGTGAAAAACATAGCTGAACAATATCGCTAGGGCCTTATCACCACGCAGTCGAATCAAGCCTGCCTTTTCAACCAAAGCTGTCAAAGAATCTTCATGCTGTTATCTTTTAGCTCTGTTAGCTGGATATTCCCATGTCCAGCTTTCCTTTACACATCTGTGGTTTGAATTTTCTATATGGATTAAATGTGCTAGAGTGATTGGAGAGAATTGGCTATCAAGCTCCAGACATGTACTTAGTTTTATTAATTTAAGAGGGTGCTTATTAAGCAGAACTGTGCAGTCATTAACCATTTAACTTGTAGTTTGGTTTTGTTGTTGTATATCAAATATCTTATAGCTCTTTAGAGAAATGCAAAAGTGAGGATGGCACTTGACCTGAGAAAATAGAAAGATAACAGAAAAAAGGGGGATCGGGAGTGCTATTAAGAAAGGAAAAAAAGAGAGCAAGTCTGAGAGTAAAAGATGAGAACAGCATTTTCTGATTGGAATGTTGCCATTTTCAACAAAATTATTTTAAAGCTGAAATTGAGGAAATACATATAAACACACATATAACAAAAACTTTTACTTGCATTTTTATTTATCCTTTTTGCCCACCAAATGAAGTGAATAGATGCTGGATGGTTTTATCTGTTTGTTTGCTTGTTTTTCCTGAGTCTTTTTTAGATTTTCATTACCATTCAAACCATATGACACATTGGAGTTACTTTAAAATGTGTGATTACAGAGTTTGCGTTTACTTTGCTACTGTGTAATGTCCCCTGATATATGAAGTCAGTGAGGAGAAAAGAAAAAGAAATACTGAAAGCTTTTCAAAATCATCTTTTTCGGTTTGTGGTTGCTAATTTTTCAAAATCAATGTCAAATAGAAACTGTAGTTTCATTTAAGATTTTTTTGTATCAGAAAAGATTCTAAGGAAGAATAGCACAGAGAAGGCCCATCAAATAGCAGAATTTTATTCTTAGCAGCATGAAGGCTTCATAGGCTGAGGGATCTGAAACAAGTGTTGGCTTAATAAATCTGTTATATTTGACGCTGTAGCTAACTTAGCCTATGCACATTGGTGAGTTACCAGATCTCAGCTAAATATTTGCATCTTGCAGATGACTGGAAGCATTGTAAACAGCTTAAGAATACCTTTCTGTCATTTTACACACTCTGCCCCTCCCTAATCTTCACGTGTCTTCATACTGTTGTAAAGAAACACAAATAGAATAGATGCAGAATGAAATTGAGCACAATGCTGCTGCAAGGGACACTGAAAGCCTCTCATCATCCCATCAGAGGCCTATCCCACTAGACTTGGCGTACCGACAACCTATGTGAATACAGTGCATTCATCCAAGCAGTTTCAAACCTCTTTTGTAGACTTGGATAGCAGGCAGATATGTACTTTTCAAGTTCAGATAAATTCATCTTAAAATCTTTTAAGGTTACCTGGGCAGAACTAATTTGTAAGTCAATTAGTAGTTCCAGTTAAGACCTCTTGCAGTGTTTGGTATATATTCCAAATAAACATCAATTCAGTAGAGGTGCACGTGCACTTCTTCGGGGTAGTCAGAAATTAAGGGTATTTTTGAGTACATGCATATTGTGTATACTTAAAGATCCAAGATTAAGCAAAAAAAAAAAAAAAAAAAACACAGTGAAAGTTCTCATCCTGCTATACATGTCTGAAAAAAGAGTGTTTCTGAAAACTGGAAGCTTGGCTTTCTGCCACGTTTTCCCTGTAGGCTTTTATTTCTGGGAAACAGCAAGGAATAGCAGTTGCTCATTAGGATGTGTATTGATGTGTTATGTTCTCTGTATTTAGATGTGAGATGTTGTCCTATGTTGGATGTCCCACTGAGAGGATAAAGGAATCTACATAAAGAGATCTATGTTTATTAATGGCTTTACAAGTTCTTTGGCTCCAGTGGCTAAATGGAGGAAAAAAAAAAAAAAAAATTGGAGTTGAGGGATAACAGTTTTACATTATGCCTCACTGGCCAATTGAAACTTAAAAGTAAATTCTTTGTGCAGCTTTTTGTAGCAGAGTCATTCAGTAGTTGTTATCTAAGAAACACCTTCAGTTAGCTTAAAGTTGTAGAATTGTAAAAGCAAATTTCAATCTCAGCACTCTGCTTAAGTCCCTTTAATCAACAGAGAAGTAAGTCTGCAATAGAATATGTAGATGTAGCAAGCAAGGGTAGTTTTTATTATTAATAATTTTATTTCTTGTGTAAGGAAAACTCAGGTGATTTCCGTGAAATATATTTGATAAACATACTCTTTGCATTTAGATTATTTAAAGTTTGGGTATTCAAACAACTCATTTTAAAGTGTTTGAATACCTGCTGCAGAGGTTTTATTTTCCCCTCACCTTGCCTTGTCTGGTAGGGGCAAAATATTACTATGAATTATTCATATTTGTTAATAAATCTTGATATTATCTTATACAATAAATAATTTCCATGCTTGTGAAGGGCCATGACATGGTTACCTGTGTCAGAGTGAGGCATCACTGACGGAATGTGTCCCACCGAGGCCCTGAGCTTAAGCAGGAAAAGAAGAGTAAGAAGCAATGAGCAGAGAAGGGGAACATATAACATGTATCAGAAGAAAACTGCTACTGATAAACCCAACCTCCAGCTCCATCTGTATTCTCACCAAAGAATCTGGGCCAGATTGTGTGTAACCTGAAAAGAAAACTAAGGAAGTTAAAACTGCAGGAGACGTGTTAAATGCTAATATTCCCCTTGGGAAGGGGGTAGAAAGGTGTTTGCTCAAGTATTTGTTTATTCTCCCAACAACATAATCAATGATAAGAAGTTTGCATTCACAGTAAATTTGGCAAAAGTTACATGCACACACAGAACACTGTTTTGCTAGTTATTTGTCCAAAAGATCCATGAAATTCGTTGTATTGTGTCAACTGTTCTGCTCAAATGAAAGACCTTTATTTTTTTCTTGTGTGATTGAAAGCTAACATATTCATCTGTGCTTGTTCTGAGACAGAAACCAGGTTACATTTGTCCATTAGCCTAACATGGCCTGCATTTCTTAACTCATTAATTTTTGATACAAACTGGAGGGAGAAACAAGAAAAAGGAAATTTACTCTCAGTAATGTGACAATCCAAGGTGCTCTGTGTAAGATCATATGAAGATGGGCAGAGAACTGTGCAGCAGCTCATTTTTTACCTTCACAACATTTCAAGCATTATCAAGGCTTTTGCAGGGAAATAAAGTCTGCAAGTGTAAAACAAGATTTTGTCTTTCACACTGTGAAGAAACTGGAAGAGCTCACTCTAAAAAAAGTAGTTTTTAAAAATCTTATCTTTTCTCTGCAGTTCTCTGCTTAATTTTTGTCTGGTTAGAATTAAATAATTAAATCTGCTTTATTCTGTATTTCAGAGCATGCATAGTGTGATGAGCTTCTCTTTGTTTCCTGTTGGACAAGCGGTATTTTTTTGAAGTCTAATTGCTGCAGAAATTGGTTTTTATTTTTCCTATGTAGCAGTCAATCCACTTGTTTCAAGCTATTGACATGTTATTGCTCAATAGATGATCGACTTCAAGTAATTGTCATTGATGTTGACTGTGGAAATAGAGACTTGTGAGGCTCCCTGCATATAAGAATCCTGACTAAGTCTTCAGAGATTAACATAATCATTAAGCTATTCCATTTTTGACATTTTCTGAGCAAAATAATCTTCAAAACCTTTCTAAGTCCTTACTAAACTGAAGAGAAATTCATGGAGATCATATCAGTTGGTATATATTCCTTGATAGATGCAAGTTAAAAACATTTTTATATAAGTTTTCCTTTATATTGTGGTTTTACTTTTGGACATACTACTGCTCCTCAGCATGCCATTCCTAACTCTTTCTTTTATGTCACAGAAGTATATATTCCTCTCTGTTGTTTTGTGCTACAGCACATGTACATGTTTTGCTCCAAAAGCAATGCCTCCTATTTATTTCTGTGGAACTTAACTACAAAGAGCACTATTTGATAAAGAAAATTCTCATTTACCAAACACTATTTTTCAGCATGGCTACCGCCATTATTTGTGCATTTTTCCCATGATGAAAAGGAGCTTGTATGCATTGTTCATAAAAATTTTGCCCAGTGGAGTTGACCCACTGTTTCACAGCTGCTGTGACAGCTTAGTTGCTAGGTAAATGTTGCCAATACAGTATAGTTTTCATCAGCCCAAACAGATGGAAGTCAGGAGGTGCCAAATCTGGACTAGATTGTGGGTGTGGTAGGACAGTCCAGCTAAGACTGGCAATGTACTTCATGGTCTTCAAACTGGCTTGGGCCCGCCCTGTGCTCTTGTGTTGCAAGAGCAATTTTGTCTTTTCTGGTGTGACTCTGGAAATCTGAGCTTTCAGCTTAGTCAGCATGAAATGTAGTGATTAGAGTTGATGGTCTGTCCAGGTGACACCATATCTCATTATCAATAATGTTGTGATTCACTCAGCTGTCAGACTGTCACTCAGCTTTTTATTGGTTTCAATAGGTCCTGACAAGTGGTGTTCATTTTGTTCCAGTGTAAGCATTCATTGGTACAAACTGCAGCATTCCAAGGTTGTTACCATTGTTTCCAACACATTGAAACTGATATTATATAAAATTATATAAACTGATATATATCTCTGTATACAGTTTCCTGGTCATAATCCTCTGATTTGTGCAGATGAGCTGATTGAGATGCTCTTCACAGTGTGAAAACTGTGCATGAACATCTGGAATGTGCCTTGTCTCTCATGTGGCTGTTGCCAAAATGCACCACCCACACCTCACTGACTCATCCACTTTTTGGTCGTCATAAACGTTCATCAGTAATCAACAAATGTCAGCGAGTACCGTTTTCTCTGCATGCCGGAAATCAGTTCCACACCTTTGCTTCAAATGTACTTCCATGTCAGATGCCATTCTGTCAGATTGTTTCTCTGCTGCCATCTGTCACGTGGCAACAAAATGTAATGGAATATTGCTGGGAAGGTTCAACCTACCATATCACCAATATCCATCTCTGACATTGTGAGCCAACATAACAAAGTGAGAAGCATTCATTTTGGAGCCATGCTCTTATATGAGTTGGTGTTGAATTTATTGTAGATCGATGATACCATTTTTAAAGTTTTTCATTACGAACTCTTTCAACAGGTAAGATTTTGGTATTGGCTGTCTCAGGACTCCCAGCTGTCAGTTTTTAGGAGGACTGCCTTGAATGGAAGTTTGGAGAAAATTTGCGATATTTTAGGATTGCCTGAGATGGAGTGGACAAAAGCAAGTATACCAGTAGACAGCGCAGCTGGGAACTTATCTTTCCAGGTAAGTTGAAATTATGTCAAATGGTAGCTCCAATTTGGCCCTTAGAATTAAATTACTTTCATAATAGAAGGTAAAAAGAGAATTTCTATCCTTTAGTGCTCATAAAAAAAGGAGTTCAGCTCTGTCAATAGGTGTAGGTATTGAAGAGCAGCATCTTTGTTTCGTACCTCAGCTGACTAGTGAAGTGTGTTTTAAAAAAAGAACTTTAAAAACTTATCAATGATGGCTTAATTATGTTGGCTAAAGACAGAAGTGCAGAACCTTGAGTTTAAATGAACTCTACTTTCATCTGTAGTCTCGTGAATATTTTCTTGAGTATTTCTAAATGCATTCTTATAATCCTTACATTCACAGTAACATATGTAAGACATATTTTTTTCTTTTTTATATATTATACTCATCTTCATTTACAAGCAGAAAACTAGAAATGAGGAGAATCATTAATGAATTTATTAGCTTAGGAAAATAAGAAACGTTGATTTTGTTGTAGTTAAGTTATACTTTACATATCTTAAGCTCATCTATCTCGCTCCAATTTGTAGGAGGGAGATGGGGTTCTTTTAATATCCGTATACCCAGCGTGAGATTAAGAAACAACAGTTCAAATGTTGGTCCAACCAGTTTATTATAAATTCTAATCAGGGAGATGGGGAAGGGAAGGAGGGTGATAGAAAAGATAGGAAAGAAGCAAGAATCTCGTAAAGCAGGGATAGGCACCACCAGAACCCAGCAGCGGTCTCATTGCACGACGTTTTGAAGGTCCAAGGCAAAAGCAGCGGGGGGAGGAGAGCAGCAGCGTGACTGGCCTTGGGCAGCAAGCAGGTAGCAGGAAGAAGTCGCGGAGCCAATGCGGGAGGAAGCAGCAGGACTCAGGTAGCGGGCCCAGGAGAGTCCATCAGCATGCAGGAATTCTGTAGTGAGGAATCTGATGGCAGACACCTCTGTTCTTCTTCAGCATGCAGGTAGAGCGCAGAGCAAGTCCAGGAGGGAGAGAGGCAGGTCGTGAGGCTTCTCATGGAAGAAACCTCTTTTTCTTCATGAGGAATCTGTTGCCAGAAAACATAAACCTCATGGTGGTTATAGATACCCTTTTTATCCTCCTTCTTCTGCCAGCCTATGTAACATCCCTGGGTGCTTGAGCAAGAGTCATGTGAATACCCCCTGAGATGGCCATCTTCCTTGAGATAAACCCACACAAAAGACCGCTTCAAGGCTATTAAGCTGAAGCTTATCTCACTCTTGTTGCCCCTGGACTTGTCCATCTGTGCCCTCAGACAAAGGATTTCACAACCCTTGCCCAGGACTTGCTTGGAGTTGATCATCTGTGTCCCCAGCAAGCTTTGAGACAATGATGTAAAAGAATAATATCTTATGTCATCACAGAACATAGAGTTAGTTATTCACTAAAGCAGGCCTGGTATAGAACTCAGAGTTATAAACTGCCGTGTTTGTTTGCCCTGAATAGCTCATTTTAAAAGTTGTATAGCTTTTAACAGTTTCAGCAGGAAGACAGCTCATTCAAGCAGCGATGGCTATTATCACTTGAGATTGAGGCAAGGTTGCCTGGGTTACAAAACTTTCCGTAAGGAAATGTGGCTATGGCTTTGACAGATGAGGAATAACTTTCTGGCTGATCAAATCTCAGTCGTAGTTGTTTCAGGATGGTAATCCAAGCTGGCTTGAGGTAGTATTTATGTCCTGCAGAGAGAGTAAATTGTAAAGAAATATATATGTCTTTTTATCATGCTGCTGCTAATGAACTTGCTTCCTTTATCTTTACAGATCATTTTCCAAGCTACCATTCAAGCAGCAAATGCTACTGTTGCTATAGATAACATCAGTATAACAAAGGAATGTGAAGTTGTGAACATATCACTATTGGCTATCAAACCAGAAAACAAAGGCAAGTTTTGCAGTTTTCAAAGCGTTTTTTCTGATGTGTTATATATATGCATATATAATTGGGATCCTGCTGACATCTTCAAGGTACCTGTAACAAAGTAGGACATAATCTGAGGAAAAAGTCCATCTGCATTAATGAACTGTATATAACAAAACCTTTTCCTGATGTTATATAGTATGTGCTTTAAGCAGTTTGGAGTAGCTCTGTGAAGTAAGCTATAAAGGGAATGTCCAAGTATCATTTACTGTGTAGAACCTGCCCACATTTACTCTGTGCATGGACAGAAGCAAAGCATCTTACACCTTCCACTGATGAGCACTATCTTTAAGGCAAGAGGGTGCTCCCATCATCACTGTCAAATATATAACTCAAAGCAAGCTCCCACCAAACTTGTCTGTGTGCCCACGCTCTTTAATCTTGAGATGCGAACAGATGGAAACATAGCTATGACTTTCTGTCAGACTGTAGCTTTTTCAGATCTCCACTATTAATGCTATCTATGTTCTAAAATGACACGGACCTAAATGTAGTCATTGGTAATGCTATTAAGTTACACCCAACAGTAAGCTGAATATCATCTTTTTTGAAAAATTTAAAAGTGAGTTGGAAAACTTCAGCGTTGAATTTTTAAGACTTCCTTGATCTATCTATCTATATATGTATATATACAGTCTGATAGTCTAGTTAAAAGTGACTACATAATTGATGAAAGATTAATTTCATTTTTATTTTCCTACACTTACCCTCTCTATGCATCAATCAAAAAGGCATAGTAGCAATATGATTATCTAAACACAGTGACTTAAAGATGAAAAGCTTCCTGCCATTCTTCTCGTTCTCTTTCAGAAACCTACTGAAATAGTCAGTAATCTTTTGCAATTTTTTTAACCTTCATCTTCCCCATTCACTGAAATTTGAGTTGTTTTCTGATATGTATTTTGCAAGCTCATTACTAGTGGTGTAATGCAAATGTTTTCTTTTCCTGGAATTTTCATTGTGAACCAATCTCTGCTAAGTATGAGGGGTGCTCTTAATGTAATGCCTCCTGCTTTATTATGTTGCCTCATTATATCAGAGGTGGATGTTGGTGGTATGGCAGTGGATGTGGAATGACCTCACCAGTATCCCATCATATTTTCTTGCTTGTGACAGGTAACAGCAGAGAGGCAGTCTGAAAAATTGTTGTCTGATATAGAAAAGAGTATGAAGCACAGGTGTGGAACTTAATTCCTCCTTGCAGAAAAAAATGAGCATGGCATGCACAGATACCTGCTGAATGTTTGTAGAGACCAAATAGAAGACGTTAGTATAAGGACATGTTCTGGATGGGCATGCAAGTTTTAGTAAGCACAGCATGCAAGCTCTTGTTCATGGCTGGTGGAAATGCATAGCTAATGAGGGTGACTATGTTGAAATATTTTGGAGCTGAGAATTTGCTCTATCAAACAGTGTTATCATGTTTTTTGTATTTGTTGTAGTTTCCATGGGAATAAATAGGAGGCATTACTTTTGGAACAGCCTACATATCTGTGGGGACTAGTCTAGGTGAGAAATCTGCCTTTACTCTCGTGAGTGAATTAGTTCTGGTATATGGCTTTCCCACCTGAGGACAAGCAAGTCACTGTCGCCAGTGGTAGTAGGGAAACGTTTTTCAATCCACTCAAATTCCCTTTAATTACTTATTTATCTGTCATCAGGCAAGCACTGGTTCTAGAGATTAATTTCACTTAATGGAAAAAAGAATCCTAAAATATCTCATGGTTTTTCAGAGGTGCTCTTCAGTTATCCAGGTTCTGTTTGTCTGGAACTTCATTTGCATGTGCTGCTTCTGTGTGTTTCAATCAATCAATTTTCTTGTTTGTCCTTATGAAAACTCTCAGACATATGAGAATTTCTTTTACTTAAAATCGTGAGACTAGACTACTGTGTATTAACTCATTGTATAGTCTATTTTAACTATGATCAAATTATTTGTTGCTCCTCGCTTTGATCTAATCCTTGAGATGTTTTATATTTGGCTGTGTTCCATCTTTAGAATTAGAGTGTGTTAAGAATTTTATGACACGTATAGGAAAAGTACCATTGGTGCAAACCATATAATATGTTGAAATTTTTCTGTTCTTGTGTAGCTCATAGTCAAAAAAATCATTTTAGCTCATCTGGTTCTGTTGCAATTATGTGATTCCAATATATATTTTTTATTATTATAGTAAAATTTAGACATTAATTCTAGATTCCTAGTTTCATTGTACAAAAATACATGTCCCAGACCAAAAAAATCCTACAGATTTATTCTACCTAGTAGAGAAAAGTAAAAACATCATAAAATATAAGCTATGAAATGTTCTCTTTTTCAAGTGCTGCTACTCCTGACTTAGTTCACAACTTTACTTCTACAGCTGAAGAATTTACTGTGGCTATAAAGCCATTATACATGACTTCCATGCGTTAAGGCAGAAGAGAAAAGTGGCTGTCGTTTTCAAATTGCAGATTTACAGCAATGACCTAACATACCTGTCACGTTGTGTGCTCATGCTCTGGAAGATGAATGTTTGATATAATTTCTAAGGTCTGCATCCTATGCTTTTGGTGGAGTTCAAATTTTCACTTTTGCAACCTAAGAATTACATGGTGTAGGAAATATAAAATTTGAAAGCAATCTGATAACATAAAGGTTTTTTTGGTATTCGCTCTGAACTTTTGCAAATCATCCTACATATTTTCACTCTTTCTCTCTCTCTTTTAATTTATTTATTTTTCTGTTTACTTATAATGTGGATTATTGGATTTTGAATTATATCTAAAAATCATATTGTAGCTAAATATAGGTATGTGTGTATATAGAGTGTATGTGAAATATACATTGGGAGATATATATACATGTTGTTTTATATTTGTACATTCATATATGAAATTTAATCACATTGAATTACATTTAATCATCATTATCTCTACAGTGAGATCCAGTTGAGCATAAGCATACTCAGATCAGCCTTAAAGGAACTAGTTCATAAGCTGCCCATAATTTCACTCTCTATGTATAAGTGTTTAATTTCTTTGAGAAAGCAAATGAAGAGAATGATGTGCGTATCGTTTCTTAATAACTGTTTGTGGTGTAAACACTAGGATTTCTAAGAACCACCCTTATATAAATAACAATTACCTTAAGTATTACAAGAATTTTTCATTATATGGATAGGTTCTAATCTTGCCAAACCATGAAACTTCTTCTCTGGTTATAAAGCCAAACCCTTTCATGCCAAAACACCTGTCTCCTATGCTTTGTTTCAGCCTACTCCTTTGTTTCAGACAGACAAACGAGTAACTTTTAAAGGTGAGGCCAGGATTAACAACAAGCTCAGAAGGATAGGCTGAAGTTAAAGAACTGGAAAGGTTGCTAGCTTGTAAACAGAAGGGACCTGAGACTGGAATTGCACTGACAGCTCCATTGCATGAGCTTCCTTATATGGGAGCAGACTACACTAATATTTTAGAACTGAGGAGAGATTTAGACCTGACTTGCCAGATTTCCAACAAAAGCATCATTTTATTATTTGGGAGTCTCTTGTCCTTTTGGGACTTTCCTCTATTTCCTATATCAATACACTAGTCGTTCACATTCAGTATTTGCAAATTACAATATTACAAGAACAGGGAGTTTTCCATTAAAAGTCAGATCTAATAAACCAGCATGTTTGGACACTAATTTTATTAAAAATGTTGTTGTGAAGCGCCTTTAGTTAGATGATTGGATGTTTGCCTCACTGCACAGAAAGCACTTGCTATCAAAAACTGAGTTGAACAGTGAATATGATTATTTTCATATCATTAATTAGAAAATGAAATTGTATCAAATGTATGTGACAGTACAGTTGTTTTCATGGGCGATATTTAGATTTGGGTTGATTAGCATGAATGTGCACCCAGAGAACACTGAATTACCTGTGTAAAATTCTGAATTTTTTTGAGACCTACAGTTAAGCTAAAGGCTGTTAGGAGTTTAAACATACAGGTTTAAACATACAGGTTTATGGTGAAATCACTTAAACTGTTTACAGCATTTTCTTCCCCCTCAGTATATTTTGTCCATTGTATATACCATACTTTTCCTTATTACGTAGGAGATATATACCTATCTAACTACAAGCCGTGTTTGTCTATTACTAAAAAAGTTCATGTGACTGTAATCATAAGTAAGTCTGTTGGAATTTCACGTTTGAATCAGCTTTCCTCACAGAAATTAATAGTGGAAGGAAACGTTCTCAAGAATTTTGTTTCTTGTAGCCATACAAGAGAATGCTGTACCTACCTGCCCTACATGATTGTTAAACTGTGATTCTACATATATGAGTATCATAATGAAAATCAAGTTGACTTTCAATTTTGAACTTTTATGTAATAGTTTCAAATTATTTTCAGAGCTTTAGGAGATAATATTTGGGGATGGAAAGCAAAGGAGGTGGGAACTCTCTTCATTTTGAAAAGATCTAACTTGTCAACATTCAATTAGACTTGGGATTTTGTCTGTTTTTCCAAACAGTCTTTACTATTGATGAGCTTTTGTATTTTTAAATTTTATTTTTCAGTGTGTTGATACTGAAAGTGTTTAAAAATAATAGGATCCGTACGTCCATTGGTAAGCTGTCTTGGATCCTAGATATTAAGATGTCAGTGAAATGATATCTATCTATAAGTCTTTAAATCTATCTTGAAATGAGTGATTAAAAAAGGATATGAATGTCTTGGCATATGAGGGTCTATTTAAACACCTCTTAAATAAAAGTGAAGGTTTTAAGCCAGTAATGATGGATTATTACTTCTCACCTGCATTTTTTCATGCCAGGTTTTTCTCAGAATTCTGCATTATGTGTAAATATACACTTGCTGCCAGACTGGAAAAGATCTGAGGGGAGTGGTTGTTGAGATTTGTGAACCGTCAGTCTTGCAGAAATCCTTACATAATAATCATTCAATTTTAACAACTGTTTTCAGTATGAGTGTTTCTTAAATTCTTGTTAGGCATTCATTCAGGTTACAGAGAAGCTGTGCATATAATTTGGGGATGTTTCTGAGTGTAGTTTCTCAAAACGAAAATATTTAAAATATGTAAAATCACTTTGTAACAATCCAGAATCAGCAAGAAATCTCAAGTTGTGATAACAAGTCAGCTCAGAGAAGACTAAATCCACTGACACTGTAAAGGCAATTTCCTCCAAACGTCAATACTAGCAATACTAATTTCCTCATATACAAGGAGCAAAAAGCCCAGCAGAGTCTGTAGGACTCAATAAAGAACAGAAGAAAGGCAGAAAGTAATATATTAGAAGAGAAGGTAGATGAATTAGTGTCTGTTCACTATGAGGGGAAGTGCAGAGGAACCCAACTTGACTGACTTGCACCTCTGAGATGATCAAGTACTTGTCAAAGTGATAATGAGAAAGTAAGATAATTGAAGCATTATAAAACACTCAGAAGCAAATGAATTTCACCCGGGCTCCACCAACTTGCTCTATATTTTTTTTTTTGTCTTCCCCAGAACTTAACAAGACTTGTTTTAAAAATTAGTTGAAGGTTTGAGGGTTATTTTATCTCAAAGTACTCATCCGTGCTTAAGATAAGGGCATGCTTTATGTCTTGTTACAGTTATTGGAAGCCTGGGCTTAGAAACTTAACTGTTACATCTTTCATTTTTGCATGTTTGTCTGTATACAAAGTTTGTCATATTCTTTGTAGCTCTCCTGGGTATTTGAGTTTTTTGTTCTTCTTGCAGCCTCAAGCAAAGAAAAGGTAAATCATAAGCAACTCACTTTATCTTCTCATTACTTTGTTCCACCACTGGATTATAAGTCATTTCCATTGTACCTAGGTCCTTGTACATCTGTTAATAATTATGTTGTTATTCTAGCAAAGCAATCTTCCTAAAGAAAAAAAATCATACTTCATGCTTGATTGACATACACCCTATATATATAAAAATTATATTTTCTTTGATCTCTTAAAGTTTATTGTTTTCATTTGTGTTTTCATGTGTTTTGGTTAATAACACGCTAAATCTAGCCCTTTTTAGAAGTCCTAACTTCTAAATGCACCAATAATAATATACTGGTTAAACAAACAAAAGAGAAACCAACTCCTCATACTTTATGTCAATGGAATATAATTCTCTTTTCCATGAGATGTCACTTGAAATGGCCACTACAAGTTGTGGTAAATATTTATAAAATGATGGTAGAAATGGCAGTCATGCCCGTGAATATTTTTGGACTTATGCATAATTAATGAAGTACTAGGTAAAGTTCTTGAAATAGTTTTCCTAATGTTTTCCATTAATTACTTGTTCTAGTGACATTAAGCAAAAGTATCATTTTGTGATTAGAGTGGAATTTTTTAAGTGCAGAAGAGGAAAATGTGATGCTTCTTCTGTTTAATATCATAAATGTTTGTTAATGTATATTCTTCATTCATCTTTCGACCCCTTTATTTTGCATTATATATATTCTCTACTGTGTAATTGCTGTGTTAAATGAAGAACTGAAGAATGCAGATGAACATATTTTTCAAACCTTTGTTAATACAGTATTTTGTGTTTCAGAGATGTCTTCCTCTTACAAATATTGTGGCATTTCTTTAATACCTGGTATTTAACTTGATTTCTTGTACAACTAGAAGAATGTTTTTTTGTTATCTTTAGCATACTTGCTGAAATTCAGGAAATAAGGAATTTGATTTCTGGCTCTAGCATTTATTCCCTAAAAGATCTGGCATAAGTCTTGTTATTGCTTTGTGTGCTCTGTTTTTCTGCTCTGCAGCAAGAGACTTGTAAGATGTGTTTTCAGCAGCTCCTCATCAGATTTGTGTGCTTTGTCTGCATTGCTTTTAGAGAACAAGTCTTCACTTTATGAATGCATTGTATATAGAGGTAGCTCGGTTGTTCCTGTGGGACTGTTATCTTACTCCATTTTTATAAAACAAATACAGCATCTTTTCCCTACAGCTCTCTACTCCTTTTTTTTTTCTAGGATAGTCGTGACGTATTGGAAATATTTTATTTCCTTCTCACACTGTAAAGCTTTCTTAATCATGTCTTGCACAGAAACAAAATGAGATGTTTCTTACCTCATTTCAGCTTCTGTGTGTGACTTTGAAAGAGATAACTGTGGTTGGTTTGAAACTGCAAATGCAGATGGATTTGATTGGATAAGAAGTTCCAGCAGTTCTCTTGAACCTGCTTTTCAGCAGCAAGCTCCTCCTCGAGATCACACCCACAACAAGTCTGAAGGTAAATTAATCCAGGCCTAGACACAAAGGGCTGATGTGGATACACTGCTCTTTAATCAGTTTGAAGTGGTGATTGTGAATTATTTCCAAACATGTAGGTAGAAACAATGTCTTTCTTCAGTCTGAAAAGTTGTTTTATGTTTTCTTTTGTTAGGTCATTTTATGTTCATTTTGAAAAACAGCAGCAGTATTTCACAAGTTGCTCAGCTGCGAAGCCCAGAGTTCAGACAAACAGGATCAAATTGCACAATGTCCTTTTGGTATGGAAAAAAAAAATGTTTTACAAATTCTGGATCATCTCTCATTGTTTCTCTTGGATTGAAATCGTGGCTATAATTTACAGTAGTACACAGCCTCCTCTATAGTATTTATCGTTTTTGTCTATTCCTTAATCAGACAGTCTTCATTATGACCAATATGTAGACATAAGCTGTAGAACAGAACTGTAACATGGGATTTATTTGTTGTAAGGCTTTAGGCAAAGTTATGTTAAAGGACTATGTCTACATATACATAGGCAAATATCTCCAGTATTTTGATAATATTTTGACTTAAAATCAAATTGAAAATGTTCTCTCAAGACTTAGAAATCATCCAAAAATTTAGTACCTCACTGAGTCATCATTTGAGTTATCAATAGAGTATCCAAAATTGAATTCTACCATCTTTGAAAGATAGCTCCTGTGCAAGAATTGGAAATCCAATTTCAATCCTTTTCCAATATTCATAAGGAAAAAAAGTATTTCAGCTATTTTCTTACCACAGTCTCTAGAATCTTGTCAAAGAGGGAAATAAAAAATGAACTGTTAATTATTTGTATACTAAGGTCAAATGTGTATGGCATAAGTAAATATTTGCATGATTTTAGCATTATTCTGTGTGTTGCTCAGTAATGTCAAGTATATTTACCGTAGAAAGTTGTTTATCAAAGAGTTGATGTGTATGTCTGGAAATATCACACTTCTGGAAACAGAATGACAGAAAAACAGCTTACCTATATGTTCACTCAGCTATATATTACTGATTTTAAAATGTTATTTAAGCTACTAATACAAAAAAGGTAATAAAAGCTTGTGTTTGTTATTTTAGGTATTACAATTATGGACAGTCAGTTGGAGCAGCAGAGATGCAACTGCTTGTAGATGGGCTGGATGAGCCTACTGTTCTTTGGAGGGTATATTACGACCAGGGAAATCAATGGTTGAAGTCAGTCATTCAGCTTGGACGTCTTTCACATCCCTTCAAATTTTCACTCAATAAAATCAGCTTGGGATTTTATGATGGTGTCTCAGCAATTGACGATATTACATTTGAAAATTGTGCTCTTCCACCTCCAGCATTAAGCTGTGAAGGTCCTAATTGGTTTTGGTGCAGAGACACAAAAGCATGTATTAGCCGTTTATTGGTGTGTGATCTTGTGGATGACTGCGGGGATGGATCAGATGAAGACAAGTGCAGTGAGTACTTTCCATTTTTTATTGCTTTATACCAAAACAAACTGCCAATTAATCTCTGCATTTAAATAAAAATGAATACAAGTACAGCATATCAGTGTCATAGCCAGTGATGATGCAACCCAATATAGTTACTGATAGAATTCTCTGAAAATTATTAGCTTAAATGCATATGATGAATAACCTTTGAGGGTAAATGTAATTGTAATTCAACATCTTTTATCCTAATGAGTAATATTTCTTTAATTCTTTTGTAAAATACACACATGCATTGTGTGTTTTAATAGAGAGAATTCATTCTCCCAGTTGATCTCAGTTAATGTGCTGGTTTGGGCTACACTGATAAAAATAAAATAATATACATGGACCGAAAGAAGTGCACATCCTATCTCTATATAGCTCTGTCTAGCTAGAAAATATTAAAATATCTGTATTATTAGAAGTTACTAGTTATTTTGTGCATCTCTTTCTCTTTCAGAGAAATGGCTTGTAGGAATTGAGAAGAACTATTGATCATTCACATTTTTGGCATTCACACTGTAGTGCTAAAGGGCAGAAATAGATTTTCTCACTCAAGTATGCTGTCATCAGTTTTAATATCTCAAAAATGTTAATATTAAAATTAACTAGCAAATGCTTTACCACATCCTATGTGTATGTGAGCTGCTGAATCCCAGCCTGAACCTTTAATTAGTTATCTGAGGCAAGCAGTATGTCAGCCCTGGGAGCACAGGTGAAAGCAGTTCACCTGTGCTGCAGGAAGGGGTGGAGCCAGGCTCCACCTCTCCTAGACCCATTTAAGTGCTGACTGCCAGGGAGGAAGGATCTCTTTTGAGAGATCCACTCCTTTGGAGCCCTTTACAGCGAGCCCTCTGCATGGGTAAGCGTTTCTCCTATTTTCTCTTTGTTTCCCTTGTGCCTAACTCTTTGTTGGTTTATTTTCACACCTTGACTATACATCTATTTTTTGACTGTACTTTTCAATTATATTATTTTTTCCTTGATTGTACACTATGGTAACCAAATTATGCAAATCAGAGTGAGTTTGAGAAACAGTGGACACCCTGCATGAGGAGATACCAGACTGTACTGGTATCTGCTCTGTATGATCTGAATTTCAAAGACAGTGCAGGATTTCTGCACTATCTCAGTTTTCCCACCTGTAAAATGCTTATCTTCCTTTATGCATGTTGAAGTCTACAGTAAGGAAATAATGACTGATTTTGCAGTTTTAAACATTGTAACAAATAAAAGCTTAAATAAAATATCAAAGAATTGGCTATTATATGATTAATAATTATATATTGATCATTAGTTACTGTTTATGAAAGGTAGATGAAAAGCGGGAACACAAGTTAACCATTTCTAATACACAGCTTGCTTTTCTTTGCATTTGAATTAGTAGTCCTAATCAATATATTTTTGTCTTGATGTTAAATAATGGTTTGTTATAAATGTCTTTTGAATTTAGCGTCTGTTATATAAAAACATATTAAGTCACTTATTGCATCTAACTGCAAAGTTAAATTCTGTGATTTATTTCCTTCAGTTCATCAGTTTAAAAAAAAACTTCAGGGTTTTTTTCATACTTTAATTATAAAAACGCATAAATCATTTTACTCTTCATGCTATTAAATAGTTATTCACAGTATTTATTGAATGAATGAATGAAGTATTGATTACCAAGTGTAATGAGAGAGAAAGAAGTTAACTAAAGGCTTTTCTCTCAATTTATTTTTGCTAATACAAGGGTAAAATTATTTTTTTGTGGGAGGGGGGAAGAACTCTTTCAAAAACCAAATGGATCTGTGATCTGGACAGTGAATTAGGAGTATATTAAAGCAATACCACTTTCCAATATGGTTCTGCTTGCTTTACACCTGACATTCTGTTCTGCATACATTTCAGATCCTGACCTACAGTGTGACTTCGAAAATGGGCTATGCAATTGGGCACAGGACACTGAGGATGACTTTGACTGGATCAGGATACAAGGACCAACCCCTACAATTAATACAGGGCCATTAAAGGATCACACGACAGGCACCAGTCTGGGACATTACCTTTACATGGAGTCTTCAGGGCCACAAGAATTTGAAGATAAAGCAGTTTTGCTTAGTCCTCTCTTCAACCCTACTTACAACCGAACCTGCATTTTCCGCTTTCATTATCATATGTCTGGAAAGCAAGTTTACACTTTGTCAGTCTTCCAGAGAACTATGAGTAATACCAAGGGAATACTGTTGTGGTACAAGTATGGAAATCAAGGAGTAAGATGGATAAGACAGACGCTGTACATTAGCAGCTCTAAGCCATTTCAGGTATGTTCCCTCTCGGTTGTGATATGTTTGCTTGATGCAGCACAAAACTCTGAAAGTTTATATATGACAGTGCAATCTAAAAGCTCTTAGTAACCATCTGATAACATTGACTTTGCAATACGCTTGTGGATTTATTTCCTTTGAGGAAATACTTCTCTTTTTTTTCTTTTTGGTGGAATTTATTTTCTCCCATCTCTAAAAAGGTAATAATCTTTTGAGTACAAACAAATGATATTTAAAGTAGGCGATTTTCTTTTGAGCATTGTTTACAATGGATTTCTTTGTAGATCTGCTACAAAACAGCATGCTTACATTTCTGGACTGTTTCCCCAGTGTTTGAAGTGCTTAGTATCTCATTGGTGATATTCAGGTTGAAAATGAAATGTTTAGATTCACTTGATACTATAAAGCAAGGTTGTTTATTTGTTTTGTTTTTAGGTATTCAGTGAGTAAAAAACTGCAGACTCTGAAGATGGCCTAGATTTTTTTTTTAACTCATACCTTTACTTTTTCTCTTCAAATTTAAAAGATAAGCATTTACATAAGGTAACTGTTACACATATTCCTCTTCCCTCATTATTCAAGTCTGTCATTTGTTTGCCACATTCCATGAAAAAGATCATTGGTTATCAATAGTATACCTTACATGTTGATGTTTTTGAGAATATTTCCCTGCAAGTAAAGCTAATTGCAGTAGGCTAAACAGTTGTCATGTTGTCAGTTGTCACTTTCCATTGGCCACGTCAGCCCCTTCTCAACCTTTTTCTCAGAGTTTTAAATTTCACAGGAAACCTCTGTTCTAGATGCTATCAAACTGTGGCTGAAGTCTGTTACTGTTCCATTAGATATTTTATATCACTGTTAAATAAGATATCAGTGAGCAGAACTGTTCAGATGAGTGAATCAGGAAATGCAGTGGTAAATTTTTTAAATGAAAAAAAAAAGGTAGTCTCTGAGCCAAGATTAAGTGCATCTCTGATACTAAAATTAACAACTAATAAAGCTAGACATACTGGCTACACATACTTTGTACCTGTACCTGATCCTGTTTTCCTTTTGAATTCAGAAAATGGTACAACAGAGAACTTTGAAAGGAGCTTAATAATCTGGTATTCTAATATGAGTAGTTTGAGTATATTCGAGACCTTTTAGGAAGTACTTGAACTTGAATGGAGAGCTTCAATTCTCACTTTCTTGGGAGGAGTTGAGTGTCTCAAGAGGCAGGCCGCAAAAATGATCCAAGGGATGGAGCACCTCCCGTATGAGGACATGCTGAGAGAGATGAGGTTATTCAGTTTGGAGAAGAAAAGACTCCAGGGAGACCTGGAAGCAGCCATTCAGAATCTCAAGGGAGGACTGTAAGAAAGAGGACTCTTTCACAGGGTTTGTTGTGATAGGACAAGGGAAAATGGTTTTAAACCAAAAGAATGGAGATTTAAATTGGATATAAGGAAGAAGTTTTCTCTGATAAGGGTGGTGAGGCACTGGAACATGTTGCCAAGAGATACAGTGGAAGTCCCATCCTTAGATACATTCAAGGTCAGGTTGAATGGGACTCTGAGCACCTGATTTAAGTCTAAATGTCCCTGTTCACTGCAGGAAAGTTGAACTAGATGACCTTTAGAGATCCCTTCCAACTCAAAAAATTCTGTGATTCTATGAGAACTTGTGATTCTCCTTGTAAGCAAAGGTGTACAGTATTAATCTGTAGTATTTCAGTAGCCATTCTGTGCATGTGTAATTCCCTAGATGCATAACAGAAATAATCAACCCCTGTGATTTTGAAAACAGAGCAAGAAATTGCATTAATTTACTTTTGCTGAAAACTGCAAGTGGAAATATATTCCTTGTCAAAGATGTTACTCTTTACGGGGACTTGATTCAACATGGAAAATAAAATAGTCTGTTGAGTGTACTTACATCTTTACATCAAATTTATTTTCACATCTGAGATGTCTACTTACGTGCTTTTTCCTTATAAGTGCATTTGAAAAGACAGTAAAGTAATAATCTGTCCATTGTAGCCTAACTTTTATCAATGGTGAATGGTGTTTGCTTTCATTTTCACTGAATAATCATAAAACCTGACATAATTTCTGTTCAAAAGAAAGTGCAAAGATTCTATTTTTACATCTCTAGATAAATGTAGCTGTTTCAGTTTGCTCTATTCATTCAAATTTCTCTGGATACAGAAAAGGGAAATTATTGTGTTATGTTAAAATAGCAAATCAATCTTCCTGAGCGTTGTAGTCATCTTTTTCTTATAATTAAGGGACCTTTATTCTATTGCAAACAATGTTATTAAAAATATATATCTTAATCCCTCTGATGTCATATAATACAATGTGACTTGTCCTTTGCAGCATCTCCGAGACAGAAGAGTTCTATAGGATTGTAGTTACAGTTTTTGTCATTGTTGTTTTATGTCCTAGAACCCTGAAGAGTTTCCCTGTGCCAGATTCTGATGTGCCCATCAACTACTGAACTGGGAAACACTCCTCATTGCAGTCACTGAGTTTCATTTCTACGTGAAACATCAGAAAACAACTTTGCTGTGCTGTGATGGACAGCTGTGGGTTCTGCAGAGGAGACGATCAGGGCAGGAGAAGTAACAGTGATGCTATATGTAATGAAGGGGCTGACTGGACTGTATGGAGCTGTTAGATTATGTCATCATGGTTGACAGCCTATGCATAAGGATTAAGGGATAAGCAAATAAAGGGGATGATATAGTGTGAGTCTACTACTAGGAAACCTACCCACAATGATGAAACTGAATGATTTTTCTTTAAGGAACTAAGAGAGGCATCTAGGTCCTTATGGAGACTTCAACTTGCTACATGTTAACTGGGAACATCACGCAGCTGATACAAACAGGTCCAGGAGAATCCTAAAGCACCTTGATGATAACTTCCTCGTATATGTGCTAAGGCTCAGTGACTGCAATGGGAAGTGCCTCGAAATTCAGCAGTTGATGGGCACATCATCAGATCCTGGAGCAGAGGAGCAGGCACAGAGTAGCCCCTCAGAGTTCTAGGACATACAGCAACAACAAAAACTGTAAGAACTATCTTATAGGATGCTTCTGGCTTGATTTGATTACTTGTTTCCTTGTTCCAAGCCACAGTTATGCTGACATATCAGTTGGAGTTCATTACATTTTGTTGGTCAGATTTATATTTTCCATCAAAATCCAGTGTTGAAAGATGCTCTAAATTCATTAAGGATTTTTCTGTTTATTAGACTTCTCATACCCCCTTGTGTTCATTTTTCCATTATCACTCTTGGTCATTTACTGGTAGTAATTTTCTCTCAAGTATTTTCTCATAAGGGATTTCCACTCTAGCGACAACTTCATTTTCAACTTTCACTTTATCTTTCTTTCTACTATTCTTTGTGCTTTTCCCAGCAATCTGCTGAGATTCATGGGTTTTTAATTTTTTTTTGGTCTATTAAATGTTGCTATTAGTTATGCGGTTGCTATTATTATGTGGCTTTTCATTTCTGCAATTATGCTTCATATATATTGTTATTCATCTGTGTTTGTTGCAGCGTGGTAATTACCTCTCCAGGCATTAGCTGTGCTTCTTCATCTTTGTTCTGTGTGTTGGCTTCTTTCGTCTCTGATACCTGTTAACTTTCACATTATCACAGAATAGTAGGGGCTGGAACAGACCCCTAGAGATCATTGAGCCCAGTCCCCCTGCCGAGGCAGGCTCCCTAGACCAGGTTGCACAGGTAGGAGTCTAGATGGGTCTTGACCATCTCCAGAAAAGGAGACTCCACAACAGGGCAGCCTGTTCAAGTGCTCCGTGACCATCACTGTGAAGTTCTTATGCACATTTGTGCAGAACTTCCTATGCTTCCGTTTGTGGCCATTTCCCCATGTCCTATGGCCACACACCACTGAAAAGAGTCTGGCCTCATCCATTTGTCTCCCACACCTTAGATATTTGTAGGCACTAATCAGATTTGCACTGTACAATTGCTATTCAACTCTCAGATCTTGTTGAAGTGTGTCCTGGCAGGCAGTGACTTGTAGAAATGATAATGATATTATTATGATGTTTGGGAGCTATGCCAGGCCAAATTCTGTAGAATACTTCATGTCTCTACTGTTGGAAGTATCAACATATTTTAATATGACAGTATTTCCTTAGTCACGTTTTTTCTTAGGATTTATCTTTACTTGTCAAGTGGTTTTTCTTTGTTGTATAATTCTTGAGATGGGTCACACATTCTTGAAAAAATGGTCATAGAGTGAAGACTTACTATGACTTCACTGGATGAAGATATCTTTATAAAAGAAAGAAATTTTGGTATAGATTTAATACAATTAGTGGCTCTATAGTTTGTCCAAGAATATGCACAAATTCTATTGTCTCATAAGAAACTTTTTACTTTTCTTGACGCTTTTTCTTTGTATATACATAGCACTTCTAAAATTCAGATTAGTTTATTTAAGAGGTACGCAGTGAAGTGCATTTCTATCCCATGTTTGCTTTCAGAAACTTATGACAAAATAGTTTTGAATTTGTACTATTATACACTTGTACATTTCTATCCCTTCCAAACAAACCACCTGGTCTCTCACCAGAGATAACGGTAATAGTCCTAATCAAAATTAGCAAGTTCTATCTTCTAATAAAATCACTATGTAATACTGTTGATACTTCCTGTGACAGATCCAATATGTTGTTTGTCCATATGACTAGCTATATGTACATCAAGATTTCAATCTCTATTTCCTGTGCACCTTTAGAGTCTTCCTTACCTCAGTTAATTTCACCCTAGCTAAAACTACTATATGGAAATTAAGATTTAATTTTGCTAGCCTTCTGAGGGAATTGAATAGTGACTATGGATTACCATAAAAATAGAACTTGTAGAGAACAATGTTGCTCATTGTAATTATCATATAAACATTTGTTATAGTATTCCTTCACCCTTCAAAAATCTATTTAGTTCAAAATATAAAGAGATCAATACTTTTTGCATATAAGGTGTCGTTCTAATATGTTTTGCTTCTTACTCCATAAAAAACATATTTTAGGTAGCATACCTCTTGCCACCTCTATAGTCTTCAGTCTAAGTCTTGAAGTTATGAAGCTGGAAGATTTGGGAACTATTCATCCTCATTCAAATAGTAAATGAGATGTGAAATGAATTTTCATGGTAGTTGAATTCCCTGGAGATAGCTTAATAATAGCTTATGAAGCTTGCTGAATTTTGCAGGCAAATTATTTAAGTGGTCGATGTTTAACCACAGTGGCAGGCAGAAGTTTTATACTGCTTATTAAAGAGCTAGCTTATTAATAAATTTTATTTTAAATTTTAAACTACCAGAAGTAAGACAATATGGACCTTGTTTCTAAAATCTCTAAAGAAACCACAATTGAAAAGAAACCAACAACTTATGTCTCCTTAATATTGGTTGGAACAATACCTGTAATACTTGAATGTACACAAAGTCCATTAAGAGATGTTTATTTGAGCATGCACCGATGCAGTTTTTTTCTGTCTTACTGACTGAATTCTTGCTACATGCTACTTCCCAAGTAAATAAAAATATAAAAGACAAGTATAAAAAGGGGAAGAAGGGGATATATTAATTTATTGATATTATTACTATTGTATCAATAGGAAGATTTTTCAGTTTGCCTTACTCCTACTGTGTGATGCTAGCTCTGTCACTGGATATTGCTATACCTTTAATAAAGGTATTACTACTTAAGGAAAGATAGGAATTTTATTTCCTCCAGGGAAGGGTTGGTAGGAGGTGATAAATAAACCTGTCTTCATGGCGTCACAGCTGGCTAGATAGTCACAGGGAGTTGTGGGGAGAGAAACCTCTCAACCTACCAGTTCACATCAGTCAAAACTGAACACAGACTGAAAAACAGTAGTTCATAGAGCTTGGTTTTTGTCTTGTCAATAACTATATAAATTAGCTTAACAAACTCTGCTACTGTCTGAATTTTAGCTTATTTATGATAATTATGAGCAGATAATAACTCATGCATAATAAATTAAGTCAAGATTTTTTGTAAACTGCACATTTGCCAGTCAAAATTAAACTGAAGGAGTGGCAACACTTTGAAATAATACATGTTCATGTATGACATTTCCAAATACTAGACATCTTAATTTGTCCTGTTTCTAAGTGTTTTTATTTTGAAAAAAATTATATGTATATATGTGGTTGTTTTTGTGTGTGTGTATGTTACTGTTTTAGAAGGCTTTTTTTTCTCTCTCTCTCCTCTCTCCCTCTCCCTCCCTCTTCATTTGTGAATAGTGACTTATAAATTAGTTACATCAAGGAGATTATCATTAAATCTTTCCCTAATCACTCACTTAGGTTTTTACAGTTTGATACTAGCTCAGAATAAATAGCTTATTCAGTCATCTATAGATTATTTCACCTATATTAACATCTCCTATTACTTGGTAGTAGATAATAATGAGAAAGTAAGCAACCTTAACACTGACAATTCTAATGAATTTGTAGAATACTTTGAATGTTTTTCTTCAAAGGATTCCACAACACACCTATAACCTATTTAATTGTTTTGATCATAAAGAGATTTTAGGCAATATAATTTATGCACATAAATGTTATTATAATTGACCATTATTAATATTATTACAATAAGTATCAAAGGAGCTAATCATAATGTCCCACTTATGATAATGTCTTGCCATCATTTTATATCACAATGATGTTTCAGTGGATTTACATGAATATAAAGCTAACCATTGTATTATGGTTCACTGTGATTAATGTGACCTCCAATGAAAGCTGATAATAATTAGCCCCTTTTGTAAACTGTCTCTAAATAAAATATATCCCCTAGAACAAATTTAATCTTATTTTAAGTGTGAAACATGGAAAATGACTTTTCTATCAATCAATATGGAATATTTAATAAAAGCGGAATTCTACTGTACACAGGAAAATGATTTTTTAATTACTGTTTCCCTAGATCTTGGTGAAAGGTACAGTAGGAGATGGTTTCACTGGAGACATTGGACTTGATGACATGTCATTTCTAGACTGTGCTGTTTACAACGGTAAGGACAGATTTGAAGCTATGTAAATCCCTTTTCCATGGGACGATTGTTTTCTGTTATTTGTAAGTACTGCTTCTGGAAAAACACAACCTGATCAAACTAAGTCAGATCAAACAAGAAAATTCAGACAGGAATCAAGAGGAAATAGCTGTACACTTAGGGACCTAAAGAGACCCTTTTTATCAAGTTCTTAACAAATAGGGAGCTTCCATATTCTTTGGAATTTCGTTTGCTAGATTTGTTTTCCTTCTAGTAGTGTGTAAGAAAACTGACTTTTCATTCAGTGAAATCTCTTTAATACAAACTTCCTCCTCTCCTGAATAATGTTTAAAGTTGTTACATGGGCATCTGCTCTCACTTTACAGCATGCAAGCAGTTCAGATGATAAGGCAGCCTGCCTTATTTTAAAGGGATTTTAAGGGACCACTATTAGCTGCATCTTTATATCACACAGAATCACAGAATGACCCGGGTTGGAAGGGACCTCAAGGATCATGTAGTTCCAACCCCCCTGCCTAGCAGGGCCACCAAACATACACCTTTACTAGATCAGGTTGCCCAGAGCCCTGTCCAACATGGTCTTGAACACCTCCAAGGACGGGGCATCCACAATCTCCGTGGGCAGCCTATTCCAGGACCTAACCACTCTCCTAGTAATAGTAAAGAACTTCCCCCTAACATCCAATCTAAATCTTCCCTCTTTTAAGATATATATATATTTATATATTTATATATTTTTATAGATTTATATATAGCCTGGCATATCATCATATAGTGGCTTGCCTTGGAAAAGACCTTAAGTATCATCTAGTTCCAACCCTCCTGCCATGAGCAGGGTTGCCACTTACTATCAGGCTACCCAGGGCTTCATTCAGCCACCTCTCTGGGGCATCCACAACTTCTTTGGGAAACCCACTCTAGATCCCAAATGCTGCTTATTAAGAAATTCAAGCAAGGAGAGATGGGCTTATTAACTTCATGGTAAAGTCATGTATGTAATATCAAAGATGTAGCAATTTGAGCAGTACAGTTCTGATGCACAATTTGAATGCTTTAACTATAGGCAATTCAGTGATGTTTGTTCTAGACAAAATGGTATTTCACAAATTATAGAAAAGGGATTATTTCAAATAATAAGGGAAAGGAGTTGATTCTGTCCTGAAGGTTACTGTGTTTGAAAAAGTTTTTTCATCTTCCAGAGTGAGTAGGAGCAGAATCTTGAATGTGGCGTCTCTGTTCAAAAATTTCTGGTCAATAAGGTCCTTGATGCTATTAGGAGTTAGGAATAGATACATTTATTATATCATATATCTATGATGAATATATATATATGTAAAACTGATGAATAACTATTCATTCAAAAGGTTTCTCCTCTTTCATTTTTTGTTTAAGTTTAAAGATAATATTAGTGCATCATTCATTTGATGTCATAGAGATGCTTGCTACCTTTCAAAAGAGATGGCTTTTGCTTGTGAAGAATTTATTATCAGTCTGGATGGTACTGTGCCTTCAGGAGAAAAAAAATTGGTGCTCCAGACATATTTCATATCAAGTCTTCACATGTAGTTTTTAATTAACTGAGGTGTATTACTTTATTGTATTACTATTACTGTAGTGCATTGTGCACTACAACTAATGATTTCATTAATGATTAAATTCAAAGAAGGAATTGTATAATGAAAATAATTTTTCTGGACAATGATAGCAAAGGTTTTTTAAGAAATGAGAGTTAGCTTGAGGAAAGGTGCATAGTAAAGAAGAGAAGGAAAAATACAAAAAGAATGGATTGAAAAGCAGTGGTGGGACAAGTTAACAATATCACATTAATTTTTCCAGAGGGAAAAAAATATTTCTTCATTGATGAAATTAAAAGGTTGAAAAGTTATCTGGCAATTTATACAGTTAATTGTAGTAATCAATGTGTTGTAAAAATGCTATTGTTATCTAACAATCTGTTAGCTTTTCTTCTCAGGGAAATTTAGTTTTTGTAAATGTTTTGAAGGTCTCCCAGTCATTGGTTTTTGAAGTAACTGACTACTTTCATTTAAATTTGAAAGCCAGGTAAGAGGCTTAAATAAGTTTCTACAGATGTTAAGGGTTGTGTAAATGGTGGCTGATTGATATGACCAACCTAGGGTTTTCCACCAAGGAAACCTAGCAATCGCATGTTCAATTGACTGTCTGCTGGCCAGCATTAAAAAAAAACTCAGCCTGGTCACCCAGGCTTTTTTCCAGTAAAGCTATAACTTTGAGAAATTATGAGTGACAAGGAAAGAAATAATTAAAAATCTGGAGTGCCTTTGTTCTGTTTCTCAGAATTTTCCTTGTTTTTTAAAGGAAGCTTGCCAACAATCTCTACAACTCTATCAGGAACTTCCAGTCCTATCACACTCCCCTTGAACAATTGCACAGAGAATGAATTTGTCTGTAGAGCCTCAGGCCATTGCATCCGCATGATTCAGAAGTGTGATTTTAGACCTGACTGCTCTGATAAGTCTGATGAATCAGACTGTGGTGAGTGTACTAAATTCTGTACTTTACTATTTTATTAGTTTCTGCTTATTCAATATATTGTTTTTAACTACTGTTTGTTTACCTTTGTCTTTTGATGTTAACATTTAAGCATAATTTTTTAAAAAATGATTTTCCCTAGAAAAAAAATAAAATTTTGCTCAAAATGTGTAAAGCTGAGGTGCTTTCTTCCTTTTAATCGGACAGTTGCACTTGATGTTTTAAATTTCAATTCAACTTACTAGAAAAATAGGAAAAAGAAATTCCCTTTTCTCAAATTAATTAACATTACAGTTTTTCAAATGTTGAACAATTCAGATTGAAAGAGTGAATAACTCTATATGTAGTCTCTATATTTGTGGCATTCATCTGGGATACTTGGGTTCATTTCTCACCTACTTCTGTGATTATAGTCTTTATTTTCAGCAGCAGACACGCTGAAGTTCAGCTATGAAAATAATGATGTTTTTGCCATTACTTTGTTCACTTGGGAAGCTTGATTTTGCCAAATGAGCTGCAAATTCTGAATTGACAGAGCAACTTTTTGTTAGGCCTCCTAAGTTAGAATGAGAAAATAAACTTAATCTTGTTATTGCCCAGATGTTTTCCTATGGCTAGAGTATGCAGCATGGTGTACTAACAAAAGTCAGTGAGTTCCACTGTCTAAATTCCCAAAGACCTGATGAAAACTATGGAGCTAGGACAATGGACAGTGCCACCAGACAATGTCCATAGATTTCTGAGACATTTGTTTATTACTTCAGAGTTGCATCAGTTCACTCTATAGCATTACAGGATACATTATCAAAGACTTTCTGCCTTAAAACACAGTTGTTGAAAATGTTTCCATTCAAAAGCTAATTAATGAGAAGTACAGACATCTGACTGATGATCAAATCTCATCATTTGTTACCCATGATGCAGGGTAATCACTTCTCTCAGGACTGAGGACTTAACTAATGAAAATATCATTAGACTTCCTCCTGTCTGATTCTTGGGTGACTTAATCTGACGTATAAATGTGATTGGGTTATTTCCTATAATGTGCATAAAACACTAATCTATGTAAAACTCCACAACAATATGTCAAGAGTCCTCCAGATAAACACTATTTTCCTCAGAAATTTTTGATGTCTTACAATCTTTTCCTTCTGAGACAGATAAGCACTGGGCAGAATATATTTTCATAGATTTGCTTTTTCTGAAGCCTCCAATCACTATAGCATTGTTGGCAATTTATCGTTCAAATGACAATGCTGGAATAGAAGAAATTAAGTATGTCCCATATGAAGGCAGAAATATTTTCTCAGGGAAGTGTTATCTTTCTCAGAGGCATCTGAAGGAATGTTTTTAAAACACGTTTTTTTCTTTAATCAGAGTGGAATACCATAATACCATGCTACTCTAGTCTCAGAAAGCATCACTAATCCTCATCTGGGTAGAGAGCTAGACAGGCCACCCTGGCTGTGCTTTGTTTCTTCAAAAGAGATATAAAGCTATAATTCAAAACTCACTCTCTCCTTAGTCTATCATTTGTAGTCAAAATTCTGCAGACTAAGTAGCATAAATGAAGAAACAGCTCCAATTCACCACTCAAATATTCTTTAGGGAGATGCATTGTGAGGGAGGGATGTAGTGAACTCATTTTTCTTGTCCAGTTGCTCAGGAAATCAAAAACCGAGACACAAGCAGCTGTATTTTATTTAGTAAGGTAAGTTCAGTACTTTACACCGATGTCAAATATGAGCATTACTATGTAGTTGTCAGGAATTTCAAGGACTACTTGAAATAATGAACTGTTTTTTCAGTTTCTGTGTGGGATTTTTTTATAAATTTGAAATGAGTTTTGTAATATCATCAGCATTTTAGAGTGAAGTAGGACTAACATGCAATAACATCAGATACATTTTACATACATCCCAGTGTGTATCACATGATAGATTATTTGAATGACCTGGAAGCTGATCAGAACTTTATTCAGTAATAATTACCAAGGGGGATAAAAATTGCTTTATTTCTAAAAAGTATCTGCCTCATAGCAAAGAACATAGAAAATATAATAGATATTTTATCTGTAGAGGAAAAAATATTAAATTTAGAAGTGTGTAAGTATTAATTGGATTCTACGAATTGAATCCCTTTTTTTTTCCATTTATTTTGTAACGGTATAAATTAATGATCCCCTATTTTTATAAAAGCATGAAATATTCGCTGTTCATCTCTAAAGCTAAGGAAATCTGCAATTTTGAAGATAATACCCAGTGTGGATGGTATCAACCAGCCTTGGAAGAGATATCAGAAACTGATTCCATCACAAAAATATTTAAGTGGGAACTTGGAAGTGGGGCAAAACTGTATCCTGGAGAAGAAGAGCACTGCCCATCAACTGATCATACTACGTGAGTAAAGTTTTTCAGGTAGCCAATTGCTTTTTGGACTGAGTTTAGCTATGTATGTATTACCACAGTGAAAACTGTTCAGTTCAAAGTATTGAGGCAGTTTATTGATTTATTACTGACACATGTAGCTAAGTGAAAATTAACAGGACAATGTTGTCAATATATTAAATAAACCAAATAGCATGATGTTAATAAACAGGTACAAATTTATAAATGCTCTTATGTAAGTAATCCCCCAGAATTCTCCCTATACAGAATAATGAATTTGTGCCTCTTTTGCTAGAGGACACGTGGGATGTAAGCATGTTTGGAAAACAAGTTCTACACATTTCTTTTTCAGAGGAGACACAGTTGCTTTAGTTTTATACATATCCATGCCCCTGTCTATATACCAGTTTTTGGCTGCTGCTGTTACCATTCTGTAGTCTCTCCTCACTATTACAAAATCTTCCTGCTAATACTTTGCAAGCTGACTCAAAAGACTTTGAAAAAGGTTTACACAATTTTTTGTGACTGTTTAATTTGTTTGATGGTATTCATCATCTTGATCAGTTTTGGGAGAATGCCTTCTCAAATGGCAAATGTATATGCTTTGTTGTCTTACTAGCTATTGTTATCTGTGCAATTTTGCCAAGAGTGTGCAGCACTAGTTATCCCAACAATGGGTCTTGTGAATTCAGCTGTCATTTGGTAATTAAGTAATGCAGTTTGAAACAACTGTAGTTAAACTGAATTGTAGTTCAGTTTAGTTTGTGTGTGTATACATGTATATATATTTATCTGATGTTATTACTTAAAAGAAAAATGGATAATATTACTACTCTGCCAAGTCATAGTCATAGCATTTCTTTTCCATCTGTAGTATTCTGTTTTCAAACAAGATGTAACTAATTGTTATTCCTTGACAAAATATTATTTCTAAGAAGTCTAAAGAAAACTGTTACTCCATGCTTAAAGAATCATCTTCTAAAGTGCTTGGAGAACAGAGGTATGCTGATGAAGAAATACTTCAGAGTAGAAATATTTCAGAACCTGAGTTGTCATTTACTATAAAGAAAGTTTAAAAATGGTTTCCCCTTTAAAGAAAACAAAGAAAAAGAGTAAAATATGTTCAAAAATCTGCAGTCCATCTGAGAAGCAGACTGTACAGGAGGGAGTTTGGCAGCTTGACTATTTGAGTCAACAGGATCACTCTGTAGAAAACAGCACAGTCTGTACACATGCTGCTCATTACTGTATTTTCAAAAACGAAACTAATTTTTTTGGGAGGTTAGAATTTTTCCTAATAACAATAAACTATCTGAAAATGTTCTTTAGATGTTAATGATACAGGAGGAACTTGTAGCATTCTGCTCTCTGCCAGAGAAGATTTCTAAGTATGTTTTAGATTCTAGACATTGTTTATGATGATTATTTGTTCCCAATGTCCTTGTGGCTTCATTCATGGAGGAGGAATTAGCTTTTCTTCACTTGAAATATAAAATGATCAAAACAAAAACAAACAAACAAAAAAACACTTTAAATGCATTAATACAGCTATATGCCAAAGATAAAAATTATTAAAACAAATTCCTAAGTTTGAGTAGCACATAGCACATGTATTAACTGTTAGAAACTTTCAATTTCATGCAAGTTCACTTAATCTAATTAGTAACTTTCCTTACAGCGCCATTGATGCTCCATAACCTGAACAGAAAAATATTTGCCTATTGTTAGCAATGTGTATTTGTTTTGTTATAATAGTCCTCAAATTGCAAAAGTAGACTTCAAGTTAAAATCACACCAAAAAAGAAAAAAAACACTGCTATATAGCTTCCAGGCTAAAATGAGATTTATATTGCATTTGCATAGCCTGAGATTATTTCTGTAACTGTAAAGGCATTGTCTCAATCTGATAATTAACTGTGTACTTCATTAAAATAAAGAACACCGTAAAGACAAAAATTCCTAATTCATCACTGACGACAAAACCAAAAAAAAAAACCCACCCAAAAAAAAAAAAAAAAAAAACAAAATTACAATGTTATGCAATTGTTTCAAAGTCTCTAGATTGTATACATGGAGGAATTGTATTCCATAGAAAAAGAGCAAGTATTTAAGACAAATTGGCTGCCAAATGTTTCACTGACTGCTGTTTAAGTGTTACATATTAGCTGACAGAGGCACTATACATATGCTGAATAAGTGGTCTCAGAATTTTCACTACAGATTTGGGTTGATAATATTACTGTTTCTTCACCCAATTTTCCTGGTTTAATGAAACTATCAATATATTATAAAGAACTGATAAAACTGAAAGTAAATGATCCATAACAATCTTAGTTTTGAGGCAACAGTGAAGTATTATAGTTGAGATCTTTTACACTGGATGTAACTGATGTAATTTGGTCTGTAGTTTACTCATCCTTTTTTATAGATGAGAATGGAAGCATGAGGATTCCAGATTACAGCAGGGAATATGGAAGAACGCTTTATTGAATTAAAACACTAAAATGCTTTTTTTTTTTTTTTTCCCAAAAACTTACATTGGTTTAGATGAGAAATGAGCTGTAAGATTATGTATTTTCTTACTAAATCACAGTAGTTTTGTATAGAAATTATTAGATTCATCCTGATACAAGGGTGGATTACAATACAGTGTTGTAGCCAGCAGGGCAAGGGAGGTGATTGTCCCCTCTACTGTGCCTTCGTGTGGCCCCAGCTGGAGTACTGCATACAAGCCTAGGGCCCCCAACACAGGAGAGATGTGGAAGTTTTGCAGAGGGTCCAGATGAGTGTCACGAAGATAATCAAAGAGCTGAAACACCTCTCGTGTGAATTTAGGCTGACCTAACTGGGTTTGTTCAACCTAGAAAAGAGGAGGTTGTGGGGAGACCTCACTGTGTCCTTCTAATATTTAAACGGAGTTTATAAACATGAGGGAAATCAACTTTTTATAGGGGTATATTGTGATAGGACAAGGGGGAATGGTTTTAAACTAAAGGAAGGGAGATTTAGATTAGATTTCAAGGGAAGTTTTTTTTTACTGAGAGACTGATGAGATGTTGGCACAAGCTGCAAGAGGCATTATGAATATGCCCCTGGAGTTGTTTAAGGCCAGATTGGATGGGGCCCTGGTCTAGTAGTTGTTCTAGCAGCTGGCAACATTGACTGTGGCAACAGGGTTGGAATGTGATGATCCTTGAGGTCCCTTGCATTCCAAGCCATTCTATGATTCTGTGAATTTGCAATGATCTCTTTCAGCAGAATTTCTGTGAATAGCTGGAGACTCAAACTGTCAGTTTCTCATATATTATACATCTAGGCCGCTCAGATATAGGCTGATGAGTTTTAAGGGAGAGGTGTGTACATTTGAACGTGTAATTACATTAAGTGAATTACATTCATGATTTGAGAAATGGACTTCAACATCTTGTATGTAACCCAACACCTAGAGAAACAGGGGCTGTTATGGAATTCTGCTGTGGTTGCCTAACAGTCCCGGGCTTGGGCTAGAGAAAGGCTGATAAATGTTTTTGCAACGAATCAGGTGACATTCACTGTATATTTAAATGACCAGTATGGTGTGTAATTAATATAGAGATCTTACAGCATGTTTCAACACTTAGAAAATGGGAATTCCTTATTGCAGTTGGGTTTAAATGCCATAATAATGAAGATTATTATCTATAGGCTTAAATATGGACATAAAGCTAAAAGATAACTGAAAATAGTTATTTTCATTTGAGAAATTCTAGGTAATGGAATAGCAAATTCTCTGATATTAGTAGTGATATTTGGGTACAACTGTTAATTGAAAACCGTATAGGCACTTAATTGATATGATAATTCATAACTAAAAAGTCATCAAATCTAACGAAGCAAAACCAAGAAGTCCATAGAACAAAAATTCAGTGCTCACATAATAATTATTACTCTGTAAGTAACTCCCCTGATAACTTTTTAACACATCTGCCTTGCTTTTGTCTGCTTTTCAGACAATCGATATCAGAATTTACCTTAGGAAAATTTTAAGTCTTTATTTAATTATACTTTAATATACTTTAAAGCACTTCTTGACAGCTGAAAAGTGAGCTGAGAGTCTAAAAACTTCACTGTAGATGAAAAAATTGTAGTTCTACAGGAAACTAATTCTTAAAAAAAAATAGGAAGAAAGCTGAATTTAACTACTTAAAAACACATTTTTTTATATATATTTATATACTGTTTCACTAAATATAACAAAACCCATCCTTTTATTACATGCACAGATCTCCTTTGTTCTGTGTCATTGTCTCTGACAGAGCTGTAATAAGAAAAGAAATGTTGAAATATACACTGAATACATTTTTGGGTGCATGGCAAATCGTAGGTAGTCTCCAAAATCGTTCTTCGGAATAGTTAAGAAATATTTCGTGTGAAGGGTTAATCAGAGACCTGATTAACTTTGACCTGAAAATCATTGTGCAAGGAATCAGCGTTCATGAGACATGCTTACATGCACAAAGATATTTTTTTTTAACCGTTCATATTTGATGGGATGCACTGACACTAAAAATGAGGCTTTCTTTTTATTTAAGAAGTGAGCCAACAGTAGTAAGAACAAAACAAGGGATTAGAGGGAAAAATTTCCAGCTCAGTCAACAATCTCCTAATTTAGCACTTTTCGTTACAGCATATTTTCCCCTGTAACACTTTTGTAGCAGAAGCTAAGAGCTAGCTACAATTCATCAGGATTTCCCTACTGTTATATTCTGTTAGTTTTTCTCTGCTTAAGATGCTTTTATGGCTATTAAAGCATACTATGATGGTCTAAAGCAAATGTTGAAGACTGATTAGGTGGTGACTTTGTGTGTGAATATTACTAGGTAGTTATTGGGAAATTCCACTGATCACCATCTATAATTTTTTTCTAGTCTTTTTTCCTCTTACATCTATTTTTTCTTTTCTTTTTCTTCCCCTTTCAAAGGGAACTGAATAGTATGAAATGAGACATGAAAGAAAATAACATCTGAACTCCTGTTTCCTAAGTGGTAATCTCTACCCCATGGGAAATCTGATTTAATAGATACATCGCTGTCACAGTATTCACAGGTCTAAGGACATGAGAATAATTCATAAGAACAAAAAGTAGAAAAACATTGCTTCATCAACCTGCTAGTGTCCGGATGGAAGGATGTGCAAATCTGGAAATCAGAGGCAAAAAAAAAATGAAGTTCTAAACTGGAGAATGAGGGGAACAAAGACCACCTCTCCTCCAGTTTCTGCAATAGTTAGCTGCCTTCTGTGTTACCAGAAAGGTATCTGGTGATCTGTTCTCTCAACACTCTCAGCAAAGACAACTAATTCCTTGTCTCTTAATTGCCATTGTAGGAGAGGTTTTTTTTTCAAAGTTCTCTTGTCCTCCAGCTAACTTTATACTAGTGCTTTGTTTTTCTTTCCAGACATCTTCATTGTTCAAGGAGCACTTTAAGTCCAAAATATAAAAGCTTTTAAAATCCTTTTGCGATATTTGGATTGGGCTTCCATATGTCCTGATGAAGTCTTCTCCAGGATAGTTAATATTCTTTCATTTATGTATCTTAAACTTGGTTTTTTTTTTACTACTCTTATACTTGTCATTTCATCTGAATCTCAGATTCAGACAACAATAGTTCTGTCCACGTGAAGTTTAGATACTGACCCTCAGACATTCATGTTCTTATGTGCAGATCTCTCATTACAGGCATAGAAGGAGACTTCAATTATCATTTCTCAAAAGTACATATATTCTCATGTTTTCCCTAGAGTGACTTGCTATGTATGTGTTACAGAAAGATGAATTCTGTTAGCCTTATAAACACTTAGAGACATATTCTCTCATATAGGTGATTCATCCATTTTTTTTAAAAAAAGAAATTTACTCTTCCTATCTATCCAAAAAGATGAGTGTTACATATTACTACTGTTGTTTATTACTTTACTTATAGTACTGTACAGTAATTACAGCCTTCCTAGAAATCTTGACTAGATCATTGATCAGAAAAAAAGTTAGTGACAATTATTCAGATAATAAAGATACAGAAAATAGGTTTACTTCTGCAGTGTTTTTTGAACAAGCTGCAGCATAGGGTATGTTTGTTCTCAAAGTGGCTGTGAGTTATGGACTAATTGTTACTTCATTAAAGTACTGGCAAAATATCATAAATGCTGCTTTACTGTGCATGCTGGTAAATATCTGAGGTGACAGTAGGGCAATTAAAAAGACCATAGGTATTACACATTTGATGCTAAGTAAAAATATATTTGTTAAGCAGTTTTTATAGCGAAGTACAATTCCTTACTATGCTGAAATGTAGAAAATTGCTAATTAAAACTAATGCCTAAAGTAATTAGAAATTAGATTGACTTTTTCACCCTAAGCTTAGTTATTTGAGAAAGAAATTTATTCTCATTGTTTCCCTTTGCCTTCATCCTCACAAGATTTATGGAGATATGACAGAATGCTAACGAGTTGTGGCAGGTTCAGATGAGCCATGGAAACACCATGAATTAATCTCAGCTCTGTGTCAGTCAGAAGCCATGAGGCTAAAATCTCCAATGGAGAAAATCCAACTAACAGCCAGTGACTTGTATCTTATGATCAAAACATAAGATCTTTCATCTCTGAGGCCACTTGCTTTGTGGGTTGGTTGGTAATGCTGCAGTAGTTTTTTTTTGGTAAATCTTGAGAGAGTTTGAACAGATATTTTCTGAGAACAATGACACTGACTGAAGAAAGCAAAACATAGAAAAGTGGATTAGGCTAGTTAAAAACATGTGTATCTTAACTCTAACAATGAATTATAAGGCATGCTTATTTTCAGCTAAGTTAATTAGTCTTGAATTCTGGATATCAGGTTATCTGTTACTTCAGCCTTCTGATATTTTAAGGTAACCTTAATTCAGTGATACAATTTATGCTCTTAATGTACCCAACATATTATGCAATTTCAAAGAGTATCTGAAGAAACGTATATAAGCTCAGTATAGAGATTTTCAAAGTTTGCAAATGAACAGTCCTTACAAAAAGCACAGCTGTACAGGAATGTGCAGCAATTATGATTTGCCTGAGCAATAGATCTAATATTTTTGAAACTGTGGCTGCTACTTCCATGAGGTCCCACTCATCTAGTGAAAGGGAATGAAATCTGAAGTGCATCAGATTTGAGGTTTATTCAGCATTGAGTGCTCTCTGTTCTGACTATAAATGGTATGTCAGTGCTGCTGGTGTTGTCAAGCCTAATTTTAGCTAATGCTGGTTCCAATTGCTGTAGTATGGGAGTGTGGCCTTTAGCACAAAACACAAAATTGTCCCAGGGTACTGAGCGCTGCCATACTACCTCCAATCATCTCCCCTCTGCTGTGATTACATTCTATCACTAATTAATATAAACCACATAAATTTCCAGTCTGTTCTCCAGCCAAATCTGCATGGTCCTTTGTATTCCTTTCTTCTTACTTGATTAATAGTGACAGATGAATCTACAAAAATTATGATTCATTTGTAGAATTACAGTTTTTCTTCTACAGTTTCGTTCATGGTATACTCTGGACAACATAGGTGTGCTTTTCGTGTTTTTCATTGTTGTTTTTAATCAGGAGTCTTCTACAGGAGACTTCTGCTTCTCTTACAATTTTAACAATTTTAACTTCTTAACAGTGCACTAACAGCAATGAAATTAGAGCTTTTTTTCTCATCAATTTACTTCTTAAAAAAAAAAAGTAAAACCTTTCCAGATTTGTATCCTTTAATCAGAACCCGTATTTTACGGATCAATCCCCCAAGTAGCTTAAATGCATTTAAAAGGTATAGAACAAATTTGAAATGGCTGATGGGCAAATAATTGTCTACATTCCAACCAAAAGCACCAAAACAAAGAAACCTCCTTACCAAAATAAATGACTACAGAATAAATGCAAAATCATACCTCATAGCAATATGCCACAAGAAGCTTTTATTACACCAATTCTGTGTTTGTCATTTTGTACTGATGATTGTCTGAAGAGTTTGATGTGTTTCATTATGATTTATGTTAAACTTCCTGTCTCATTCTGTTTAGGCTGTGCTGACTGCAGGAATTTCTTGGCAGCACAGAAATTAATGACAACGTATTTAAACAAATCTTTAAAGCTCTGAGAGGATTAATGATACCTGAGAGCACTAGAGGTAGTTCCACTTAGGTATAAGTGAAAGAGAGGTATGAGCTTTATGTAATGTTTTTATGCTCCATAGAGCTGTTCTCAGTAGTATTATTTAATTTAGATAACCATGTGTGCATATCTATCTATCTCAGACGAGAACCCAATTTGTAGAGAAGTGAAAAATGCAAAAGTCTTACAGGCTCAACAGCTTACTTTGAGAATGTGGTTATGGTACCACCTAGAATATGGAAAATGAAAGAAAATGAGTATTTCAGTCATTCTAACGGGAGCTTACTGTGCGTGCTATAGTGAATTCTCCACCACTGTCTCCCATGTGTATTGTGCTTACGTAGGTACAGTTCTTGTAATTCTTGACTTGAATGTGTGAATGTTACATCAGAATAGAGACTTGAGGAAAAAGGTAACGAGACAACAAAAATAAATATATTTTAAAATGATTTCCATTCTTTCACTTCAGTTCTCCTCTCTCCTGCCTCTTCTCTCTGTTTCTGGAGTACTATCTGAGAATACATAATACTTCATCTGGTTACAGCTTTTTAAAAATATGAATGTGACATGCAGTTGTAGTGCACTCTGAAAAAAAAAAAAACAAACAAAAAAACCAATGTAACATTGCACCGAAAATGTCTTCAGTCTCCTCTTGTTCCTCTGTAGAACTAGAAGCTCAGCTTTGAATTTCTGGTGATTGCACCAGCATTTCAGGGAAATAAGCCATCCTCAGTAAAGAAGTCTGAAGTATTATTAGATTCCAGGTTAAGATAATCTTTTGATTTTAGCATAATTTGTTTGTTAACGCCTACTTATATCATTAGTAGCAAATTTCAGATGAATGTTTCTGGAAACATAATCTAGAATTATACACAGCTGTCAAAGTAATTCAGTTAAGACATGGAAACCACTTGTTGATGAAAACCTGATAGATAACAGTAAATTTATTTATATATTTAAAAGCAGTCTTTGTACTGTGTGTTTAATGAATCCAAAGCAAGTATGGAAATGTTTTTTAGAGAAAAAAATGTTGAATTTTGTAAGTACTAAAAAGGCAATTCTAAGCTTTGCTCAATCCATGCACCTGATCCAGTTTTAAAATGTGCTTGGGATGCAGTGATGACTTTGAGGTTTTGATTAAGAAATCATGGGGTACAAAGACACTTCCCATGGGAGACAAAGAAACTCCTGATCAGTAAGGCTTTTACAGTAACACCTGCAAAATTTTCTGTACCAGGCCTTCGCCATACAGTATAATAAGCAAATAATGAAAAATATAGTAGAGAGGTAAATCAGTAAATTTGTGTACCATAGTTATATGACTGTTTTAAAGAACACCAATTTTACGTCCCTATTAGTGCAGAAATCTTATTTAACCTACTCTGGTTTAGTAACTAGGTTTAAAGAAAGACTGAACATCTGCAGATGCAAATATCTAAATGAACATTGGTCCAAGGAGAAAAGATATTTGAGGTGCAGGAGACTCTTATATATTAATAAAGTAAAAGAGTTTGATCAGTTTAAGGTAATTTCACATGCATGGCATAAGAAAAAAAAATGAAATATTAAACTTTTAGCTTGGCTTCAGAAAAATAATCCCAATAGCTCTTGCAACGTTATTTTCCAAAAGTATGTCTACTTTATGACATGGCAGTTGTATTACTTTTTGTTCTAAGTTAATTACTGTTGTATTAGGCGAACAAGCGGGGATTTGGGATGTGACGCGATAGGCCCTCCTCTGCTCTGTGATTGATTTATGATGCGTGCTTAAGGGGTGTTAATGAAGATGGGGCATGTATATAAGCGAACTATGCCACACGTTAAATGACCATTTCACCTCTCATCATATTGGTGTCATAAAAAGTGTGTGAGTGGTCAGTAGGCTGGGAGCCGGGGCCAGAGCCCGGGCGAAAGCGAGGGCCAGTGCCGAGGACCAGGGCTGGGGCTAGAGAGCCAGGAGCCCATTAAAGAGGCCAGGGCTGTCAGAGCACTTCACAACGGGACGCTAATGGGGGTTGCCGCTTTCTCGGCAACAAATTACTTATGAATGTTAAATGCTAATGTAAGTGGGAGGTGACCAGATAGAAAGTATTTTTGAAATTACAGCAAAATGTTATTTCTTTTGGAAATTACTAGTATTTGAAATTAAATTTATCACAAAATTTTATTAGTAAGGATCTGCATTCCTGACTTCTGATTCCTTTCAGTTTTAATTATAAGTTTATAGAAATGTTTAAATTTCATTGAAAATCCTCAAGTACATATATTTTTTCTAGTTGTTCAGTATTGATTTGAGTTACTCCCTATTGAAAGCCTATTAGAATTCATTTAAGTGTTTCATGCAGAAAATCTTCCTCTTATATGCAGTGGAATTAAGTTATTGGAGTTCTCATTATCCTGTAAGATTTATGAAACTAACCCATTTTACTTGTTCAGTCTAGTGGGAGATGTCCCTGCCTATAGTGGGAGAAGGTTTTAACTAGATGATCTGAAGCTTCCAAACCAAGCTGTTCTATGATTCTGTGATATTGATTCTTTTTCTGCAATAGTACTTTCACAGCTGCAATCCTTCACTCAGGAAAGGGCCCTTTCAAAACCAATGAATATGTTCTGTGTAAGTCTCTTCAAGACAGAGGCTGTAAAAGTTCTGTTTGTGTGTTATGATTTGTAATAGGCTATCCTATATAATCTAACAAAGGATAAGTAATCAAACTATTTCTGGTGCAGATAGTGAATGCATAGCAAATACAGAACTACAGAAATACTGTAATGTTTTCTCATTTTCCTTTCTCTTCATCTCTACTGTAGAAGCAAGTTCTTCCACATTTCCTTCAGATCCACAAGCACTATGCATCTTGAATGCCTTGGCCACTGGCCACAAACTCTTTCTTTCCTACATCAAGTGCTGCCTTCTGGCAGAAACAATGTACGTGATGGGCAATACATCAAGTAGCTATTACCCTGAGAACGAGGGAGGTAGTGAACTTAAGCAACAGTAAGTGGGTAAGTCACAAGTATAGGAGTGAAGACTGCATAAACATATTTATTCAGTCTCTTCCGATCTTTTTATTTCTCTTTACTTTCCCATATACCTGTAACATTTTTTTCAACTGTGCACACCCCTTTGTTCAACAGGTATCACCTAGTGAAGTGTATCACCCAAGGTTCTTTAATCTGGTTTGCTAGTTTTAAATGTAACCTTCCAGCTAACACCGGAAAAAAAAAAAAAAGAAAAAAAAAGAAAAAAACTTCTATTATAAATTGAGGATATCTAGATAGAGATGTGATTTTGGTCAAATTTCAGGAAAAAGATCCAGTCAAAGACAGCAACTAAGAGATGGATATCTGAATTTCATCATACTGCTGATTGTCATCATGCTGCTGATTGTAATCTGTTGCTCATTCAAACTGATCTCACTGACTGTTCTGAACTTGCAACAGCTTTTATAGCCAGAATATTTAGTATGTTTTCAGATTTCTTTTTCATTCTGCTTGTTACTTTCTGCTCAGCCCCCTTGAATGTTGTTCTCAGTTCTGTACAACATTCTTAGGCCACAGTGCAGGAATCCCTGATTTTGCCTCTGATATTGGTTTTAAATTTTGTTCTATTTTGGGGGAATTTTGACATTCTTAGGCTATTGAGGACATGAATTCCCAGAAGATGATTAAATTCTGAATTTTAAAATATTTTTGTAGACCTGAAGAGAACTCAATATTCTTGCACCACTAAACAAGACTGGTAGAAAAATCAGAACTGATATAAAAGTTAAATAAATTAAATATTCCTACCTTGAAGAAATGAATTTTTTCAGAAGAAAAAAAAGAAAAATATATATATATACCAAATGCTGATTAGTTGATTATTTGAAAGATTTGTAACTGTCTATGTGTCAAATTTTTCAGCTGTCACTGCAGCTTATTAGGAAAAGCTACTTTAATTATTTTATTTTGGAGTCATACAAGCCTTAGGGCAATTTCGTAATATGTTTTTCTATATTTTGATCTTATTTTTGCAGTAGTTCATGTGCAAGTACTTATGCTACTTATGTAAATTCATGCAGTAATTATAAAGGTGTCTACACTGCCATGATATAGCAATAAAAGAGAAGCTTCATGGCCACTTCTGTCTTTTGCTTCTGAAAACAAAAATAAAATTGTGGAGAAGAATCAGAGTTTTCCAGATCATTACTCTTTCTCCTGGCGACTCTTGTCTTTATCAACTATTCCCAGCCCATTAAAATGTCTGATCTTTGCCAAGTGCAGTTTTGCTGCATGCTTCAAGAAGTATCTATAAAATTTTTACTCCTTCAAATATATCCTCTTCTACATAGCTTAGAAAAAGATTTTTTTTCTCTCAAAAATTTTGGGCATTTCTTTTATAAGAAATGACATTACAATCCTGCAGAGTATTTAATTCTATTTTATAAGTGGTGGTAAAATTGTTGATCGTGACTTCTTCCGTGTATTTCATTTCTATTTAAAAAAATGTGCTTCATTTTATCCATTTGGTGTTAACATGTAAGAAACTGTCTGCAAAACAATGTAATCTTTCCCTGCATAAATTCCTTCATTTTATGAGATATTTTAGTACTCCCCTCTATATTTAAGTACAGCAAATATATCAGTAGTTTACAGCTGTGAGTCATCTTACCATGCTATGGATATGTTATGGCAATAATCCACTTCCATTCCTTTTTAACTTTGAAACTATTTTATACACATCCTTCCTAATGACTGCAAATAGAATTATTCTCTCACTCTTGTATGTTAGATAAGGTTTTGGAAAGCCTCCAGAAAGTCCATAATGAGTAAAAGTTTGTATTGCAGGTAATTAAAAGTTCTCCCATTATGCTGACCAATGGAAGTTCTAATAATTATGTTACCTTGCTGAAGGAAATAGTCTGGGATTTCTGTACAAAAATGACTTTTACTATCAGAGTTGTCTAATATTTTCACCTCCCAGTATATTTTCTCTAGTTTTCCAATACTATAGCAGATCTGTTAATTTTTCAAATACGTGACCAGGGAAGATGGAAGCAGTATTCTGTGTAACAGTCAATGACCCAGATGTTGATTTGCGATTATTTGACAAAGGCTGTTTTTTATATATTTTTTTTTTTTTTTATCAATTGCTATTTCTAGATTTTAATTTTCCTATGAAGCAAACTTTTAACATCCAATTGTCAGGAAAGAGGAAGAGATGGAAAAACATTTTCATTTAAATACATGCTTAAGATCAGCCAAAGGTTATAGAAAAGAAAAGGAAATATTGGTGACATTTTACCCTCAGATATCCAGGAAGATCAGGCTGTTTGCAGTCATACACTATACATATACACTAACTTTGGTGTTATTTTATCACTCAAATAGTCAGTAATGAGTTCAGTGTAGGCATTGCAATATGAAAGGAGTCCTTTCCATATAAGCAATGAAGAAATTAAAAAAAATATATATAAGATTTTTAAAGATTAGGCAACAAGATTTCAGAGACACTTTACTAGATTGAAAAAACAAAAAAAACAAAAAAAAACATGCAAATAGGCAAACAGAAAAGACAGGAAAATCTAATAAAGGTATTTCAGGTAAGAAAATTTTTAACGTGTAAGTCCCATCATCAAGTTTGTAAGGTCTTGTTGGGAACATTCATAGCTTAATGAAGCAGTGATTGTGCAATATCTCTGTGCAACTCTGCAAAAGAGAAAATCTTTTATTTGGTCAACAGCTTCATTGTCTTTGAAAGGCAACTTTTTTAGGAACTTAATCTCAGCTATCTGAAACCCTAAAACTCTCTCTCTGTATAGACTCAAAGTCTGATCCACACCACAAAGGCAGCATCATCATTCTCAGCACAGAGAATTTCATCCAGTGTCTTGAAATATTTTACCTCCAAGCCAGGAGGATGTCCATATGTACACCAGCTTTGAGTAGACTGCTGATTTCCCTGATGTAAGGGGTGGAACTAAAAGTCCCTCCAGGCTCAGACCCTGTGTAAAGGAAGATTTCAGCTCTATGATTTTCTTTGTCTAGATATACAGAAGTACCAAATGCTTTTTCAAGGTATTTTGTGGTATTCTGGCAATACATTGATGAATTAAAAGGCATCCAGATACCCAGATAGTAAATGAAATATATGTAAAGGAAATATTACCACTTTAATACAACTGAAACTTAATTTTGATTATTATTATTATTTTTTTCTTATTTTAATAAAGAAAACATTTTCTGTCTGGACAGGAATACTGAAGAAGGCGTGTATCTGTTTGCTGACAGCTCAAATGGAGAATATGGTCACACTGCTGATATTGCTACACCAGTCATTTCCTTTACAGGACCCAAATGCAAAATCACATTTTGGAACCACATGAATGGTTCAACAGTAGGGTCTCTGGAGGTATGGAGGTATACTTTTTGTTTTTGCTATATATATTATACTGTTTTGGTTTGCTTTATTCTTAATGTCTGAAATTTATGGGAGAAAATTAATGCCTTGTCATTTAGTTTCATTAGAGTCCAGGCTGTCAATAAATGAAAATGAACAATTGCTAATGCTTTACTGCTCTCAATATGTTTTGATCTGAGGGAAGCATTAGCTTGAGTATGCTGTAAAAAGCATTTTAAAACGAACTAACATGATGACCTTTAGGCATGTGCCAGGTCTGGAATTTCTGTACAAGAAAAAAGCCTTGAATTGCATAATACATCTTGACACTGAAAAACAACAGTAGATATTTGAAAATTTAGGTTTTTAGATAAATGTAGGAGTTTGAAAAAAGAAGTAATTGTATGAAAATTCATTGTGACATTTTGTAGAAACTGCTTATTGCTATGTTATGCATTTGAAAGTGTAACATTTATTTCTTAAAGGTTAATTAGACTTCTGTTTCTATGACTTAACAATAGCAAACCTTTTTATTCATACCCTTTTCTTCACTTCAGTTAAAATCAAAATATTGATAGGATATCTGTTTTGTTCAGCAGCTTATAGATAAAAAAATGTCTCTGCAAAGTGACTGAATAAAACAAGAATATTGTTCTCACACATCAGAGCAACAGTCATGCAAGTTCCCGTGAATGTTACACAATAATTTACAGCATGAGAGATGTATTTTTGAAATACTCAAAATAATATAACCAATTAGACTAAAATGTGTGATACTAAAAAACTAAGATATGGTGTTCTCCAGCCTGTGTATTTGATTAGCTAGTTGTATGCCTTGTATTTTCCTAACCTACTATTAAACAATTAATTATTTTTTTTCTCCCACGAGAGAAGAGAGATATTGCTAAGTCATCAGCAAGTGCTCAGAATTTAGCTTATCAGAATTAGTGGGAGATGAGAGCATAAAGATGGTTGGTTCATTCTAACCTTAAAGACTTGGAACAGGTCAATGAATTGTGGCCTCTTTGCATTTGCTCTAATGTCCCAGATCTTCTCAAGAGTGTGGGAAGCCATACTGCTTGGAAACGTATCCACAGATAGTTTTGCACAAATGAGCAGCTTAGTTAATCACGGTAGCAAGGTAGCACCGTGAAAGAAAAATGTTTTTGTTTTTTTTCTCAGTTCCACAGCCAGGTAACAATGTTAGGACAAGAGATAATGACCGTAAGTTTTGCCAGGGGAGGTTCAAGTTGAGTATTAGGCAAAATTCCTTTTCAGAAAGAGTGGTGGGGCACTGTCACAGGCTGCCCAGGGAGGTGGTGAAGTCACAGTCCCTCTGGAGTTCAAGAAACATGGAGATGTTGCACTGGGGAACATATGAGTATGTGGGCACCATGAAGATGGGCTGAAGGTCACACTGAATGATCTTAACGGATAATCTTAATGGATGAATGAATGATCTTAATTTTCCAACTCTTTTTATTCTGTGATTCTGTAGTTTCTAGTAGGAGACCACAATTTCAGTTTATTACTTAATTGATTTTTTTCATCTACAGCTTGATCAATTTTAAGATATGCCAAAGTCAAATCACAAAGTCATTGTATTTTAAACATTGTTAATTGTTGTCTTACTTTGATTGCTTAATTATTCAATTAACTATAAATGTAGAAATATTGTGGAATATAAAATTATTTACATAATGCGGCTTTATTTTCTTGTAAGTTTTATAAGTCTTATATGAATGTGAATCTCCTGTGATTGAACATTGCAGATTTTTTACTACTTTTATTAGTCTTCTCTCCCATGCCTACCACTTTTTATTTAATTCATAAGTTTGGATTTTTGCACGTTAGTTTACATTCATGCCATCAAATGTTGTCTAGGATATATTGAAGACTCCTGCTATTCACGTGCATGAATGTCTTTTCATGATTCTATAAGTAAAACTCCTATAAGTTGACGCTGTATTGTGCAACCTACACTTGAATATTAGCTGGAACTATTTCTATTCACTTTCTGCTCTCTGACTTGGCATGAATAACTTTAACAAAGAATTAGCAGTCAGTTTTCAATAACTTGCTAAGTAATTTAAATGCATAGGGCTTTCAGTTACATTAGGGTATAAGAGAAGGTCTAGATTTTGATGGGACAAATTTATGGCCATGTTTCACCATAAAATTACAACATTCAGCATGATATCAGAGAGCACATGTACATCATCACATTCCTGATGAAGGAATTGGATTTATAATTTTGTAAGTAATTTAAAGTATGTGTGAATTTCTACGTGTTGCTCTATATAATCTCACACGTAGATATACCTATACAGTATGCGCATAAGAGTAAGAAAAATCTATTATTCAGCACTCCCTTGTCGTCTTAATATATGTAACCCCTGTTTTTCTCTATTTTTATCTTTTTCCTTAAAATTTGTGTCTTTTGTGAGCAGTTTTTCTTGTCTATAAAGCCAGATGTCATTTTGTTTATCTGTTCTGTTCAAAATATTACACTGTTTCTTTTTCCTCTGGACTGGAAACTCTTCAGCTGGAGAATCTGCTATTTGCTTGCCAAAGCTTACCTGTTATGGAATATGATACAAACTCATGGGACTGCATAAATTTTTAAAGTAGTCCTTTTTTTCATTAAGATAAAGAATGTTGGGTCTGCCCTAAGAAGATTATGCAGAGTAGCAATAAATCTTTGAAAGCAGAACTGGTGCAGGCAACTGGTGAACTGATGTTTATCTCTATGAATGCTGCCTGGAAAAAAGACTTAACACACTTCATCACACTCCCATCTGGCTGTTATTTTTAGCTGAGTTGAATCTGGATGTTCAAGAAGTTGGAGCAAAGAATACTGAGGATTTTGTGCTAATGTTGAACTGTTAGCTTTCTCTAGTTCAAGTTTTTTACAATAGTCTTCTGTTGTTCAGAAAGATGAACGGTGGACATTAGAAGGGATGAACAAGTTTGTTTTCTGTAGAAGAAAAAAAAAGTTTGATACAGTATCAAGGCATACATTTTTTCCTGGGACTTAGGTGGAGCAATTGAATGCAATCTAATGGATGCACAAACCATTACATTTTTCAATAACTCTTGTTAATTAATTTTGTTTCCCATGTTTTACAAATGAATCTTGACCTTTCGCTGAACACTTTTTATTTGTGACTAGACATTCCAGCTAAGTTAACTGGTAACTTAGTCCAGTTAAATACCTGAGCAGAAAGTGTTTGTGAGTAGATGAGAAAGTTATAAAGCATCATTTTAATCAAACTGTGGTTTACATAAACCAATCCCTTTGCACTTGATATTTAATGGTGGTATATAATTAAATTATAGAAGATACTTCAGACAAAGTTGAGGAAGATGGAATGAGTTTGTAATGGAAAAATTTTTTTGTGACTGGAATTTCCTTTTAGGTACTCTGTAAAACTGGTAATAAGACTTCTACATTATGGACTCAAAGTGGCAGCCAAGGTCCAAAATGGAATAGAGCTGAAGTGTTCTTGGGAATTCGTTCTGATTTTCAGGTGTGTATTTGGATTTTACATGCTCTCCAGAAAACTGGCTTTATATGCTTTTATCTTCTGCATTTCCCCCTTTCCCTTTTTGCCACATAAACATATTCTACCTTCCCTAGTCTAGATGACATTTAAATGTCCTTTCCAACTCAATTAATTCTATGATTCTATGCTACATTTAAAAATGTTACATTGCCCATTACTTCTGTATTGGATGCCTTTTATTTGAACTTCAGGTTTCTTTTAACATTCATGGGAATTACTAGTGAAAGACTAGTACTTTTCAGGCTTACTTTGCAGGAGTGAAACTCTTTGCTATTAATTCAGGAAGAGCAGGGACTGGTAACTGTTTGACTTATTCATTTTCTTTTTTTTTTTTTTTGTACATGGCTGATATTAGATAATGACCCTTTGTTAACTGTAGTAACTTATACAGGTTACTCAGTAGCTTACAGTGTAAGTTACAGTACAAGCTTACTGCACTATGAGAGTAAGAACATAACACTTCATATTTATATTCCAAGATCTACAAGGACCATTGTTGTCTGTTCTATTTATGTTTCATGTATATCTAATTAGAGTTTTACTCTAATATTTTTGTAATTTTTATTAGGTTATTTTCAGGGCAAAACGTGGTGTCAGTTACATGGGAGATGTGGCAGTGGATGATATCAGCTTTGAAGGTTGTTCCCCTTTGCTCATCCCAGACAGACCTTGCACATTAGAGGAATTCACATGTGCCAACAAGTACTGCATCCCAAAGGATCAACTGTGTGATTTTGTGAATGACTGTGCAGATAACTCAGATGAGAATCCTGCCATTTGCAGTAAGTATGATAGGCTTTTATTTTTTATTTTATTTTTTATTTTTTCATTTTAATTTATTTTTGAATATATAGTTATCATAACTGTGCCTGCTGGGAATTTTGAATGCTTCAGTACTACTGGCAGCCTATCACTTAATACAACAAACATATATGTAATAATTTAATTATATTCCTTGTTTTTTAAGGATTTTACATTGCTATTGTTTAGTTTGAAATAATATGATGAAAAATAAAAATGCTGTTAGCAAATTTCTCAATATAATTCAGAAAGCAGTGGTCTTTAATGCACAATAAAAATCTGATTTCCATATGAAAAGAATACATTTAGAGTGGAAATAAAAAAATCAAACATAATACCTTTGGGAAATGGGGACTTGGTTCCTTTGATATTTAGAGAATTGTCAGGTCTCTTACTTATTTCAGTTTGAATGTTGTAAAATTTTAGTTTAACAAGAGATATCAAGAAACAGCATTTGTAGTAATGGGAAGAAAGATAGTGTTTAATAGCAAATGTTTTTTTTCTCTAAAGAAATGGGTAACAATATAATGTTTATATAGTACTAATGCTTTTTTTTTTCCACTAAGATTTTGTAAAATGCTCACAAAATCAGATCTTCATTGTCTGCTATGCTATTAGAAGTTGCTTCATTCTTATTGAGGTTGTTTACAATTTATCAGTTTCTCAGGGGATGCAATTATATGAGCAAAGTAATGATGATATGCTGTAAAGTGAAGGGAGATGGCAAAGGGGCTGTATTTTTAGGTGCTTTTCATACAAATAGACTTCTCATTGATTTCCAGAACAGGGTTGTCTTATCTCTAAGCTATTTGCTAGAATTTTTAGTAACAATGATAGCAATTAGACCTTAAGTTTTTACTTCCTCCAACTTCAGTTATTTATTTATTGGTTATTTTTTGTATTTTAAAATGTAGTTACAAGATGATTACGAACAACTCTTTGTCTGGTCTTAAATTATTTCACTGAGAATTAGTCTCTTTGCTGAATTTGGTGAAAGAGCTTATGTGTAAGTGTAGTATACCCTGACACCCATTTCTTTGATTATAATGTAACCTTATTTATTTATTTATTTATTTATTTTAAGACGAGAGTAAATTTCAGAAGTGCAGAATGTTAGTTTGATAGTGAAAAAGGAGACTTCTAAGGTTTGATTTGAGCATCACTATCCTATCAATTTTCTGTGCTGTATTCTTCAAGACATCCCCATGTGAGTATTAAAGTGATATGATTGCTCATTATGCAATCCCAGTTAAGAATAAAGTCAGCATTTTTGCTCAAGTGGTAAAGAAAGTAATAAATAAATTAAAATGAGGCCATAAAACTTTTTCCTTTCCAATCATTATTTAAATTCTCGCAGAACATATAGCAAATTTCCGTATGAATTTTGCAACAATAAACCAAGTTTTCTTGTTCTGTTCTTGACAATGTCACATAATGTGCATGAAAACTGAATGATTGTTGGTTCAAGTGACTTTGGAGGTTGATGGACTAGTACCTTATTTAACATTTAAAAAAAAATGCTAGTTATTTCTTCACAGTTTTTTTCACTATAGAGAATGCCTCTGAAAATAATATAATGATAGAAAGCACAGATTTTTTTGATCTTTGTGATGTTTTTTCATTCCTTGCAAACATCACAGAAGAGCTGTGTTATTGTTGAACAACAGCTTGAAAACTTCAAACTAAGAAGACTGGTAAAGTCATCAATTGGGCAAAGAATAGCAATTGAATGTGGAGGAAACAATATATAGCTATGCCTGTCAACTGTATTTACAAAGCATGACCAATTGTGCACCTTCTTGACTTCTCTGAAGTATGTAAATGTTAGCAGTAGCCTCTATGGATCACTACTACAGATGTTTGTTAGCTGCACAAAGAGTCAAAACTTATGCATCTAATTAAAGGAATTTCTTTAGCTACGATCTTGAAATATTACATAGAAACACGGTCATACGATCAAAGATGAGGGCAGTTTCAATTAAATGATAATCTATTTCTTCATAAATTGTAAATGTATTTAGCACATAAGGGTTTTTTTTATTAGCATTATCATTTAAGAATGAGTTTTACTTGTAGAAAAAGCTGAAAAGCAACAAGTTATTATAAAACAATTTAAAAAGTAACTTTTTTGCTTAATCGTTCATAGTTCTAAGAAAATGTTTGAGTCCTCATTCATGCACATGGCCTCTACAATGAAAACCTTCCATCTGAATTCAGCTTTAAATTTAAGAGAGCTGTTTAGATACATGTATAGACTTAATGAATGTTACCTCATCAGCTTCATTACTGAGACTTCTGACAAGATTCCAGTTTTAAAAAAAAAAGCTACTTTAAAGTGGCTGAACTTTAGAAGAAGTTCAGGTTCTGTTTACATTTTAGGAGAAAGCTTTTGTCATTCCTTACACTGTCAGATCAGATGATCCATTCAGTTCCTCAATTTATCTTCAAAGCTCTTTCCTTTCCAGCAATAATAGTAAGAATCTTCAGCGCATAGTCAAAAGTCTTTGAAAGTTCTGGCAAAATCCCAGCTTATTTCAGCAAGTTTGGGTTTGATTGTTGTAAACATTATAATAAAGTTATAGATATATATAGGAAAACATATATGCAGATAAGACTTTTGGAGTAGTGTATTGACTTAACCTTAATTTGTATGGGCAATTGACTAACCATACTCTCTGTCTTGACATTCAAAATTGGAAAACTAGTAAAGAGCCTGCATGTGGCATATAAAAATCAATCAAAATTGTGACTTTTTTTTCCATAGGCTAAATATAATTAAAGGAGAAACAAAGATATTCTACATATTGGCCAATAAAATGTGTGTGAATTATTTCAGAAATGTTAAAGTAAACTAGCCAGAGGTTTATTTCGGCTCAAAGCTAACTTTCCTACAATTACATTTTACCTGTATGGTCTCTATGGAAGATGTGTCTCTGTAGTGCTCTATTCTTATACTTGGATGGGTTTCTGTTCTGCAAATATAGGAATTTCATATTTTTTTCTTTTTTAAAGTGTTATTCCAAGAAAAGGATAGTTTTCTGCAGATGTCCTGTATTTTCTATTGAGGATGCCAATTGATCCCTGCATATGAAACTCTAGACTTAGACAGATTGCTATATTTAGTTGCTTTTGTACCTATAACACTGTTAATTATACTGGTAAGACCATGGTCATTTATTTCACATATATTCTGTTTTATCCTCTACAATAATTAAATCCTAGAATAAAATGCTCTGCTTAGTAAGATTCATGAATGCTGCTTGTTTTATTTCTGCTGTTTTTTTTTTTTTTTGGCAGATGTACAAGATAGCAATGTATTAACTTTCTGCAAAAAAAAAAAATCATGTTTGCAAATATCTTTCAGGTGCTTCTATTGGGCGCTGTGATTTTGAGTTTGATTTCTGTGATTGGAAACAAGAAGAAAATGATGATTTTGACTGGCACCTCAGAACTAGCAGTATTACTAAACTGGATACTGGACCAGCTGCTGATCATACACTGCAAGAAGTGTCTGGTTATTACATTTTTATAAAGAGTTCTTTTCTTCAGCTGCCAGGACAGAAAGCTAGGTTTTCTAGCCCTGTGTTAAGCAGGATGAATAAAAAATGCAAGGTATGTGGGGATGTAATAATAGCAGAAGTGCAGAATTTGATTTCTAGATTACACAAATATAGTACTCCTAAGGTAAACAAAATTACTGAGATACTTCTGATTAAACACAAGCATGTTGTGAAAGAATCAGAACTTGTCTTATTTCCACTTTGGAATCATAAGAAAATGTGAATCTTTTTTTGCTAGTTTTGGGAGCAGAATGATTTCTGTAGGTGAGAAGTCTGCAGGAGACTTAAATGAAGTAAACAATGAAAGAAATATGTAATTTATAATATGCATTATGCAGCACCAGCCCTGCATATCCTACAGCTATGTAAAGGATTGTGCTTTTATTAGGAAAATATGTATAAATAACAATTTGCTTTGTATAAGTAACAATTTGCTTTTTTAAAAAATATATATATACAGCTACAAAAAATATATTGTGTGACAGATGATTTTCTCGTCTGGAAAAAAAAGACAAAGGCAAGCTTTTATTTTACAGTGCATTACAACATGTTGTTGTGATTTGAGCTTGATAATTTCTGAGCAAACCAGAATTAAAAGTTTTTCTAGTTTATATTCTTTCCTAAAATTATATCTTTCTGTTTCATAAGACAGCTAGCAAAACGCATCTCTTAGAAGCTGACATATGTTGAAAATCTAGTGAATTTTGCAGAAAGCACAACTTTGTAAGTGCTTTGAAGTGGTATTCTTTCTCCGTGCATTCATCTATTGCTTTCAGTTTTTCCTAGTCTTTAAGTGTCAAGGTGGAAATAAGATGTCTGAATTTCTAACATCAGCTTTGAGTGCAAAATGAAAGGTTAAATTTATACACACTTATTATGTTTAATTTAAAAATAACAACAATAATTTTAAAATAGTAATTAAAAGTAGAGATGACAAAATATCTCTACATTATTAAGTGGAGAAGATTATTCTTCATAAATGGAGTTGCTCCAGGAGGAAATACAGAAGTTCTAATTTTTAGAAAGTTACCTCCTTTAAAATTTTGAAAAGTGTTAGAAAATTGGCAGGGCAGGAATGAATTATATTTTTGGAGTAAACCTGAGTACAGATTTCCAGCATTAAAGAACTGAACTGTAGAAATCAGTTTAAAAAAAAAAAAATAATAATGCCCACCAAAATTATGTAAGGGAAAAGGGAGATATTAACAAAAAACAAGTTAACAATTTGACTTAAGATTTTCTTCCATAGATTATATAATATTCTAATTATAAGCTATAGTATATCACAGAGACTTTTAATAACAGAAGAAAAAGTTTCTTCTTCCTGTTTTAAAAAATGCTTCAGTCTTCTTTTTTTTTTTTTAATGAAGTATTTTCTTTCCTTTACATTCATGTGCTAATGTTTTTCAAAAGAGATGCAGTGTCAACTGTCACAGTATTGTTTGAATATTCTATGAATCAAACTTCCAAGTTCGATTCATGGAATAGTTCAAAAAGTCATTTTTCTGTGCGTATATTAACTTCTGTTTGAAAAATTAAATCAAGGAGCTGCTAACATGATTCCATTTAAAAATTAGGATAAATACAGTAGCAGAATATCTCTGAACTCACCTACTGCATACTAGAGTCTACTGCTCTTACTTACAGATATTTTTCTATTACCATATGTATGGAGCTCATGTTGGATCATTGATCGTCTACCAGATGACTATGTCAAAACGTGAAAAAATCCTCCTTATTCTTACTGGAAACCAGGGAAATTTCTGGCAGAGCAAAGCACTGAACCTGGTTGGAGATGGAAAAGAAGATTTCCAAGTCATATTTGAAGGGATAGTTGGAACAGATCTCAAAGGTGGCATAGCACTTGATGACATCACATTATCTCGGGAGTGTTTGCCATCCCAGGAATTTTTACCAGCAGAATCCACAACACTGCCTCCAACAGGTATGTTCTTACTAAAGATGAAACTCTCTAAGTCCTGAAAGAATATGTGGCAGTGGTGTTTTCCTTTCTTTGTCTCTCCTTCAAAACAGAAATAGAATGGATCCTTTACTAATGTGTTGAAATTCAGCTTGTTTTTAAGCAGCGTTTTGAAATGTTGATAAAATTATTTTTTATAGTGTGACTTTTGAGGTAGTAAGTCAATACTTGTGAAACTCTAAGGCCTATGCTCTACTATGTATACTTAGACAATATCCTGTTCAATTCAGCGAGATTTATCAATATTTAATTGTAATGGATAGTTACTGTAAAACAACTGAGGTAGGACAGAGCCCAGTACAAATACATTGTATGAAGGTAAACAAGAAGTACACGGGGATGGCTGTACTGTTTTTTAGCTAACAGGAATCCCTACTGTGATAGCTACTGTTCAAGCACCATACTCATCTTGTTCCCTTGTGCTATGATGTCAACATTGATACCATTGTTAACATCATCCTCACTTACTGCACAAAGGAAATAAGATTCAAAAAATATGCTACCAAATTATAGTGTTCTGATGGGGATGGATTAGTCTGTTTCCAAGGTAAGCGCTGCTTCTAAAAGCACTGATCTTGTTCATTCACAATATTTGTTTGGATGTGAAAGGCAAAGAAGCAGCTCTTTCTGGTAGAACAGACCTCCTTCCACATCTATCACCAAAGCTGCTGTAATTTAAACTCCCAAAAAAGAATTTAGGAGATTTGTTCTTGGGCCTACTCCTTGAATGGCTGTGGCAAGACATTTTATATCTCTTCTCTCTCATGAACAAAACAAAATTAATATTTCCTGAAGTCAAGGAGTACTGGGAGAATGGATTGTTAATTTATGTGAGCTGCTTTACTTTGTGTTACTGCCACTAATGAGCAGCCTTCCCCTTTAGGATATCATTAAGCACTGCTCAGGCACGGGGATATAACACTGATGAGACTATATAAAACCTAAAAAAAACCCACTACACTGTCCATTGTCTGTAAGATAAGCTGGAAAGACATGGGTAATGGTTTCCAGATATGCCCTGACAAATTTCCAAATCTTTACAGAGCTGTTGGCTCCCTACTTCTATCAATGACAGCCATGGATATTTACTGCAAATGAGATTTGTATTTTAAAGTTCAGCTTTATATAAAGATTACCCCAAGAGTAACACTATCTGAGATTTCTTATTCCTTATTCTTTGATGTTTTCAGATTCTATCTACTTAATGGTAGGTGCAACTCCCTGTGGCAACATTGGAAACTCTAAAAGTGTTGGTTTTGATTGTAGAATATGTTCCAAAACCCTTTTATGATGTATATAATAAAAAAGCTACTAAAATCTCAGGGGAAAAAAAAAAGAAAAAAGACATCAGAGACAATTTCTTGTTGTAACTCAAATATATTTTCTGAGCTTCATTGATTCACCAGTTTAAGATAATGGTCTAAATTCATTCTTGTAGTATCCTATCTTTTCTGTCGGCAATTTTGCTTGTCCTGGACCAAAAAAACCTACATTCATCACTGAGGACTGAGGTTTCCGACTTACAGCCACTATTTAACAGTGTTACCTGTTTGGATCATTGCTTGAAATATGGCCTTAGAAATCAAAATATGAAATGTACTCCTCCAGAACAGAACAGAAATGTTCTTAGTGGCCAAATAAGGGTTGTGTAAAGTGCTCTGTGATGTAACTATATAAATAAGCCAGTTCAAATTATTGTGTTGATCAGCTGCAAAAATTTGGACTTCTAGACTTCTCTGCTTTATGCAGAGACAAGGATTTTAGCACATTTGAAAAGCTTATATCCATTGCTGAAATTTCATAGAGTCATTTGAGTTGGAAGGGACCTTTAGAAGGTCATCTAGTCCAATTACCCTGCAATGAACAGGGATAACTAGTGACTGTGTGCTTCAGTTTTGTAGAGAACAAGTTTCTTCCCCATTCCATCCCTCAACTTAAAACCAAAAATCTCCCATCCCTCAACTTAAAATCATTTCCCCTTGTACTGCAGTTAGCTACCCTTTAGAAGTATTGATTCTTCTCCCCTCTGTAGGCTCCCTTTAGGTATTGAAAGGCTACAATGAGGTCACCCCACAGCCTTCTTTTCTCCAGGCTGAATAAGCCCTCAGCCTGTCTTCATACGGGAGGTGCTCCAGTCCCCTGATCTTCGTGGCCCTCCTCTGGACCCTCTCCAACAGCTCCCTGATTTTTCGTACTGGGGGCTCCACACCTGGATGCAGTATTCCAGATGGGGCCTCACAGGAGCAGAGTAGATAGCAGAAGCAGGCTTGTGGATGATATGGTAAGACAAAGTGTTCATCAAGGTAAAAAGAGGTGTGTGAGTTTCAGTGAATAAGACCCAGAACGTAAATGTAGAAAAGATTATATACTTTGGTCAAAATGTTATGCCAGCCATGAAGCTAAGGTACTAAGGCTACTAAAACAGAGGGTGAGCATAATTCTTTCCTTCTTTCTGAAGAAATAACCCAGAACTGAGCTCATGAGTTTTGAGAGAAAATTGGCCTCTTCATGGAGATAAAGAATTCTAAGAATAAAAGCTGCTAGTCTGAGAGCTTGGTTATCCAAGTCAGTATCTGAGACTGCATCTTGAATACTGTGTTCAGTTTTGACCCCTCACTACAAAAAAGACACTGAGGCCCCTGAGCATGTCCACAGAAAGCTAATGAAACTGGTGAAGGATCTGGAGCACCAGTTTTATGTTGAGCAGTTGAGGAACTTGGAATGTTTTGTCTGGAGAAGAGGAAGCTCCAGGGACAACTTACCACTCTCAACAACAGCCTGAGAGGAGGTTGTGTTAAGGTGGAGTTCAGCCTCTTCTCCCAGGTGACTAGTGATAGGATGAGAGGAAATGGTCTCAAGTTACTCCAGGGTAGGTTCGGTTTGGATATTAGGAAGAGTTTCTTCTTAGAAAGACCAGTTAGGCATTGGAGCAGGCTGCCGGGGGAAGTGGTGGAGTCATTGTCCCTGGAGGTGTTTAAAGAAAGAGTAGATGTACTACTTAAGAACATAGTTTAGTGGGCAATATTGGTGGTAGGTGGATGGTTGGACTACATTATCGTGGAAGTCTCTTCCAATCTTAATGATTGTATGATTCAGTGTTCTAGCTGTATATGGTGAGTACAAAGCATGATCTACTGATTTGTCAATTTGGGAAAACTCAGAGATGTATTTTTCATGTGAAAAGTCTTAAATTTGGATGTTCAACTTCAAACTAGTTAGGTTTAGTTCATCACAAATCAGAATGCCATGGGAGAAGCCTTTTGCATTATTTTGTGGCATCCACAACTGAAGAATTTTTCTTCCATATTTTGAAGTTGACTAGTGTTGTGTAGCTAGGTTTCAAAAGAAGATTGATGTAAGAAAAGTATTCAAGTTCTGTTGGATTTCTGGGTTAAAGTTTGATTCAGATAAATAGGAGTTTTATGAGTGGCATTGATCTTCAGACAGCTGAATGGCAGAGCTTGCAAAGGAATTTGGTGCATCTGAACCAATCATGAATGTTTTAGGATAAAAGTTAAGAGGGTCTTTTAACTGAAGACCAAAAGCTAGTCATCTGGTAGCAGTTGAGAAGGATACTGATTTTGTACAAGGTAAAGGAATTGCTTTAAGTCGTTAACTTTTCATAACACTGAACTGTCTTTTTTCATCTGAGTAATTGGTTTTAAGACTCAGGTTCCTGTGAAGTGGGATAAAACCATTTCATCAGATTTCCCTTTCCAACAACTAACTTTTCTTCTGTTCAAAAAATGCAGCTAAAAATAGGTATATACTGAATTGAGGTATAGTTAATAAAACTATAATTGCTTTGGGAAATAAATGTTGTGTTGGATTGGACTAATAGTAAATGAGGATGATCAATAAAATTTGCTTTTGTATTAATATTTTTAACAATAACATATTCCTTCTCCCAGAAGAAATATAAGGAACAGAACTACTTAATCACATTAGTCACTGTATATGACTGAACCATGACAGTGCAGAATCCCACCTAAAGCAGCTTATGCTGACTTTATATTTACACTTTTTGCCCTCTTTGCTTTTGTTATTTAGGAACAAACATGAATTTTACAAAGAGGAAAAGGAAAAGCTGACCATGTTGGAAGATTCTGAGATACTGAGCAATTGCAGTTTGTTGGTATCTTTCCCTTTTCACCAAGTTGTTCTTATTGATCTTTCATGTGGAGGCAAAAAATATTTTAATCATCATATTCTGTTCAACTCACTATAAAATTCTGTTTTATACAGATAGAAAGTTCTGTAATATCACATGTTGAATGTAGTAATCCTGAAATTTATTCCTTCTGAGTAACTAGAGATGAAGGAATCATGTTTTGTGAAATATGGTTCGGGGCTTTTTCAGTGTATCCTACATCTGGCTCTTACTGAAGTATTGCTGACAAGTTTAAATAGTGTTGATTTTAAATTCTGTAATTGTTTAAGGAAATTATTCACAAAAATCTATTTACTGCAGTTCTTTCATATTTTCATTCTATGTGTACATAAAATAATTCCAGTGTGGTTTCATTTGTTTTTTTCATGCTTGAATATTGACACAGGTTAAATTGATTGATATTCATAATTGGTGTGATCCCTGAGTAATAATAATTTTACATTATTTATCTTCCTCTTTGAGCAGAGAACAATCTTATACAAATTTGAAGATATTCTTGGACTGCCTCTCAATGTCTAGCTTGTCAAAGAAAATGCAAATTCCTTGTAGAGACTTCTGACCGTTAATTGTATTCTTAGGAGAACTTAATGCAGTCAATCTGTGACTATTCTGTACATTTGCTGCTTAAGTTATATCCTTGTTCATACTGTCATTTAGCAAAGAAGGAAATGCTCAGATCCTAGGGCTTTATGTCCATCAATTCTCATCAGAATCTGACCCAACTAGGGGAGTGTTCTCTGATCTTAGAGCCAGGGATATGACTGCAAATAAGAACTGGTAGGGCAAGCTTTGAGAGGGATTTGAGGGAAGCATTTTCCACCTGTCACATTTTTTTTTACTAAGTATAGTTTTTCAGCTCTAGCAAATTGTACATCAGGGCACTGTACATCCTCCTACTCTATATGCTTTGGGCAACAACCCACAGTATGGTGGAAAATGTGAAGCAATAAGAGGTTCCAGTGCAGCCAATGAAGATCTCTCCACTCTCTTAGGTTATAAAATAACCAAATGCATTTATATCACAGAGTGCTCAGCTTTACTCTGATGTTGTAAAATCCCTCTTCTGATCTAACACAGCTGTTGAGAGTGTGTGCACTCCATTTTACTGTAGTAGGTGCTAGAAAATGGAAATCCATACCTTCCTCCACCCTTCTATCAAGCAAATAGCAGTAGGATCATTAGAGCAGAGGTCATGACTAAACCACACTGGACTCTAAGGTGGAAATGTCATCAACTATGTATCACTCCTGGCTTTATTCCAAACACTATAACAGCTGCTCAGGAAAGATTTTATTGTACGCAATTTAGATGATCCGTTTAAGATGTACTTCTAAAGGTCATGTCTGAAGTTGGATTTGAAAATGGAGACTTCCAGAAGCCAGCTTAACTGGCTTCATCCCAGGGCTGCTGAATCACAATACCCTCATACAAATGGGCACAGAGTATATGTCTGCCTTATATGGCAGAGGGAACTGGAGGTGCAAGGCTGAGTTTAAACATTTTGATCTCAAATGCATTTGACATATTTTAAAAATTGTAGATTTAACTCCTAAGTAACATTTCTTCTGTCCCTTGCTAAGGAGTTCAGGCAGTGAATAGGTATAATTTATTGCAAACATTAATTTCATGTGATCTAATTTCATTTTATTTACTAGGAGTAATCTCAGTTGATTGTGCTAAGCTTTTCACGTTAATATTTATTTTTCCTCAAGCTAGTGAAAGTACCCGATGAATACTATTTTTTTCTGGAAAAAGTTTGCCTGAAAACTACATGTCCCTTTCTTTCAGTGTCTCTTTGTCTTCTTTGAAAAGGATGCATTTCTAAATTTCTACCTGGATGTTGAATGAGAGGATTTTTTAGAAGAACTGTTGCATCCCTGTTCCCATTATATCCAGTGGCAAAAGATTTCCTGGGTTTTCCTTACTTTTTACATAAATCGGATTCTTAAACTCTCTTGTTATCACTGGGATAATCCTTATGATATGTATAGTATCCTGTTTCCATTTTCTGGCAAGAGGAATTTCCATTTGAAGAGATTCGCTAAGAATTTCCTTTTGAACTGACCTGCTAGTATGTTTTATGGACCAAATACTTGTAGATTTACACAAGAAACATAGTAAAGCATACATTATTTCTACTATTGACAGTTAGTGGGGTTACAGAAAGAACAGTGCAATCTCCACTAAGGAAAAACTATTTTTTTTCAGCGAATTCGTATTCATTTATACCAAAGCACCTGAGACTGATGCCTTTATTCTTCATAATATTGCTTTTAGAGTTCTCCGTCCTGCCTATAGTACACCCAATAAATTCAGTATGAGGGGATTGTGATGTTCATCTTGCATGCAGCTCCTCTTACTCTTGAGGATTTCTGTTCATTTTAAATACTACAAAGTACTGGCTGGTCACAGAATGGTTATGTCTTAGTGTGTTGAATGGATGCTAAATAACAATCTTTTCCTAATGAGTAGGACCAAGGTACTAGCAAAGATAACAAAGTAAAAAATGTAGATATTTCAGTGCTCTGTCATGAATAGAGGGGTTGAGGTGAAACAGTAATAGGCTACCTTGTTGGAATTTTTTTTGTCAATTTCTGGTTCTGAGGAGTATTGCTAGATCTGATAGTTGGAAAGGAATTGTCTTCTGTTTAAGCATGGAAGTGAACAAAACATATCAAGAAAAACTTAAATTCAAATGTTTATACCTAATGCTATTAAAAACATTATATTCAAAGAAAGAACTGAAAATGTGTAGTAGGTTTAAAGTCTTTTTGTTTTCAGATCTCCATCTTGTAAAAGTCTTCAATAATTCTAACTTCCAAAGCTCCCTTTTGACATGAAATGTGTTTTTCACGTTCCTGTACTGACAAGTTATTAATACTATACATCAGCAGGTGTGGTGAAAGCATTTTACTGTGTATTTCAGTAATACTAATGACATATTTGAGAAATGTTCTTGTTAACTTGTTTTGTTTCTTAAAAAAAAATACATACCATTCAGCCATACCAAAATGTCAAATTGAAGAAGAGTGACAATATCTTGCTTGTTGCAGGAAAATAATCAGAGATTTAAATTATTCAGAGAGCCATTATCCCTACGATGTCGAACTCTTAGACTGCTAATTAATTATTCTGGCCTTCATACCAGATTATGGTTTTACAGGAACTCTAGCTGGTATACTTCTAGCCACATGAATGCAAGTAAAATCCTTTGAAGATATTTTGAAGTACACCTAGCTTTTCAAGTCTAATAAGATATTATTCTGAGAACTGATGTAATTGAATAAGATTCTAGTGAGGGAGATAATAGCATTAAATACAAGAAGTTTAAAAATATATATATATTGGAATATTCTTATCATCAGTCTATTCCTATCTAAAACATGATTTAGCTTGCAAGTGATTTTAACACAAAGCTTAAATACAGGAAGAACTGAAAAAAAAAATCACATTAATATTACAGAAACTAAGTATAAAATTATTATGACAAGAAACATAACTAGTGCACTCACAAATAGAATCAATTCTGCGTTCTTATAGGCATTTTCATCTTATATATCTTCACCAGCTAAATTATGATGATAAATTTGTTTATAGTAAGTGAACATACATAGGACAGCTCCGAGAAAATTGTAACTTCAAGGAGAAATGTGAAATCTTCATCTCTACTTGTATATACTATAAGCAATGCTAAACATTTAGTTCTTATACATTCTTTTAATTATGTAAGCAAGTTAAGATATGCAACTGCTTTTTGATTTTTAAAGCATTACTATTATTTTAAAATCTTGTTGAAGTAATTTGTAATTGAACTAAAGCATATTTCTTGGAAAAATTATCAGTCTCTTAATCAAGACCTTAAAAGATTGAGAATTTATCATAGTCCTTCATTATCTATTCAATTGCTAATTTCATCATTTTATTTTATCTGGAATTTCACTGCCTTTTTCAACTAAATTTTTCTTAATTTATTTTTTTTCTATTACAGTAACACTTTCTGCTATCAGAATGTTTGCCTACTGATAGGTAATTACAAAACGTGAGGTATTTCTTCAGCTTGTCCTAATAAATTATATTGATTGATCAAATTGAGATCAATTAATGTAAGTATGTGGTCAGACAAAGCTTTTAAAACCAACCATAACCATTCCAAGCGAATAGGACAATTTGATTTCATCACTGTGTGAAAATGAAATTAGAAGATATTTATTTTTTTTAATGAGAAATTAGATACATGAGTTTTTATTCTAAACCTATAAATTCTATTAGAATGAAAAATTTTAAAAGCTGATGCCTACTTAAATGGAAAGATGCTATTAAAGAAAAAAGAAGTTGAAATAAAAGGCGAAACAAATCTTGTAGAAGAAATAAATAATTGCTAGACAATTTGGTGATTAAATAATAAAAATATATCTTTGCAGGTAAGATTTTTCTGGGCTGAAATGCAGGGTGATCATCTAAGGCCTTACAATCTTTTAAAGGAGAGTGAGAGAAAACAAGTACAGTCCAAAGTCTCAGTCCTCCAAAGGGAGGAAAAAAAACATAAATAAATGATGCTTATGCATTAATGGAGTTCATTTGTTTTAGAAATGTATTCAGAAAAGTGCTAAACACCCTTAGCTGTCCATCAACTGAACGGTAATTTTATTATTAATTTTATTACTTCTTTAATCAGACAGATGTTTGTATTTCCATTTTATCCTTGTGCAGATGGTTCTATAGTTGCCATGTAATGAGGTTTTATTCGAAGAAGTATTTCAAAGATTTATATTTTTATGCATATATATGAGAGTTTTATACACAGATGCACACATATACATTTTAAATTTGCTTTAGGGCAAAACGTCTACACTAATAAACTTTAAAAAGCATGATTCAAAGGAAGAAGTTACTGAACCTTACTAAGCAGAAATTCCTCTCAAATAAATATTCCTATTATGCCCATAGTCATCTATATAGTGAATTGTTTGCATTCCAAGAATTGAGGAAGAAAAGTAGGAAGGAAAAGGCAGAGAGCTGCAAAAAAAACTTTTTCTTATAGGATTATTTCTCCTTCCAGTTTTAAATCTTTAGAAGTACGGCAATTAAACAGAAAACATACAAACTATGGAAGCACATCCAGAAACAAGTCACGTTACAGCCTCGGGTAGACAGTGTAATATCATTCATTACACATGCTTGAATAGATTCATTCATGCCAGGATTCAAGATGGATTTTTCTTTTGCTCAGATAACAAAGAGTTCCACTTTTCAACTCCACTTTTTTTCAACATTAAATTGGAGGCAGTGCTCTAAAGGGACTTCAGAATGCAATAGGTATCACAATTTTTGATCGTGATGAATGGCAAAGAAAAGAATTTACAAGCATGGACAGCATCTTAAAATTTAAATGCCTAGTTTGAAGAAAAAATAATTTTGTGCTTAAATTCATAGCGCAATCTCATAAAGTGCACGAAAGGGTTATGATAAACAGCTCTTAAAAATGGTGCCATCTAAGTTAAGCTGAGTTTTAATAACAAATTTCTGTTTTTGGGGAGTACAAATAATTGAAATTCTAAAGACTGCTTCCGTCTAAATGTTTTGATATACACAGGGCTTGCTTGCCAGTGAAATATCAGCTGAATAGAGGTGTGGTTGCCAGATATCTCCTCTCACAACTTTTCTTTGTAGTTTGTATTTAGTACTAATGATTGATAGGATAAGTTTCTGATGGACTCCAAATGTTTAGCAAGTTGCACTAATTAGATTCCGACTTATGCACTGATGTGATTACTATATATTATTTTGGACAGGATCATTTTCACAGATTTTGTGTTAATAAAATCCATAGTGATATTTCCGGATCCTTTTCTAGTCAGAGCCTACCCAGTCTCTAGCTGTGGAGATCTTTGCCTGATGTTCTTCATTCTTCTAAGCTCTTATCAGTCTTATTCTGGTTTGCACCCATCTGTTCCAGATTTTTTTCTTCCTTCTCTAACCTAAAAGCTGTATCACTTACAGTCCTTTAGATCAAATATAGTCCATACTTTCACCTTTTAAAATACCCAGAAATGAAAAATAATTCCCTAAAATGGCTATTAGACATTTCTATAGCATTCTAATATTTCAGGATGCTTTAAATTTTTATTTCATAAAGCATGTGTATTAGGAGATTTTTTAATATAAAAAAAAGGGATTAATATTTGTTTTCATGTTTAGTGATTCAATATTTATTTTTGCTTTATCCAAAGCCTACAGGAAAGATGTATAATAATGCTCTTCCACTTTCCTTGGGGCATTTGCAATTTACACTCTTGTTCAAGCAGACTCTGAGAGATGATGCTAATACACCAACTGAATTTTTTGTTTTCTTTTTGCAATGTACCCACTGTTTTGTTCCCATGATAAAATTCAGCTTTGGATGAATTTCATTTATCACCAACAGATACTTCTTTAAATTAAGGCAGTGGTAGTGGAAGTACATTTTTAGTTCTGCGTGAGTTTTATTATCAAGTAACCAAATCTTCCTCTACCTACACAACTTTCATACACATGTGTGTTACATACACGTAGCTATGAAGTAACAGTCCTACTTGTAAATAGAACTCTGCTTGTGCATTTATTTCTGACAGAGTAGAATGGAGTACAGAAATGGGGATTCCTTTTTGGAATTCTGTTTGCCTTCTTTCACAATTAGATAGCATACTGTAGGGACTACTTTTTATACATAGCCCTGCAGAAACTGATCTGAAATGAAAACATGAAGCTTGGAAATGAATCCAGTGAAATGAGTTCTCCAATGTTTAGACTGTACAATAGTAGAATTATCCCTCAGTAATGCTGGGACTACTGCACAAAAACGGCAACATCACCCACTGAACTCTTTTATGAAAGAAAAATCCATTAAAAGGCAAACCTCTGTAGTTAAAGCATAAAAGCTTTTTCTTCCAAATTGGGGCTGATGAATTAAGCTCATCTTTGCAGCTAAAATGGAATGGTTTAATCCTGCACCACATGAAAGGAGAGTGTCACCAATTAAGTCAGACTAGAAAGCTTTTTTAGTGAAAGAATGCCCGGCTGGAACTTGCCCTCAAAGGCTTTACAAGGAAAAAACGTCATTTATTTAGGCAATCTCTTGACAAAATACAAAAGAAATAAACCGATAATGGATTGGCACTTCTGGGGAACCAAAGGATTTTAATAAAGCTTCTCTGGACCACCATCCTCCTCCTAAATACCAAACTCTCTGCAATATAACCTTCCAGAAACCTTACTAGGCAGTATGATTCACCAGGATGCCCCTATTCTTCTCTTTTCAGGCTCCTGCTCACATGGCTATTGGCAGTGTCAAAATGGCAAGTGTTACAGACCAGAACAAAGCTGTGATTTTGAAGACAACTGTGGGGATAATACAGATGAGAGTGAATGTGGCACTTCCTGCACCTTTGAGAATGGCAGATGCGGCTGGCAAAATTCTTTGGCAGACAGTTTTGACTGGGTGCTGGGGGCTGGCTCACCACAAAGTCTGAGACCTCCCAGGGACCACACGCTTGGAAACAGAACTGGTAGGTTGTCACAAATGCAATGTAATTGTCTTTATGGAGTTTCTCTTATCTCCATTCAGAGGTTGTGGAGGGATTCTACATGTCTTATTAGGGTGTCATTTTAAATAAGTTGAATGCATAATGTAATGTACAAATATTAATTACTGCTGTAAAATGACTTTAGGTTAGGGTAAACTGATTCTTAGTTGTTTCTCCTTTGGGTACTGTTGTACGAGTAAAGCAAGTCAATTTGTTCCTTGTCGAAGAGAGACTTATATTCTGGCTGCAGCCAGCAATGGTGAGGGAGCTCAGTGCTGAGAACCACTGAGTCCTATCCTCCAGTTTGAGCACATTTCCTGGAAGCCTCAGTTCATGTTAGAACAAGCCACAGTGTTCTGAATGTAAGGAACAAACTTTTGTTTGTTTTTTTTAAATTTATTTTAAAATAAAACACTTATTACAAAGATGTCACCATACTTATGGTGTGTGTGATTGGCCTAAAGGAAGGAATAAATTTTCTCATCCAGTAATGTCAAATATTTATAGCTGGAAATGAGCCAAAGAGGTTAGAATGAACACATTTTAGTCCACAGGGCTTTTATCACTAATTCATAGAAAAATTTAGTCAATATGAAGTTATAATTTGATAGTGTGCTATTTATGCAAGGATTATGCTTATGTGCCCAATACATTTGTATGTACAGAGGAAAAAATAATTTCAAAACTTGCAAAATTTATTAAGCTTCTGATTAAATTAGAAATAGAAAACTAAAGGAGCATATCAGTTTCAGAATATATTAAGTATAAGCATAATGATAGGAAGAGCTGAAATCAAAGAATCAAAAAGTGACGTTGTTATGAATGCTTGGCTGCCAGAAGCCAGCTATCCCTGTGGTAACTTCTCTGTCATCTCCTGCTTAAAACCCAAAAAGTCAGAAGGATCGTGAGGCCCTCTTTCACAGTCTGTATTTGTACCATTCTGGTAGCCTTCTATGATGGAGTGATGGCATCGGTGGACAAGGGAAAGGCAACTGATGTCATTTACCTGGACTTGAGCAAGGCCGCTGACAAGGTCCCCCACCATATCCTTATCACCAAATTGGAGGGATTTGGATTTGATGGGTGAACTACTCGATGGATGAGAAACTGGTTGAAAGGCCACAGAGGGTGGTGATTAATGGTTCTATGTCCAGTGAAGGCTGGTAACGAGTGGCGTCCCCCAGGGGTCTGTCTTGGGACCGGTGCTCTTTAACATCTTTATCAATGACATTGATGACGGAATTGAGTGCACCCTCAGCAAGTTTGCTGACAGCACCAAGCTGAGTGGTGCGGTTGACACAGTTGAAGGAAGGGATGCCATTCAGAGGGACACTGAGAGGCTAGAAAGGTGGGCCCAGGTGAACCTGCTGAGGTTCAACACGGCAAATTGCAGAGTTTTGCACTTGGGCTGGAGGAATCCCAGGCATCCATACAGACTGGAAGGAGCGGTTCTTGAGAGCAGCTATGTGGAAAAGGACCTAGGGGTCTTGATTGAAGAAAAACTTAATACAAGCCTGCAGTGTGCCATTGCAGCTTGGAAGGCAAATAGTATCCTGGGCTCCATCAGAAGAGGGGTGGCCAGCAGGGACAAGGAGGTGATTGTTCCCCTCTACTCTGCTCCTGTGAGGCCCCATCTGGAATACTGCATCCAGATGTGGAGCTCCCAGTATGAAAAATCAGGGAGCTGTTGGAGAGGGTCCAGAGGAGGGCCACAAAGATGATCAGGAGGGGACTGGAGCACCTCCCCTGTGAAGGCAGGCTGAGGGAGCTGGCCTTGTTCAGCCTGGAGAAAAGAAGGCTGTGGGGTGACCTCATTGCAGCCTTTCAATACCTAAAGGGAGCCTACAGAGCAGAGGGAAATCAACTCTTCGAGAGGGTAGATAACTGCAGGATGAGGGGAAATGTTTTTAAATTGAGGGATGGGAGATTAGGTTGAAGGTCAGGGGGAAATTCTTTACAGAGAGAGTGGTGAGGTGCTGGAACTGGCTGTCCATAGAGGTTGTGGATGCCCTGTCCCTGGAGGTGTTCAGTCCCTGGAGGTGTTCAGTCCCTGGAGGTG
>JAPSGF010000005.1:13700984-13744403 GCA_035772895.1 Perdix hodgsoniae | reverse complement strand
CCCTGGAGGTGTTCAGTCCCTGGAGGTGTTCAGTCCCTGGAGGTGTTTGAGGCCAGACTGGATGGGCCCTGGGCAGCCTGATCTAGCATTAAATGGGGAGGTTGGTGGTCCTGCATGTGACAGGGGGTTGGAGATTCATGATCCTTTAGGTCCCTTCCAACCCTGGCCATTCTGTGATAAGCTTCTGTTTTTTGCAACTTCCTTTGACTAAATAATTTAAACATGAGGAAATATTCACATAATAGTGAGTATGGATGTCCTCATTGGTTATGGACAGGTGAATATTTGATGGATTTTTTTTCTTACATCACAAGTTTTTATATTGTTTTTTACTGCAAAGGTTATCTTTCATAAAACTTTATCTTGAAATTCATCACCATGTGGTCATATATATATTGTCAAAACAGTAACTAATTCTCTTGGACAAGGACTAGTGATCAGGGTATCTGGGAAAATTGGAATATTCTCTGTATTCCACACGTGTCTGTCTAAATGTTAAGCTGTTATCGGCTTATTCTTATCATAACAAGTATATAAGGAAAGCTACCTCGTAGCAAATGTTTGACAGCACAGGAGATATTTTCAGGAGCATACTTTATATCTCACTGAGTATTTCCAAGTTTTGGTTGTGGAATCTAGTCTGAAAGTCAAAATTTTTCAGGAATACATAATTTCATTTCAGGACAATTCCTATATCTTGAGGCCACTGCAATAGGGCTGAAAAATCAAAAAGCCCATGTGAGGAGTTCCAGATGGAAAGAGTCAAGCAGGAGTTGTGTGTTAAGCTTCTGGTACTTCAAGTCATCAAAAGCCACAGGATGTATTCACGTTCTCATTGAGGTAATTAAAAAAACATATTTTCTTTTCAATATCTGATGCCTGTTAAAGTGTAAGTGCTTCAGCAGATTGATTTGGGTCTGCTAGAGCATCATGTATACTTGAAGGATCCCACTGATCTTGTCTTTAAGGCTTCTCTTGGTCCAGCACTATTTTTGTTATTCTGGTCTCTTAAAAATACTTTTGCCCTTTCATTTCCAAAATACTTATTTCTGAAACTACAGGAAACTTTTAAAACTTTTTTCCATTTTCTCTTTTTAAATACATTGCCTTTCTCTTTAATACTCCACATCAGAGCAATTTTATTATTTTACTGCCATATATATTGGTAATTATGCATGTAACTCTGTAATTCTCATAGAATTACACTCACCAAAATACTTAATTAACAACTAACACAAAGGAAGGAGAATATTTTTAGTCGTTCTATGTAGATATGTATAGGATATATAATCAATTTTCCTTGAAAACTTTTTTTGATATTTCCTTAGAAATGTCATTTTCTTCACTAAAATGACATTCACTGTGCAATGACATAAAACGTATGAAAATAAGCCAAAGCTATTTAAAATTACAGAAAATAATTATCAGTGTAGCAAATGTATATTTCAACTTGTTATGCATGCTATTCCTAGATCAAAATCTGTAATATTTCCTTTCTCTTTTGGTTTGGGAAATAATTATCTTTTTCTGTTTCTTTTATCCTTATCACAAAGAGATATTGCTCCCTCTCTGATTTTCCCGTAGTATTATTGTCTTAATAAACTTATCAGACATTATTTTATTTTATTTAAAATTATCACTGCCTCCAGTGAGCTTAAAGAAAAATTAAAGGCAATGTAAGTGGATGGCATCTGAAAAAGGGCTTATTATTCAACTTCATTAAATGCAGGCAAGAATCCTAGAGGAAGACAGAAGACATTCTTCTCATTAGTAGTGTATCATAAACAGTTTCACAGATCAGCATAATTTACCCGTTACGTTGTTTATAGATATTTGCACATCAAAAATCTAATCAGAGTTTCTATTTAACAGTGTCTTTAGGAGTAAGGTCTAATTAAACACTCTGTAGTCATGAGAAGTAGTACTAAAGGTTTACCTTGTGGTTTAAGCTACCATACTAATATAAATCCATCTTGTTTGAGTATGAACATGAGGGAAATCAACTTTTTATGCAAATAGATTGTGATAGGACCAGGAGGAATGGTTGTTTTAAACTAAAGGATATGAGATTTTGATTAGGTATCATGGGAAACGTTTGTTTGTTTTGTTTTATTTACTGAGAGAGTCGTGAGGTGCTGAAGCAAGCTACCCAGATTTCTTATGGATACCAGGATATCCATATCGTAGGGATAAGGCCAGGTTGGGTGGTGCCCCAGGCAACCTGATCCAGTGCTTATCTAGTGGCTGGCAGCTCTGCCTTTGGCAGTGGAGTTTGGAATTTTATGATCCTTGAGGTCCGATCAAAGTCTTTCTATGATCTCTTGACTTGAGGTTTAGTTAAGTGGAAGTAGATTAATGGACAGTAATAGCTGAAAAGGCAATATAGAGTAGATGACCTGGGAAAGAATTTGTTATCTCAAGTTTCACAGATGAGCAACTATCTCTAGCTAAATTCTTCACTTCTATTACAGCCTGAAAGTGATAATGAACACCATGTACACCACTGCCAAAATTATAAACAAAACAATCATATTGAAACAGAATGCAGTATATTACAGAGGAAGAAAAATACCAATCAAAGGTTAAAAAGTTTTTTTTAAATCTTAGCTCATTATATGTATTAATGGATGACTTATCTTAATATTAACATTCCTTGAGCACTTTCAAGATGCTTGAGTATTATCTGTCATACTAAAGTAGCATCTCAGATTGTGATATAAACAATGAAGCTGTAGGACCATAGAGGATTATATGGGCATGAACTTTTCTGTTGAGGCATGCAATGAAAGAAAAACTCAATTTCCAAGGGAATTTCTCTGCCATTAATATACTTTTCCCCTCATATATTTTGTACCTGTATATTAAAACAGATCTCTCTGTACGTGGAATCATAGTCCAGTCAAAATGATGGACACTTGAACTGGTATAAAAATACAGTATACTTCAAATCAAAACCCTCACCATTTATACAAATGGAAGATGTTGATATTATAGCTATCATCTAGACAGTGAAATTCAGAGACTGCACTATCTGTCTCACCATCAATCTAAATTGAAATTACAAAGTGTTTTACAAATGTGCAAAAGATCAGTAGGCAAAGTATTACCAGTACAGTACAGATCTGTATATTGTTAGTCAAAACTTTGCTACTGAAAGCGAGATTTTGAATTATTTCTCTGTGACAGTTGCAAGGGAATATAAAATACTGTTAAAATACAACACATTTTATTGCTCTGCTGATTTGAAGATATGTTTTCTAGCGCTGATTAGGTTATTTTTGTTATGAAAAGAAAAGAAAACTAAAGGTGATAGTTTATCCTCTGTATAGACATTGTTATTAAAAACAACAACAATGCAATTTAAGGTTTAATACAGTTAGGCTTCAAATACTTTATAGAAGCCTCTGAAAAGAAATACACAGATGTCTAAAGAAGATTGAACTAGCTATTAGCAACTACCTTCACTGAATGTGATGAGGCGAATGTGTATGGTTTCTCTTTAGGAAACATCAGCAGACCTCTCTGAGACATCTGTCATAGTGAATTAGTTTCATACTGTTACAAATGTGCAAAGACATAATGGTATTCAGGATAAGAAGGCTTTGCCAGTTCATAGCAAGTGAAACAGGGCTGCACCAGCACTGCTGAAGCAACAGCCCAACCTGGCTACTGAAACAGGGACCTGGAGCCAGCAAGCAGACCATGCCCTCCAGCTGCTTTCAGGCTGATAGAGCACAGACCCCATCACCTGGCTGCTGCAGCTTCTCAGACAAAGCTCGAAACTGTCAGAGTTGTTTCCTTAGTATTATAATTGTATTTAGTTTGCCTACAGAGGATATGAGACAGAGAAATGTAGAAATGCATAGCTAGAAATTCAGATGAAGGTGACTTGTGGTGTTTTTTTTGCAATTCCTGTTATTTTTAGTGAAGTAACGTACTATCCTGTGTGGTCAACAGGAGAAACTGAAATAGAAATGCCACTGTTGCCCACTGATTTCTTCTGTACATTTGTATTTTTAGGATAGAGTAGTTTAAAATGAATTTTTCACAAATCAATATCATTGACCTTACTTCTTTGGGAAGTCTCTCAAGAATAAAGTCAGAGGAAACAACTTACTCTGTCTCACAGCTCAAAATAGACTTTCTCCACATTGATTCTTCTTACTGGCAAACTGCATGAAAAACAATCAACTCCTCACATTGATGTAGCAGTTATAGATTTCATTGTGTTAGCATAGCCTTCAAGGCAGGTTATCTGACTTCCATTTGGTTAGGGGAAGAAACTTCCCATCTTCAAAGATTTGCTTGAGGGTTTTACTGAAGGGACTGCTAAAATCCAAAGCATGCTCCAGGCAATCTAGAAAGTGTACAGATTTTTCACTTCCCTCTCTAGACGTAATAATAGATGTAATAAACTTTATAAAGAAATTCCTGTGAACTTATGCAAAAATCTGAAGTTTTGGAATACTTTTTTTTTTTTTTTTTAGTAGCTTACATGTATCTTTGTGTTCCTGTGTTTTGTTTTTCAAATTGTTTTCCTTTATTAAATCCAGGAAAAATGATATTTGGAAGAATTTGGTTTGGCATAACATCATGGGGTACAGACCTTTATTTAATTGTATCTATACAGTTCACAAAAGGTGCAAAATTTTGCATTCATTACTCCCACTGTTGGCTTGTGGACTGTTATTAAAAAGTTTTATACGAGTTGATGAAATCTATGCTCTGAGGAAGCCCTAATAAGTGGCAATATGGGAGTACTAAATTAGTTCATGAAACTTCAAAGGAAATCAGTGGGGCTACTGTGAAGCACAGCATTACTTGTCAAGAAAGAAAGAAAGATTAATTTTTATGGCAGATTCACTTCCAACTGCAAAATTACAGAATCTAAGAGCACTTTCTGGTTGTTTAGGCTTTGTTTCAAATAGTTTTTATTGGATTGAACCCATGAGATAAGCATATATCCAAGTAAACGCAGATTCAAACAAAGATTAAATAGAAATAAGTTGATTTTCAATGAGAGCCTCATTTCTCAAAAAAGGATTTTTAGAATGACCAAATATGTTCATACCATCCTAGACAGGGCAGACACCACTAAGTGCAATTTATAATGTGAGGTTATTATAAAGTTATTTCAATCTTTTTACCTGTAAATTATCAGAAGTACAATTTATTCTATTACTGCAACCAAACATAAGAATTCATTCCAAAGAACTTGATGAACTGGAACAGTACATTTGCACAAGTCTAAACTAGAAAATACTTGTAAATACATACACATTCAATTCAAGCACATAAATACATATTCCAAAGGATCAAAGAACCACTCATTTATTTTGGAATCTCACGAATACAAAAGGTACACCTGAGCATTCATAACTTAAAATCATTGAGTTTCTAGAAAGACATATACAATAAATTGTTTGTATGTAATGTGTTAATTAGTTTTTTAATTCTTTTAATTTTCTTTTTAATTCAGGGAACTTTCATATTAGAAAACTACATTCTGTCGTATTTAGGCAACAGAATGTAGACAAAATCACTGACGTAACATATCAATATCCTGTAATATTTCACTTGGAATAATAAGCCCTGCCTCTCAGGGACAAAAATCACTTTGTAGTTTTCTATGACTGCTTGGCACAATATGATGAAGGTGAAAAATGCATTTTCAGTTTCTTCCACACTCCATAGTTCTCCAGCATTGTTTCATTGAACTAATTCCTTGAATTGGAGAACGTTCCCAGTGATTTACTTTATTGATTTGTGGATTTGTAATCTCAAAGATTGGTGCTGCTTTATTAACATATAAGGCTCTGAAGCATATTGTGGTCCTTTGCAGATCAGATTTTTTTCTTTTTCTTAAACATTCCAGAGCAGACTTTCACTTGTGATAGTCATGATTTAAGTATATCTCAGGTAGAATCTTTTAAGGATCATAAAGCTGCTGTTGAATGAATCTTACTGAAGAAAGAGATAGCAAAATTAACTATTATTTATACAGCATCTGTGAAACAGGCACATTTTTATGAAGGTAAAAGGACTTTGAGGTACAACTTTGAGCTCTGAGATTTCTGTTGTTTTTTTAATATCTCTTCTAAATAGGTAAATTTACAGATTGAATTAGCATATGTTTTCATTAAACGTGATAACTGCTAGTACCTTTTAGGAAGTGCTCGGTATTGATCAACCTGAAATCCCAAGACAGTATCTGACTTTTCTGATGAACAGTTTTACATGGAAAACAAAACAAGAGTGAGCATTTCCAAGAAATCTGCTGAACATTAGAGAAGGTGGAAGATCTTTTCTTCCTTTTTCCTTTCTTATTCATGCCACAAGACCTACTGGTCTTCCAGCAATGAAAGTATTCCTGCTGTCAAATACAGATTGAGTCAACAGTTTTTATGTTAGAAAAGCTTCAGCAAGTAATGATGAGGCATTGGAGCTCACTGTAGAGTTTTTCAGTTTTATCCTCCCTTAATACAACTTTTATTTTTAATTCAAAGTTTGTTGTTAGTGTCTTGGAGTTGTTCTAGTTTCTGATATTCTTTGATCTTTCCTAGGCTTGCAGTATCAAGCTACACTGTACTTAAAGTTACTTTGATGAATCACTAAAGGAATTGTTTTAGCATGAAAAGTGGAAATTTTATGCTTAAGGAAATATTTTCTGTTTCTGGCCTTCAGCTTAAGATTCACAATATTTTCAGGAAAGTGAAGAGAATGGAGGAGAAATAACAATTGAGTTTCGGTTTTTGCTGTAATTTATTTCACAAACATAGAGGTATCTGATTCCAATTTTTTTCATACAAGGGTCAGAGCAAGCAGTTTTTAGCACCTGTTATGCTGTTAATAACATATACAGGTATTTTTTTGTAGGTTGCACTGACATTTTATGGTAACGATAGAGATCAATAATCTTTCATAGCAATCAATGTAATGGGAGCTTTGAGTGCCCACTATTGTCCCACTTTCTTCCAAACATCTTGAAAGCCATGTAGACACACTGTTCCATGACTTAATGCATTTTTATTACCTGCCTATGAGACAGTCATTGCAGCTCAGAGACTAATTACTTGTGTTCTCGTACAAACTCCATAGTCTATTCATAGGAGTTGCTTAGGCCATCTCATAATGATGGATTCACACTATTCGAAGGACAAGATGCCATCTTTGAGAGATAAAAATTAAGAATGAAAGAATATATTTAAACAGAACATAAAAAACAGAAAGCAATAGGACATATCATTAAAATTTCATTTGTTTATTGAGAATCCTTCTTACACACTAATTCCTTGGCTAGTAAAATTAGTCTCTAATGCCAAATCTGACACACTGTCCTTTTCTTATTCTCTTAATAGAAACAATCAAACTCAGTAACCACCAAATGTTTTGCATGACTTCTTAGTTGGCATGTAAACATTCATTGTTTGCTTTCTTCTCTATTTTTTTAAAGCTGTTAAATTCAGAATGCTATCCAAGCAAGCTGTATTTTCTTTATCCTTTGTTTTCTCAACTAACAATTGTGTTATATTTTCTTGATTCCATTTCAGTAGCAGTTCTAAAATTTAATCTGTTTTCTCTTCTTAAGTCAGGAACATAACTTTACAAAACATATGGCATACTGTTAATTGTATAAACTTGTTGGTAATGCATAACATATATATAGTATAAGAAATATAAATGCAAAAGAAGAATTTAACAATGGAGCTGCAAAAATACTGCTAAATGTACACCTGTTCCCTGCCAAGTTTATTAGATTCGGCCCGTAAGTCTATGTTATAATGTGGGGATTGCTCATGCTGTGCCCCTAGAGCAATTTCTGAGTGCCCCAATGTCCTGGCTCCCTGTGAAGGTATGCTTCATTTTTTGTGTATCTGAGTGTCCCTTGACTGCTGAAGTGCACTCTGGTATCATGGAAACCAGACCAAACCATGACAGAAACGATAGGGATAACTGAAGCCTTAGAAATGTGACAGGACCAATGCACCTTTCTCAGAGGATGAAGCCACAGGACATGCACCCTTGTAACAAAATGCCACAGGTACCATTGAGTATTCCTGCACCTAAATTTGGACTCAGCCTATGAATCTTTGGCTCAGCTTTTAATAGAACCTTTTATAAGCATCTTAGCAAAGTATTGATAAAGCAAACTCAGATTCAAGTTGTCCACTAAAGTAGAGACAGAAAGTGAAGAAAGATACAAAATCTCACTTTTATAAGAGAAAATAGCCTTCCAGGTAGAACTTAAGGATCATCTTGTGCTGCTATACACACTAGAACTAAGTGACATGCGGAATCAAGCTCTGTAACCCCAGTAAGATTACAAAGCAGGTATGGTTTACTCAGTGGTGCACGTATGCTGGGTGCAAGGGGGATAGATCCACCTAACTTGCACACTATCTGGAAAAATTGTGCTACAGATATGGGCTAAACTAATATGTAATCAATAGTTTTCCCGGAATTCAGATACATATTCATTACACCCCTGAGAGTTCATTAGCAAGCAGACTCTCCTCTCTTGCTTGTGCACATTGGGTCGTGGGATGGAGACTTGTCGTCTTCCTCACAAAAGCTTCTGACCTTTCTTGCTGTAAATTTCTGACCTTTTAGTGGGGCATCCCTCCAAATCAGTTTCTTCTAGCCCTGTGGACATCTAATCACCTCCCTGCCAGATGTTATCTGGGTTGTTCTCAAATCTTATTGGCATGCCCTTCATCCCCCATACTATCTCAGACCCAGCATCTGCCATCCCTTATTTTTCTAAAAAGCTCTACATTCGTATTTCTATAAACTATCTCTAGTTATTCCCCTTTACCTCCCTTATTCTCAGTCTCTGTGAAGCTTTCTTGCCTTTTTACTTTCATTTATGGGGCCCTTTTCAACTTTCATACATATCTGGACTAAGATTTTATGTACCAGCTGTGAAATGGAGACCTAACTCTTTGTTAAGATATCTTTTTGCAAATAGCAATTTCTTGGTAATTAGTGTGGGTGTTATTTTCATATCTCAGTGTGTATAAGGATGGTACTTTTCTTTTAATAAAAACTATACACTGATTAGAAGTTAAAGCTTGTGAGCTTTAATCTATCAAAAAATAATGTCACTAAAGTATAACTTTAAAATAACATCTTCTCTAAAATTGCCAGTTAAATTTGAGTTTGCTAAATAATCTGATATATTTAAAATAACTGTTATAAGGCATTATGAATATTTTCCAACTTTTGGCTCAAGATTTATATTTCACACTGGATATTAATTGTAGGTATAGCAGACTGTAATCTACAACAATCTGTTTTTCATAAATTTCTCTTAAATTATTTTAGAAAGACTAGGTGGCAATGACAATATTTCAGCTTGTCTGATGTATCTAGTGATAAGATCCTTTAATTGGTAGTTTATACTGTCATACTGTGTTGTAGCTAAATTCTTCCATGGTTGGTAACCTTATAGGATCTCATGTTGGAGAAACTCTAAATCTGATAGGGATCAAATCCAATTAAGAAATAGCTGTTAGGGACAGTGTCTGTACAAGGTGCATCCAATGATTTGTACAATTATATGCATTGAGAAATATGTAGTTTTTAGAGTAAATCAGTCTATTAACAGTATTTTAAACTAATGGGGACAAGACAAAAAAAAAACAGAAAAATAAATAAATAAATAAGTTATCTTTTTGTTTTGCTGTGAAAAGAATACAACTGTGATCGTGAAAATTAGGGATATTCAAATTTATTACTCAATCTGTTGCTTAAGGATCAAGCAGTAACGCATGTTGCGGTTTTTTTTTTTGAGAGTGTTGTTATTTTTTAATACTTCAAAGATTGGTTGCCCCACCCTGCACTCTTATGTGTCCCAATTTGATGTTTCTTGATACCTGAATTCTGGTGGCATGTAAACAGGAAAATAAATGATGATGAGAGGAGTTGTAAACAGCCTATGTGATAAGAAAATAGTTCCCAAATGAGGATATTGAATTTAAGTGGTGATAGGAGTGAATAAATCACACTCTAAGCTTGGTTGCAACTGTGCAATGGCATGCATGGGCAAAAGGCAAGATGCTTTAACTTACCTTGTATAGGATTTGTATTCATAGCTTTACTGACATTACACGAATTTTGATATATCAGAATGTAAAAGCCTGTTGTAAATTATTATGATCTGCTCATCAATGCTACATTAAAAGATGCTGACTTCTTCTTCCCACAGCGGTTCATCATCCAAGATGACAGTGACTGTCTGAAACTGTTGAGAGATGTAGAAATACAGTGTAAAAAAGATGAACACATAGAATGCAAACTGGTGAATATAATTAGAATTGCTCCATGTTGCATTTTGTTTTTATTTCCATTGTAACCTCTCTGAGCAGCCAGATTTCTTATCTAACTTTTCAGATTGAAGTTCTTTCTGTAGTTCAGTCACACATCTCAAGTGGTCCAGCTGCCCTCAATGCTTCCCACCTTTCCTCACTCTTCTGTACCTTTTTACTGTGTTTTACCAGGCTATATATGCCAAACTAAAAAACTGAGGAGCTCATATCATTTTAGTATTACTCTTAAGACCCAATGCTTTTTAACAGAAGAAACCACAATAATGTGATTTTCTTCTTAAGTCAGTGAAGCAATGAGAGATGATACTGCAATACTACTAAAATCACAAATGAAAAAGTCTGTTACGTGGATTTCACCTCAAATGCTCACTGCTGCCTTCCACTGACTAACAGAACCAGTCCCTTACTGTTTTCTAACTTAATGAAGTTTGATCTGTATGAAAGATAAGATACTTTGAAGAAGAGTTTTTGATGTGAACCAGAAGAGGTGGTATTTAAATTCTGTTACATGAACCATCTACTTCATTTCATTGATCAGTGAACAGAAGAAGTTTCTTGTTATTTATGACGTGGAAATACTCGTTAGATTTGAAGTATTTTGCTGTGCACAACATTACTCTAAGAACTTTGACAGCATGATTCAGTTTATAATTGTGTTCCATGGGAGTTCAGAGAGAATATGTTATCAAAAAGTTTTTTAGCAGTCACAAAATGGTTTAGGTGGATTTCCAACTCCTTAACACTATACACCAGATGTGTACTTCCAGTGTTACTAAAAGAATGAAAGTTCTGCTTTTTTTTTCAGCCCAGCTGCTTTATGATTACATGAGTTATTGTAAGGAATTAATAGCTAATAATTCTCACCTTACTTACAAAGCGCACTTTTTTCTGTAGTTTTTTTGCTTTTTTACCTTTGACTTTCCCTTTGTCAATCGTGCACTGTGTTTAAGTCAGTACATCTTGAAGTTAATCTGTGTACGAATTACTGTCTCCTTCTAAGTTGTAAGATCTGTTGCACAGAGAAATTAAGTTCAGGTAGGATTTGACATCTCTTGCCAATAGTGATGCAGTCAGACCGTTCCAAGAGAGTAAGCACTCATGATGAGATATAACTCAGTCTCTTCATCCTGAAAAGGAAAAATTTTACTGTGAGTAGCTAACAAACCTAAATGGCCTTACAAATAATATCCAGAGAAGATGTTGTCATCTAAGGAAAAAAAAAAAGTGCAGGAGACCATGTGGTGAGACTAAACCACATATAAACCATATTTTGAAAAGTTAAAGCATACCATCCAGTTTACCTTTTCTAAATATGCGAATTTGATGAATCCTCTAGTATCACATTGACATACAAAGTTCTTAATCACTTAATTTTAATATAACACTTCCCAGACAGAATTTCTACTGCAGGAGGTGTGAGAAAGGTGCGTTCTTCCACAAATCCACTGGAATTATCTCACTTCCAGTTGTTTGGTCCCTCATTGGTTATATTTTTCCTTTGATTTGTATGTTCTTATGTTGCAGTTTTTCTCTAGTTCACACAAGGAGTTTTATAATCTTCTGGTAATTAGTTCTGTGTGTATTTGCTGAAGGGAACAAATGTTCTTAGAAAATGCGTACAGAGCTTCTGCATTGTCTGCAACACCTATAGAAATAGTGAAAAATTGGAATTGGGGAATGAGAGTTATCACAGCCACTGAACCTGTAAAATAGAAACGAATTACGTAACAGTTACATGAGAAGAAATATCTGAGGGAAATCAGTATGGTTCATTTGTTTTTTCGTTGAAGGCCAAAACATTAGTGGGAGGAGCTCCAACTTTTTTGACCCTAAGGAGGGAAAAAATGCTGCTGAATTTCCTACTATTTCTGATTTTTATGGTTTCTTCACGCGTGTGTGTGTGTGTTTATTTTTTGACAGGCTGAAAGGTATTATATATTCTTTCATATATTTGAATTCTGGCTGATGCTTGTTTTCAGAACTATCATTTTGCCTTTGTGTCATGCAACCAATTATTTCTACGTTGCAACAGGAAAGGAATCTTAGAGATTTCTGTGTTTTATCCAGCAAGTAGATAAATTTTTAAAGAAATGCATTAAGATTGCAAGACTTGCTGTTGGATTCCTGTGCTAAAAGTCATAAATGCATACCATGCAGACACTGTGGTAGCTATTGTAGTTTCTTTCTGTTGTTGTTGGAATTTTACTTTGTCTAAGGGAGTCTTGTATGTGATTTCTCTTATTCCAAAGTAAGTGTCTACAGGAAGTGTAGTGAAAAGTAACTATGGTTTCCTCTAGACATGTAACTGTATATTTTATACCTTACTAGACAGTAATATATACCTTTCAATAAGCAATATTAGTTACATTCAGTAATTTTATTGGATAAATACGCGAGTTTTGGATACATCAGTTAATATTTTGGATATTTCATAATTATGCTGGCATTGTGAACACTCAGGAATCTTGAGAACTTTTATATGTCCCTCACATCATATGTGTAACATAACTTTTTATGTTCTCAAACATATAAGGTAGCTGTCACTGGGGAGAGAAGTAGGGTCAAGAGATTGAATCATGCTGAAGTGCTTCAACATAATAGGAAATGTCAATTATGAGAGACTTTAATTTGTCGAATAATTTTCATAACTACATATTAAAAGTTTAAATTTGATATCTGATTCTTTGATATTTTAAAGAACTAATTTTATCCATGAGAAATTTCAGAGAGGGGATTTTAGCATTCTACTTTAAGAAGTCTCTTTGCTCAGGATCAGATTTTAATCTAGCCTTTTCTAGATGAAGAGCTTGCTATTTTTCTCAGCCTTTCTGTTTTGATTCCCCTGAGCCTGTCCAGTCATCTAATATCCTAGTAGATTTGTTCTATATTTCTACAAGCCTCAAAGCTACAAACAAATGGAAAAGAACATTCTAATAGGAACAGGAACAGTCTGTAAATGTCATGAAGAAAAACATACAGTTATATGCCAGTGAACATTCCACTTCATCAAAGTACGGGTGACATCTGACTGGCAGTAGTCATTCTCACGCTAAGTATACTATATAAAGTATACTAAGATCCTTGTTAATGATTAGTAGGGAATATTCGTGTCAATCCTTGTCCTGAAATCTTGCCACTTTAAGTAAATTACAAGAGAAATATTTAGCAAAATCTTTAATGTTTTATGTAATTGTACAGAAATTCAGAAGACCATTGCTGGTCTGAAGAATTATTATATCTTATGTTTTTCTTTTACTGCCTCCAAATATTCTTTTTTAATTATTATTTTCCTCTTGCCTTAGGTTGTTGTTGTTGCTGTGGATTTTCTTCCCAAATCTATAGTCTTTTTCTCATCAGAATTCCTGTAAAGATTTTTTTTCTAAAATTATTTTTGTATGCAGAATCAAAATTGTATTTGAAGTGAATTGCTAAATTTGAAATACTGATCAAAAGAAACAAAATCCCTGAAAGCTTTGGTGTTTAACTGAATTGGCTTTGCATCAGGACTTTGATTTTTCAAGCCAACTTTAATGATAGTACTAAAGCTTTTCATAATTAAATCCGCATTCTGAAACGTGGAGTGGAGTTTTGTATTGAGCAACTCCATGATTTCTACCTAGAAGGATTGATTTTGTAAACAGTGCAACACTGACAACAGAAAAATCCTTCTGACCTTCCTGTCATGGCACAGGAATGTTCTTAAGCAAAGAGTTTTAGGTCATCCGCAGGTTATGAACTTGTGAAGGTGAACAGTCAACTTAGTTAATTTTTACATTACAGTAACTACAGAGGGTGATGACAGTCAGAAAACCCACTTCTGAGGGCAGTCAGAACAGTAATAATATTAGACATGATAGAGGAATGTAGGGCTTAAGAATAGATTCTGAGACATCTAATCTGAATCCCTGTTACAGCCAGAAAGTTTTGTTTATTGTGTTATATGCTTCTCACAAAAGAACAGTATCTAACCTTTGGAGATCTATTGATTTAAGCTCTTACTCTTAAAATATAATCAAATCATTTCTACCGGAGTAATTGTAAAGTTATTATAAGAGCTGCCTAGTCCTTCAAGGGAAAAATAAGGTCCTTTCAGCACTCGCTGTCAAAGATTGAGCGAAAAAATACAGTCCCACTAGCAAAACTTCTGCCTGCTCCCCACAAACAAGCAGTAGCTTGAGGTTTATGGCTGGCTGTACAGAGGTGCTGTTTTTCCAGGCAGGTCTTAGCATCACCCCCACCCTGGGCATGCCTACCCAACTCTGCATTAAGGTCAGCAGGAATGCTGGGTGTTACCACTGCTTCCAAAGCTATTGAAGGCATTTATTTGGAAAGCAAATTTGTAGTTTTCCTTTCATTCCAAAGCTATAAAAGAGGATATGAATGCATAATCTGAGAGAATCCCAGAATGGCCAGGGTTGGAAGGGACCTAGAGGATCATTAATCTCCAATTCCCCTGCCACATACAGGGCCACCAACCTCCACATTTAATGCTAAACCAGGCTGCCCAGGGCCCCATCCAGTCTGGCCTTGAACGCTCCCAGACATGGGGTATCCAGAACCTCTCTGGGCAGCCTGTTCCAAAAAAGAAAAAGAGAATCTAAAATATAGTTCTTAAAGGGCAACTCCTTTTAAGAGTTATCAAAACTGTTTTGAAGATGCTTACTTTTACATTCAAGATATGGTGTTGCTTAAAAAAAAAAAACAACACACCATAAAAAAGAAACTACCAACACAACCATCACCACCAAATGTTATTAAGTTATGTGATTTTGACTCTCTCATCTTATGTTGAGTGTATGTTATTTAGGGGGAAAAATATGACAGATTTCAGGTTATCTCACATTGAATTATTTTTTTATGATTTGGATTCATATATCTCTTACTGTATATATTCTGCATTTTAGAATAGCCTTAAGTACAGGCACCAGGCCTGCATTGTGTTTATCTTCTTTACATTGGCACTATAGTTTGTTGTAGATGTTGCCCAAAGCAATCCTGGAGTTTCTGTAAAGTTACTTTCCATATGAGCTCTGTATTTTCAGAGAAACAAAGCTGCCTCAATGCTAAGATGGGAGCAAAGTCAGAAAACCTGTAAAACATGGTTAAAACAAAGGGATGGTAACATTTGTGACAAAACAAAAATAAGTTTCTCAAAATGCTGGTCTTTGATGGTCTTATAAAAGGTCTTTAATGCTTATTGTTAGTCTTTGCAGAGGAAGACGGGTAAAAAAGTACAACCCAAGCATATCCTTTATGTGAGATTTTGTTTTTTAGGTAACTTAATTAGAGTAAATGAGGGAATAAAGGAGATTTTGTACATGAAGATAAAAGACGAATGGGATAGGACAGAAGGAGCCATTTTACTACTCTGAATTGATAAGGGTATCACACAAAATGAAGATGTATTTTAACAGTCCAAACACACATATATGTGATTACAACTGTATGAGGGACATCTGAAGAGATGCAAACAAATAACAACTAAGACACAAGACAGTTTATTGGTTATAAATGAAAGCTTGTTATAATGAAATCTAGTAGATTTAATAGCTGTGACAGGATGAATCAAACTTTTTAAAAGATGATACCGATGGAAAATTTCAAAGACAATCAATACATTATTCTTGCATTCCCTTAGAATTCCAAAACTTCATTATAAGGTTTATAGCTAGAGCTTCATCTCTGCTAATGAGCAACTTGTTACTTCTTGTAAGGCTTGCTTACTTGAAACAAAATTCTGTTTTCAGATGAATTACCAGTCACTTTGTATAATCATTTTTGAAACTCACTTTTCTCAGCTCAGCACGTACAGTAACTAAGTACCAAGGATCTTGCTACTTACCTCCTGGAAATACTATGAGTATGATCACTCACAGTAGGAGGAGCTGATAATGCCTTCTGATACTCCAAAGAAATTCCCTGTGAGATTCCTGAATTCTTAAACTGATGCATTAAAGTAAATAAATTTCATCATTGGTACGTGTTCTATCAAAACTGTTCATTAGAATGCATATTCACTTACTATCGTAGTGTTAATTTTGGAAATTAAAATTGTGGAGAAGATATTTGAGAGAGTGAAAATTATCTTAATGTCTTGCACAATGGAGAAAATGAAAAGGATGGATGGATAGACTTTGTCATTAACTCTTATTATGGAAACCTGCTCAGACTAATACATGCAGACTGCCTAATAAAAGGCTTGAAGGCTGAAATATCAATCTTTCATCTTACTGTTTTCTTCCTTTCTACAATACACTGTGAAAATGCAATTATATGATTTTGTAAGTTATCCATAAAAGTGAAACCAATTTTTCATGCATAGTATTAATGCAGTATCAATTTTGCCTAGATCAAATAATGTCTTAAAAATACTATTTGATCAGTTTAATGTTACTTTTTCAATAGTTTTTGCAGCATGCACAGGCATACTAAATAGCATTTCTAGTTCTTATCAAAACATAACTCTAAAAAATTGGAGAAAAACTAGTTCTAGTGAGTTCTTTTCAGTTCTAAGAATTATAAATCTCCATTGAAGTTACTGGGACTTCAGTAATCTCATCACTTTCAGCTGCATGTTCCTAGAGTAAAACTTACTGTTTCATTATTTCACATTTCCTATTTTTGAGGCATTACTCTATAAATGGTTAACTTCTATTTTCTGTTGGTGTGCTGTTTTTTTTTTGTTTGTTTGTTTTTTACATAAATTTTTGTGAGCTACTTCTGTTGGCTGAAATCTTAACTGAAGTCTCTGCATGTTTATTTAATGAGAGAAACAAACTTTCAAAGCAGTATCTAAAGGAAAAATATTATACATAACCATCTTTTTACATGTTCAGATGTTTTACTTGCTTTGAATGCACAAAAATGTAGTTTGATAGAGCTGAGATGACATTGTGTCTAGTGATGTTGTGAAGTGCCACTGAATTGTTTGTTGAACACTGACTTGTTATCAGCACAGTGATGGACAGTGTGCTGGAAGACACGTGCTCATTCATAACTCACATCTGCATGACCTTATTTTTCTGCTCTCAGCTTTCTTCATGTCAACAGCTTCTTGAAAATCTCTTTTTATTTTCTTACCTTGATCTGTTATCCATACAAAATTATTATTTTTTTTTCAGATTGGGTTTCTCAGGCTTTTCAAACAGTGTAAGAAACCAGCAGGAAGCTCTCCCAGGCCATCTGATCACAACCCCAGCAGGAGTGTTCTGAACACATAGTATTTTCTTTTGAGTCATTCTCAAGTTTTGTCCATCACTTCCAAAACTGAAAAGTCCAGATATTAGATAGTTCTGTCAGGCTTCTACTGCCACTGAGTCAGGCAGGAAACAGAGTTCTTCCTGTGACTCAGAGGCATCACACAAGTCAGGAAAATGTATACAAATGATAAGCCTTTCTTGTTTTTCTAATGGGGGGGGGGGGGGGAGAAGAGAGAGAGAAGAAAAGTGTATTTAAAATTCAAATTCTGGATGAACTTGATTTCAGTTCATTCTTTTAAATTCATCTTAATTTAAATATTCATTATTATTTAAATTCATTTATATAGTATTAATAAGTTGACAGTGTATGTGAATTCATCAATCTGATGTAGAACTTTTCTCGAACAAAATATAAGGTAAAGGTTATGGCTTTTTTTTTCTAATAATCTAAGCATTATTCTTTTAGGAAGTTGAATTTTAAGAGAAAATGACTGAGAAATTAAAAAAGAAGAGAGAATATGCTAATTGCTTTGAAAATGGCTGTAGGTGATATATACAATTCACTTTTTTTTTTTAAGGTAAGAGATTCAGCTAGAAACTATCATTCTGTTTTACTATAATTTAGTATGTTTTTTTAAAAATTTCTTTTCAAGATATGTATGAGGTATTTGCTGTCCAGATCTACTACAAAGAAGCTGAAAATTTTCTCAGTATAGGCCTCACTATTAAAATTAAATAAGTAGATAGATGTTTGTAAAAACATAAGAAAATATATTAATTACTCTGTTATTTAGAGAGCTACAACTTCATAGAAAAGGCCTTTAAAATATGAACAAGTGAGGAAAAGTTGTGATTTTTCTTTTTTCTATCTCATGCTCATTGATGCACTTTGGATTTACACATAAAAGTCAGTTCTTCCTTGTTGAGTTAAAAGAGGAAGGAGAGAAATAGCATATCTGACTGTGGGACACTCTGCCTTTAAAGTGCTTGGTCAGCCATTGAAATGATTTAATGATGGCATTACACGAAGAAAAAGTAAAGCTGCATCAACAGCATTCATATTAGTTAACTTTACTTGCACATCATGAAAATAGAATGGATTCTGAATGAACAAGACATGGTCTGGAAAATGAATTCCCCTTCTGAACTAGCTGTGAAACAGGGGGATTAAGATGCAAGTAAAAGCTGATGAATGAACAATTGCTGTGAAATTTATATCATTGCTTCTGTAAAATATTCTATTGCTTTTTACAACGCTCTGTTTAAAAAGAAATCTGGATGGCAACAGTTAGTCAGGAAGATGCTATTTTCAAAGAGATAGGGAAGAAGAGAGAAGAATTTTCTCCTAAATGTTTAAAATAATTTTAAAAGAGTCTTGATAGTCTAAATGCTGCTGCAGGAAGATATCACAAAGCCCTTTGATACCATCAATCTTGAATTTATGTGCTATTAATAATACAGTTAATGTTTTTTATGAATAGTTCAAAAATAATCTCTCTCTGATTAAAAAGCCCTCAAGTATATTTGGTTAGGGGTGACCAGAAATATTTAGCAAATGTTTTTATTGCCTCCATCCATTTGGTAAGCTTGGATTCATTTCCTGTGTCTCTTTTGAAATACATATCAAATGCAAATGAGAGAGGGAAAGATTTTTAACTCCTCTCAGCTCATAACATGAATAGGAGAAGTGCAGCTCAGGATCAAAACATATTTTTTGTTGCTGTTTCACTACAGAACTAACTATGGCAGAACCTTGGTATTCATGCTGGAATTCTTATTGTATTCCTCTGATGGAGAGTGTGTTCATAAGAGCTTTCTCTGCAATATCTTGTAAGGGAGAAATACATGCTTCTATTGCAGATTCACAATTCAGTTTCTAATATTGTTCTGACTGTGTTATAAATGGAACCTTAAAAATAATTATGGTCTCTGATGCATAAGGAAAATGTAAAATCCAGACATAAAATAAAAGGATTTATAAGACAGAAAGAAATCCTTCCCTCTCCTTCATTCATTCTTAATATCCCCAGGTGAGTTCAGAAAGATATTGAACCCAGTAAGACACTCTCCCCTTGAAGTGCTCAGAAGAGAGGTTATAAGCACTTAGATTGTTCTTCAAAGACAGGCATGGAGAAAATTCTTGATTTCAAAGGTAATGAAATTGTAAAGAAACAATTACTCTCAGACTATCAGAAGGTGAGTAAAAAATCTTCTGCCTGTGAGTAGGAATTAGCCAACATGGCAAGCCATGAAATTGTACAGATCTAAACAGTTTTGTCTTAAGCCATAACTCTCCCATTCTCTGAGAGCTTTTTGTAGTTCAGCATGATTGGTTAGTGGAAGACACAGATTTACTGCTGCAAGTCAATCTTGTAAATGTTATGCTTTCACTAAGGGTGACTTGTCACCTCATCTTGACCTTACACTGTGTTCGACCCATAGAGGGCAGTGACATGCAATTAATGACAGCTTTTCCGAGAGTGAAACCAAGACATCCTCTTTACATATAGTTTTAGTAGTCTCAGTGTGAGTTTTTCTGAAGAAAAATATCAAAGAAACAGTTTACTATCATCAGAAAAAAATCTAGTTGTTGTTATGTGTTACTGTTGACATGATATTGTTAGGGTTTTGCTGTCAGTTGAAATATCTTGCTAAAAAGTGGACTTTGCAGAAGCTTTTAGAGAAAATATATTTTGCTTGTGCATTTTTGTGTTAGTGAGCTCTGAAAACCTCTGTTTTCCTCCTTGGAATAGCTTCATGTATCTAATAGTCAAAAATATAATTTGGTCCCATGGTTCAGAATTCAATTTAGCTTTCTATTTGAGAAGACAGGTGTTTTTCCTCTTATATATACTGGCTTCTGGATGTAGTTTTTTATATTCCTTTGAAACACTGTTTTTAAATGAGAATGGTAGGATGGTCATTATGCAAGAAAGAATCTCTTTACCATGCCTAACTGAAGTGGAAATGCAGACAAGAGTATGCAGATGGGAAAGTAGATGTCGACTAAGTTTTAGAAATGAAAGGGAGAAGTTAATAGAAGTTGGAGTGTGAAATCAACAAAACTGAACTGGAAGGGAGTCCAAGAAGAATGTCGTGGTGTTGTGAGGATCTGGTAATGTGATGCCTAGCATATGATGCTTACAGGGCTAAAACCAGAGATGTAAATGGGTTGCAGCAAGATGGATCATAGTATTTGGGTTTTATGGTTTCCACTAATTTGTTTGCTTGTTTGTTTAGGACCACATGCAATTAGATTTCTCCAGGATAAATTGGAAGCTAGGATTTTTACCCTGACTAATAGCCACCATGATCAACCCCCACACATATGGTCCAATCCCAAAATTTTAATCATCTTTTATCAGTCTTGTGCAGCACAGTTAGAAAGGGCTGACAACCCTGGAAGAAAAGCTATCTGGACGTTCAGGACATTCAGTAAGAATGTGAGTCGGTAGAACAGCCTCATCAAAACACAAGGAAAAGTGACTCTGTGGCCTCCAGTCTCCTCTGTGCTGAAACGCATTTCTTACTTATATCTCTTTTATATGAATTCACATATATTGGAATGCGAAAAAGTCACAGGTTTTCTGGATGCAATGGGAAGGTCAAAGCACAGTCATTTCCCCTCTCCTCCAGGCCATATAAGTTTTTGAAGCAAATGCATTCCAAAGATATAAAAGAAGTGCATAAACACCAGATAGATTAAACGAATGAAGAAAGAAAAACCCACAATAATTCATGAAGTGGATTCTGCAAAGCTTATAAGCTACGATCTTCTCATGCCAAGTGTAAATCCAGAAAAGTGTACAGCTCACATCCTTTGGCCAAGCCAGGTCCACTGTCTGGCCTAGGGAGGGGAGGGCCAAGTGTTCTGTTTGTCTCCCTTTCATACCTCTTCTTGGCTGTTGCATACAGACAATGTACTCGTACTGTTGAAAGAGACCAATTATTTATTTTTTTTTTTTTGCTCGGTTGGAAACAGAAATGTTGAGGTACTGACAGTCTGACTTCTGTTCTTTCCAAAGTATGTTTCTCAATAAGAAAATACATGTTTAAATATAAAAATATAAATATGTATATAAAACAAATGTAATCTGCAGTCCAGATTAGAACAGCCTTCGTGCAATTATACAGGAGGTAGGGTATCTTTTCATTTTGCTACGTAGAGCTGTAGCTGAACAAGTGAAAAGTCACCCAATATTGCTGTCTGAAATGCTTCTGTTGTGTAAGGAGTGCTGCTGATGAACTCAGTCAAAAAAAAAAAAATAGCTTTTTTCTTCTATACCTTGTTATCATTCCTATATTTAAGACTTTGTGAGATGTTAGGACATGATCACTTTAAATAATAATAATAATAATTTAAATTTAAATTCCTTTCTAGCTAGCAATTTTCTACATATCTCAGTGTCTCTTTGTCGGGGGATTGGGAAGAAGTAATGCTCTCATTCTTGTAACTGCAGAAAGACTTCATAATTCATGATTATGACATCATTGCTATCAATAAAACTGAGGATCAGATTACAGTTAACTGTGCTACCTTTAACATTTTCAGGTTTTATACAAACATTTACCTCTGTATATTGTAAGATGTTCCACTGATTTCCATACAAATGAAATGAACTGCAGGATTTTTAAAAATTTGGGTATTATTGCTGTGGTATGTGAAAGTTTTGAAAGCTTCTAGCTTATTTAAATACATAAATTGACAGGAATTCCCTTATTAAGTCTCCTAAGTTCACTACTAATAAACAGTACTGGGCTACTTTTGTAAAATTAATGAGTTATGTCCTATAGATAATGTCTAGGAATTTTTTCCATTCCAAAAAATTCTCAAGGGCAGACAGAAGAGGTTTCAGAAACAACAAATTAATTAAATGTTAAAAACTGCTTCTCTTTTAAGTTTTGCTTTATACTCCATGTCGGTGACCTTATGTATCTCATCATAACTATGTGCTTCATTCATACCATGAGTAGACAGAAGATGTTTCCAGACTGAACAAATTATCCTAAGAATATGTAGCACTCTTTTAGAGATAATTTTAAAAGGTTATAAACAAGGAAATAGATATTTAGGAGTTAATAATTAAATTACTAACACAGATTTGATGAACAAGAATATTAAAAGTAGTCAGATTTGGAAAATAAAAAAAAGTTTTTCCACTACTAAAATCAACTTCAATAATAGTATTTACTCTTTTTGAGCTCTGTGTTATTATAGATTCCTCTGCACTCTGTTTTAGAATTGAAATTTAAGTGTATATTTTAGAAAGGTTTTTATATTCATTCTGGTTTCAGTTCCCCTAAGTTGTACTGATTATTAGCCTGAAAGGGAGCTGGCATACTGTACTGAATAAATGGATCTCAGATGTGATAGCAAATGAAATTCAGGAGTCTCACTGTGAGAAATATGCTGTGAAAATCACAACCAATTGTCATCAGCCATCTGTGGAATAAGTGGCACAAAGCACCTACTATGTTATTTTTGTTTATTTGAATGTGTCATTGACTTTAAACCAATGAAACATCACTGAAGAAGCAATACCTAAAATTGCCTCCTAACATGGTTATGTGAACTCTCTTCGTGAGTTACAGAAAGATATTTACTATTGCTACTAGTACAACACCAGTGGATCTGATCAGCTGAGCATCTGTGGACTATACAGCTATGGAGACTCTTTCTTGTGTTTTTAAGTTAGCTATATAATGAACAATAAAAAATACATTTTTTCTTAAATAAACAGATACATTTATTAATGAAAATTTTCCAAAACACCATTGTTAAGCCATACCTCAGTAAGTCTGTTTCATGGTAGATCTGAAGACTTCAAAAGATATCAACAATGATGTGAATTCTCTGATTCAGAAACAGCTAGTATAGTATTTTTGTGCATTGCATACGTGACTGCACTTTCTTATTCAACATGCAGTAACAGAAACAACCAACTTCTTTTTCTCATCATAAAGATGTATAAGGCAATCTTAATAACATACATTTGATCAAACAATTTCACTATGTATAAAGAAATATAAGGTTTTGTTTCTCTGGTTAATTCAACTGTTTTAACTATTTTTCTTAATTCATGGAAGTCTTTTCCTTAGATGTTGCTTATTTGTGTACTGCTTTCTTAGAGTCTTCATTAGCGTGTTGTTTGCTGCTGAGTTGTCCATGAGGTAGCATGACTGAATATTTAAGAAAAAGCTCTTAAATATATTAACATAGTTGAAAGTCAAAATACTTCTTATCTAACTTCAGATAAACTATACTAACTATGAATATTTTATATTTGTTTCCTCCCTTGAACAAACATTATCTCAATCATTAAACTCTTCTTATCTGATACCCTAACAAAACAAACAACCAAACAAAAAAAAGTAACCTTACATCCAGTAATGTATTCTAAACACCAAGAATTTCACTAAAGGCAACTATGTCAAAAACAAACTGTTTTGGAATTCAATCATGCACTGTCTCGCTTCAATTTATAACAGGGAGATGAGGTTCTTTTAATACCCATATATCCAGTGTGAGATTAAGAAACAACAGTTCAAATGTTGGTCCAACCAGTTTATTATAAATTCTAATCAGGGAGATGGGAAAGGGAAGGAGGGCGATAGAAAAGATAGGAAAGAAGCAAGAGTCGTATAAAGAGGGGATAGGCACCACCAGGACCCAGCAGCAGTCCCGCTGCACGACATTTTGAATGTCCAAGGCAAAAGCAGCAGGGGGGGAGAGCAGCATCGTGGCTGGCCTTGGGCAGCAAGCGGGTAACAGGAAGAAGTCGCAGAGCCAATGCAGGAGGAAGCAGCAGGACTCAGGTAGCGGGCCCAGGAGAGTCCATCAGCATGCAGGAATTCCGTAGCAAGGAATCTGATGGCAGACACCTCTGTTCTTCTTCAGCGTGCAGGTAAAGCAAGTCCAGGAGGGAGAGAGGCAGGTCATAAGGCTTCTCATGGCAGAAAACTCTTTTTCTTCATGAAGAATCTGTTACCAGAAAGCCTAAACCTCATGGTTTTTGATTCCTCTTTTATCCTCCCTTTTCTCCTGCCTACCATGACATCTCTGGGTGCTTGAGCAACACAGTAAAGCACCTCCTGAGATGGCCATCTTCCTCGAGATAGGCCCTCACAAAAATCTCTTCACAGCTATTAAACTGCAGCTCATCTCTCTCTCGTTGCCCTTGGCCTTGTCCATTTGTGTCCATCAGACAAAGGTTTTCACAACCCTTGCCCAGGACTTGCTTGGACTTGTTCATCTGTGTCCCCAGCAAGCTTTGAGACAATGACATAAAAGAATAATCTCTTACATGCGCATAGTAATTTCTGTACTGAGACTTGATCTCTTACTGATGTTTATCTGAGTTTTGCTGTAATCATTTGATTGTGTTTATTTTCTTCCAACTATCGCAGCAAAGTACGTTTACTGCGTTTATTTCTTGGCAAATCTGAAAGGGTATGTTCCAGTCTTTTCTCTATTTACAAAAATTGGTATTTGATAATCCATACTTATCTTTCCTTTTATACTTAATTCAAACTTCAGACTGAAGATGGAATTGTCAAAATATGGAGCGATTCAGGAAGTGTTAGTGATGAATGGAGCAAAGTCGAGTTGCACTTGGGGAAGCTGAGAAATTTTGAAGTTATCTTTGAAGGTGTTCGTACCAGAGACCTAGGAGGAGGAGCCGCACTAGATGACATTGAGTTCAACAACTGCTCTACAGGTAAGTTCAAGATGGAAATTTCTAGAGGGATACTAAAAGGAGGTATAAGATTTTCTTTCTTGTTTTTAAAAAACAAATGGTTTTACTGATTTTCTTGTAGTGCCTCTATAAAAAAAAAAAACAGTCAGGAATACATTGTTTTCACTTATATAACATTAGTAGTATTTTATTCATATAGAAAGTCTTTATTAGTACAAAATTCTCCCACTGAATTTTTGCAGATTAATCCAATAAATGTCTGAATGTATGTTTCCTTATTTGATTTTAAGTACTTTTGTTCAGTTTAGTTGATTGCTAAGCTGTTGAGTCTCTGTTTTTGTATATAGTAGTGTCATAGAAGCATCAGATTACGTTAATTGAGACTTGTGGTCTCTTATTTTATTGCAAAATCCTGTTGCATAAAAATAAGTTGAAACTGTAAATAAGCTACTGTCAGTATTCCTTTTATTACTGAAGTTCAAATGTTAGGGCTATCAAAATAAACAAAACCTGTAACTCACAAGGTATTCATCCTAGTTAATTCATCTCCTTGTGGACATAGTCTAAAGTAGAGTCACAATTTGCATTTAACGTGTCAATAAATAAATAAGAAAAAAATAAAAGCTGTTTGGATTGTGGCTTCTGTTGAGAAGTAATGTGTTATCTCTCCCTGGTAGAAGAAAAGTGTGACAATAAAAGTGGATTGGTTGAGTAAGAAAATAACTGCTAAGATCACATATCAATATTGTATGAGCTTGGGGGATGTTATTTAGGCTAACTGAATTTTCTGCCATGGTCTGGATGATAATACTTTGCTTGGAGAATAGAAGTACAATTCTAAAGACCATATTTCTATCTAATTTTATCTGAATAATATATGCAGTTTATCCATTTGGAAACTGTGGTGCGCTGTAAAAAAAAACATGGAAACTAGAAATAACGTTGGTTCTGCTACAAAACTGAACTGAAAATTCTAAGACCCATTTACCCTTAAAAGCACATTTAGGCCTATGAATGTTGTGATTCTGTTGTGCTTTTTCAAAATGTTGTGTTGCCTTCACTGCTGGGTATGTAATCATTCTCCAAAGGAAATGGTTAAGACTGCCCTAGCAGAAGATGGGAGATCAGCATTTATCTGTAACTCGTGAATGATGAGATGTTTTTCTCTCTTGAACTTTGTTGACAAACTACGCTCAGATATATTATTTCATAAGATGGGATCTAGTTAAATTCCATTCTAGGGAATCTATCCCGTTTAGGGGCTATAACAATTTAGACATTTCAGTCATTTTCATGAATGTATTCAACAAATAAACATAGCAGGATTTACTTTTTGAAGGAAGAAGAAAACTGCCCATTAGATTCATAAATTAAGTCCCCATTGAAGTTCATATTCTTTTGAAAAACATAAAAATACTTCTGTTTCATCTTAATTACGTATATTATATTATAATGTGAAAGTAGTTGTTACATGACCATTATTGGAAATATTCCACAAAGTTGTCATTGAGCTGAAGAAAACGGTTTGAACAGGGAGCTGGAAGGTTCTCATATGAAGGATCTTAATGCTCTCAAACAGTTAAGATTGCTGAAATTTACATTGGCTTTAATCAGTGGCACTAGAAGTCTGAATATTAATCATGTATTATAACCACTGCTGCATTAATATACCCTGACAGAGAATCAGTTGAGAAAGTAACTTTAAGTAAAAAAAGTAACTAAGTTTTTTTTACAATATGTAATGGTTTGTTTTATAGCATTTTTTTCAGCAAGGAGCTGTTAAAAAAGGAGTTGCACTTTGTGCTATGATTATTTTTACATACTTACAGTTTTTGGTTAGTAATAGTACCATGTATTTTGCAGAAAATTAATGTTTATGGAGGTGGATGATTCAGAAGAAGCCTTTCTCATATGAGTTTAAAATGCACTGTTGGAATTCAAATTGCAATACAAAAACATTTTTCTAAAGATTGGTTTAGTAAAGTCAGAATCCAAGGACAGTAATTTTTCATAGATTTGTCGTTTGCATGGTGTATGTTTTTATATTGCAATAAAATACAGTCTTTATATGATGAGGAAATGCTCACTTAACTTCAGTAGCATATGCCACATAATGTATGGTTTTCATTAAAATATAGGTGCATTCCTATTGGATTATTTTTATGCTTACGTTTTTGCTCTTCAGCAGAATCAGAACTCTGTCAGATATTTGCTTTTGAACTCCATGTTCTTGCATATGTGCATGTGTCTGAAAACAAAACAAGCAAGCAAAGAAGAAACCCACCCGCTATGAATTTCCTGTCTCTACAGTATCTGCAGTGTAATTAAGGTTCAAATCAAAGTCAAGAGGGAATCATTGTGCTGTTTTTAGTGCCTTTCACATTAGCCCTCGTAGGGTTTTTTACTGCCTTTTACTCCACAAGATGAGATCCTTTTGCTTAATTTTCTCAAGACTTTTGGCACACTGACTTTCCTCTTGGCTTGATCACTTGAAGGAGCCTGACCCAACCTTTTTCATTGTTGTTTTTACTGATTCTTTATCTCTATGTATATGTTGCCATTTTCTTGAAAATTTCCCATCAGACCCAAGCCTGAAGTGTACATGTCACGTCTAAATTGTTGGTATTTTTTGCAGAATGGAGTTCACTTTTTTATTGCGATGGTTGTAACAATGCTAAAAGATAGCAAGCATGATCTATGGCAGAACCCTAAGAGAGAAGAGTGACATACAGAACAGGCTTGTTCTCAACTAAAGGACTTGATTTGCAGTGCTTGTTCATGTATCATGTTTGTAACTCAGCAATTCTGACCCAACAATGGGTCAGATACACAAATACTCAGATACACAAATACACGTATACAAAAATACACAGTCTATATTTTCCACTGAGACTTTTTAGGTCAAACAAAAATCTCATACATTGTTATAGATATACTAGCCACATTAATTACATAAACAGAGGAGTAGACCATGCAGACAAGAAAAAGTATATAATTTTTTAAAAAAGCATGGGTAACAGATTTGAAAAAAAAAAAAAAAAAAAAAAGCAAGAAATGGAAATGAGAAAGCCTGAAGTGCACGGGAAAAGAAAGATAAATGTTTATCTGCTTCCCAGAATGCAGCTTGTGGTGGGTAAGACTTTCAGAGCAGTTCTGGGGCTCTGAAATATTTGGGGATAGCGTTTTAGTTCTTGCAGGCTGCCGAAGTGTATTCCTGGTTCACATGTTATAGTCAACACAAAAAGAAATAACTGCCTCCTTGCAGAAATAAAGTATTTTAGTGGAGAAGGCTGTGTGAATACAAGACCTAAAGTATGGTAATACTTTATAATAGTTATAGCAGTGTTTAATAAATCCAAAGGCTCAATTTGCTGTGCATGTTTGCTTTCAGCTTGCTTTCATACAGTGTGTTATAGAAAGCTGTACATCTCATAAAGGAATCTGCAAGGAGGTGGGTTAGCTCTGCAGACTTCTTTGCATTTTACTTACATAAGTGTACAGTATGGTATATGACTCACGATATGTGACTATTTTCAACTGATAAAGGAGGAACTTTTCATTTTATTTCCCTTTTAAAGTTAATTAGTTAAAAGCTTCCTTACTAACAGAATAATAGATAACTTTCTTATGATCTGAGCTGCAAGGACCCTATCCAGCAAGGTGTATTTCTCTCAATTCTCTGATTTCGATAAAAAACAATGTCAAGAAATAACTAGTTTGCTGGAAATGTGACATGTCTTGAAAATATTGTCCTGAGACTGAAACATTGCATAGAAGAGTTGACTATGAAAGATTAAGCTATGTTTTGATAACAAAAATAATTTAAGTTCCAAATATGATATCTTTTTACTTGGCAGTTTTTATAGAAAAATAGTGAAATGTAATAGAGGAGTCATGTCACAACCATACAAATGCTGTTGTTGATACTAATGTAATGATTTATTAATTAATTAAGATTAAAATATATGTGTGTTTTTGTTTTGTTTTTTTCAAGTTCTGTAATTTCTTTTACATCTTTAAAACTCAGTGTCATCATCTCTTATTCTTTTTAATAATTGACTGACCATGACTGGTTATTTGCAGGCTAAGAAAACAGTAATTTTTTGGTGTTTAAAAAAAAAGAAAGCAGAATACCTCTTAGTGATCTGAGTGTTTACATAATAACCTTCATTGGTAATTTTGGTTCTGAATCTTCTGATACCTGTGACAACTTCTAAAACTTATGTTGGAAATAAGCTGCGATCTTCCTGGTTACCTTAAAGAGCACTTTAAACATTACTGATTTGCTCTTCCTACTGATGACTTACTATCGTAAAACAGGAAATCAAGCATTCAATTAATCAGACATGCTGTTGCTGTTAGTCTGGATTTTATACATACATTATTATTTTTAAAAGTGTACTTCAGATACACAACACAGAATATAAGAATGGATATATACCTTACTCACCCATTTCACATCTGGTTATTCTAGTATTACAGGGCACCACTTGAAAAAAAAAAGAAGGAAAAAGAAGTAAAATTAGCGTAGAAATAACTCTAAATTCAGAAGAAATAAAAATCTCTTCACTGATCTCAGTGAGCTGCCTGATTGGAATCATACTTTACAAGCTTTTCTCTCCTTGTTAAAGCAAAATAAGGCAGATATTAAAGCATTATTATTATTATTATTATTATTATTATTATTATTATTACTATTTTAAGAAAAGAAAATGAAAATGCCATGGCTTTCTTATTAATAAGAAATAGATTTAACAAGTTGAGCAGAATGAGAATTTTCTTTAAAATGTAACAAAGCATACTTTGCCTGGTGGTAAACTTGTCTTTCCCTTTCCTCTTGTATATTTGTATTCCTCCTCACCTCCTGTTTATGGCAGAGAGCATAGGTGAAGTTATAACAATCCTTTGAACAACTTTTCTTCCGTACTCCCATAAACAAGAAGCTTTGAAAGTCTCAGTGGAGAAATCCTTTCTCATTAGGATTCCATCCTTGCTTTGCAGATCAGAGAGAAAACAACTGAAACATCCCAGAGTTTGGGTGCATAGGCCAACTTTTTTACTTTTAATGTAAGCAGTGTTTTCTTTGAATTCTCAAGTATGTACAATGCAAAGATCTACATTTAGTGAAACATTTAGTTTCTTCTGCTCAAACACTTGTGAAAAGTCCAAATGTCTATAGCAGAAATATTCAGTTCAAACTTTGCCCTGAAGTAAGAACGAAGGGAATTCTGACAGGGAAAGCAGCTGGAGCTAACTAATTCTCTCAGGATACATATTTTTGTTCAGCCAGATGTAGGTCCTGTTTTGATAAATGTTTTTTTTTCTCTATTAGGACTGTTTTTATGCTTTATGACATTTTTCACCTTTTTTGATAAATCCTTAATTGTCAAGATATTCAGATCTGGAATACAGGAGCTGTATCATCTGGCTAAAACTTCTTGGTAAACCTGCTGATAATTATGGTAAAATTCTTATTTTCCAGAAAGGACTCCATGTTAGGAGAAATGTGGAGGAAATATAGGCTGCCCAAGCCCAGGTTACAAGAGCTGTCAGAGATACATAGGGGAGCAAACCATAATGAGGAGAATGTGGAAGCCTTCTCAGTATCTCTTTTCAACACATGAATTTAGTGGTGTGTATCTTCTCAGACCCCTGTTCTTCAAAGGAAAACGTCTACTAAGTTGGTATGACACAAAAAAATGAAAGAAAGTTTTCTTGAAAGACCATTCCTTTCTTTTGCCTCTGAGCAATAGAGTGTAACAACTGTGTACAGTACCCAGTAAAACAACAATTATAAAACGACATAGGTGTTCCTCAGAAATTATTCAATGTCATATGATGCTAAAGGCATTCACCTAAGTGGTGTTGCATATGAAGATTTTCCAGAAATATGCATATAAACAACCATAAAGTCATTCAAATATCATATAACATAGATTCAGAGAATGAATTTGAGGGCCTTATTTGAACAGATTAAAGGAAAGAAGAGAAATATTGCACCAGGTTGGAAATCAAAACATCTCTACTATTGGGCCAAAAGCGAAGGCTTTATAAGACTAGAAAAATATACATTGCAGTGACAGCTGGATTTTTTTCAGATGAAGTTTTTGAAATGTAACATTTAAAGGAACTTTTTGAGTGTTCTCTGCGCTGGAATCAGGACAGGGTGACGCAGGGAGGAGAGAAAGGACCAAGAGGGATAAACCACATTGCTGAACAGTTTCAGGACTTCTTATCCTGTGATTGAACACGTTCATAATTATTGCAAAGCTGAATTTTTTGCAAAAGGATCTCTTGATTTTTTGCCCTGTCTTCTCCATACTAAAGGATAAAACCTGGAATAAAGAAATTCTCAGTTCCTCAATTCTGAGTGCTTCTTAATGTCTTCTTTAGAATTAAGCAAAATATGTCAGCTTTCTACATCAGTACACAGTGTGAGTGAGCTCCTTATCTTTCTGATACAGCCTGCACAAAAGCCTATCTTTTACTTTTAAACAAATATAAAATCATAGAATCTTTTTAGTTGGAAGGGACACTTAAAGGTCATCTAGTCCTGCTCCCCTGCAATGAACAGGGACACATACACGTGCTCAGAGCCCTGTCCTGACCTTGAGTGTCTCCAAGGATAGGGTATCCATCACTTCTCTGGGCAGTCTGTTCCAGTGACTCACAACCATACTTCTTTTTTAAGTCCTGTGTGAATCTTCCGTCTTTTAGTTTGAAAAGGTTTCCTCCTGTCCTATCGCAACAGACCCTGCTGAAGAGTCTATCCCTTCTTTCTTACAGCCCCCCTGTAGATTCTGAAAGGCCACTTTTAGGTCTCCCCGGATCCTTCTCTTCTCCAGGCTGCAAGCCCCAGCTCTCTCAGCGTGTCCTCACAGTGGAGGTGTTCCATCCCTGGGATCATTTCTGTGGCCCTCCTCTGGAGACCTCCAAAAGGTACACATCTGTCCTATACCGAGGACTCATTTGGATCCAGTACTACAAAATCTTGTCCTTGTCTGGTGTGTGTTCTTATGCTCCTTTATGTCAGTATTAGAAATTGAAAATATTTATTTATTTGTTTAATCTTTTATATTGCTTAAACCAGAGTCGGTTCTGTATTTCCAAAACTGTGGATGTATTTTTATTCTTCCATTTATTTGGTGGCCTTAGTGACCAAACTCCTACTAACCTTGAGCATCTTTAGGAAAATGACTGACAGAATTTCGTATTTGCAGGCAAAATTATCTCTCTGGAGTTAATATAACATGTTAGATCAGCTGTTTATGTCAGAAACAATTCATATCTTCAAATGAAATCAGGCTTTTTCAATGAAAAATGAGTTAAGTAGAATTCCCAATGTTTTGGGGTTTGTTTTTTTTTTTTTTTGAATTCCAATGGAATCTTATTTGAAACTATATTTAGCTTGCATCAGTAGGAACTTTTCTTTTAGTTTTCCCTGCAGAAGATTGCCAAGGTCATTCATAGACAGGAGCATTATTGATGAGTATGCTAATGGAGCTTTAATGTTACATAAAAGTCATGTAGAAAAGGGTTTTGAACAGTTGGGTTAAGCAAATGACAAGCCTTATGAAAATTGTGTATCATAAATGCTGAACTTCACAGTGCTGAGTATAGTTGAGTTGCTGGTCTAATGAATCCTTCTAGAAGCTTATAATTCATACATTTTAATTTAAGTGAAGGGTGAAACTTGGAGAGTAATGTTCACTGAGTAATACTTTCAACAACCTTTTTCAGATATTATGAAAGAAGGAAATGTTATACATCTGACACAACTTTGTAAAAGACAAGTGTTGTAGTCTTTGTCCTCTACTAGCAAATATAAAGAAAAGAAGTTCATTTTTGAGTGTTCTTTAGCATGTAATCTTCTTCCTGGTAATGGAAGCAAAGTTTCTGAGTTAACACTGATGTATTCATCAACTATCTTCAAATGAATCTTGTCATGCCTGCACATTTCCAAAATAATACGTGGGCTAGTCTTTCATATATAATTTAGAGATAGGAAATGGAGAAATTTAAATACATACCTTGTCATTAATCCAGATAAGAGTTAAAATGTGGTATGCATGTGTTTGTTGATGTCCATGTTGCTTTTTTTCTATATATATACAAACACACGTGTTCTTAGGAGGGACGCTTTTGTCTTTGCTGGTACATTAAGAATTTGGCTATACAAAACCAAATATTTAGGAAAAAATGTGACTGCACATAAATGCATGTTCTTATAGCAGCCATCATTAACATGCTTCTTTTGTAGGATTTAGTGATCTACAAGCCAAGCCAATTCCATTAGTCTCTTAAAAGCTACTTAGAAGACTATATGGTTCTTTTTCTGCATCATTCCACATTTTACCACACTGAAAAATGATATCTTGTGTTGTATGTGTTTTGTTTTTCAAATACTTCCATTTCATTTGGCTTAGGGATTAGCATAACTTGCAGTTAGTAGTTCCTACTTATCTAAAATCTGTCCAGTGTTAGTTTCTTGTGATATTCAAGTTTTCAGTAAATGTTGCAGTTTCAATAGGAAATGAAAGAAATAGATATGATAAGCTATTGCTGTTTTTCTGTGCCACAATAATAATATATATATATTTTAATTTATGAGTAATTTCAAATTATTTGCTGTATGAGGCTTTTTTTTTTTTTTCTTTTTTTTTTTTTTGTATGAACTTCTGTTTGGTTACTTCTTGATGTTGAAGTTTTTTTTATTATTCAAAAGACAATATTTATTGTTTTGAATTAGTTTTTATCTAGTGTAGGAATTTAGGATAGAATGATTATGTACTCTGGAAAGGTGACTTTTAATACCACAGCAGGAATTGTCAAACAGGAGTTTGATTATTTATTTAGTTTGAAGGCGTTGTACAGATGATAGTATGTTAATTCATACAGAGATTTTATCTCCATCAAAGTCTCTGACAGAGTATCTATCATGGTGTCCCTAAAAATGATATGGGAATAAGGTCTTACTGCAGAAAAATAAAAGCAACAGACATGTGACTCTGTGTTTGGTAGGGATAGAATTTTCATTAGGACTATATATGGATTACATGTTTTATTTTAGGATAAGCTAAGAAATGAATAGTCTCAAATGCTGGATTCTGGTATGCTTGAAGGCCTGTAAAGTTCATTGTAAAAAAATCTGCACTAACTAATATTATGCGCTAAAAATAAATGATAGGGCAACACTACATTGTCTTGCTGCTTGAATAAAGGTAAAAGGAGGTAAGGTAAAGAATGCTGTCAGAAGCCATGGATTTTCAGTATCTTCTCTACATGGTGATAATGTGCTTGCGTCACATGCAGTAAATAAAATGTGAAAAATTATTGTGCCCCAATGGTTCTATCTTTACAAAATTTATATTGTTAAGCAATTTAAGTCACAGTGACTTACGGAAGTAAATTGGTTTTCTGGTCTCTTATTTCCAGTGCATGGGAAGGAAGGGAAGAAAGGGAGACAAACTCTTTTCAGCAGCTCCCATTGACAAGGCATAAGGCAACAAGCATGGATTAAAAACCCAGAAATTCCATCTGAATACAAGAAAACACTTTTTTACTATGAGGATGGTCAAACACAGGCACAGTTTGCCTAGAGAGGTTGTGATGCTTCCATCTATAGAGATATTCAAAAGCCAATTGAACCTAATCTAAAACTTACTCTAGCTACATCTACTCAAGCAGGGATATTACCTAGATAGCTGAAGTGGTCTCTGTTGGTCTCAACTATTTAGTGTTTTTGTGATTTTCTAGAAGTTAGGTTAAATTGTTAATGGATAAGTTACCTGCTTTTTAACATCACATGGATTTTATTTTAAGGAACATACACAACAAACATGGAGAGAAACAGTCGTGTTCATGTTGATGTGAATTTCTTTCCAAGCAAAACATTCTTCCTGCAAGCTTTGGGAGAGGCCAAGACTGGGAATGCATGATGCACCAGTAAAAGAGTGGGACCAAATAACACAGTAAAACTAGTCACGATGTGTAATAGATAAATTTAAAAAGAGCATACTTGATTTAATATATAGCATACATGATTTAATTATAACATTGATATAAATGTCCTTTTGGTTTCAGCTGGAGAGAATCCCAGGGAATGCCCTGCCTTCACAGATTTTTTGTGTTCAAATGAGGATTGCATAGAATCTCAGTTTGTCTGTGACTATAAACCAGACTGTGAAGACCTATCGGATGAGGCTGACTGCAGTAAGTATCTCGTTGTGTGTTAATGCTACCTTCAGTTAAAATTATAACTTTTAATTTCTAGCATAGTTCAAGTGGATTCGTGCAACTGTTCAGAGGATAATTACAAGCAAGTTGCCTACTCCTCCAGCACAGAAGGTCTGACATTTTCAGATTCTGCTAGATATTTATTGCACAAGAAGTGTGGTTTAGTCACAAAAGTATAACCTGCTCATTACAAAGTTTGTCTAGGAAAAAAAAAATAAAAAAAATGAGCAGTTACATTTAAGAAATAAAGTAAGTAGATAGCAATTTAAATTAACTCTGAAAACAAACTAATTTATTGAGCTGAAAGCATTTTGAGCTGTCAATATTGAATAAAAAAAAATCAAAGAAACAAATTAATGTACAATAACAGATTCTGTTATATAAAGGAATTATGTAAAAACAAACCCGTCTTTCAGATTAATCATATATTTGCAATCTAATTTATGTTGCTAACATGTTTTCATTGTTCTTTGCTCTCGGTGTGACTACAGAGATATGATAGCCTTTTCTTCCTTTACATTATTATAGAGCAGTTGGAGAAAACTCAGTCTGTTTATATTTTTTGAATCCTTGTGAAGGCTGAGGCAAAATTTGCCTACAGGTGCTTGCTAATAATATTTGAGACAGAAGAGTACAACTCAATTTTGAAACTCTGGATCAATTTAACAGCATTTTCAATTCACCTTTGAAATTCAAAAGCAGTAAATCTTTGCACCCTTTTTTTTTGCTTCAGTTCTTTGTATATTGACTGTCACTCTCCAAACTAGACATTTGGAGCAGGAAGCTTAAACAGTGCACGCAATTCAGTAATAAATCTAATTCTTAATCTTTAAGCTGCAGTACCAAATTCTTCCATACTGCACATATGGTCAAAAGCAATCTTGATAGGCAGCGAAAGTAAATGTACCACATACATAGATTCATTTTTGATACTGTGTTGAAGTCCAAGCTGAAGTTCAGCAACACTGGGTGCTCCCTTGAAAATCAAATGTGTTTGCTCTCATGTAGCTGCTAAATGCTTTGACTGGACAGGGTACAGAAATAATGACCCTTTATCCAGTTGTGTAAATTACACTGTTTTAGCCAGAGAGTAGATTTACAACCCTACATGAAGTTGTCACTTCAGGAGTGTAACTTGGAACTTCAGATTTTTGCAAGGGCAGCATACAGACTCTAGTTCATGGCTGGTGGAAATGCATAGCCAATGGTAGTAACTATGCTGAAAAACAGTGTTTTGTAGATGAGAATTTGCTCTATCCAGTAGCATTATTTTTCTCATTGTACCTGTTGTATTTTCTATGAAAATAAATAGAAGGCATTACTTTTGGAGTAACACTCTAGAAATAGAAACTTCATTTTTAAAGAAAAAGGGAACAAAAGCTGCTTAATCACACACATATACCAGGAGGGAAAAAAGAGTGCAGAGTAGCCACAAAGATCTGCATGCTCAAACCTGCTACCGTGCAAGTGGCTATGGACACGTTTACCAACAGTTTTCTCCTTTTCTTGGAGCTCAAGGTCCAAACTCATTTCACAGCCTACTATAGTTTTATACCAGTGTAACTCCAAATAAGCCAATGGGCCACAATCTACTCAAGAGCAATTCCTCTGTGCAGGATTTACAACAGAATCTGAGTAGAATGAATTGTATCTATGTAGCCTAATAGAGTCTTGAAAAACAAACAAACAAACAAACAAACAAAAAAAACATAAACTCACAAAAATTACCTTATCTATGCCTAGTTCCATTCAGTCAGGCAATCTAGCAAAATTTTCATTCTCTTTCGATAACTCTTTGGAAGTACTGAGGTGAAAAAAGCACACATGAAAGCAGTTTCAATTTTCATGAACTGCATTCAATTATACACCCAGGTTTGATTAATAGCAAAACTCAGCATTGATGAACCAACTAGGGAAGTACTTGAATTATTGAAATGAAAGCAATTTTTCAGATAAATGAACAATCATCTGATGGCTTCTAAGTAGGTTCTGTTTACCCCTAAAATAAAAAATATATATCAGAAGACTCCATCAATGCTGTAAATATTGTTCATAAATATTTATTAATAATTGCATTCAGAATGTAGTGTTAGAGATATTAGGGTAAAATTCCTGGAGTCAGGCAATCTACTGTGAATAGTATAAATTCTAAATACATTTGTACTTTGATCTCGTTAGAACTATATGAGAAAATTGTACTTGCTGTTGAGATTAATGGGTTCTCTCCTTTGCCCTAACTGCATGAAAGGCTATTTAGTGGTAAAGCTATGCTTTACTGAGTTTCCATTAAGTTTGTAATGCAGTGTCAATGTTGTTGCTCAGTGTTATTGTGTATTCCTTTCACAATTCCCAAAGGCCAATCTGCAAGCAGCTCTAACAGAATGATTGGGGTTGGAAAGCACTTCTGCAGATCTAGTCCAACATCCTGCTCAAAATAGTGTACACTGGAGGAATTCATCCAGGGCTGTGAAAGTGATATTTAGAATAGACATATTTTAGAAATTATGTCTTCAAAAAGGGAGACTACACAATTTCTGTGAGCAATTTGAGCCAGTGCTTGACAAGCCCAACAGTAAAATATAAAAAATTAAGGAGTGTGTTTTTTGGTCTTTAAACAAAATTTCCTGTTTTTTTTTAACTTGTTCTTATTACACCTTGTCCTGACATGGGGCACCACTGAGAAGAGTCTGGCTTTGTTTTCTTTATAGTCTCACAGCAAGTTTTTATAAACACTGACACCTACTGTGCTGCTACTTTGGGCTGAAAAGTCCCAGCTCTCTCAGCCTTTCTTCATGACAGATGCTTAGTAAGAGTACAGTACACTACAGAACAGTACAGATCCTTCACCTAGCATCCAGTGAGATTAAGATCTGATCAAAATTATTCTTTTTTTCATTCTAGATTTTTTTTTTTTTTACTGAAAAGAGAGACCAAAGGGGTTACAGTGAGCATGTGTGCAGATCTTGGTCAGACAAAACAGGTTTATGACAGTGTTAAGTTATGTTTGCAAAGAAAAGTGGCAACATTTTTTTCTTGTAGCATCAAAGCAGGAAATAGGAAAAAAGCCTATCATATGACTAAAAATTAAACTTACTCTTTATATGTAATTTTTTTCTATCTATATCTGTTATATCTATAAAGTGGTACATAAATAATTGTGTTTTAATGTTGTAGTATAGTTCTACATCAAGAAATACAATCTACGTCTTTAAATCTATTTGGAGTTCTGAAATAGTTAGTCAGGCCTGCCTCTGAAATGCACAACTGGTTATGATGACTATAAATTTGGAACCTTTCCCCAGAGTCTTTTACAGGCAAAATGTGCTCTCAGTTTGTAGTCAGGGAGCTGACCCTGCTCAAATTCTAGCCTGAAAAATCTGAAAAATTTGCTCTTGGAAAATTCAGCTCTTAGGTATGGTAATCAAAGAGCAATTTAACTGAGGAAAAGATTTTTAGAAACAAAAGTAGAATTTCTGATAGTGCTTGAATAATATCTTCCACAGCATTTGTAGAATTTCATTGACTAATTGCTCTTCAAAAGTCACTTGAAAAATAAGTGACAGATCTAGAAACAGGAAGTTTAGCAGTGATCTTTTTAATTCAGTCCAGTGTCCTAATGGCTGGAACTTCTGTCTCATCATAAAGCTGCCTTCACATGTAAAAATAACAAAAATGATCCAACGTATGTTCAGGAAAACCACCACGGGGCTAGAGTTAGAGTTCAGTTTCACTTCAGGTTTTGCTGCACATCATTCTGTTTATTCATCTTGAATAATAGCTAAAATTGGGGAAGTTATCAATTTGTCCACAAGATTTACCTGGGCATATGTCTTCAACAACTGCTTCTACTGGAAGGTGGGTGATGATCTAAATGGATGGTGAGTTTTGTGTTTCGTTGTTGTTGTTGTTGGTTGGTTGGTTCTCATCATTAACCCATTATTTATATCTGATTATGGGAAAACAGGGAATCATGATTTTAGCAAAATAGAATCCTCTCCATTACCATGTTCAGTATGTCCATTACATTCTTGTAGAACTGAGATGATAATTTACTGTTTTCTATATTTTCAGGTTACTATACAAGCATTCCTGGAAGTTGTAACTTTGAAACACAAGAGCAAGAATGGACAACTGTATGTGGATTAACACAAGACCCTGGGGATGACTTTAACTGGAATGTTAGCAGTGGCAGTGTCACTGGAAAAATGAGTCCTGATACAGACCATACACCAGGTATTCATCTAGGATACAGCAGAACTCTTTTAAAACCTATACAACATACTTCTACAAGACCACTATATTTTTACAAGTCCGCAATGAAAAATTTTATTAAGAGTTTGTTTGAAAACTTTTGAAAGATACAGATACTAATATTTTAATATAAAAAAGAGGGTATATTTGTCAGTAATAATAAGTTACTATATTATTGATATGAATGTTGTCAATGTTTCAAATAATCTGCTTCTCCTAGAGTATTATACAGTGAGGATGATTAATGAACTCCAGGAAAGCATGCAGTTATTCACTGATCCTTAAAGAGCAGCTGAGGAGTCTGTGAGGATGAATGTAAAATGCTTAAGATTCATAAGTAGGGTCTTAACTTTTCTCCTTGATTTTGGCTTGAGAGAAATTTAATTTCTTCCACAAATATCCCAATCTTTATTTCAGAATTGCTTCGTTGTATTGTAGAAATTTTAATGGTTAAGAATCCTATTGTAGTTTTTCTTATGAGCAAATAATTTTTTAATTCAATGTAGAAGCGTCACAATCTCTACAGTTTTTCTTTTGAACTGTTAATCAGTATGAGCTCCAGGTTTTAAGTTTTTTTGGTGTTTCACATTCCAAACTAAACAAAGACATCAGCAGGTGGCTGCAGCCATTTCTGTTCTATGCATTAATCTTTCCTTTTCATTTACCAGATCCTACACCTGCTGCTGGAGCTGCTAGCCAGTTCATAAGGAAAATGCTTAGCTGCCACCAATCACATTTTGTCACTTTAGAAGAAGCAGATATCTATGCTAGTCTGTGTTGCCATTGGCTGTAAATGTGGAATTTCATTCCTCTTGAAAAGGGGTGGAACAGAGATAGAAACTAATCCACCTGTACCAGGCAAGCTGTTCCTTGCAAATCAGCAGTTTGATTTGCTTTCTTGCTCTTCCTTTGATGAAGTGTAATGATAAAAGAAACACTAACCCTCAGCTCTTCAATAAGATATAGCATATTTTTCCATTTCAGTTCCTTAAATTCAATTGATTTATCTTTTCGTCTTTGAAATTACCTAGCAATCATAAGAGAAATAAAGTTAATAAAAAGAGGAGATAAAGGAAAATGGAATTTCAGCAAATGTTTTCACAAAATTGTCTTTTTTTGTAATTTACTTGTATATGAAGCAAACAAGAAATTTACACATTGGCTATAATGAAAAGGAATTGCTTGTCAGAATTGCCAACAGACTAGATACTGACTCTCTGTTATGTAAAGAAATATCTGCCAATCCATTCAGAATGTTAATTTCTGAAAATTTTACATCAGTTTAACAGAACCAACTTACTGTGTTAGTACAGTCTCTAGGAGAAGATAAACCCTATGATTTAAATACGAGACCATTTAGTGATAAATAACAGCTACGTTTCAATTGTGTAACATTATGTAATCTGGCCACAGTGCAGCTTATTCAGGTCTCACTTTTAAAAACTCTCATTTTAATAAACTTCCATATTGTAATTTTTTCTCTTGTACAAAAACAAGGCGCTTTCAACATTATACCACCATATCCATGAGGTATTTAAACACTCAAAGGATGTAGCTATTCAAGTGCAGAACATTTCAACCTCACAGACTTCAACACCTGGAAAATCAGATTTATTTAACTTTCATTGCCTATTATGTATATAATTTTGCCACATATTATATATTATTTATTGAGGAGACAGACACCCTGTTTTCACAGTTTATTCCTTAGTGTGCAAATATTTGGAATCATTCTATTTTTGAATAACATAATATATCCATGTAATTACAGTTTTTCAAATATTTTTTTCTCAACTGAGAAAATTTGTTTTCTGAAAAAGTTTGAAGCTTGACATGGCACCTTGATAAACCCATCTGAAAATCATTTCAAAAATGATTGCTTCAGAGGCAAGAATAGAAATAGATTATTTCTTTGATAGACACTGCTTATTACAGATTATCCAAATTCTGGGTTTTGTTTGACTGGTATCCAAAGTGAATATGTCTCTCTCTGAACTAATGTTCTCTAAGGCCTGCAAACTTTTGTAAATAGACTTACTAGTTCTGTGTACCAGCACATTCCAGTATTTCATACATTTATGTAATTGAAGAACAGAAAGAATTGTCTGACTTTCTGAATACTGTTAAAGAAGACCTGGGTAGTTTGGGACAGTAATGTTTGGAGTTCATAAACAGGACCTCCTCCTTACTGACTTTTTCATCATCTGTGAAAGAGTGTCAGTGTTTGCAACATGATTTAAACTTATAACTCTGATATGAATCAAGTATCTAAACAAGAATGAAAAGGCAAAGTGAAGTCTGCAGAATGTTATATTAATATTGAATGTATTAAACAGAAATAGGCAAAGGTTTAACATCTCTGTATAACCAAGGCTGGGTATACATGCATGTGGTAAAAGATAACAGCACCTGAGGTGGTAAAAATAATTATCCTCTAAAGCATAAAGTAAGTGAAAGACTGTAAGTGTTTTTAATCTTTTTTACTAAGGTAAAGGACATCACTTCTTGTACGTAAACTCAACTGCGCAGGAGGAAGGAAGTAGAGCAAGAATAATCACTACCAAATTCTTCCCAGCCAGCCTTGGGGTCTGCAGAGTTCGATTCTGGTTCTGGATGTTTGCTTCTAGGCAAACAGGAGTCTTAAAGGTAAGAGAAAAATCACTTCCACTAAATCATGCCATACTAATACTTCATTAGTAATGTTTGAATTTCAGAGTCTGAAGTGATCTAAATCTCAGAGGCTGTTAGCTTCACCTCAACTTCACTTTCATCACACCAACATATGAAAAAAATCTGTCAACTTTAACAATAATGATTTTGTTCTTGTCTTAATTTCACTTTTACTACATATAGAGGAATTAAGATTGCCTATTTCACTATCAAAAACTATCAAAACCTTCTTTCCTGTGTACTCTGTGTACTCTTCCTACTCTAGGTAACCTACTTTAGCAGGTGGCTAGACTAGATGGTCTTCAAATGTCCCTTCCAACCCCTATGATTTTGTGAATATTTGATTCTGTGATATTTCATCATAATTTCTTTTAGCAATTTTTATACAAACAAGCTTGTAAATTTATTATTTGAACACAGCTTTTAAAATACTAAGTCATGCCTTCAAACCCATTATTCTTCTCAGTTTACATTACTTATCCCTCCACATATTCAAACTTTGCACATTCAGATTAAGAAAATAGAACAGCAGGTAAAGGTCAAGAGCAGTTACAGATTAAATTGAAGTAAAAGGCACACAGTGATTATCTTTTGGATCCGTTGGTAATGGAAATACACTGAGATTATCCATGAAATATTTGTTTTAAGTTCAGTATGTAAGAATGTAGACAAGATTTTATATTTAAGGAGTTTCTAAACTGGAGGTTTTCAATCATTGCAGAACACTCAGAATTAGTAAATAAGTAGATGTATGAGTTCTATATGTGTTTAGGCGCCAGCCAGTCTGCTCTGTTTTTTTCCTTTTTTTTTTTTATCCTTAAACCCCTTTCATACAACCTAGTTAACTTTGATTAGCTTTGATTTCAGAAGAGATCCATGAGGAATTTTCTTAATCCAGTATACAAGTTTTCCTATCAGCAACATTGCTTTTTATGTAGAAATGCATTAAAATATCAAGAATAACAAGGAACTGAAATCAGTTAAATAATAATAAAAAAAAGTCCAAAAGATTAAACAAAACAAAACAAAAAAAGGGGG
>JAPSGF010000005.1:13553898-13700884 GCA_035772895.1 Perdix hodgsoniae | reverse complement strand
GAGGGGGAGAGAAGGGGAAAAAAAAAGAAAGACAAAGAAACAACAGCTCAGTGAAGATTTTTGCTCAGGCAGTGGAGGTGAAAAAAGTCAAATTGTAATAGGAAATGTGAATAATGTGTTAGAATATAATAATGTCACTACTACAGCTGATATTACAGGCATTATCTGATATACAGCTTTCCGCAACGTTCTTGTCAGATCTGTATTAAAAAAAGACTGCAGAGAGAGAATATGTGCAGAATGTTTAAAATGACTAAATCTGTAAAAAGAAAGATAAAAAATGAAGGATGTCTCAATGTAAGTAGATGTAGTAAGTAAGTAAGTAGATGTAGAGCTTCTCAAAATAATGTAAAGCAAGAAAAAATGTTACGGAAATAATTCTATTTTAACACAAGGGAATATTCATTGAGATTAGAGAAAGAATTAAAAGTACTTTCCCTTCTTTATTCAAAATACACATTTCAGTGACAGATTTGTATTACCATAAACTTTGTAATTTTTTACTGGGAAGCAAAAGCATAGGGTATTATTGTTATTAACTTTAAAAAGGTTACAATATTCACAAGAAATCCTCTTGTATTAAGATAGAAGGAATGTTATTTTAAAAAAGATCTGAGTAGTAATGCTTTGGGACATCAGTCAACTATTAGCCAACTAGAGAAAAAAATTATTTCATAATCACAGAATCACAGAATCACAGAATTATCAAGGTTGGAAAAGACCTAAAAGATCATCCAGTCCAACCATCACCAATACTCCCCAGCTAAATCCTATCCCTCAACACAACATCCAAACGTCTCTTGAACACATCCATGTTCGGTGACTCCACCACCTCCTTGGGCAGTGCATTCCAATGCCTGACCACCCTTTCCGAGAAGTAATATTTCCTAATGTCCAGCCTGAATCTCCCCTGGCGCAGTTTGAAACCATTGCCTCTAGTTCTATCACTGTCTACACGAGAGAAGAGGCCGACCCCTAGCTCACCACAACCTCCCTTCAGGAAGTTATAGAGAGCTATAAGGTCTCCCCTGAGCCTCCTCTTCTCCATGATTTAGTACAAAGCATAAGATTTTCTTAGAAGTAATTGGCAACAGCCTTTGAGAGTTTATTTATTCAGCATTAAACACAGGATTAGTCTGATATATTAATTAATATACTCTGAACAGGAAATAATTCTAAATATATACAATTTCTATGTTGTAAGTTCTGCAAATGTAGTTTTAAAAGAATATATTTCTCTTCACATTTGGTAACTGTTTAGTTGTTTTTAATGAAACGGTAGACACATTGCAGCATGAAATCAAGGTTATTTTAAAATCTGTTGCATTCCAGTGGCAATCCTATTGCTCATCTGTCAGAGAGACAGAAAGCATTCTGCTTTCATTAAACTGCAGCATGCTTTTTCTATTAGTTTATTCCAAGAGTTTGTCATACAATTGAGAATTAAAGCCAATGTTAATTCCTGAAGTGATAGTATAATTCTAATATATCAGTCTTCTGCCTTGATATTTGTTGATACTAAAGGAAATGAGGTGCAATAAATTTTCATGTAAGATGGCTCAATTTTAGTAAAATGGCTATATTTTCATTGCTTCAAACTCATGTTTAAGGCAAGAAGGAGAAAAGAGGCACAACTTTTTCAAGTGTTTCTCCAGTATAACAATAAATGGTGATTCTATTTTGCTAATCTGATCATGGGCTTTAGAGAAACAATTTCATTGTTCCTGTATTTCCTGTAGATCATAGTAAGGTGTGCAATGATGACTGCCAAGGAACAAAAAGAGTTGGAAGACTTGGTATTAAGGATATGGAGTAGAAAACTTAGCATCTTTATTCACTGGAGTCAGTGGTATATTTTTTCAACTGACACGTCTCTGTTGCCTGGTATATATTGTCTTTCCCAAGATTGTCCTGCTTCCCAGGCTGGTGATTTAAGAAAGCATGCTAGGAACGTGGGGAGAACACACTCTTCAGAGTTACTTTGACTTCTTGATTATTAGCCAATTAATTAACATTCCAGATGGAACATAGTACCTTCCTGTATAGCAACTGCTAGAGTCATGGAAGGTAAGGAAGATTTTTGAAGAGTCATCGTGAGGGTATGAGACAGCCACGTGAGTTCTACTGCTGATGACTAAGTAGAAAATTACAGGTTGTATTTTGTGATCTTCAAAATTTTCTTCTGCATGCACTTTCCTCACCCTCAAAAAATGAAAAATAAGCTGAAAAAAGATGAATTAAGGAGTCTCTAATACAGAGAACATGCTGTGGAGAATTAAAACTGAGTCATGATTTCAAGGCAGGGGAATGAGATTTGTGAAAGAATGCCATTCACATATGGACTACAAATGAACCAGCTGGCAGAGGCACCTTGGAGAAAGACCAAGTAGCAACTGTAATAGCTTCTCTCATGCATTTGCCTCTTGAAGATTATCATACTAAATTCTTCTTAGAATCTCCATGAAGTGTGTATTGGGATATATTCAGTCTTCAGCTTTTAACTCCACAGTAAATGAAGTGATAGCTCTATTTTTGCTGATTCCTGTTCTTTACAATTTAGACTGTGTGTGAACTCCAGAAAGTCTGTCAGTACAAACTGACTAGTTAGTGCAATACATGCTTGTTTCACTGAAATTTAAATGATAGTATTTGGCTTACAATTACATTGAGCATACTCTCCACAGCCTGGTAAATACTTATCCAGCACGATTTTCACTGAAGGTGCAGACTTAGTTTTATTGTTATTGTTTGGTTGGGTGGGATTCATTCTATTATCTTTTCCTTCTTTCAAGCCTTAAATTGTTTCCACTACCGGGCTAGCTTGTGTGCAATTCTTATGTTGCTCTGTGGGGAGTTGTTGGAAAGTCTCTGAAGGCACTAGGCATTACAGCGCTCTAACTTTCAAGGGCATTAGCGAGCTTTTCTACCATTCATGTGTTGCATATGTTTACAGATGTACTAATCCAGCACTGCTGAGCAGAAACTGAGGATTATTCTCGTTTTGTTCTATGTCAGCCTTACTCAGCAATTGTACTATGTGTATCCTTCTGAAAAGCAAAATTCTTCTGTACACTACATAAACTCAAAAAATGCTTCAAACTTCAGAGGCAAAAGTAACCTTGCTGAAGGATACACCATGACATCTTTTACTTTCTGTGGGCATAATCTCTGAGATCTATATCCCAAGCTAAAGAAACAGACACCATTTTTCTTAACTCTGTTGTAATCTCACCTGATTTACCATATATTTTAAATTACATATTTTTTCAGAAATTTCAGCTGCAATTTTTAGGAGTCATACGAAATGAAAGCCACTTTCTTGATTAAGTAGCAGATAAAGACTTGAGGAAGTGAAGTAAATACATTCAGGAGTACTGCAGCAGAAAGTGGGAATTAAGTATTTCCCCAGGGGTGTACATGAAAAGTAGAATAGAAGTGGAAGATCATCTGAGATTTCCTGTGTACCAGTTCAGAGATGTATACTAAAATCTATCAGTTTCCACATATTCTTATTATTACAAACAATATAACAGGTTTAAACTTAAGCGCAATTTAATGGGAGACATAATCATGAAAATTAACATGACATATTAACTAATCCTCATTAATTATTTATTTGCACGCGCTTTCTAAATTGCAAATCAAATATATACCTCAAAGAAAGGAAATTAAACTTGCAGCCATGTAGGCAGAAGCAGATGACATCAAAATCTATTTTCTAGACCTGCTTTGACTTGCTGCCCCCCAGGCCTACTGCCATTTATAACAGATTTCAGGATGAGTTTACTTCTCATACTCAGCGTAAATTTCTGGGCTTGTGTGTACACAGCAGTCTGTATTCCATTTGAGATCAGTCTCCATGTAGACATGATATATGTTCTCTGTACATACAAAGAACTGCTCAAGCAGGTAGCATGCTTTGAAAAACCTCTCCTACCAACTTGATGATAAAGCATGCAAAGAAACATCTGATTTTTAAACTGTGAGACAGCCTTCAAATGAAGAGATTCTAGTATTGTCTTCAAAAGTGCTTGGTTCTTCCCACAACAGCTATTTGTTCATCTGTGAAACTTTTCTATTAGGTGTACCAAATGCAATATTATTATCTCAGTATTAGCCTTCAAAAAGTAGAAAATGTCACTCCGTGGCACAGTAATAGCTAAAACCACACTAATAGTGTTCTGTGTTGTAAAGATTGAGAATAATGATTGGTGAAACAGTGAATGGTCCCTGTGATATACTTACAGATGTTGCAACGTAGTCCTGACTTTGCCTGCAGTTAGTTTAATTGGGAGATTCAGCTTATTAAGGGCTTATAACCTGATATTGTGAATGCAAATAGTTTGTTGTTTTTTTGGTTTTTTTTTAATGGGTTAATTCAGCTATTTTTTCTCAAAACTTCTCAGTGTTGCTCAGCATGCTTTTTAGCTTTTTGGAAGACTGTTGCTGGATAGTGCTGTTACACAGTCCTGTAATACAACATCAAACCTGTCTATGTTAGGTACTTGTTAGGATTATTGTATAATAGTCCTCTTGCTTCTCCTCTACTCCAAAACAGAAAAAATGCACAACTATGTTCGGACATTACAAATATTTTGGTCAATGCAGTAACTTCTGTAAAATATGTGATTTGGATTTTTATCTTGTTTGTCTCACCAAGCTGGCTGGGAAAGTAAAAAATATTTAATTACACATATCGTTAGTATGAACTTAAGTTTATAACTTTCTTGAGTCTTGGATTTTGTGGGACTCTTTTCATTTTCCACTGTTTAAGCGGGATGCTAAAGCAGTAACGTGAAAACCAGGTCAACTAAGGATTAATTAGATTATAAACTTGAAAGAATGACAGTGTTCAAAGTGAGGAGGAGAGGATAACAATTAAAATTTCCAGTCTCTTAAAGAAATAACTATGGGCTGGAATGGTTGGAAAATGCTGACTTTCGTTGCTCCAACTCTTTTTCATTATTTCTGACCCTGGTTTAAATTGTATGAGGATTTTGAACACCTGAGTGAGAAATGCAACTATCTACATAATTTCCAGAATCCTGTACATTAATTCACCAGGTGCTTTCCTGTGAATTCACTTGTCATTCCCATTTCTTTCAGTAATTTTCTTGATTTTATATTTGTTGTCACTAAGTATGTTTGGGTTAATTTACTATGAAACATAGTATAAATTAATTGTGCCAAACTAGAGGCTTTAAAGCTGAATACTGATCCTATGTCTCCAAAATCTTCACCTAGACTATCAATTTTAAGAAGTTCATATTGTAGAAATGAAAGGGTAGCTCTTGAACATTCTTAGTCTTTTCTTCAGTGTTTAGATGAAATTTGGGTTAGTCTTTAGTCCTTAGCTTCTCTATGGTGAGACAGTCTGTAGCTTTTCTAAGTAGTGATTCTCTTAGAAATTTTTTTTTTTTTCAGAGTAGTTTTTTACTTGTAGCTGAGTTAGAATGAGCAAAAGTATTTAATAACTTTTGTACCTCACCAAGAAAGCTATATTACTATGGCTAGACATGTTTCTCTGTCTCTTCTTCATCACTGAGTCAACTACATCTCTTGGACTTCTTGGTCAACAGGTATACTCAGTTGAAGAACATGGAATGGATATTCTTATGTGGTCTTCTAGCAAAAAGGAAGAAAACAAATGGATGTATGCAAATGTTGTCCTTTCCAGTAATGCTCCTTTCAGAGTTGCCTTTGAAGTTGAGGTGGGGCAGAGTGAACCCACAGAATTTGCTCTTGATGATATTTCTTTCACCCAAGGATGTGTGGATGGAGGTATGTTATTACAGAAATATTTTCAATACTGTTACATTTTTAGAGTGAAGAGGAAAACTGTTATTGCATATTTCATTCAACATCTCAAATATGTATGATCTGGCTTCTGCTACACAAACTAACTGAATCAAACTCTGTAAAGAAAATGAGTTAAATTCTAATACCTTATGAAGGCATATGTATTCAGTAAGAAAGTCAATTTCTTCAGCAAATTAAATACCACATATGATAAATTATCAGGAAAAAATATTAAAATTTATGTGCAAATAGAGATTCTAATAAGAATATAAACCATTCCTAATCTAAGATTTCTCTATAAATCTTTATTCATAAGGAGCAACTACAAAAGATCATGGCTAAACAAATTCCAATGCAGATGTTATAAAAATGTTCTTGAATAGCTAGGAATTTATACTGCTCTTATTAATCAGACTCTGTATGAATTAGTTGTGAATCTATTCAATGCACTGCTTTGTTAATTTTGATGATTAAGCAGCTCCTTGAAGAACTAACCCCACGGAGATTAAAACTTGAAATGAAATATATATTCAAGAAGGTGGCATTTACTTGATCTCAATCTGGAAAAAAAATTGTTTTTCCAACCAGTAGGCTAGCTAAGAAAGTACCGTTCTGGAATGTATTATAATGAACTGCAAACCATGTACATAAACAAGTGCTTATCATGTTAATAACCTTTTCAAATTATACCTTAAGATATATTTAGTCATTTACATGTGTAATATAGCAAAGTAGAAATTTTGAAATGATGTATTTTGAGTACTTGGGATTAACAAGAAGCCCTCAGTTTCTGTTTCAACAATGGATATAAATCAAATTTCTATTTTTTATGGAACTTTGATAATTTATTATGAACAGGTATGCATTCTTACCCCAGGTAACGTTACAGGACTGGGGCAGAGTGGCTGGAAGACTGTGTAGAGGAAACAGACATGGGGGTATTGGTTGATGCTCGGCTGAACATCAGGCAATGTTGTGCCCAGGTGGACAAGAAAGCCAATGGTATCCTGGCTTGTATCAGAAATGGTGTTGCTAGCAGGAGCAGGGAAGTAATTCTACCTCTGTACTCAGCACTGGTAAGGCTGCACCTCGAGTACTGTGTTCAGTTTTGGGATCCTCACTTGCAAGCAAGACATCAGGGCCCTGGAGCATGTCCAGAGAAGGGCAACAAAGCTGGTGAGGGGTCTGGAGCACTTATGAGAGCCTTATGAGAGCAGCTGAGGGAGCTGGAATTGTTCAGTCTGAAGAAGAATAGGCTCGGAGGAGACCTTATTGCTCTCTGTAACTACCTGAAGGGAGGTTGTAGTGAGCTGGGATTTGGCTTCTTCTCTCATGTCCCTAGTGATAGGACTAGAGGGAGTGGTCTCAAGTTGTGCCATGGGAGATTCAGGCTGGATTTTAGGAAATACTACTTTTCAGAAAGAGTGGTCAGGTGCTGGAATGGGCCACCAAGGGAGCTGGTGGAGTTACCAACACTGGGAGGTGTTCAAGGAACATTTGGACATTGTGTTTGAAGGACATGGTTTAGTGAGAACTATTAGTGATAGGTGGGTGGTTGGACCGGATGATCTTATAGATCTTTTCCAACCTTAGGGATTCTATGATTCAGAAAAGGGAATAATGATAACTGGAAAAATATAATTTGCAAAACATTGGTTGAGGGATGATTTTGTCATGGTTTTTAGTTCTTGTCACATTGCATCTCTTTTCCATACTATGCTTAAAATCATCTTCCACTCCTTTCAGTTCAAAGCCTTCTATCCTTACACCCTTTTCTCTATACCTCTGTATGTATCCCATAGCTTACATTACATATCCCATACATTTTCCTAATGCTTCCACAATTCCAAATTCTATTAATTCAACTTCAGCTCCTCACTCAGCCTGTCTTGCACTCTCAGACATCCTAATTCCATGTTCCTCACACATTCTCTACCTCTACCAACCAGTCCACAGCTGTGTATGCACCCTGACAATTCTTCCAGTTCCTCCTACTATCCATTTTTCCAGCCTCCTCCAGTGTCACCTCCACAGAGTCACTTTTTCTGTTGTCCCAGCTGTGTATTTCTCCATTTCTAAGAAAATCAAAGGCAGTCTCCTGGTGAGTTTGTGACTTGATGTATCGCCTCCTCCACAGATCAGAAATAATATCTAGATATTATTACTTACATGCGTTTTGACTTTTTGTTTCTCTAGGAGTTTTGTATTGCTTTAAGAAAAGTCCTACCCTAGTCTGTACTCTAGGCTGGGTGTGCCCATTATGTGCTTGCAAAGAGGCAAAAGAACTTCAGAAAAACTGCACAATTAAATAAACCTTAGTTATTTAGGAAGAAGAGCTGAACTCTGACACTTTAATCAAGTGCCTAACAAAGTGAGCTGCTCTTGACAAACTACTATTTTTCACTAATAACTTAAAAATTGAGACAGTGAAATTTGGAAATATTACCTGCAAATAGTACGAAATCACTGCTGTGTAAAGAGAAAGTTCAGTATACCACTTTTGCAGATATTTGAGCAAGAATATTTTTGCTTTAACAGAATTGGTTGGTACGTTTATCTACTACACCGCCAGACCTGCTTTGATTTTTGCTCCTCATGTTTATTCAAAGACTTAGTTCAGAGAAAAGTGTGTATACCTGCAGTACAGGTTTTCTGTAATGTTCTTTCTTTCTTTCAGGAGATAAGTTTGCTCCTGAATATTTTATCCTCTCACTGCATTATTATTTTTCAGCTGTTCTTTAATTACTTTGGGTTTCCTGAGGCAATATGTTCTAAACAGAAGCAATCACGATTTATCTGGTTGGGAGTTCTACGCAATAAAGCATTACCAGCAGCTCTAATTCAGCTGAGATTTTTATTTGTTTTTAGGTAGTCAGCCCTCATTAGACAGGAGAGCTTCTTCACATTCAAGAATATTTCTGAATGTTTGAACAAAGAGTGATCGAACTAGTCCCTGGCTTACTACAGAAGTAACTTCTAGCTGGTGCTCATGCACGGAGGAAGCTGCAGTGCCAGCTGCCAGTGGCACAGAATCTAACTTGGTTCAGAATTAACTGCTAAATGAGAGGTAGTCTTACCACGTTTCAAGGACCACTCTTTTCTTCCGATATAGTGTGTGAAGTTTTTATGTTTCCCAACAGTACTCTACTCCAGAGATCACCCAAGAAAAAAATAATTATTGGTGCTTATGGAGATTGTGTATTGGTAGAAGGTATGCCTCATGGCGATCATCACTGACTTCTGCTGCAGCCTGTCATGTGGTGAAGTTCTCCACTAACCCTTTTAGCCCCTCTTTAAAATCTCTCTGTGAACTTTCACTTTGAAGTAGTACTGCTTGAAGTAAGTAAACACAAGTAAGGTACATGGCCTCTGTGTCATCTGATCATGGCAGAATTGCACAAAACTCTGTGTTGTTTCTGTACAGATGATCTACTCCTGCAGATGATCTTTCCTACTTTCCACAGGAGCTAATATTGCAAAGAAGTTCCATGATAAAGAAAGTGACAAAAATCACAACATTTAGGACAGATACACTTCGAATCTCAGATTAACCATGGCAAGAAAGAGGTTCATCTAGTATAACATGCCTCCAGTAGTGCCCATTTGTGGACTCCTGGGAGAGCAGTGAGCATTCATTCCCATGATGCGTTCTCCACTGCCAGCCGTTTCTGACTTGGTCTTCTCAAGCCACATGTAGGTTCAGCACAGTGATTCACTGCTTTTTTTTTCCCTTGAAAATTGAATTTTCCGTTTTAATACCAGCAATTTGTTTAGTACAAACAAAATATATTCTGATGCTTGCGTGTATCTAAGTTTATCTTCACAAGCAGAATAGCTGTTCAGTGTTTTTCCTTATAGGCTTTCAAACCTATAAAAGTAGTATTTAAGTATTGATGATTCACTCTTCTGTCTCTTAGAATTTCTTCAAGACTTCTCTATATTGTAGTTTCAGATGTCACAGCAGATGTGTGTCTGACAGACCTAGTCCTGAAGTTCCTTCAAAACAAAAATAATTTCCACTGACCTCCTAAGAAAAGCAGAATTAGGCATTGCCTAATATCTGTGTTTACCCAAAAGAGTAAAGAGGAGAGGATCCCAAAGGGCAAGAACAACAGTGTCCTCTTATTTCAGGGTGAAAGGAAATGGACTTTACCACAGTCGTCATCTTCTTTTTAACAGAAACCGTCTCAGATGAATGTTCGTAATAAAAACACAGCAGAACGCAGATTGCTTCTAGAGTTCTTCATTAAACTTAGTAAAGCACTGTGGCACTTTACGTAGATCTCATTTCACAGGGTCTTGTAAGAAAGGCATAATTCATACCTTTATCTAACAGCCTAAAAAGTTTTGCTGAAGGTTCTACATGTTGTGCATGTGTGTGACGTGATAGTCTCTGCCAAAGGCTTAGAGGGATTTGATGATCTGTCTCTGGAATTAAACATCCCCAAGTCTGAACATGAGATGTTCTGGAATGGTTAAGTGCTTGAGCTGCTCATAGTACAGCATCAGATCACAGGGAAAAGCTCTGTAGAGGACATTTAACTCTGTATTCTCTAAGTTGCAGAGCCAAGAGAATCATTGTTCGCTAGTCTGTTCATGCTTGTAGTTAAGCAGGTTGAGAGCTCAGGGATTCTCCTTCTTCAAGGGCAAGATATGGTTCAGGGGAAGTCTGCCTCTGTAAACAAAGGAGAGGAAGAGGCGAGCAAGGAAGTGATAGAGGGTTTGGGGGTGTTTGTGAATAGTTTCTCTAGTTAGTCTCTTCCTGAAACAAATCAGAATGTATTATAGATCCTCTTTGCTTGGCAGAGATAGGGCATTTCTGCATTTATAAAGAAAAATAGTGATGACCCAGAGTTTAACATCTTAAGGAGATTCTTCAGCCTTATTCAGTATCTTCCAGTGCACTTTTCTGGCAGCAAACCCACAAGTTTTGCTGATTTCACAGGAAGGGAAACGGGGAATATTTCTGCTATGAGACAGAGTGCATAAAATAGCATAATTAGTGTCAAACGTTGAATGGAGTTCTATTGTGCATAAATATAATATATATGCTTAAATATAAGCATAATATAACATATTGGCTTAAAAATTTTTATTTCTCTCTGCCTTTCAATGTCTCTCTGCACAGAATATTGAAATCTTCTGATTCAAACTAGATGCCTTTTGGGAAATTAAAGTCTTTGGATTTATTAATAGTGTATGAGAATTGTCTCCAAAACCCATCTGTTTACACCAAACAACAACAACAAAAAAGGCTCAGATCACAGAGATGACGCTTTACCTTGCTAACTTTGTTCATAAAACTCAATATATTTTCTAAGTGGGATAGAGAAATTTTGGGGAATTTTGGGGAAAAAAAAATGAAAAAAAAAATCGTTACATACACTGGAGAAAAGAAAATTCTCAGATTCTTTATTAGGTAAGACTTAGCTTTCTCTTCAACAAGATTTAATCACAAGCTGAGATTTATCAAATTAGGCAGAGTTTACCAGTATGCTCCTCTCAGATGATGCTAAATTTGGACCTAATGAAACTACCTTTCATTATAAGTTAAGCTGAGAAATAAAAGAGTTAGCATGGCATTGCATTATCAGCCCACCTATGAAAACTGTCCTGATTCTGTGCAGTTTCTCTTTTCTCTGCACTAAATCTGTCTCATATCACTTTGTTGGTAATTAAAGCTTCACAGTTTTTCATTGCTCCTAATAAATAAATAAGTGCATTATGATAACAGGCATAGCTAGCAAATTCTGGGCTGTTCTTAACAGAAATGTGACAAATATTGCCATAACTCTTCACTGGTGATAAGTCTGTTCCAGCCTGTGGTGGTAGATCTCTAAATGAAAATTTTAAGTCAAAGCTTGATTTTACAAGCAGTATGTTACTTGTGTGTTTTCCCTTGGTTGCATGTTAGCAAGTTGGGATCCTCTAAGATGCATTTTGCCCATTTCTGCCCAGAAATATAGAACTGTAGTGAACTGCTATGTCACTGGGATAAGTTCTGATTTTATTAGTTTTGGCTTTGTAACAGAGTTTCTAGAATCCTTTCCAGCACCCTGCCCTATACTTCTGTGTACTCAAAAGGAGGGAGAATTAAATATTTAACTGTATAGGCTCAATTCCTTTCCTTTCCCATTACTTTTTCTTTTTGTCTTTATACAAGCTTTGATGTTACATTTTATTTGCTAGCAGAAGCTTTACTGACACAAATAAAAATTCACAGATAGCTTGTAGTAGTATTTGAATAAGTTCAGTGCAATGAATTTTTTTAAAGAAGGTTATTTTCCTGAAGACACTAAATGGGCTGATTTTATGCTCTGATCCAATGTGTACTGAAGTGAAAGTGAAGATTACCACTGATTTCAATTTCATTAATGCGCCGGATTGGACCTGTAATTAATTTATACTCTCATCTAATGGAAACTGTTGGAGTAGTTTATTTTTGACTCTTTTAGCTATGGTTAATATGTCCCCAGTTTTTGTTAGATTTAGTAAGTAAATTACTTATGCAAATGTATCAGACAGGTTGTTAGTTCTCAAGGGTCTGATGCAGGCCCATTAAAATCAATAAGTCTTTCCATTTACCTAAATGGACTTTAAAGCAAGCTCGGAACTAATGCTGCATAATAGCATGTGGTAACATTATTTCATGCTTTCTGGTGTTGATTTTCATGCCATTGGCTACTAGTCTTAATTAGAATTCACTGTCATAGATGGTACATAAATATTAACGGGGACCTACTCTGCACTGGAGATCTTGGCATCTGAACAAGGCAGGCAGAAAAGAAATGCATGGCGTAAAGACCTTATTTCATGTAAGATAAGCATTCTTGTTTGTCTCTGATTGTACTAATAACCATGAAATACAAATATTTGTATTACATTATCCTTTGGGTAATGGAGGCTACACTATTTCCAGTAGCTGGACTCATGTGCCACGTGGTAAAGCCTGGCATGCTGTCAGGAACAGGCTCAACGCTGCATGCCCAGTCACACAACATGGACCACAAAAAGAATTGTGTAACAGAGCATTTGCACAGAGAAAATCTTCATCTGCATACAGAAAGCGTTCATAAAACATTTCATGGTTTTTAGTAAGTACACATTCCAAAAATACACAACTATGTTGCAGATCATGAGCAATTCACTCATTAAAGACTTTTCACAAAGTATAGGGTACTTATTTCTAAATCATCAGTTTCTGAACTCAATGTAGTATAACAGATGTTGTGGTGATTAACACATTGAAATAAAAACATCTCTAAAATCACCCATTTTATCTAATAACAATGAAAGACGGGAATATGCAGCTGTAGTTATTGCACTTCATGAAGCACTGCATATAAAATTTGGTATGAGATTTTTACTTTTTGTATCCATCTCAGTGTACTGGGCTTGCATGGCAAGGTTTTGTCAGAGGGGAGCTGCAGGAGTTGTCTCTGTAAGCAGAGCCCAACAGCTGCCCTGTGTCAGGTAAGAGCCAGAGCTCCAAAAGGGTCTCACTACTGCCAGAGCTGAGCCAAGAGCAGTGCTGGTTGTGCCTCTAGGAGAGCAGATTTAACAAAGGGAAAAACTGCTGTGCAAAGCAGCTGGAAGAGAGGATTGAGAAACTGAGAACATCCCATAGGTACCAAGGTCAGTGTAGAAGGAGGGCAGGAGCTGCTCCAGGTGCAGTACAGAAGTTTCCTACAGCCTAGGAGAGGCCCATGGGAGAGCAGGCTGTCTTCCTGCAGCCCATGGGCAACACAAGAAGCAGATCTCCAAGTGCAGCCATGGAGAGAGCAGCAGTGAATGTGACTGAAGGAGGTTCATGGACAGCCTCTGTAGGAGCAGCCTCAGGCTGGAACTGCAGCCTGTGGGGAGCAGCCAACAGTGTGGCAGGAGGGTTGGAGGAGTTTTTGCCTGTGGGGCAATGCTGGAGCAGTGCCTGAAGAGCTGCAGCCTATGGGAAGCCCACTCAGATCAGTACAGGAAAGTCAGGATTGCATAGGAGGGACATGGAGCAGGGGCAGAGAGATCACAACAGAGTAGCAGAGACAAAGCATTATGAACTGGTAGCAGACCCATTCCACATTTCCTTCTGCCACTTGTAGTGAGGAGGTAGAAGACAGTGGATGAGAAGAAGGTGTTAGTGTTATTTGCTTATATTTTTCTCAGAGCTCTGTTCTCTTGGTGGCAGACACTAAATTATATTAGTCTCTCTGAATCTGTTTTGCCCATAACAGCAATCAGTACGTGATCTTCCTGTCATTATCTCAACCTGTGAGCCCTTTTACATTGTATTTTCTCCCTGAGTTCCTTTGAGGAAGGGGAGTGAGAGAATGCTGTGTTGGATTTGAGTTAGTTATTAGTAAGAAACCACCGCATACAGCTACCTATTTTCTCTTCAAAATATGAGGATGCTGGTAGGGTGGTATCGCTTTGTCTTTAGATTACACCTAGCCCAACAGAACTACATGAGTGGTTTTGATAGAGGGCTTAAGGACTTAATAAAAATCATTTTTTAGGATATAATTAAAATTATGACATGCATGCAGACATTATATACGCTTTCAAAATACTTTATTTGAAATATGCAAGGTAAAAATAAGTGTAAAATGAAATGGTGAGTTCAAAGTAAAATATATAAGGTATGTCCTTAGGTTGTTACTTAAAAATAATGATTCCTTCAGCTATAATGGAAAATCAACAATTTGCTGCTGTTTTCCTATAGATCTAAATCCAGAGCAGAGGTTATTTTCTCTGTCATTGTTTTTGATTTTTGTGTTAATACTGTATTCCTGAGGATCTGTCATCCTGATTTTCAGTGATTGTGCAGTCTGGACACAGAAAGCTAAGCTTCTATCCTGTATTCCTTAGAACATGTAATTGTCAGTAGATTTATTTCCGAATTCTTAAACAGCTTCGAATAGATAGAGCTTTTTACAAAAGGTAACCTGTATGATATCTCTTCCACTCCCAAATGTTGTCTGAAAATTATAGCCACTCAACACTCAGAAGATGAGTACTTAGCTGGAAACATCTTTTCCATACTTGGAGAAAGGTGAGGAAAAAGTTTTTCTGGCATGCTAGGGTTGGGCAATTGTTGAATTCAGTGATTTTAAGTGACTGAAATTTCTGATAAGCCAGAGAAGGATAACCTATTTGCATTGAAATAAAACACATTTTAGATTCTATTGTTTACACAAACTTCGTCATATATATCTGTAGAGTGGTGCTGCTATTCGAAAACACACAGAAGTTTAAAGTTAGATTTTAAGGCTGAGAAAGGTGAGTACACCCTTGTGCAGCTCAGGACCATGGTGGATATTTCTTACATTACCATCAGCTCCTTTTTTGCTTGTAACTACCTTGCAATGTCAACGTTTTAACATTTTAGTTTAGTTCTCCCTAGTGAGCAAGGAAACAGAATAAATACTGCCACTGTTAATAATGAAATACGCCAGCAGTACATACCGCATTGATGAGCCTAATATAAATAGTTACATAGCAGCTTTAAATGTAGCTGATTAGTTGAGCATTAATGATGTATTGCTTGTGATTTCTTTTCAGTTTGATATTATTAATGATTTTTTAGATTTGCATATTCCAGTTAGTCAGTTTTGACAGATATATACAAATTAATGTTTTATAAATTTTCAAACTTTTTCTTTTTAGCAGACACAGTTAATTTATAATTAACAAAATTTATATCCTACTTTCTGTTAAGAAACTAGATTGAACTGAGGAGTAGATTTTGCAGATCATGAAAATTATAATCATTTAAGAAACATCATCCAGTGCACAGTCTTTGCATTGCATCTGAAACCAAGCAGATATTGAATTTAAATACTTAAATGCTTAATACTTAAATATTTAAATACTTAAATACTTAAAAGCAAGGTGATATTCTTAAGGCCTTTGACATATGTTTCCAAATTATTTATTTTCCTGATCTAAATTCAGGGTATTGCTTTGGGTTTTTTGTCAGTTGTACTGAAAACATAAAACAGAGTTAACAAGACCTCTGGTTAGCCTTCCTCTTCACTTAACCTCTGTCATAAATTGGAGACGTCTTCACTGTTCTTGGTGAATTCCATATTTTTTAAAATAATTTATATGCAACCCAGGAATAACTTGTTTCTATGCATTATTTTCTAACAACAATTGGAAATCATTATAGAAAAAAAATAATCCCTGATTTATTAAAGCACCCAAGTATTTGATTAAGTACTGAATTTAAAATAGGATCATGTGCATGCATAAGCTCTTTCTGAGAGTAGAATTGTAAGGCTAAAACAATCAGTGCTACAAAAGCCCGAAGACAATTTAGCATGCAAGACTCATAGCAATACGTTCATGTATTATTGAATTTAAGAATAGATTTCAAATTTTATTGGAGAACAAAATCAGGCAACTATTTACTAGCAAATGTATCATTAATGCATTAGATATACTAATGAAAGTGAGGTAAAAGTCTTCACAAATATGCCACAAATGCTATTTTTCCCACAACAAGTGACTATGGGAAAGACAAGTGCATTAACAGTGTAGTTGCAATTTTAATTGCAATTTTCCGAGAAATATGCAGTTAATTTCCACTGTGCGAGAACATAGACAAATCGAAACTATACTATACAACTGCAGAAGTGCATCCCTTAATGGAACTGACTGCAGGAAAGTCATTTTCACAACTTAAGTACCTTGTAGGAATTACAAGGAAAAGGGGTAGTAATAACAGAAGAAAAATAATGTTATCTAATTTAATAACTTCTTTTTTACAAGAGCAAAATAAAATTGTAAAAGGATTCATTTTTAATAAAGATTGGATCTATTTTTAATACTGCATGTTTTCATCAGAAATAAAAACCTTCTCCCAATGACTTCCCATACGTTTCCCTGGTTTCATGGCAGAATCATGGCCTTATATACAAATTTTGAAGTAGAATAAGTGAAAGTCATTTTTTGAGACTAACACATTTAGAGCAACATATCACGCAAATGCAGTCCTTTCAATCCCTTTTAGAAGTGTATGTTTTTAGTAGATTTGTGGTTTAATTCTGAATACAAACAAGCCAAAAAAACAAAAAACACTAGGCTATTATTTTTACTGTGTCAAAATCCACTATTATTTTTTGTGGAGATTATGAACAATGTATGGAATTAATTTTTTCTGACAGCATGAAAAAATTTAACATCCCTAAGAATATAAATGATGGCAGGAATACTGTTTTGTATGAGGCTTACACTTATGATTATCTGACTTGAAGTCAGTCAACGTGAAGGTCAAAGATAACTAAGGTAGTAACAGTCAAGGTTAGACAGAGTTTGAGCTCTTCTTCCTTGTAACTGTTTTGCAAGTGACCAGATCATAAACTAATATTATGTATTCATTTTGTCTGAATGTAGTAGCAGTTCATCTTTGGACCAAATGATATTGATTGTTATGATACAGGTATTATAAAAACATCCACAATCAGACTCTGGTGCCCAGTGGATTAAAAATAGCAAAGTAATGCAAAAATCCATGTATTCCCTTAAGTTTGTCATGCCTTCATGAAGATTTAACATTTGACTTCTGAAGTTAGGGAGTAATGCTTGCACTTTCTCCAAAGGCAATATAAAACCCACCATGAACTCTTTCACTTGATCTGCTCTGCTTCAGGCTGCCAATAGGAAAACTAACACCTTTCGCAGATGTGTTTACACTAGTCTGTTCATCCTGTCTGCAACAATCACAACATTCATTATTTTCTTTATCTGTCTGTTGTAAACGGATCTAGAAAACTATTAAATGCATACAGTGAAATCACATAGATTTTTTTCTCTTCACATCAAAAAACAATTGCAAGACTCCACTCTCCTGTAGGACACTGGTGGTGTGAAGAACATTGTATTAGCAAAAGCAGCTTCTTAAAATTCAGCTTTCATAAGTAGTTCTGATGTTTCTGTTAGTAAAATTCAGTTGCAGTAATTTTGATAGGAAGCTTAAATGTCTCCAGTTAATTTGTGTAAATGACCACAGAATTCTTTTCCAGTATATTTTCCAGAAAAAAAAAAAAAAAAAGAGGAAAGGAGGCAGAGGGGGGATATTTCTTCTTCAGTCAAGTGTTATTATTACTATTGTTGTTGTTATTTTTGTCTTCTTTTTAGATGTAGTCTGGAAAATTTAATCCTTTTTTTTTATTATTATTTAACTATCTAATAAGTCAAACTAAGCTACTAGTGATAATAAACCATATCCATAAAAAACGTTTATTGTTTTGCTTTTATAAGGGTTCAGACCTTACTGTAGATAATACCTTTGTGTGAAATGTTTCTTGTTGATCTGCACTTATGTAGACTTTGAAATGTTTTTTATACATTCAGTATACAAGTAGAGGAAGACCTTGAGGGCTGTCAAGAATATTTTAAAATGTTTTCTGATATAGAATCATAGAATCACAGAATGGTCTGGGTTGAGAAGGACCACAATAATCATCTAGTTTCAACCCCCCTGCTATGTGCAGAGTTGCTAACCACTAGACCAGTCTGCCCAGAGCCACATCCAGCCTAGCTTTGAATGCCTCCAGGGATGAGGCATCCACAACCTCCTTGGGCAACCTGTTCCAGTGTTTCACCACCCCCTGTGTGAGTAAAAGTTTCTCTAATACTTTTGTGCTAACCTTTCTATATAAACATGACACAGACAATAATAGGATGAAAACAAGTGCTGGATTTGAGCTTTAGAAGGAACAGCAAGAATATACAGCAGTTAATATGGTGTGGCAAAGTGTTTTTTAAGTATGTTCTCTATTTAAAGTTGTGCTTTTATACTTACTTTTTTACTTTAAAAAAAACAAAACAAAACACTTTCATATTAAAAATCAATGTCCTGCCCAGTAGCTCTTGTGTTCTTCTCAGATGTAGTATAGGTGGTTACAGGGAAAAAAAAATAAAAAATAAAAAGAATTCCTTTCTGGTTTTCACTTTTTTCTTGTAGGACCAGCTACACCACGACCTCCAACTTGCAGTAGTGACCAGTTCCCATGCGCATATGTGCAGCAGTGTTTGCCTCTCAATGCAAAATGTGATGGGGCTGAAGACTGCTTGGATGGAAGTGATGAAATTAATTGTCCCACAATGGCCCCTACCACTATGTCTCCAAGCTCCTGCAAACCAACAGAATTCCTGTGTCCTTCCAAAGGCTGCATCCCAGCTCTCCTAAAATGTGATGGTGTGCCTGACTGCCTGCTTAATGAAGATGAAGTTGGATGCCGTAAGTTCATTTTATTGCGCTAGTTGCAGCCATGATTACTTTCTTTCCGAAAACAGTGACATGAGAAAGAGCAACATAATGAAGAGTAGCAAAGAATTCAGCATTTTTTAGTCAAGTCAAGAGAAACATTTTTTGTACTGCCTGTAATGCATTACCTGGAGAGACACTCTACATTTTCAAGTAATTTTGTTTATGCTTTCCTGTTCCCTGGCTATTGACTTTGACAAATGCTTGAAAAGGTTTGCATTGTATTTCTGTTAATAATTGGAAGAATTTCTGCTTTTATTTCCATGGATCATAGAGATGATTTTTCCCTAAACTTTTAATTCTGCAAAAGTGTTTTAACATTTTATTTTTCATCCTGATCAGAACAAAATATATCAGTTTCCAGGAGGCTAGAAATTATAGTTCTTCAATCATCTTCAATCTTCAATCAAAACAAACTATGGAGTGTCCAAGTAGTCCAGCACACAAAAATTTTCTTTAAAAAGATGTTTATATATAAACTGGCATGGACTTTGCAGCCTATCTATACATGAGGTCTTGTTCGTGAAAGGTACAGTTTTGTGAGAGGCCTTAAAGTTTGCTTGCCCCAAAAACGTGTGAAAATTCTATTTCCCCCAAGATCAAAAACACCTCACTTCATTATAATCTTTATTCAATCCTGTCTCCTCAATCCCTCCTCAACTAGAGAACTCGCTGTCGTATCACAGTACATGTACATCCCAGTGCCAGACCACAGTAGCCAATGAGTGCTTCTAAACAACTGAGATATCATTTCATTGCTTTTGACTTCTAAGCAATGCGCAGAGAATGAGGGAAAATTAAGTCCTGGTCTTCTCAAATAACAAACATTTTCCATAGCTATGGCAAACCGAGGAATTGTGAGTGAGGTGGGAACTCATTCATATCTGTAATCATACTCCAAAATTCAGTTTTGATTATACAAACATGTAAGTTTTGATGATAGGAGATGAAAATGCAAAAGCAGCAACATATTTTTTATATTTCTTTCCTACGAAGATACTGTTTGCAGGGCAAAGCAGAATGTAAGTGGTTACTGGTGGTTTGGAAGGAAAGCAGTGAAAAGATAATTACTGTCACGCACTCAGTCTTCCTACCAAAATTTGTACATTATGAGAGCACAGCATTTCATCTCTAGCTGTCTACTTTTAACTTGTGAAATGCCATGCATGTTTTTCTGTGGGGAAAAATGAGAGTGAAAAAGGAAATATCTAACAGTTTTTGTTTAGTTTATTGAAATATTTGCATAATCTGTAAAATCATTGATTCCTTTGCTATTAACTTCAGCCTGTGTCTTCTATTATAATAACAGATTGGGATTTTTTTTCTGCAGATTTTTTAGAAACCTGAAATTTTGTATTTTTTCTAAGCAGTTATGAACAGAGAGTAATATTAAAATCAGCAGTCTGTGAGTTTTTGTTTTGTTAATGTTCTTGCTAATTTTTAAGAATATGAATTTAGCAGTTACTGGCACCTTCCATTGTGTATGTGCCATGTCCTTCAGCAATTTCATTCATGTAAGTGTAAAAGTAAATATCCAAAAATGTTCTGACAAGTGAATTCAGGAATGCATCAGATAAATTTATCTCTACATCCTGCAGAAATTAAGTATAAAAACCCAAAGAAGACCAGGACAAAGAAAAGCAAACAAAAAATGCATTAGTCAGTTCTCTACTACAACCACTATCTCTACCACAGAACTGCTTTGCTGCACGGTTTGTGCAGACAAAATTTCCCACAGAGCTCATCCACCAGTTAAGTTGTGTGGTATTTTTTTTTAATGTATATTATACGTACTATTCTGGTGGATTTTGTTGCTAATTTTAATAAAAATATTCTTTGAATTGTTTTCCCGTTATGTTCTACTTGGGCATCCCTCTTCTCACCGTTGTGATGAATAGTACTTTAGCTCATCTATTTAATCTAATTTTTTATATTAGTTTATCATAGTGGTATGGATATAAAATAAACATGTTAACATCAATGGTGTTTGTATATATCTATATCTATATATTTTATTTTACTGGATGCAACAGCATATGAGCCAAGTGCTAATAGCAAGCAAGGAACAATGATTTTCCAGTTCTCTGTAGTGGTCCAAAATATATCTGCTGTAGTTATAGTAAATTTTAATTACCTTGTAGATATTAAATTATATAACTTCAAGTGGGCCGTGATACTTTTATTCTTACAAGAATTTAAATTGGACATCAAAAATGAAATATAGGTGAAAAACTGTTGTTTTGGCTTTAATATCTTTGCTGTTATTATTGTCTGTCTTCAATATCTTTATCCCAAAGACACTTGAAGACCCCTCACAAAATTAAAGAGTAACTGGTTTGAGAATCTTGTGGTTATTTTCAACCATCTTAACAGTAAGCAATATTAGATGGCAGATCTGTGCAAAGTATTTAACAGCCAGATTGATTGTATGAAGGTTCCCTCTGTCAATACATAAAAATCTCAGTGCAATAAATTTGCTCAGGGTAAAGAAACACAAAAGTTATAAATAAACTAAAAATAATTAACATTTTTCTATCTTATCTTGAAGTATGAATCCAGCAGCCATTCCAGAACTAGGGGAAATAATAATAAAATGTTGAAAATAAGATGCATACTTTCTTATCACAACCCTCACTGTGAGTTAAAACTCAGGAACTGAATCTGTTTTAGTTGTAGTATATTTGACAAACCATAAACAGTATTTTATATCCACATGTTCGAGATGTCTCTTAAGTATATGTATGGGCATACAAGTTCTAAAGAACATATGAACAGTTATTAAGTTACAAAATATGCTTTATGTCAAATTTACAACTTTGTTTCTCTTGAAGTTCTGGTCTGAACAAGCAATTATTTTTACAGACTGGATATCTGTGTGCAAATAAGCACTTACAAAACCAGTCCAATTACCATTGGAACATCATGCCCCAAATTGCAAATGTCCAGGATTTGGATCTGTTACACACAAAATAAGTATGAGATTGTTATTTGGTTATGAAAGTGCAACAGAGGGCATGGCACTGTCAAATATTTTCTGGCTAGCTTACAAGATCCTGAGATAGATGGTAGGTTATGCTACAAGTGTGGGTCATGGGAAGCACCACAGGAGTGGAGTGGTGCTGTAATCTGTTATTTTTCATACTTGCCAAGGTCTATTTGGCCAGACAGTGGTAAACGGAATGAGAGCATATAGAGCAAAGGCATTGTTACAGAACAGAATCTAGATTCTTTGCATAACAGGAGGAAGTAGAAAAATGTATTTTTATGACTGAGTGACAAAGTATGAATTCCATTTATTAAAAATGAAGTATTTACTGTTGTACAAGTGAAAGCTTCAGTTTGGTCCAGTGTGGTAAGAAGAGATTGTTGTTGTTCTTGCTTTTATCTTGCTCTTCTCTGTAGTGACTTCTCCAGTCATAGAAGAGTACTGTGATCATTTAAAATCAGTCAGAACTTTAAATTTCTCATAAAAATTAATTAAATTTTGAAGCAAAGTAACATTCTTCTCCAGATTTTTCTGCAGAATTTAATATATGGTCAGTGCATGTAACTAGAATGTTTAATCCCACAAACGTTTACTTACATGAGCAATTTTATAGTTCTGTATGAATGTCAAAACTGGCAAGAGCTGGAAGGATTTGACCCTACTGCTGCTGTATAAAATTGAGCTGCAGCATTTTAAGTGTGCATATTTTTGTGATATACGTAAGCCAGAGATTTACATTATATCTAGGAGTGGGACAGATATATTTTTTAGCAGCTTGGCTGTCCCATCTAGGATGCTCACTGCCATGTGCATTGGCTCTTGAACCCAGGAGCAGGAAAGAAGTATGAAATGTAGATGTGGCACTGGGATATTTTAAATATTTCTAGGTTCTTTCTCTCACTCTAATCCAGTATAGTATGCATACATTCAACTTCAGTAGAATCAGAATTTCCTCTGATTTGCATTAATATTGAGAGAGTTCAGCTCATACTAGCTAAACAAAAACTTTTAAATATAATAGTTGAAAGCAGTATAAGAGAACACTGTGTTAAATAAAATGATGCTTTCTTCTATAGGAGGATGTAGGACCACTGCATATTTTATATATATGAGTGATGCAGTAATAATTCTGTAACCAGAACCTTATGGCTTGCATGATTCCATCAAGATTCTCCCCCCATAATTCTTCTGGACAGACTTAGAGAAGACAACTAAATGCCCAGGAATTAAAAAGGTGTGAAAGTTCAGATATTCCAGTATAGTTTCCCTCTACTTTTTCTTCACTAAATGTCTATTGGTATTTAGTTCCTCACAATAAAAGGAAGCTATGCTATGCTTTTTATTTTTTGTTTAAAATTGTTTTTCCTATGCTATGCCTGGGATTTGAATGTGTTGTGTGGTAGCATCTTATGGGTTTTCATTGCTTTTTTTCAACTTACTCTGATAATGGTTTAAGCAAATATGCCCGTGATTCCTTCAGAAATATAACATGGGAAAATCTAGCTTCTGTAACATCTGTGTACTGTGTTTGTTTACCTATTTGTCTACTAAATATCAAAGTTGTATGACTTTGAAGATGAAAGCTTGTAAAGGTCATGTGGATCCAAGTATATAAACTAAAGTACAAATAAAGGGTTTTTTTTTTTGTTTTGTTTTGTTTTTAACAGCGACAAAAAGAAATATAGCTGACAATAATTGTTGTGTTACTTTTCCTTTCAGCCATTACACATTGTTTCAATGGTTCTTTGCTATGTGTGTCAACAAATCAATGCATAGCAGTATCCCAGCGTTGTAACAGCATTGCAGACTGCATTGATTTCAGCCTTGATGAGTCCAGCTGTTCAGGTACTTAGTTTTCTATTAAAATGTCATTCGCAACACTAAAATACAGTGTTTTATTAATGAAACTAGAGCCAGTCCACAAACTAGACTGAATTCACTCTGTTAATCAGACTGTATAGGGTGTGACTTTGCATTATGAAAGTGTCACTCAGAAAAATAGTAGAGGGAAAAGATGGAAAATAACATGCTTAGCATGTACACAAGAGACTTTCATGTAGGTATGAAATCATGTGTTTGTTGCCTTTTTTTTTTTTTTTTTATTCCTCAGTGATATGCTACTGAGACACTCGATTTTAGCCATTTGAAGAGAAAGATCAGCATTTCTGAGTTTCTGGAACAAAACTTATCTGGAAATATTGTGTTCACTGTGTCTTTCTAATATTAAAAATTAACAATTTCACAATGGGGATAAAATATATACTTGATAAATTTGATTGGTAATACATTTTCAATGAAGAATATTTTCAATTAAAAGGAATATATTGAGAAATTATTGTAATGTAGAAAAATATAGAACCCAAACTAGAAATGATTTATTTCTACATAAATCCTCCACTATTTTTTTCAGAGATCAGATCCTTTAAGTGATTCTTTCCACTCTTCTTAAAACTGCAAATGTCTACATTGAATAGCACTATATTTCCTCATGTCCGCAAGTGATTTTGTGACATACACCAAAAGTTAAATATACCTAATTTATTTTATCTTTGCTTTTCTAATGCTTAAATATCGTATGAAAACATACAAGAATATTCACAGCTGTGCTATGATTACGCATTTTTATAGTATTTGAGAACAGCAAATGAAAATAAAACCTGACAGTCATTCATCTAATAAGAAAAAGTATTTGCATCTTACTAGATATTATTTAAAATATGACTCATTTCTGATTTGTAGTTTTTCTCACAGTGGTGGAGTAAAACTAATCTTAAGTAAAATTAAATCTTCTCAATTGGAAATCCATGTGAAGGGGCGTCAAAAGCTGAAAACAGTGTATGTATGACTGATATATCCCTATATTTAAACAGTTTACTCTTTGCAAAACCTATGTTGTTGGTTAATCTCAGTAGGCAGCTCAGCCTCACACAACTGCCCACTCATCTCCCACCACAGGACTGGGAAAAGAGTAGAGCAGACAAAACTGAGGAAATTCATGGGTTGAGAAAAAAATTAACAACAGTAAATAAATAAATGCACAGCTAAATATATCATAGAATCATAGAATGGCTTGAATTGGAAGGGACCTCAAGGATCATCAAGCTCCAGTCCCCCTGCCACCATCAGGGCCACCAACCTCCATTCCTAATACTAGACCGGGTTGCAGTGAAATGAAAGCAAGCGTTGCAAAAGGAATTACTAACCATCAGCTGACTGATGCTCATCCAATCCCTGAGAAACAGCAACCCCTGGGAAACAGCTCCCCAGTTTTATTACTGAACATGACATTTATAGGGTATGGAACATCTCTCTGGTTAATCCAGGTCAGTTGTCTTGACTGCTTTCCTTCCCAGTTTCTTGCCTGCTCCCATGCTCCTCACCTGGAAGGGCAGAGGATGAATCAGAAAACCTTGATGTTGTGTAAACATTGTTCAGCATCATTTAAAATTTCAGTATGTTATCAGTGTGGATTTGGTCACAACTCTGAAGCATGGCACCATAAGGGTAGCTATGAAGAAAGCTAAATCCACATCCAGTAAGTTCTATGAGTCTGTGATTCTATGTTACAATTCTAGGCATCATGAATTAGAAAGTTGATGATACATGAGTAAGCATCTGTTCTTTTGTCACCACTGCATTTAAGCTAACAAGAAAATAGTAATAATGCCAATAATAAAGTAGATGTAAATACTATGAAAGTATAAGTTCAAAGTTCTTGACTCTCTCTATATTAATATTTTTGTTAAAATATCTAGTAATTGACAGAAGCTTCCTTTCTGGAGTCGTAACTCTCAATCTGAGACTAATTAGAAGCCTGTTCAATTGAAGCACTATTTCTCTTGAAGAGATGTCAATGGATTTCAGTGTATTTGTATTTGACCCTTTTATCGTCAAGGCTAAAGGAAATGTTTTCAGAAATACTGAGCACCCAAAATGTTAAATGTGAATATTCTGCCATTCGGAAAATCAGACAATGACAAATATAATAATTTTGAAGGTACGGAGAGGGTGGATTTGAATTATAATTTCTACTTTTTTATTTGTAGTTTGTCCTGAAGAATACTGTAAAAACGGAGGAACCTGCATCATCAAAGATGACGTTCCTTTATGTCAGTAAGTTTCACTGGGGAATGGGACTGTTGAAAGACAAGTCTTTGTCTAAATTTTTTTTTTTTTTTTTTTTTTTTTTTACAGTTCCTGAGTAATACAGCTTTGAAAAGAATATTATTTACTAGAGAGAATTTTCTGTACTTTCATCTACATATGACACAGCCTGTTTACCTGATACTTTACATTTTCTTTGTCTCGTGTTTCACATTAACTTTTAACAACACATGCTTCTATGAAAATTGATTCTTGATATAGAGCAGTCATTGCATGCCTCACCTGAGGAGAACATATTTTCATCTTGCCTGAATTTGTGATATATTCCTGTATAAAGTTTTTTGCATATATTTGCATATTATTGGAGAAAGTTTCTAAGCAAAGAGTTATATTGGAGAAAGTTTCTAAGCAAAGAGTTATATTTATTGCAATTTTCTGTAAATACTTTTTACATTACAAAAAATAAATACAATTCTGCTGTGGAATATAAGAATCATAAGAAAGTGTCTCAAGATATCTGACAGTTTTTGTTTTCACAGGAAATCACTGTTTCCCACTGGGAAATTACAGGGTACTTTTAAAGTGCAAAGTAAACAATGTTGTTCTTTATCACAGTTTTGTCCTTCATTTACTTCAGTGAATTTTGCCAAAGAGTATGCCAAATTACTAAAGAAATGACTGTATCTAAGTGAGGGTATCTATCTTACTCAGAACCTGACAAGTTTGTCTCAGTCTCTAGGTAACTCGTTAATAAGCTGACAAAATTTCACTTATTGGAGAACCTATATCTTTCAAGAGATATGTATCCATTACTGGATGAAGAAATGTTATGAATAACAGCTGCAGCAAATGCAGGCACTGTCATACGTGATGCAGGCAGGGACATTCATATATGAGTACTTTCCACTTAGTGCTCAGAAAACGTTGTACGCAGGTTTCCCAAAGAATCTCCTACAGTCTAGAATAGAGAATGACCTCTGCCTTAAGCTTGGAATTTCATCAAGGTGGCTGTTTCAGAATTTCCTGGGAAATAGAAAGAGAGAAGAGGGGATAAAAGCATGATGGAGATTGCACATAAAATGCAAAGTATAGGCAGAAATAAATATAGGGATTGAGAATAGCCATAGAGTTAAAAAGATTAAATTATTGATCAATAAGAAAATTGCTTTTAAGGACAAGGTACTAGGGGAGTACTCAAGATTTTGGGGATAGGAGAGAATTATAAAAATTGAATTTATGTTGTGTCTTGCAAATGAAAAGAAACTAAATTAACAGATGGTTTTTGTCCAAAGAAGTAAGAAATAGTTGAAATGGTAGATAGTAAATAGGGAACACGATATTAAACCCTGATCCAATATATGGGTAATTGGACTGAATGCACAGAACAGGCAATGATTTAAGAGATGAGCGCATGTAGTGCCAAGAGCTGTACGTGCTTGTGTTGGAGGAATAGATAATCTTTATTCAAGAATGCTTGAAAAATACTGCATGTTGCAGTGGTGGAAAGTTTTCTGAAAACTTTGCTTTTGCAGTACGTGATTGGAGAATAGAATAAAAATGTTTCTTACCAGACTGCATAATTTTAACTCTTATACCATCTGAACAAAATTAATGAGATGTATTCACATATAAAACATACTAGAACTGACATACAGTAAACTCATTATATTGCTTGTCATTCCTTTCTTTTTATGCAAACACTTTCTGTGTAATATGCCAAATTTAGAGTAGTTACACTAATACAAAAGTGAAGGAATAGTTTTGTTAATGCCTGAACTGTAAGAAGGCTTTAGTCTTTAAGCAGAAAATGTAATTGCATTCCCTGCCCTGTAATTAAACAATCAAGCTATAACTTAAAAATACATCTTTCTTAAGTTTTTAAGTTGCATTGAATATATACCATTTGGCTAACTTAGCTGTGGAAACTAGAATTTAAAGGAGTCATTATACATAGATTTGCAGTCAGCTTTGTAGTTTTATGTATAATTGACCCAAAATACATAAAATTAATTATTTTGTTTGCTTGTGTGATAAAATTGAAAGTGTTGCTTTTCACTTCTAAAATTTAGGGGAAAAAATGATTTTACAAGCTTGTAATTGAATCAGATTTTGCTTAATCTCCTTAGAAAAGCTACAGGCAACTTTGTCCCCTAGTTTTTATTTCTCATTCTTTAAATGAGCCCTTTATAGTAATCACAAGTGGTTTGTTTTAAAGGGCAAGTGAAGTATTTTATTCTCAGTAGCAAAATTACAGCATTTTACAATAAATAATTACAGTAAAAAGCATAGCTTTTCTGTAGTTGAAACATTTTTTTCAGAATCTTATTTTGTCTTAAATGTGCTAACTTCTGTTATGCAAAATACATTATTGAGAAGAAACGCTACATGATGTACTCAACTTTAAGTGATGTAGTAGACTAATTCAGTGTCCTATCCAGTCAAGTATTATTTGTACTGGAGGATAGAAATTCCACATCTCTATAAGATGTTTTCCACTGAGGAATGATTTATTTTTTTTTTCTAAACATCTTTGCCTCTGGATATACTTTTACATGTGCTCTGAAAAGCTGATAGCTGTGTTTAAGAAAATTTTAAGTGGGAGATTGTTTATCTCATGGTATCCCATGGAAAAGGATATTCTTTCTTACCTTTCAGACTCAGTCTTACTAAATTTAAATACAGAATAAGAGACATTACATGGTCTGAAACTCAGTATTCTCATACACTAAGATTACCCATCTAAACTTCATTTCAATCACTCAGATCACCACCAGAGATCTCTCTATGAGGTACCTGGAGACTACAAGTTGGGTACACCTGATACAATGCACAAGGTTTAAATAAAGTTGTAAGTGATGTAGGGACTTCTGGAAAATATTGAAAAGAGTTTGAACTTTCCCACAGTACTGTGGGAGGTGCTTATAGGTCTGTGCTGAGGATGAAAGGAAAGGTGGGGATGGTGGAGAACTGTATTTGATAATCTATTATTCCATAAATTGGGTGGGAAAAATAGATACCATCTATTCTGTGCCAGCTACATCCTGGTATGCATCTTACGCGGTCTAACACGCAAAACTCCCTGATCTTACAATGCCTTCAAGCTATCTTTCAGGTTTGCAATTTTCCCTCTTATTCAATCAGGGTGAATTTAAGTCTCCAAGAATTACAGTCTTTGTGCTGTTGCTAGGTGGCTAAGAGATTGCCTAAAAGCAGCAAATTCTACTAAATTAAGAACTTTTGAACTTCTCTTGCCAGCTTTTGCAGTGTTGACTGATCTGGAAATCTCCATGCATTTTAATTTTAAGTACATACAAACATAGGGGATTTTTCTCATTGCTTGGACGGATCTTTTCATGTTCGCTGTTGCCCTAATCAGCTACTAGGCTGCATCTCTAGGAAGGAACAAGTAACTATGGGCTATTCCCACACAGACTTATTTATATCCTGCAGGGAAAGTGTATGTATTTATTAAAGCCAAAATAATTTTACTTATTTCTAGTCTGCAAGTCATATTATCAATGTACAGAAATTCTCCTGTTTCAAACATATAGTTTGACTTGCAAGACGTAGGTGAATTTTGAAATATTTTTTCAAGTATGTAATGTTAATATGGTTCATGCTATAATTGGAGTATTGATCTCAGCAGAGAATAAATTGAAAAAAAATCCAGGAATAAACGTCAGTCATCAAGCTAGGCTTTAGTATTCAGTACATTGTGGCAGGTTGACATTTTGATTGTTTTTAAATGGTGGAGGTGAGAAAAGTCTGGATTTAAATGTATTATCTTTTTGTGGGAAGGAAAATGAATTGGCCAGAACATATATTCTTTTATCACTGGAATATGTGTGCTTTTGCATCTACAGATTAAATAACAGATAACACAAATCATATGCCAAATGTGTGGAAAGTCATGGAATGGCTACCAAGTTGCTCTCAAGCAAGCTATGCCTTAACTGCCTTCTGTGCAGACACATGGATACATGTCAGACAGGTGGACCTTCAAAGAGCCTAAATTGGTTTCTCCATTTTACCCTGACAGAGTAGCTTAAAAGCTGTAAAAATTCCTTGGGTGAATTTCAGGTATCAACCGTGTATCAACCCATGCATTGCACATAAGCTAATCTTTGTGAAGTGTCTGTTGGAAAACACTGGAGCCAACCATAGGTGGTGATGGCTTCTTTAGTTTAACTACTGGATAAGATTAAAGATCACCTAAATTCTAACTTGAAATAAATTTAAGCTCTGGGTCATTAACTTAATATGTTAGAAAAAGTATTTTTGCTTCTGTGTGAGTTCTTTTGCATTCATTTGGAATATTTCCATTTTGTATTTTAATCCTTTTGTCTGTCTTCCTTCCTAACTATTTTATTTTCCACTACTCCGTTGAGCCTGTTGAGGAGAGATGTGCAATATTTTTTAATTGCTGTTCAAATAGATTTTAAAAATTGACTAGTGCTCTAAAATGAAGCTAACAAAAAGATGACTACTAACATCTAAATGGAACATGTAGCATGCAGGTTTGGGATGTCTGAGTTTCCTGCACAAGTTATTGATGCACTTTTCATGAGTCGTAGATGAATGAAATATTGCTTAAACATTGCTACCTAGAGTTGAATATGCTAATGTTTGTTTTGCACGGAGAAAATTCTAATTTTTAAATGGTTATTTCTACTCTGGTGGTTGCATTTTCAAATTTATGATACTCATATTACCAGCGGAATTGAAATGGCTCTTTCAATTTTTATTGTAAAAAAAATATTGCCTATAAGAAAAATAAAGTGCCAGTGGAAGTTTTTTAATCATCCATTGTTAAAAAGCTTTACAAAGGTGGGAAAAAAGCTGCTATTTATTTATTTTCTTTTTTTTTTTCCTTTTTTAATCTATTTTGTAAATTAATACTGTATTAATATGGTATTAGGAATATGGAATAAGAATCCTATCTCCTAAAACTTGTTTAATATTTTAGTATATGAAAGATGTGTTGACATTGTCATAGAAATGCACTGAGAAATGCACTTGTCTTCCCACCACTTTTTTTCCAGAGTTGAAAGTAATGATGTTTGGCAAAATATGTTTTGAGGTTGCACGTTAACTATTATACTTGAATGTATATTAATTAATAATAAAAAAAAGATTGTGAAGATCTGAGTCAGCATTTTGTACACAATCTATACATACTACCAGATCAGTGTCACTAAGGTTTTAGACTTGAAAAAGTCTTCAAGAAAATCTTTTTTGTTTAATCAACCAAGCTACTTTACAGTCTCTGAACTGCAAGCTAGTGTGTGTACCTCACACATTCCTTGAGAATTTACCATTTTAGAATGTGTTCTTACAAATATGTCACATCTAACAAACATTCTTGCACAAGCTGTTCTTTATCACAGCCTCAGCACTGTCCCTCATTGCCTGGATGTTGCAAAGTTGTCAGGCTGATGTTCCTCAGAAAGCAGCTGCAAGCAGGGTTTTTCTGACTGTAGCTTTGATCATATTTTTCCTTTTGCAACTCAGTGCTCCCTCTTTTGCATCAAATGTAAGTTACTATCCTGTTTTCAAAGCCTTCATATTTTTTCCAACTCCATCTATTATTTCTCATTTAACAAATATAATTTAAACATTTTAAACACTAGATGCTAATCAAGTATGTAATATGGACAGCACAGCCTGTTCTGAGCACAAAAATAACAAATTTTCTATGTGCTAAAGGATCTCTGCACCCTTGTAAAAGTTTCGATCACAACTGGGTGTAATCTTTTATATTTATAGAAACGAGGTATGTCTTTCAAAATATCTTCATTACAAATGTACATGAAAGAAGGACTAAGCATGGGAAGGAATTAGATATAAGATTTACCTATAAAGCCTGAGAATGAAAATTTGGTACAATGATGTTGCCTCCCACATATCAGCTTCTTTTACAATTTTTTCATCTTCAGTCTCTTGCCTTTTGTTTTTATTTAATAATCTATTCTGTTCCTTTAGCATAAAGTCCTCCCAGCTAGTATTGTCACGCAAAAGCTAGAGCAAATATTGTGGTAAATTTTCTAGAACATCTTTATTTGAATATTTTGTCTTCTAACTGTGAAGAATGTACAACGAATAATTAAAAATGAAATTTACAGCAGAGAATCATAAAATTCCTTGTAAAGGCAGGCCAGTCTGCAACATGCAAAGCTCAGCTGATAACTTTTCAGATAGCAATCAGAAGGAAAGCTCTGCTTTCTTACGCTGACTCAAGAAAGTAATTTATAGTTCATCGGGCCTCTAGAAAAAGAAGTCTTTGATAATGTCATGCGCTAAATACACTTTTTTGCAACTTTTTCTTTCAGATTGGAGTTGGGAGAAAAACATTTTACATTCTCTGTTTAGGATATTGGCAATGTAATAATGTTTCTTAGGTAGACAGATTTAACCCTTATTCTGTAAATTATAATTTGCTTTGACTTTGCTTATATATTGGAATTATACTTATCTGGAGGTTTGTTCCCTTTTACTCCTTTCAGCCTTTCATCTAGACATGTAATGAAAATGAAAATACTCTTGCACAGATTCTCAAGAGAAGGAATCTTTTTTTTTTTTTCCCCCTATAATAACAAATACATTAGTGTTTTTTCAAAAAGTGAAATTTCAGCAAAACATTCTGCAAAAAATCTGTTTAGCCAAAAATGTCTTACAAAGTAATTTTGAGATAAAATATCCCATTTATTCTAGTAAGCCTATGCAATATTTAGAAAGGAAGAATATTTATTTTCATTCACAGATTGTACTTTTTTTGAGTTTGGGAGTTTTGGAATTCTTGTTTGTTTTAATTTTAAGGAAACATCCACTCAAATTTCCATGACCTCAGAGCACGTTTGGATTATCACTGTACAAATACATCAGAAATATATTTATATTACACAATGAAGGGAATACGTTCACATGAGAGTTATAATTTTTTGAACATTCAAGAATTAATTTTTCTTCCTGTAAATAAACTGTGCCTTTATTTAAAAGTATTTCCACTCAGTGTACCAAAACTGCCTCCCTTCTAATGTTACCAGAATACAGCAGTTGCCAGAAAACTCTTTCATCTTTGGCTTACATTCTGGTGACACACAGAAAAATTGTAAAAGGCACTTTTTTAGTGGTTACAAAAATTATTGGAACTAAGTATTTAGAGTTGTGCCAGTATGTGCATTCCTTATGACTACTTTGACTCATCTGCAACAAGGAACCCACAGGGAAACTTTATTTTTTTATCTTGTTATTTTTTGGACAGTTAAAGCAGCAGTTTTAGGCACAGATTCATGAAGGCTGGAATGAAGGGTGTCTGGACCTTTTTAAAAAAATGTAAGCAAAAATCTAAGGCCACAGACAAATGTGCTTGAGCACATTCTTTCAATCTGCTTCTACGAGATTACAAAAACTAGTCTTGAGATTAAAGTACAGGTCTTGAAATGAGGAATTCGAAGTCCAAAGTGTGCAGCACTCCTCCTATAAGTTCCTCCAAAGCACACAATTTCAAAGCCCTTATCTTGCTTGCTTCAAGTGATTTTTGACCCAGTACTACTTACTCACTATTGTAATTCATTAATTTTCTCTCTGTTACTTCCTTCTTTATCAATAATGTGATTGTAAGAGTGTTTCTCCAGCTTTTTTTGTCCTGTTTGTTTAAAGCTCTTCAATAACGGGGTTCTCTGAAGTTTTGTTTGCCTTGATGAAAAAGGGGCCAGATATAGTAACAAACATAGAACCTACAATAATATTTTTTAAGTGCAGAAACAAGCATTAAGGTCCACATGCTGTTTGAAACTTCAGAGTATCCTGAGATAATCACTTTCATGGGAGAAAAAAAAAAAAGTTTTAAAATATAAGACCATAATACAAGTTCTTGCAGAGCATTTATATTTTCTTTTATTACTATATTGAGTTGAAAATTGAATGAATAAATTACATATTTTTGCTTTTTATGTTTTAATGCTATTGAAGCCTCTGGAAAACTAGTGTTGGAGGGAGGCAATGTCAGATACACAGCACATGAATAAACTCTGCTAGACTTAAGCAATGAAGTAGTGGAGTTGAGTTAAGAATATTCAGTAAAGGTTATTTTCATGCTTATAGCATTACGGAATATATACATGATTAAATTAGATATCTTTAGGCTAGATAGCGATCAGTATCTCTGCATCTTCAATTGCTTCTCACTTGCAGTATGTAAATGTTGATTAATGTGTCCATTTCTGCTTTCTTAAGACTGACTGCTGACTGTAACTTAAAATCCTTGTAGAGAAATATCAGTGATATTAATAGAAGTTCCGCAACTGGATCTGGGATAGCACTTGGACCTTACATACTTGCTAGCAGTGAGTGTATCAACATTCCTCTGTATTTTCTCAAGCAATCCATGGCTAAGACAGAAATTGATACAGATATGTTAGCTCTCTAAACAATTCTGATATTTCCAGACAATTATCCTGAGCTTTCATCCAGTTCAGGCAAACCACAATTATATGCAGATGACATAGGATGGAGGAATTATTGGCCTTTCCATCCACGTTCACTTTGAAACCCTGTGTTTATGAAGAGTCATGAGAAAAATACTGCATTCGCTTAACTTCCTTTTGATTAACTAAGCTGGGGTTTAGGAGCCGGAGGAAAGCTTTCTTCCACTGAATGGTTACCACAAAATAAGCACATCTGTTGTAACTTTAATAGTGTGGATCCAGTAATGTTTTCCTAATCACCACAGATATGACACACAGGATATTTCTCCAGCTCTTAGCTCTCAGTTACCAATGAAGTCACCACCCACAAAGTATTGTCTGTGCAAGTCAAAATTCTGGCAGCAGGCTCAAGAGCAAAAACTCAAACCCAAACCATAAGAGAAATGTCAGCAAACAGTTTAACTTCCTTTTTGCTGGGTGGGTGACCAAAGCAACAGAAAGGCTGTTTTTATTGAATTCTCATGGAAAGTAAGATCTCAAGATTTATTTCTTGAGAAAGGGAAAAAAAAAAAATAAAATGTGTTGGAGCAGTAGTGCAGAAGTACAGTAAGCTCCCAGGAAAAACAAATAATTGACCTCAAAGATTAATAAAGTCATTTAAAAGTTTATACATGCAAACACTTTTTATATGAACACTGTTGATCTCATGTTAACCTCTTGGAGAAAGACTGAATAATCTGAGATAACGGCAACATTTCAATCAAAATCAAATAGAATGCAGCCTTAGTTTACTAAAGTAAGTAGATACTTCAGTTCTCCCTCTATGAGTTATACAATTTTTACATATCTATGACAAATTTTGTTTCTACACTTGGCAGGACATAGATCACAGAGGCTTTCTATGTCTAGCTTCATTCTGGAACCTAAAAGAGGCTTATAGTTACAGGAAACTACACACTAATAATTGGATACTTTCTTCAGCTGATGTAAAATATTCTTGTTCCCGTCTTGAAGTGGAGAGTAAAACAAAACAAAAAACAAAACAAAACAAAAAACAAAGAAACAAAAAAGCCAAACTTACACCAAAATTCTGTACATTAGGAAGGATTTTGTTCATGTCTTACCAAAAGGACTTTGAAACCTGTTTATAATTAATTTAAGAACGCTTGAAGATATTGCTTAGAAGAAATTCTGGGCATCATTTTTTCTTTTAATGTTGAATTTATCCCTAAACAGTTCTTGACAGATTTAAACTTTTAGGTGCTGGACTTCTGAACAGCAAAACTATTGCATGATGGTATTGAACTGTTTAAGGTACTTAAAGATAATATTTGACCATGGGTTTGTGGGTTTTATTTCTTGATTTGAAGTCTATGACAAAGACCACTCCTTCATTTTTGTGTTGTGTTTAGTTAACATTTGTCATTTTTGAATATTCAATGAATAATTTTTATAATCCTTCTGAAAGTGTCTCCCAATTTTAAAAAGTCTTAAAGTTCTTAAAGACTCTAAACAAAGGTGATTTGGTTTTATTCTTTATTGTTGCCTTTATATATTGATATTGAGGTTTCTTCAGATCCAACCTTTTTTTTTCTCAAGTAATATGTCAAGTTTCTCTTCTGTGAAACTGGTAATGCCAGCATTACTTTTCATTTGTATTTTTGGACAGCTTGATACATTGTTTTTGTTTGTTTGTTTGTAACTTTGCTTTGTTTCGTCACTTGGTAAAATCCCCTGTAGAAGTTCAAACTACTTTTGTGATACTAACTCTCTGTCCAAAATACAAACTAATGGGAAAGATATTTTTTCATTGAAATTTCAAACCAAATCAAGTAGAGAGGCTTAGAAAATACTATAACCTGTAGTTTGTTATGAGTTGATACCACTGTAACTCTTCCAACTTCAGAAATCCTATCTACTCCACTGTTTGTGATTATATCCCCATCTAACTGCTGACCTTTAAAGTCTTTGAACATAAAAGTGGATTATCAACATTCCTTTCTCTCCTGGATATTTGAGCAAAAGTTCCTGAATTTAATTCCTCGTAATGGAAGTCTGCCAGAGCTTTAGCAGTTTAAAGGAGAAAACTTGTATGTCCATAAAGTATTGCAAATATATTTATGAATCAAACATTTAAAATTGCTGCACCGAAACCCAAAATATTATTCTTCCCTAAAATTCTTATTTATTGTAAACAATCAAGAAACAAATAATTAATCTGTTTTATTTTAATAGAAGTTAGACTACAGCTCAATTTTTAGCTTTCTATCCAGTCAAGATATTCTAGAGTTAAATAAAAGGTGTAGAGAGACTGATCACATGCAAGTCTGGGTCAAAATCTGCTCTGATCTATTCCAAATAACTTTTGAATTCAAATGGAAATAATTAACCATCCTACAAGTCAGTTAACTTAACCTTTCATCAGATCGGCCTGAGTTGAGGGCTGAGTCCTCCATATCCATCTTTCTCGATTAAGCTAAGGTAAGATGAGGAATTTGGAAGGAGATTCAGGGTCAGGAAGTGTAGGAGTAAAATCTGTCTTGTGGGGATATGTAGGAGTGTTTCTAAACTGGCAGAACTCCTAGTGGTCTGAAAACATTTGTAAGACCTTTAACTAAAAGAGGAATATGTTTTGTTAATAACTGAAATAAAGTGTAGATGATAAAGGTGGAGGTACACAGTCTGATGAACTGAAAATTCAATTGAAGGTAGCACATTATTGACTATGAGCAGAGAGGTGTAAATACTGAGGATACATTGCTTTCTTACCATGTAAGAGATAAGTTTAAAAAAAAAAAAAAAAAGAAAAGAAAAAACAACAAAGGCATTGCTTTTCCTATCCACTTCTGGGATGAGTCTGACTACAAGATTTTTAACATTACTAATTGACAGTAAGAGTGAGATGGGAGGGAAGGAAGGAAAGGAGAAGGGAGGAAGAAGGGTAATCACCATAGTCTTGGGAACTGGCTGTACACTGTCAGCTTCCTGTGTTAAAATTGTGTTTGCATATAGCAGAAACTTGTGCCTGTGGGAAGATTCAGCTGTAGCACAAGGCAGCAGTCTGACTTATAGTACATAACCTGTGAGCCATCCTTTATTCTTGTCGGACACAATGACTTATGTAAAAAATAATGTCTATTAAGACTGTTACAGGGACATGGAAATCTTAAAGGACATTGGACACAACAGAGAAATCCTGTTTTTAAAAATTTTTCATCCTTTGAAAATCAAGATCACAGACCCTGTGATAAAATCAAAAGAATGGTCAACATGCCAACCTTGCGTTAGCCTATCTCTATATTCACAGTTTCGTAGATACACGTAGTGCTCACACCACATCTTCTGGGATTTAGTAGTCCAGATCTTGATGTAACTTCATCACCATCAGTTTTGAAGTTTTAGTTGAGACCTCAATGTGACTAAGAAACCTGGAGAGTGAGAAATACCATAGACTTCTGATCTCTAAAGTCGTGAGTATGAAGAGAAAGGACGTAAAAAGTGGTCAGGTCTGCTGTGTAAAATCAAGTAGATTGTGAAAAAGAAGAATGATATAACATTCAGAAGAACTGCTATGCTATCAGAAAATCTTTCTAGTAAGAAAATCTACATAAATAATTAAATAAATCTACTTGAAAACATCAGTGTTTAATCTCTTTCAAAGGATGGAAAACTGTCATGTTCAAATAAGTTCAGTCCCCTTTTATGCACAGTATATAAGGTGGCTTACTCGGGTCATATTTAAGGATACATTTTCAAATATATGTTTGGATATAATATAATTTGAATTAATTTATAATAAATGTTTTTTAAAAAGTGTGCATTAAGACACATTTCTAACTGATATTTTTGTGAAATTAATATAACATTTTTTATTTTCAGTTATTGATATTAAAATCAAAGGCAAGGCCTTATATCGTGTTTGATACAGAGTAGGAAAAAAGAAGTCATCTGCTAGAACTATAGAGAAATAATTTGCACTTTTTATTTCAAATAGATTTTTAAAATAGCTGTCAAAAAAAAAAAAAAAAAAGTGGATTAATGAACTTAGTTGTTGAGCTTATTTAAAAGATTTCATCCTGAGCCTTACTGCACTGACACCATACCTTCACAAAATGTAAATCTGTCCCTTATTAATATGGAATGTTTGTCATGGCTTACTTCCACATTTTCTCAACAGCTGACTTAAGACAATCTGTAGAAAAACAGAACACGGAAAGAATTTGTTGACTTCTCAAATTTTTGGACTCTACCTCCATCTGTTCAGGCTGTTTACCAGCAGTACAGGTTAACTAGGTTTTCATTCTGCCTGGTGATGCATATTATAGGAGTATAAAGGATGCTCTCCGTTGTATAAGCACAGTGATTCATTGCGCAGCAGCGTTAACTCCATCCTTCATATCTATAGCGTATTTTTTGGCTGCAAACAAGAGTTTATAGGATGAGTAAGCTGAATGCTTTTCGAAGTTCTATTATTAGCTGTTGCTCAACATATATTACCAAAAATAATATCCTCTAAAGACCACTGGAAGACTTTTGTTTTATCAGAGTGCCAAGTATATGAGTTGAAATAACCCGTTCAGTCCTTTATTTAATTCAAGTAAATGAACCAGATTTTGAACTATCTATTTTCCTCAGAGAGTTTCAAGAATGTGCCAGGAGTTCAAATTTCTCTTAAAGTCAACAGATATACTAGTATTCAGTTAAGTTTGAAGATTTGAGCACTGATAACAATGGAGAAGATTCAGCTACTCGTGATGTCAATATTTTTTCCTTCTGTTAGGTATAGTAAATTGCCTCTGCTATATGCCATGATTATAATTTCATTGCAAGCACTGAATACCAGAATTAAAGTTTTTTATTTGGAAGGAAGGTCTGGAGGAGTGTATGATCTTCCAGTTAGATACTGTATCTCAATATGTATACATGAGGGTTTGAATTGAAAAAGCACGGGAATCCTTAATTCTAGCTTCTGCTAAATTCTGAAGTCTTGACTCTGTAACCATAACAACACAAAGGGAATGTGGTGCTGGAGAAAGGTTATGAGGAAATTATTTTTATTGCATCTAAAGTGTCTTAGGTTCTCATAAATTGTTTAAAGGTTATTTCTCTGAAGATTTCATAATTTAAACTTGTTAGAATGAAGCTAGAGAGTGAATTCTACATGTTTTTAGGGAATTCATTTTTATTATGAGTCCCACCATTATTTTTTTGCTTGGATCACATTTGCACATTGAAATTATTAGTGAATTTAAGCCTTTTCTGAGAAATTATTCAAAAAGAGTGTAAACCACTATCTATATTAGGCAGAGGGTAAGCAAAACAGAACTTTTGTGGCTTTTTGAATTAGGTCTTTTGTCACTATACACTTGAAATTCAAAATAAAAATTTTAAAGAATGTATCTGTAGGGATTGATACAATCTTTGCCTGTAATTGTGTACTATACTTATACAACGCTGAGAAGCAGCAGCAGTAGATGTTTTTGTGTACTGATGTCTCCTGTGTAAGCAGTTAAATTTATGACTGTCTGAGAATGACAAAATGATTTATAATCTCTAATATATACTACAATGCACCTGCTAGGAGCAATAGCCTGAGTTGGCAGACTGGTTAAAACAGACTATTTCAGCTGATAAAAAGAACACAGCAGTACAGGAAAGATGATAGTGGTTGGAGATGGGAAGGATCAAAAATTATCTTTTTCTTATTGTAAACTGCACTAAATATGTGACTTAATAATGACAAAAAAACATTCATCTCTTGCTCTTTTTATTTAAGTAATGATTTAACAAGTAAATTGGAAATTCATGTATATGAAAGCTATGTAAAAAGTAAACATCAGTAAAAAAGATACGTTAATTGACTTTATTATAAATACCTATTATTTCTTCCATAAGTACTTGGGCCTCTCCAAAAGTAATATTTCCTATTTTATTACTTTGGCCAACAAAATCAAAGGTATGTGTTGGTGGTATAGCAGTCAGTAGAGGTGGAACCCTCCCACAAAAAACCCAATTACCTGTTGTTGCCATGTGACAGATGGCAGCAGAGGGGGCAGTATGACAGAATGGAGTCAGACATGGGAATGCAGATGGAGCAAATGTGTGGAATTGAATTTCTCCATGCAGAAAATAATTGCATACGTTGGAATTAATTGAGGCTTGCAGAACATTTATGGAGGCCAAACAGTGGATGTGAGCACAGTGGGTGGTGCATTTCAGCAATGGCAACAGTGGATTACTTCTGTTGGTGCAGACTTTTACAAGTGTTGCATACAGATTCTTGTTTATAGCTGGTAAAAATGCACACCTAATGGTGGTGACTTTGTTGATAAATAGTGTTTTGTAGCTGATAATTTTCTCTATCCAGTAGTGTTATTGTGCTCTTTGTATTGGCTGTCATTTCCATGGAAATAAACAGGTTGTATTACTTTCAGAGAGACCTTTGTAGATATAGTGTTGGTAAAAAAAAAAAAAAAAAAAAAAAAAAAAAAGTAGTCTCTACTTATTTTAGTCAGAGTTCAATAAAAGAGAATAAGAAGACACATATTTAAAAAATAAAAAATAAAAAAAATAGTGAAGGTTCCTTGTTTAGAAAGGTGCCAGCTCTGCATTCCCAGTATCTTATCTTTCAATTCTAGTTCACAAAATGACTACAGCATTTTTTTTTCATCCTCTCTAAAAACAACAAGCTTTTTAGAGTTTTTTGTTGTTTTGTTTTTATAGGCAATATTCTGTTAGGCTTTTTTTTTTTTTAATGCAGCTACAGATTTAAATGCAGTGGACTGACACTCATTTAAGACTGAGTCATTATTAGAACTCTGATCTCATATGCTCAGTGGTCAATGTACCTACAGAATTCTTTCAAGATATTTCTTTCCTGTTGTGTCAATATCTCATGTCAGCATCAAAATACAACAAATTGTTTTCTGAAGGTTTGTCCTTAAAATAGATCTGGCTTGAAATATTGCTCCTGTCCTAGATAAAAGTTCAATTGAAAAGTCACTTAAAAACAATCATCTTTTTTTTTTTTTAAAGATGTTTGTTTGGTTGTGGGTTTTTTGATAGTTGGTGTTAATGAGTTTGTTGATGTTGGTTTTGTTTTTGCTTTTCTTGAAGAAATTTGAAGATTTTTTTTTCTTTTCTTTATGGCTACCTAAATGGATAATGATTTCTCTGTTGAATCTAGCCCCAAATACTTTCTTTAGTACTTTATTTCTTTTCTTACTGGACTTCAGTGTTGTTTAGAAAATCTGTAACCATAAAGCTAGTATCTCATTAAGTTGGAAAAGGTAGCATTTAAATGAGTATAATGGTTTGAAATAGTGAATTTAAGGTCTGGCCATCTGCTGTGAGTACATATTTCTTTGCTGCAGTTGAATGAATCTGTACCATTAAATAGAGCACATTCCACATACCACCACTCAATGAATTCTGAGTACTGTTTTATTGAAGAGTAAAGCTACAGGAGGAAATGACACAGAAAATAGTTTGTAGATAGGCCTGTATTTCCTTATGATAAAATAAAATATTCTGAAAAACTATTTCTTGTACAAGATGACCATAAAGTGATTTGTATTTTAAATCAATCTAATTATTAGTTGAATAATCTCAAAATAAGGGCTTGTTCTGAAGTTTTTAGGTAGAAATCAAAAAGGAAAATAATAAGAAATCCTGCGGGTTTCAGACACTGACAGAATTTCTTTAAAAATTAAATTCGAACTCTATGAAATACCAGGTTTTTGATGTGACTACAAATTTTGGTGAAGAAATATTTGCTCCAAATTATTCCAGTCATCTTTATTTAAAATGACTGAAGCTAGAGGAAGTATTTTTGTATCTTTGATAAATTGTTTGCTTGGACGTAGCAGAAGGTCATTGTCCATGACACAAAGCTCACCCTCATGCCCCTATTTTACTTCAGAACTTGTTTGTTTGAATTTTATTTAGGCATTTAACATCAAGCGTAAAGGTGCTGTTCTTGACTAGCTGTGTAACAGCCAAATGCACCTATCTAATTTCAACTGCCTGTCTTGACACTTTTGTTGCCAAATGTCTCTTCATTTCATAGTCTTTCTTATCTAGACTGTCTCTGGATTCCTTCTTTTTCAGATTAATGTTAGAAAAATTAGGTCCCTCTGGAAACCTTTAAAATTGCTCACAAAAGTTTCATTGTATATCTGTATAAAAAGTAATTAGATACAGTTGCCAAGTCCTTCCTTCTAACAGGTACCTTTTCTGATTCAACATAGGCTGTAATTATAGCCTCTCATTGTGGCTGTAAGAGTAATGAGCAATTGCAGTGTATCACACTGCAGACCTGGGAGTAGCTGACAGCACACCCTAGGAGTGAAAAAGCAAGAAGATACATGTAGAAAATGATGATGCCAGTATAATAATTTCCTTCTAAATTACTATCAGCAAGACCTTAAAGCTCTGTAATCCCTAAAGGTTTTCGTTCTCTGTTTTAAGGAGTTGTGTCTAGTAAATATCATTAAGTCCTTGGCTTCTAAGACTTACTGTGTCAAGGACTCTCCCAGGTCAGTTAAGCACAATGTGGCAAATAGATTTCTTGTTATTAGTTTAACGTTTGTTTCCTTTCACTTTGATTGAATGTTCTAAAAGATAGACAGCAATGTGCAAGTTTTCCTCCATCTACCATATATCATTTTGTTTACACTAGCATATCTGCTCCCACTCATCTTCTGTATAAATTAAAATTGATCTTATCAGTCTCTGTCACGATTTTAATTACTATAATCTCTAATATCTTCTATCTTACTCTTTATGCAGTGTATGCTTTATACTACAAATTGAACAGTTACTTTCATTGAATAACCTACAGTAATTCCCAATTTTTTTCTCAGACTACTTATATTTTATTTAGAGTCTGTTTATACCTCATATTATTTTGCTCTATGTTAATTCTTCTGTATTTATCAACTATGAATTTAGCAATTTTCATAATATATATGGGTCAGCAAATCCAGGCCCTTGTGGCCATGTACAATTACATAATATAATGCAGTTAATAAGTTCAATTAGCTTCATTTTATGACTAATTATGAAAAATTCTTGGCTTGCATATTCCTCTCTGCCATGCTGTGTTACCATGGGTGTTCAGTACCTGATGTTCTTGTAGGTACATGGCACCAAGTACAGAGGAAATCAGCTTGATGGCTGGCTCTTCTGAGATGGATAAGGGCCCTTCTCTGTTTCAGTGGTTTCTAAGGATTTATCCATATATTTTTTTCATAGCCACCTTATAAACATTTCTCTGTGTGTGCACGTATCCTTCAATAACCTGAATAGCCCCTTAGTAGCTCTGTTGTTTATCTTCTTAATTGTTTCTAGAGAAAAGCCATATGTTTTTTGGCTATTCTTTCAGAAGACTAAACAAGCTAAAACCTTTCAGAATCCTCTTGCAAGACTTTCTGTTTTTCTGCTCTGCTTAGTTGTTCTTGGCAGTCATCTTTTGGAAGAGCAGTGAGCAGAACTGCACACAGTATTTCAGAGAATGCCCAGTTCCCTCCCTGTGGGTTAATGTGCCTTTATCTACAAACTACAGTTTGTACTGCTCAGGTCTGTCCCCTGATGCACTTCTCATCCCAAGGTTACGTAGTGTTGATAACTCATAGCCATCTTAATGTTTACTTCCTCTGCCATCTCCATTATTTAGGAAGTAGCAAAGTTTGTACAGAGGCATATTTTTTCATTCCTGAGTTTGTTATTCTCTGCACTCTGGTCTAGTATTAAATGGGGAGGTTGGTGGCCCTCCGTGTGGCAGGGGGGTTGGAGATTCATGATCCTTGAGGTCCCTTCCAACGCTGGCCATTCTGAGATTCTGTGGACTCCTTGCTAACTGCCGTATTTGAATGCTTGATCTGAAGTTCTTGACATTCAAAGTTACGATCCACTTCAGAAGTTTTTTCCGAAAGGCAGAAGTTTCTGCTTTTCCCACACCCCCTGTGAATTCAACCACAGAGGGAACAATCTGTTTCCTTATTCCAGCTATAGACAGCAGGAAAAAGGTTACATTCATCATAAGTATGATGTCTTCTGAGGCCATTCACAAAACATTCGATATTGAAATATTATGTTCAGCATTAAAGACTGATGAGATAATATGATTATTTTTTAATTTTCATTTATTTTATAATGGAATGAGGAGTTGCTGTTTTCATCATACTCATAAAGTGAATCCTATATTGCAAAATGTTGACTGCAGAGACAGAGAACAGAATAGGTTCTTTTACACTGATATAACAGAGGGACATGAAGTCTATTTTCTGCAAAGAACTAAGGGCTTTTTCTTTTTTTTTTTCCTTTATGTTCTACTCCCTTTCCTGGAGCAGGTTGCATCCAACAGGTATGACGTAGATCTTGAATAATGACAGCACTCATATGTGTAATGATTCCCATTTAGTGTGCTATAGACATTAACGATGGCAAACCTGGGTTCACTCAGAAGATGTGGACTTGATGCATTTTGTGACAGATTTGTAAGTAAGCACAGTGTCTAGAGAAAACTCCTAAAATAAGAGTCATACTACTTATTTTATTGTAGAGAGCAATATGACTGTATTAATCCATATTTTACTGCCTTAATTTACATACTGCTAATACCAGGCATTAAGTGATTAGATGAGTGGATGTTGATCATTCCGAATTTACTGAACAACCTTAGTCATTATGAAAAGTTAGTAATTATTGCCATTGGGGAAAAAAGGCAAACCACAACAACAAAAGAAAAAAAAGTTTTCACCATTTATTTTTTCGTACACATCAAAATCTTCTTTGAAAATGTGGCTTTTGGAATTCTTTTTTTCCAAGTTAACAAAGAGCTATGTTCATACTTGCTCTCGGAGGTCATGGAATCAGTTCCATATTGCCTACTGTCCCTATCCAACAATCATATGTAATACTGATAGACTAGAATGATAGAGTTTTTATCTATCACAGACTAAAGGAAATAATTGCACAAGCAAAGCATCAGATGAAAATAAGCAATCAAGAAAACATCTGTATTTATTTGGAGGTTTGCATATGCTATCATTAATACAGGATAAAGTTTGATTTTCTGAAATGCAGCAGTGTATCAACCAGACATGTTATCGTAAATTAACCTGCCTTGAATGAACAGCAAATAGAACAAAAAACTTGTTGGTTTTTATCTGTTGTTTTGAGTGAAATGATCTGTAACCTCAGGCACAAAGCTCAGCAACGCAAGCAGTGTTCACTCATCTGTACTACCAATATGCGTATTAAGGAATAATGGGTTGGAATTCCTAGAAGAAAATTCGTAAGGTTACCATTCTCCGTGCAGGGTGACTTTCCTGTAGGAACTCGCTAATTGGAGAAGACGTTTTGTCAGGCAGGATAGATTAGGATGTGCACTGGGATGGAAGGATTCAAGTGCTATTTCATCTGTCTCTTTTGCTCCTCCTGCTTCAACTATGAGGGAACTTCCCGTCTGAACGGATTGCAGTAGCTATCTCAGTGCTTCAGATGAGTTTAAGACTCATGTAAAATGTGCTACTGCTAATTAGTTAAGATCTAATTAGTCCAGTGAAATTAATTTTACATCAATAATGTGGAATTTAAGGTTCATGGCTCAAGAGATAAATTCAAAGCCTTTTCTGAATTGTCTGTCTTAAAATACCAGAAAAGGATTATTAAGGAACTACTTCAAAACTGGCATTAACCTGCTAATGAAGATTTAGCACATTGCCCAGAAGACATGGTTGATCTGTGCTCTGTAAGGTCCATTCACCACCATCAGCACCCATGTATCCCTAGCTGCTCCCACCAGAAAGGAAGATAATAGTGACTTTGAGGAAGAAACTTATTTGCCTCCCAACTGAATGTAAAGCACTGTAAATACAGTCCATGCACAGCAGTGGGTAGGTAATTAAGAGTGTTCTCCTTCATTAACTAGACTTCAAGTGAGCTGTCTCTTGGATTTGAGCCATGGGCTGCTTTGACCTACCTGGAGCTGTTAGAGTAATTAAAGTTCACTTCAGGATTGCATATGCCAAGGACTAAACAGTACAAAGTTGAAATTAGACTTCATTTCACATATAACTGTGTGGTATTAATTCTGTTATTCGCTGATAGAGTTTTGCAGTACCAGCCAGAGGCCTAAATCTGGGTGTTGAGACTGTACTAATGTGACCACAAAAGCACAAAAAAATATCCTCTGTGCCCTTGGTGAAAACAGCTAAAAGAATCTCTTCCATTCCCTCAAAAATACTATGGAGAAATATCATGTTCAGTTTGAAATTTACCTTTCTCATCCTTTTTTTTAAGGTTTTTTTTTTTCCTTGCTTCTGGATTCTGTTTTGAGAATGTATAAATTCATGTCACCTTTCTGGAACTCTCTAAGGTCTCAGAGTGTGTGGGTTTGACTAAAGAAAGGGTTCTTCCATCTTTATGTACAGGTTTGAGCTTAATCAATACTGCATTTTCATCACTACAATATTAAAAAAAAAAAAGAATATTGCTAATATTAGCACTAGTATTATTGTCTGCAGTGGTTTTGAGAGTCCAGCAGCTGTGTGAAACAAGGATTAACATCGGCCCTGCACTGTCTTTTGACAGTCAGAAGCCAATGTTGTAGAGAAGTTCATCAAACATTTTTTCCTCTTCTGTTCTATCTGTTTCAGATTCAGCTCAGCCAGCAACTGCTATTGTTATCTAACCATTGCATAGCAGAGATGGTAGACAAATGATAAAGTGATATATATATTATTTGATGACATGTAAAATAGTCTTCTGGATTTCTTACCTAAATCTATTATCCTGTGTAAGGCAACATCCCTAGTATTTATTCATTTTGACTCTCTTCAGCAGAATAATTGGAGTAGTTTATTTAGAATTATTTATATTTTATGTTAAATTCAGACTACAGAACAGTTATCTTCTCTAATCTGAGTTATTGGCAGATTCTAATACCATTAAATATCTTGTTCTATTTTCTCCCCTCGTTAGCTCCACCACAGATATTGCAGCCATCAACTAGATATTGCAGCCATCAACTAGATTTTCTACAGTTTAATATACTATAAAATGATAAAAAATATGACTAAAACATCTAGAAAACAATATTGGTTTGGATATTTAAGGCAAGTTCTCCTCTATTCTGTGCATGGAAACACTTCAGAAGAAACCAGAGGTAGTACTTGTATCAGCTTGTTAATGAGCTATCAGTTTTTGCTTTTGCTTTTGTTTATTTTACTGAGCTTTACTGAAAGTTACATGTTTCTCAGCAAGCTGTAACTCTTTTTTTTTTTTTTTTTTTTTTTTTTTAGAAAATGGCATTTAGTAGGCAAGGAAGAACCATTTTTTAGAAAGACTTGAATGGTTCTCCAAATTGGAATCAGGGTTTTCCTCATAACTTTACATTTTACCTCACTGTTAGGAGTACTGGTTAAGTTCCTATTCCAGAGATAAAGATAAGCAAATAAAACTATCTGTGAATGTAAAAGTGGGAAATCTTAACCAAGCAATATCTTCACTTTTCAGATTTTTTTGTTCTTTACCATTCCTTTTCTGTCCTTGTCTTTGAGGATTAGCTGCGTTGTCTTTACTACCGTCTTTTTTTTTTTTCCTAGCCTAACTCTCTATAAAAACCTCTCATGCTTCTTGTCCTTCAGTAGTTTTACCCCGCTTTTTGGTTTTGAACTTGTCTAAATCACCAAGTTTTTTGAGATTCTATCTTTCCTTGGAGATTGGAAAGATTTGGAGATCCATGGAAAGATTTTATCTTTCTAACTATCTGGTATATCATAGTGAAAAGCCATTTCAGTGACCAAAATTACCCATTGATATCTGACATTAGTTTCCTAATCAGTGTGTGTCATGAAACATAAAACCTTTCAGATAGGATTCAAGGATTTGGATGATATGTGACCAGTCTAAGTTAGTTTGTAGTTGAACTTATAGGAAGGTTGAACTAATTTCCTAACAGACATGCAAGGAGGTATTTCATCATTAAATGTAAACATTACAGCATATGAAAGTAGTTATTACTAGGTGGTACGATTTTCCCATTCTCTTACACATTTCTCTTAGTACACACACCTGCTTTATAAGAAATAAGTTTCTGCAGCTCTGAGGTGTGTCATGCCCCACTGGTTGTGGAGCAGCAGATGGCACTTCTCTTACCATGTCTGAGTAGTGCTTATGCACAGCTGCAAATCTGTTTTCTCTTTCTTCCTTTTACAGTCAAGTAAGGTCTGCAGTGACAGTCAAGAAAGAGCAATTTGGGTTAAAAGCATATCTAGCTCAACAAAAAATCTGGCAAATGGGGAGAAAAGAAATTATACAATTGAGAGCAATCAGAAAATGATTTTGATGGGTGATTACCATCAGATTGCAGTGTTACTACATGGATCCACAGGGCTTGGTATGAGCCCAAGAGCAATTTCACATTTGTATAAAATCATCAGTCCATGTAAAAGAACAGCTTATGGATTACATGATATTTGTAATATTCTGAAGAAAAAGGAAGACAAAGGGGACCGGGTATTTTCAGTCACTGAATACAATGGGTCTGCAGCTCATCATGAACTGTCAGCTGAAATTGTTCCACTTTTTCTTTAAAATGAGCATGTCAGAAGATATTACTCCAGTCTCTAAGCTTGGTTTCATTAGTATACTATTTATTAACCTTGAAAAAAGTAACTCCTTAACCAGAGGAAATTCAGGTCTGTGGCATGAGATGGATTAAATCAATCTCTCTGTTCACTCTGTCCAAATAGAGCCGGTACGTTCCACATAGCATGTTCTCCACCCACCATTTTTCAAGGGCCCCATGAGTTACTACAAATCCCACATCAGTTTCTTTTGGTCTTTGGTGAACTCATCTTCCTCCAGTCATTCCTGAGATTAGGATACAGATTATTTTTTCTGACAAACCCTGATTACTCTGAAATATTACTGAGACTGCAAACAGATGCTTACTGCTTCCATCATCCCAACTGGCTTCTCTCTACACTTATCTGAATACATGCAGGAAAGTGAAATACTCCCCTCTCTCCAGAATGCCTAATTTAACTCAGTGCAGCTGCTGGGATATGACACATAGGCAGCACCTTGTGCTATCCTGTTACAAATAGCTCGGTGTTCTGTCACATGTGTTCAGATAAAACAACTTTAATGTAAAGATTAAATTCTGTGTATGTAAGATTTTGTATTATATGGAAGTGCATGAAATGAGCTCACAATTATGAAGTAGAAGTTGCATCACAAAAGTTGATGACTACAAAAAAAAAATGTTGGTATTACAGTAAGAAAGCAGTTTAATGTAAGGTTGTCTGGAATTAATTGCTTGTGAATGCGTAAAAAGTTATGAGAACTGAAATTAATTTCCTATTCATGCAACAATAGTAGGACTGGAACTGGATTGCTGCCATCACTGCCTTCTGATGTTCTTTAAAAAAAAAATAAATAATAACATCAGTTACTCAGATAATTTAAAAGCTGGTAGAAGTCATTCCAGTGAGATACTCACAGTGGGGTTCAGCTTATCAAATGAGGAGTCTTACATTTAGTTGTCATCTACTGTGTGAAGTACTTCTACATTTATAGCGTAAATTTCCTTTTACACTAGTCTTGATTTGGGCTGTATAAGTGTCTACTGCCACTTGTGACTCCCTGGAGTACCCAGATGGATGGTGTGACGCACTCCAAATGATCACAAATTTCCCCATAGGCAACCAAGATCTGATCTCCAAGGTCTCTTTACTCTGGAACAAAACTACTGGAACAAAAGCTAGTAGTCAGAAGTTTAAACAAATAAATCAATAAATGGTACACATACAGGCACTGTAATCAACTATTAAGTAATAACTGAAAAGCTTCTATTAGATTATTTGAATTTTGGTTCCTTCAAGTCAAGATTGTACTTGGAGTGAACTGCAAATTTAGAATTCAGTACTCTGGTTTTGAATAAATATTTTTTAAAGGGTATCATTTTTGTAAGGAAAATGATAAACAATAAAAAAAAAAAGATAGATGAGAAGTGAAGAGATTTCTATCTCATTTCTAATTGCGTATCTTTGAATTTTTACAGGTTTCTGCTGTTGATTTTGCTTGTTTTTGTTTTGTTTTGTTTTTTTATTAGAAGGGGGGTTATTTATTTTATGTATTTCTAACCTAAATTCCTAGTTGAGTCTTGATCAGTGGCAAAAATACATGTGTGCTTGCCACAGTTTATTATCCTTGCTTCTTGTCATTTCAGATTATTTTTTTTTTATTCACAGATGTGGAAAAGAATGGAAAGGAAATCGTTGTCACATAAGTGCTAAGCCTCTTCAATCTCCCACTCCTAGTCTCCTTCAAAATGGTGGGTTGGGTCTGGAAAAAAGAAATATCTTTCTATTCATCTTTCACTATTTCCTTTTTTCTTATAACAGCCTGATTGCTCTGATTTTGCAGATATTTGGATTGGGTTGGGGATCAGTTTCTTGCTGATTAAAATTGCAGTTGGTGCCTTATGTTTCCTGTCAAAGAAGAAAGAGCATAAAATGTAAGTGAAACTTCTATTTTTTATAAGGCAGGCACAAGTGTGGCACAAAGCAATGGCTAACTGCCCAGTCTCCTTGGTTTCAACATTTAAATCCTCGTTTAGTCTAGCTTTTCAACATTCTAGTTCTGATCTTAGTGGACCCCAGTCTACAAAAAATGAGTTATGGCATGACTTTCAGAATATTTTGATTCAACTTCATATGATTAACTTGTAAAGTTCATCCAGCTTAATAGCAGTAGCTCTGCTTTTGTACAAGATGGTTAAATGTGAAAAACATGGTGTATTTGTGGTTTCTTTAAAACTCTGAGGACAAATTAGTTTATTAAAGGCAGGTTGACAGCTTTTTCTGAAGGTACTGAGGACATATTTCCCTTGAGAACATTTTTGCCTTAAATTATTTCAATATTTACACACATCTGAGAACTTACTCTTACCTGTGAGACCTGGATGGCATAAGAGTAGGGCTTTTTTCCCACTTTGAAAGGTTAATGTTTTTCATTAAAAAAGTCTTTAATAAATAGGGGAAAAAAAATCAAGCTGTAGAAAAGAACTGCAGAATCACATGAAGATTTCCACAAATCATACTGTTTGTCTCCTCTTCTTTGGTACCTAGACACACTGACAATCTGGCTTCCTGTTTGATTTTGCATTAGTCCTCTTAATCAGTATTTTGATATTTAATCAGATTTTTTTATTTTGATACCATGTCTGTTCCTTTCACCTCATCACTCTGCCTCTTCATCTCACACCCATTGTCCAATACTGCTGGCTTCCACTAGGATCAATCCAGTACAGACTCTTGGCTTGTGGTCTAAGTACTGGTGTTGCATGTGATGATGAGTGCTCTGGATGGTGGCTTTTTTTCCCCAAATGCATCTTTCTTCCAACTTGCTATCAGTACTGTGCAAATAGCAAGGACATTGTCTTCTAACACCCTCCTACATAAAGATCATCCTCATTGATTGAATGAAATCAGCAAAATTGCTGCTGTTTTAGTTAAAAAGTATATTTCAAGTGCTTTGGATAGCATTGCTAATAGTACTAAAGGTCTTTCTTTATCCAATTATTTGATTTCATTTTTATGAGACCTACCCCAGGTTGGTAGTGCATTATTTCGCAGATCTCTTATGTTTTAGTCCTTTGTGTCATTGCTCTGATAATTTCTTCTTGTTCTCTTCTCCCTAAGATATTTTTGCTGTATTTTTAATTTTCCTATAGCACCTATGTTTTCATCTCTGCCCATCTCTTTACTTACTCTGCTCAATCCTTCTCCATCAGCAACAAGTGTCACTTCCTTTCAGGAATTCCTACAGTGAATTGCCTTGTTCACTCTCATGTTGTTCGATTTCCCTCGCTCTCCATTTTCTTCTCTAAAACTCATATTCAAAGATGTCTTTTTTTTCCTTTCAACCTCTGTTTTGCTATAGACCTTTCTTACTTTGGGAATGTTGCTATCTCCAAAACCATCTACTAAACTGTGCAATCTGCCCTGATGTTATTGCTGGTGACACCTTTCCTAACATAGCATACCACCCCTGTCAGATAGGGTTGTCTACGGACACAGAAGCAAATTGTTGAAGCAAGAACATTTAGTGGTTGTGCTACTGTTAACTGAGTGCATAGCATCACCTACTTTCTTTATGTCTGCTTCACCTTCTGTTAAGTGGGAATAATAGCATTCCTTTATCTTACTTCACAGAAGCTTTAAGCTTAATTCATTTCCATTTATGCAACCTGCTGAAGTACATACATAGAAAGGCACCTCAGAAGTGCAAGATAAGTTGTATCACAAGAGCTGTTTAAATTTGTTTGTAATTTCAATTAAGATTTTTCAAATAAAATATATTTGATGGTGTTTAAATGAAATTATTTTTCTTAAGCTACTTTCTCTTGTGTTCTAAACACTTCCCTTTTTTTTTCACAAATATTTGCTTGAGGGCTACTGCACTGCCTTCCACTTCTCTTCCCCTATCATATCTGTATTTGAAGAATATTTTTTCCTTTCTTGTAGGTATATATGCTAAAATAAATTAGAGATATTTTTTATATTGATCCATGAACAGTTATCATGTTGCAATATGCCAAACACTTAAGCACCCTGTTAATTATTACGAAAAACAGGGCTGAATGAGAACCTTCTTACTATGACACCTCTGAAATGAAGAGAGTCAGAGCTCTGGGGAAAAAAGCCAACACCAAATTAGAATCATAGAATCATAGAATCACAAGGTTGTAAAGGATCTACAAGATCATCTAGTCCAACAAACCTCCTATCACCATTACTACCCACTAAGCTACTAAACCATATCTCGTAGCAGATTTGATAGTTATATTAGATAGTTTACTCATTCTGGTCTTGACTTGTTTTCACTGGAGCTACCAGAAGTATAATGCTGAAGATTTTTGTGGCTCTGAGTTTTTCTATTAGGAATTGACTAATAGTATCAAATCTTTTAACCCATGGCACAGAATAGACATTTGTATTTTCATTGTTTTTCATAGCTTACTTAACATGTTAGTTTGAATGCATTTTGTGGGCGTGGTCAAGGAATAATCTAACTACCGAGTGTCAATTTCATTGAAATTTTGAACTTGTGAAAACACTGAAATCTGAAACTTTGAGAATAGAAATTCAAGTTTTTCTCTTTGTCTTTACATACTTGGTAACCAGCGCAGGTTGATATATAAAAATCTTGTCTGGAAGCATATCAGTAAATTAATGCAATTTATTCCTTAACTACCTAATGAGTAATCAGCAATGACTTGCCCAAAGTTAACCAATGTTATAATGCTATACTTTGGATATTTAAGATAAAGCTTGAGAATAAGAAGCAACTAGTGTTTGCATAAGTCTGTAAAATGTACAACGTCACAGCACCACATAGAGGCATGAGATTTAACTCCTGATTACTTTCTTTCTTTTCTTTTGTCTTTTTCTTTTTTAAAGGAATTTGATGAACTAAAAACAATAATTGTGCACATGATACATTGCTACAGATCATTTTCATTTCAGAGGCTTGTATCTTCTTTTAGACTTCCAGGGTTGTGTTGTTTTCTCAAGGGCAATAGGCATCAGAGGAGTGTCTGCTCTCTCTTTCACAGGGAAGCTTTTGGACGCTTAAGCCCATGTTTACTGCCTTGTGAAAAAAATGGTTTGCTATTTAAATATTTTTAATAGTTTCTCTAAGAGTCTCCTTTTTTCTGTCCTGCTATAAAACAACAAATGCAAAACAAACAAACAAAAAACAATTTGTAGCTGCTCCTCAAAGAAGCACACTAACAGAATTTGTTAGCTCTCTAGTGCATTTCTAAACTTAATGCAGATCCACCTATGCCTCAAATTAAATAGCACAAGAATGTGCACAAAAGCTAAAGGAAAAGTTTTTGATTCCACAGAAATAATCTTTTCAGTAGCAAGCCAGCTAGGAGGCAATAGTGGTACACTGTGAGTCCTTAAACACATGCTGCTTTTAGAAATTGTCCTGATTAAGCAGTGAGCACCTGAGAGTTTCATTTCAGCCCTCTTTTTCTTTACTGTAAAAACTGACATTGATATAAGCTCTCCCTCCAATCCAGACAGCATTCTCTTCTCTCACCTTGTTCACTCCTCTTTCCTTAGCAATTTCATCTCTACTCTTTGAGCTTGAAGCTCATCAGAGTCTAAGTGGGAGTTACTGGAAGTCATTTATTTATTTACTAATGGATAATAGCAGCCTGCCACAGAACTTGGCATCAGTCTACTTCATTAGTAGAATTAAGTAAAATCTACTAGAATGACATTCAGATATGCAAGCAACTTCCCAGCTCCCAGGTGGATATATGTGAAATTTCTGTAGAGAATTCTCAAATTGGAGGAAGTATGTATGTTTCTCACATTCTTGTTCATGTTCCAGAGATGACATGTTCTGGTTCAGAAGGGAAGGCTGCCAGTTGCTTCACTTCTCCAGTGGCATCTGTCCCTATTGATTGAATAAAATCAAAACTTCATTTTGACTTCTATTTAATACATCTGCCCTCTCATGCTTCATTTTATTTTCAAGAACAAAAGACAAAAAGTGAAAACAAAATACTTTCCATCTAGCTAAGCTATGTAGAAACATAGCTATTGCCTCCAATGCAGTTGATCCTTTCAACTTACTTCTTTCCCAATGTTGATCTATGCCATCTGCTGCAATGCTAATGCACCTCAGTGGTTATCAGCCCTATCAGTTAAAATGATAATAAAATACAAAATTTTCAAAGCATATCAATAATATATCTTACCATATAGACAAGGGACTGAAAACCTGAGGGGCTCAGACAAAATATTTTAGAATAATAGAAAGTCATGGGAAACCAGGACCAATAAATGTAGTTCTTCATCCTGCCACAGGAAAGATTCAAATATGGTTCTTCTACATTTGCGCTTAAGGAACTCAGGTAATATGGATTTGAAGGCCTCTTAGGACAATCTTGGTACTGCAAGTAGAAAGGAGAGGTCTTTTCCTAACTGTTAAGATGTCTTTCTGCAATTTAAGGTCATTAGTCCTTGTCCTATTCATCATGGAGATACAGAGATAAACATTCCCTTCCTCCCTGCAAAAAGCTTGTTATATACACTTGAACTTTTTTATACCTCCCTACAGTGTTTAGCTTTCTGTAAGCTAAATAAGCTCAGTGTTTTCAGCCTCTCTTTATGGTTAAGGGTTACTTACAAAAATGATCATTCCTAATTGCTGTCCCCAAGACCCTCTCCAATTAGACCACATCTTTCTGAAAGTTTGGTGTGGAGAAATGAATAGCATATTCCAGAGGAGGTTCTCCAAGGGCATTTGAAGAACTGCCTGAGGTGGCTGTGCTTCTGTTCCTATATCCCAAAGTGATTAACAAAATGACAATATAATTACATTTTTTCAGCTCTTTTTGGCTTGTGAACTAGAGGGGAAAAATATACTCTTCTTGTAGGAGGAAAAAAAATGATATAGTTTTGGAGAAAAAGAAAAAAAGTTGTGAAGCAGCAACCATATCTGTTGTTTGGGAGCTGTTAGTCTAATGCTGCTATGCTAATCCATTCCTTCTTCTATAGAATATTTTTTTTCTGAAGCAGTAAAACTATTGCTATAATAAAAAGTATTCAGCTATTTCTACTATTACTAAGAGTTTTTCTGATATGTACATCTCATGGCTAACATACTTAGAAAAGCAAGCAATGAAACTGGAAGTGACATGTTGAAAGAACAGAGGAAATCTCTTGTTCTGGAGGCTTCAGTATCAAGATGCAGAGAACTGACATATGTATATGTACATATATAAAGTTTCCTAAATGACTCAATATATATAAAGTGTGGACCTAGAAAGCCCAGACAGCATATTAATAAGCTAATCAAGCAACAAAGCAACTTTTAAAGTGATTCTAAATGAAACTTTTAGAGTGGCTGCCTTCCTTGCATCCTGTCCTCCATTTCTTCTGAGGGATACACAAAATATATTGTACTTTTGCAAACATTAAGTTTAGCTTAAAAGATTTCAAGGATGATTTGGAAACTGAGATCTTGAGTTACAGTTGCTATTTAGAGCAGAAGCTTTGAAGCCTCTATAAAGAATTATTTTAAGGGGTTATTTTAGTGATCATCTTAATTTTAATTGTCTCTTTGGTCCATTAGGAATCTATTCTTATGTGAACCTGATGATAAACATTCTTTTTGTACTGTATTTCCTACAAAGTTGTGCACTGACAAACAGAAATACTTGATTTTTAATTGAGAAGTATATTGAAAAGTGGAGAATTCTCAGTTTTATCTCTAAACCAATGAAATCCATATTCTATTATTTTCCATTAGAAAACATGATGTTACTGAGCAGTTCCTTTCTATGCAGGCAGACATTTTGCGGAGTAGATAACCTTCTCCTGTGTGGCTGAAGGTATATGGAAAAACCTAAGAGAAGGCAGCAGTTTTTTATGCTAGGAGATGCAGATGTGTCCAGCAAAACCATTACCCATGTGACCTGGTCTACATCCCATGTTGATTATTCCTTTCCTATTGTGGTATATATGGTTATGTTAGAAAACAGTTCTCTCTGAACTGCTTTACCCATGTTTGAATCATTTATCTTGTCGCTGTTCTCCTTTTCTAAAACATCATATGCTTGGCTTTTTTAACCCTAGTTATTCTTATTCCCTGTTTGGTACATTCTCCTGGACTTGACATTTATGGTTTTCTAATTTTTCTACATTTCACATTTATTATTCTGAACCATAATTTTTGTGAGCTATGGGTTACCCTTGCCATTCTTGTACAGTGGTAATACATATGTGATGAAAGTTAATATGAAATCCAAAGCACTACTTTGTCATTAAGTTCCTTGAATGCAGGAGATCAGTTTGTAAAGCCTATTCTTTGCTTCATATAAATCTGAGATGCATAAAAACAACCAGTGCCCTTATTTTGCCCTTAAATTCCCACTAGATGCCCAACTGCATAAGCTCTTTCATGATTCAGGCCTAAACTGTAAAGACATTTGAAATATGCTGAATAACTGGAGGAAGTCTGAATTACTATGCTTAGGAAAACCTCACACACATAAGCTGGACCAACTTCAGCACAAAATACAGAGAGATGTTGAAGAACACAGCCAACACATTTTTGTGCCCTCGGTTTTGCATGGCAGCCTGCTGGTTAGTGGACTTGCAGAGGAAGTTAGAGATCTGTGTTCAGTCTCCTTTCTGCCCTCAGGATACAGCTAGGAACTTGGAATGCTGTTGCTCAAATATGTAAAAATTTCTTAAGTTCTTTGGGGAACAAAAACAAATCAGAACCATCCCTATCCTTATCATCTCCTATTGGCACATTGGGTGGTTCCCTCTGTAAACTGTGTGATTTGCCCTTTTTAAGTGTCTTCACTAACTCAAGTGGAACCTTATTTCCATATCATGATCTTAGCCCATACATATGGTTTGTGATGTCTGAATGAGATATCAAAATAAAGGCATGCAAATCTAGCCCTTCAGGCACAAACTTACAAGCACAGCCGAGTTTCTTGGAAACTTCTTATTTTAGTTTTCTTCTAGTCTCATGTTTTCTGAACTAAAGGGTAATTGTAGAGTAAAAAAGTCAATTCTCTGTAAGTTTAATGGACTTTATTTGGGAGAATTAGTATGCAAATATGCACTCAGACACATATAAATAACCTAATATGTTGTAGCTTCACTAAGCTAACTAACAGCATCAGAATGCCAAGAATAATTAACTGTATGATTAAGGCCATATGAACAAACCAACAGGTTAAAGTATTCAGCTCTTCACATTGCCGTGACAGGAAATCAAGAAGAATTATGATGTTGACACTGAAAGGAATTGCTTTCTGACAGTCCTGTTGTGAAAGATTTTAAGGATACATATCTGTTTTAGGTTCTTGCACAGATTTAACTCATAAGGGGATATATTTCTGTAGACTACCTGTGTAGTTCTCCTGAACATCTATTCTGAGTTCAGTTCTTTGCTAAAGAAATCATGCAGTGTGTTTTGTTCCTGGCTCTCACTGAGAATCAGCAGCTTCCCTTCCTAACCACGCCATCATCTATGTCTTCATGGCTGCTCCATGGTGGTTTCTCTTGTTCCTTCAGTGCTGTAATACAGAGGCTGGATAGAAGTTAATAAGGAAAGAGCATTTAAAGCACCTGTAGGAGCAGCTTTGGAATAGCACTACTTTTTTAATAGAAGAAAATCCATGTCTTAACCACTGTAATTGAATATTAGTTTTAGAGAACTTTTTATTTTAGCATATAGTACAAACACTGTTTTTTGTATGCATGAAGGTATGTATGTAATTTATATGCCTTGCACAAATTGACAAAGTTCAGTGGGGGAGATATTTTTACTCCTAAAAGTACCAGTGGGGAAAACAAAAGCTAAATGCATCTTTTCAGAAGTGATGTGTATGGAAAAAAAGTTCAGATATAGGTAGAAAAAAAAAAAAAAAAGTGAAATGTGTGAAGGCCTCTGTTGGGAAAGCATATGTTTAACCTTCTAGGTGAGGTAATGAACAGAAGACCACAATTTCTCCTATTTGTCTGTTTTAAATTGCTTAAGGCATTACATCCATTCATGAAACTTTTACAATCTGGTGTCTTCAGGGATTCTTAAAATATTCTTGATTTTCCAGTAAAAATGTATGAAGAATACTTACAATACAAAAGCTATTTCTGATTATATAAATAGCCTCAAATGCTTTCCCTGCATTAATTTTAAAAGTCCATGCACATTAAAGCAATGCAACTTTTTAGCTAATATCTTGTTTAATCTAATGTACAGCACAATGCCTGCATTTTATGAATACTTGGTGGCTCTATGCATATCCAAGCACATATAAGTTTTAACAGAATCAAATGAAAAATATATATTTTTAGTATATCATTCTTATATGGAAGAAATATTTGTTTTCATTCATTTTAGTAGAGTTGAATTGAGAATATATTTAGCCACGTAAATTTTGTTCACTTTTTAGAAAGTCTTTTTCATCCTGGAATTATCTAATTCTTTGAGAGCCTGTGTGGTTTTTGAGGGTTTTATTGTTTTTTTTTTTTGACTTTTCAAGGAAAGTAGAGGAAACCATAAATACTTCATTTGCCAATCCATTGTATGAACATCTTAGTTCATCTGGAAAAGCAAAGGTAAGCAGCAACAGCTGGTTCTATGTATTCAAATGTGTGTGAGTTTGTAGCCCTCAAATAGGTTTCCCACTAAGACAATTCTGAGGACATCTTGATGTTTGTAACTAATACTGTCTGTGGACTGCTGAATCTGGGAAGAAAAAAAAAGAAAAAAAAAATCCCTAAATTTTAGATGAAGCATTTAGCCAGATATATCAAAGAGAATTATTATTGGAATTTGTCTCTTTTTACTTCATGAAAAAAAATAAAAAACAGCAACAAAGCATCACACGCAGAGGCGTTCAAGTTGTCCTCACATGTTCAGTTAAATTTAAGAAAATGTGCATTACTATTTCCATCACTGTAAAATTCATTTTGAAAGTAATCTAACAAGTCTATACAGTGTCTGCTCCTTGGTCACGTTTTTCCCTAATGCTATTTGCTGATCATAATTGAGAGACTCTTAGGGTAAAGAAGAAGTGTGTGAATAAAGTGCATATCTAAATGTGAACATAGTGTAGTAAAAGAATTCAAGACAATATTTAGCTATAACAACAGAATGGTAGCTATAATTTATATTTTAAATTTCACAAGAGAAAGGTAATTGACTTAAAATGCAGCTTTCTGTGTTACTTATCACTGGAAATAATAAAGTTGAATCACCTTGAATTTAGGGGGAGCCAAATGATTTGCCCTCATTTTGATATTACCCTTGTCAGAACTGAAAAAATTAAGCTAGGATAGAAATAGAAAGATGGAATTTCCTTGTCCCTTCCATAGTCAGTAATATAATATTTTGCCACAATTTTAAACAAGACTGTGATACGTCATGTACAGTCTCTTAAAGATTCCTTACAGGTGATTTTAGAGACATTAGACTAAATAATTCACTTATGGGCTTGGGTTTATGAGAGCTCCAAGTAGGAAACACTCCCATCTCAATAACACAATTTATCAGAGTGTTTGTAGTGAATTTAGATTATACTCCTGACAGTCTTATTTAAATAGCAAGTTGAAAAACAGAAGCACAGTGCCAGGGTAGAGATTTTCAGAGAAGGCAGATACGGGCACTGTGATTGAAGCACAGTGTTGTACCGGATTTTCCTCTCTTCTCTTTAAGATTGTGAAGATACTGAAGATTAGTGTTTACTAATTCTTCCTCTAAAATGAAAAATAAGTGTTGTGAGTTTTGTTTGTGTCTGATGAACCTTAAATTTGAACAATATATCACAAATCAAAACACACTGTAAAAACTGAATGTCTCATCTCCAGCTGAGTACACATAAGTGATGCACTTGTGGGCATCTAAGTTTCATAAAGAAAGAACAGATCTTTCTGAACTTCTCTGCACACTGAAACTATGCAAGCCTAGCATTGTCTTACACTTGTCTATTGGCATTCACAGAGTGTGTTAGTATGACAGCCACACGGAAGGAAATTTTCTGAATATCATTTGCAGCTCAACAAAAAATATATTCTGAAGCTGTTGTATCTCTTTACAGTCTCCTGGATACACTACTTCACCTGCTGTTCAAGTCAGTGTTTCTCCCTGGCACGAGGTATGTAATAATACATTTCTCTTCTAAAGTAGGGTGTGTGCTGGCCTTTTAAATAAAATGCTGTAGCAGAGGAAAGACAAAACAGTCACTTAAAGTGCTGTTAAAAATACTAGCAGCTCTGGAAGGTGCTAGTATTTTAGGAAGATAATAGGGCTAGATTGGCTGCCAAGATCCTCATAATAGTAATTTCATTAATGGTGTTTACTGTAGCTATTTGTTATATCATACAATAATTTAAAAATTTCCAGTAAGACATATGTATTCTAACTAATTGATTTAATTATTTGTTTTTTTAATTTTGTTCTTTTTTATTTTTAGTATCCATTTAATGAAGGTGAAAATACTAGCTCTTTTTCAAATCCTCTCTACGGTGAACCATCAAGAGACATGGAGAAATGATGCAGTTCCTTGAAAATAGACAGAAAACAGGATTAATATTGTGTATGATGTATGACTCTTTGTCTGAAGATTTGTTCTAAAATCTGAAAGTCTGCTATGATCCTGCATCATTTGCAATATGAATAACACTCCACAGAATAAATCTTTTATTAGAATAATTATGTTCAGAAAGTAATACTATATTAAAAATTGAATCAATAAACATATATATAAAAATATAGAAATCCAAATTTTTATATATCTACTCTTTCCTATTTCTGTTGGTGCAGAAATTGATTAGTAACTACAACTATGAATTCACTTTACATTTGGACAATTCAAATGCCACTATGTTAATAAAATGTTTAATCAAATCCAGACTCCTGAAGTCTAATAATCATAATTTTATATCTATTATTTTATATCTATTATTTGGATGACTGCTCAGTATCTGCTCAGTATATAATTCAGCAATGTGATACAATGGTATGTACCCTTATTTTTTAAAAGTAGATTTATTATTAATCTTGAAAGCCACATCTGACCAAATTCCCTTCTGGTCAGATATACAGTGGTTACCACAGTGCTACTGATGTACATAGCTTAGTGGTTGACAGAAGATAGCAACTAGCATATTCAGGTAGCTTATTTCTGCCAAGTAAGCTGAACTTATGTCTCATAGCTGCAACTTATGTCCTCACAAGACTGCATGGCAGGAATTCTAATTTATCTCCTGAATTTGAATATCATCCTCTGCAGTATAAGATATAGCTTACACTTTAAATAACTTGAATATATGTCATTTTCCAACATGCCCACTTGAATTATCTACTGGTCATTTTCAGTTTGAGGGCTTTAATGTTTCTGCAGTGCCTACCTGACTACATTTTAACGGCCTCCTTAATTTTAAACCTAGTGGAAAGTTTAAAAGATGCAAAACTACTTCAGATTTCATAAAATAAGCCTTTTGGATGCAGACATTATCTCTGTTAGTTCGGGTAATATTGAAATGCTTGACATTTATTAGACTTTTCAGTCTCCCCACAGAAGAGCACGCTGAAGTCTGGCTTCATTCCATCATGCGTGTGACTTCTTGGTTTTGGGTGCGTCGTTGTTGTTGTCTTGTTCATCTTTCACCTTTTCTTAATAATACAGTGGAACGTCAGAGCTCTGTACCTGGGACCACAGAAATACTTTTCAATTTTTGTCTTCTTACCTAAATGACATAATGTTTCCTGGGTAGCAGAAGTAACAAAACACTATTCTTACTGATATCTCTCCATCATCCTCTTCACACCATTCTGACAGTATGCTTAGAATCACAGAATTTCCCAAGTTGGAAGGGACTCCAATGGGTCATCGAGTCCAGCTCTGGCTCCACAAAGGACCATGCAAAATTCAGACCCTATGTCTGAGAGCATTATTCAAATGCTTCTTGAACATCAGCAGTTTTGTGCTATGATCTCTGTCCTGGGGAGCTGTTCCAGGGTCTAACCACCCACTGACGAAGAACCTTTTCCTAACACTTAACCTGATCATCCCCTGACTTAAGTCCATGTGATTCCCTCAGGTCCTATTACTAGTAAGTGATCGGTGATGACTTTGTGCTGCATTATAAAACCACGTTTCACTTTCCTCTCTCTTCTGTAAACTCCTCACTTCTTCCTCAAGCTCTATAGCCTACCTTAAAGCTGTGTCTTGAGCTTATTCCCCTAAAGTATCCTAACAACAGCCAAAAAACAAGAAGCATTAGCCACTATGCCTGGCTCAGGGCAGCACGAGTGCTCATTAGTTGCTGCACATTTGCTGGTTGGCCAGCTGGCAGCACACTGCTACTTCTCTCACTCTGTACCCTGAAGCTGGACTGCTATTTCCTGTTCCTCTGCTGATTTTAATGAAGACAGTCAGAGCATCACACCTTCCATTCACACGCTTGCCTTGATGCTGAATTTAGTTGCAAGTAAAAAGTAGACCAAAGAGCAAAAGGTATTCATGGAGGTTTTTAATAAGGAACCACAGTAAGATGATCACTCATGCTGTTTTCCCTTTGCAACATGATTAAGAAGACAGAAATATGGAACTTGCTCACTATGCTTATTAAGTTGCTCTACAGAGAAAAGACACAATACAGCAAAGTGCCAGGTGCCTCCAGCTCCTGAACTCTTTGGTATTTTGATTAAGTCTGTGTGAAATGATTGTTTTCAGTATCATAAACAGGCATTGAACATTCCTACAAGATCAAGCCCATGCAGTCAAATTTCCATTTATTCTGCAGTAGACAGACAGTGCTTTCATTAAACACTGAAATGCTGTTATACTATCATCCTTAAATCTCCAAGCACTGTGTCCTCTTATGTCTTTCTGTAAAAGGAAAAAAAAAAAAAGAATTACATTAATAACAAGGAAAAAATCGGTATTGGCAGAATTGATCACATTATCCTTTATGAAACAAAATATATATTATTAATTTTAATCATATTTTAATGTTGTATATAGAAGCATATGGTAAAGAACTTATGAAATAATTCAAAGAATATTATATTCCTCATCAGCAGCTGTTTCCTGAGAGATTGTCACTATGCTCTATTATTTCTGAAGCAAGAGAAAAAAACAAATTATTGTTTTTTTACCAAATTATTTTTCATTTCTACCTATATAGATTATTTTTGAAGAAATTTTTAACATTCAGAATTATCGTCCTGAGCTTCAAAAATTTTTCATGATTCTTATTTCAGCAAAAACAAAACAGTCACTCATATCCATTGAACAGTAATGGTCTTACATCTAACAGCTGAATAACAGCCCAAGAATGAAATGTTTGCTTACAGATAAAAATTAGAGTTTTTATTTCATTTTTGGAAACCTGGCCGTACTTTGGACCAAAGAATAGAATTCATATTTTCATTCACTCTTGCTACAATTTCACTTCTTAATATCTAAAAAGAATGTCAAGGACAAATAATTTCTTAAATATTTATACATAGGTTTCTTACTTCTTCTAGTTAATAATAGTCCTTGACTAAGCCTCTGTGTACTCAAGCTGCTAAGTCATAAATTCCACGTAGTAAAAGTGAATTGCTTCCAACAGAGGCTTGTTTTCCTGGAGATGATTTGAAGATGGTTATTTTAGCCAGATGATGAATTGTGTATTTATTCTAGTTTAACCTAGTTTGTATACTAATGATCCAAGATAACAGAAGAAATAAATTGCAGGACAAAACTTTTAATAAAACCTAACGCCTCCTGCAATGTGGTCGGTACTTGCTTTTTGGAGTTGTTTTATCTCCCTGAATATTGGAGTAGTAGAGAATATAGTCCTTTGATTTTGACAAATTTATCAAAACAGAGCATAGTTATGATTCATCTTGATAAACATGTTTTGTACACAGATAGCCAGATCCTGACCTTGATGTTCTAATAACTTGTGATGGTCGAGTAACTTTTTTCAAACACAGTGTAATGCTTCTGGCTTAGCTGTTCCATACTGCATGGAGCTAGGAAGTCTGCTTAGAAAGAATTATCACTGTTCCAGTGCTTGCCTTGCCATTTGTCATTGCCCACTACTTTGCGATTTTGAAAACCATGGGGAAGGGGAGAAAGACCTTAACTCTTGCATTAAGAAACTTTAAGTGCAAACTGGTGGCTGTGTGCTCTCCTCCTTGCCAGTAAAGAGAGGCTCAGAGTTTGCTCAGAGCTTCCCACTGGGCTCATTGGTTGAGTTGTCTTAAACTCATCAGTGCTTTGTACTGCTATCCCATTCATATTCCTGCATCTATTGGCCACTGCAATTATAAATGAAGTTCCCACCATTGCATTGTGTGTATTTGCTGATGGTGCCCTTCTGGTGTGCCCTTCTGTTTGTCCATATTACTTCTAAAAAAGAACCATAGATTATAAAAGACTATCCTAGAAGGTATCCAAGAATATAACACTTCTGACTGAGCATTCAAGAAGTCAGAAGGTGATGTACTGGATGAACTAAAGTAGATCATGTTGTGATGCTGTCTTCTGGCCTTCTGTGGATCACAAACCAAAACATATTTGACTCCCAACACATATTACTGTAAGCACTAGAGAAAAATCCATTTTTTTCAAATGTATATCTCTCCTTCTTAACATTTCTTCATAAAAGCAGTTCATTTGTCCTTTTGTTTTTGAGCAAGGCCAATAGAATATGCTTTGGAGAAGAACTGGTTAAGTTCACAGAAATAATTAAGCAATAGCATGAAACAAAAATCATTATCAGCTACAGAGGAGGGTGAGTCTCCTACTTTTCCAATGAAAATAAGAGTCTGAGACAAGTCAGCAGGCATGCTCGACTGGGTTAAATGGATATAACAGAGAGAAATGAGCACAAATTATTCATGGAAATTCTTTAATCTTCTGTTTAATTATGTGATCATTCCTAGAACAAAGACTTTGATTGATCATAATGGCAAGAAAATGTCAATTTGCACTCAGCACAGTGATTACCATACAGCTACAGAGAAAAAAAAAAAAAAAAAAAAAGTGAGAACGTAGTGTTTTAATATTTTTTTGCATGTTTTAAAATTTGGGATGCTAACTCTAAATAATTTAGAGGTCATTGTAAATATTCTCCTCTAAAGAAAGCTGTTTTCATTTTCATTTTATTCTTCTTTTCAGTCTTTGAGTCCTACTTTTTCAAGTCATTCATTTTTCTTTTTTCAACAATTTTATGCTGTTCATAAAACAGTATAATTCTCTGACAAGTATTTTATATTATATATGGCATGTGAATTTGCAAAGCTTTAGTCAACATTATTAGAGTTTTGATAGCTAAGTCTCTGAATACAATTAAATGAGCAGTAAGGTATGGTTACTTTAGAAACATGGTGTATTGAGTGCATTAACATTAGTAATCTATTTGGTATTCACATGGATATGTTAGAAAGAAGTGGACATTAATAAGCACTACATTACAATTGGCCTCTGATGAAACTGTGTATTACAGCTGCATTAGTAGTTAAAGTATTCAACATGATTCATGTAAAGTGTTGTCTGGGAATTAATAATAAAGTGCTTTTTTTTGTAAAATGGGGCTGTGTTCATTGTAACAACATGATCAATCGTGCAGTAAATGCAGAGGTAAGTAGGACTCTCAGGGTTATGTGCTACCATGAGCTTATATGCAAAATCTCTACTGACATGAAGTAAATCATAAGAATAAACTCCGAGGTATTTTAAAACCTAAGCACAAATATCTGGAAGAGAAAAGGAATTAAATTTTTCTGCACTTCCTGTTTATCTGCAGAGTGGATCCTCTGGGTGCTCAGGAAAATTTAGGGGCCAAAGCAGGCTCTAATTCAAAAAAAAGGTCTGATAACTCATAATAATTTCCTTTGCATATCAAGGCAATTTTTAATAGAGCATTTAGTAACACTTCAGCTGCTACTTTAAACCACTCTAAAATCTGCCTATTTTATTTCCTTTCTGAATCTCAGTTTCAAGATCTGTTTCTCAGAGGTGAGAGTTTTGAAAAGCAGCACTATAAAAGTGTCTCTGTATTGTGTAGTTTACTTATTTTGAATATCAGAAATGTACCAATTCAAATGGAGTTGCCATTGAAGAGTGAGGTGACATTGTGGACAAATGTAGCCAGCAAACAACTTTTTGGGTTGCTTGCTTTTTTGCTTTTGAGATAGATGTGGTTTGTAGGGACAGGAATCATGGCAGACTGCTTTGGTTTGGAGTTTAAAATTCATGCAAACACATGTCCAAAGTGCAGGATTGTTGCAAAGATCCACAGTGCTATAATACACACACAAAAAAACTTAATGACTCTCTTAACTATTGAATTCAAATCCATAAAAAATGTTTGAGAAAGAAGAAAAAATAGTCTACATAAATTCTCTTACATTTAACCCTTTCATATAATTCGTTTCAGATTTCACAACATTCTGGATTTAATAATGTGTGATTAGTGAGAAAATATTGGTATGTCTGTATTTTATACTGTGAAATTATTAACTACAGAAGTAGTAGAGCGCCACCAGAAAGGAACACCACGCCACTTTTCCATTTCCTTTATGTAAAAATATTAAATGCTTTATGTAGGACACAAAACAGATTTATAGGAGGAGCCTGTATATCAGAAGATATTTAGTCCTTCTCTGACACCCACATGACATGCTTGACACTGCCAGTACTGTAAATCACATATATAGCCTTTAAGTTTAACAAAGATGTATCACTATTCCCTCATAGCCATACTTTTTTGGTGATAGCACTGCTACTTTACGCAGCAGCCAACAGAACTCTGTATCAAACCAGATCATTGTGTGAGCAGAAAGCAAATGTGCAAGTTTTCAATTCTAAAACCACTTCTGCTGCAGTACAGACACAACAATGCTTGCTTTCAATAGCTAAGGGGAAAAAACACAGATTAATAGACATACCAGTCAAATTGCTGTAATTTCCAATCCAGTAAAACAATGGCAAACGGCCCAAAGGAAATGCCCAAAATATTTTATTTCAGTTATGTTGATAGTGAATTGCACATTGGGAACTTTTAACCTTACTGATTAAATTTAAAAAGGAGAAAACAAAATGCCACTGTTGCTAAAGGTACCTTGTCTGGTGGCTAGATTTAGGCAGCAATGTTTGAGAGGACAAATTGAATCTGTATATGTTCAACAGCTTTTTGTAAAATTCATTCCTCTAGCAATGTCCTAAGAATCTAAATTGTAAATTAGCTGGTTTAAATTTCATTTATGCATAATGTAGAACTATTTGCTGTTCACGCTTATGTTTGTGCATTTTATGAGATATATGTATGTATTTTATACCAATATGCATTTTAAATTTTATTTTGGGGTGCACGTTAAATGCAATTTCAAGCAGTAGCCTAATGAAAAGAAATATTTTGTTTGATTACTATTTATTTAATGTTATTTTCTTTTAATTATTTTGTTATGCCATAAGACTTTCTGTATAATGTTTATGCATAAAGTAATGCTGCACATTGTTGCTGTTAAACGCTAATGGCAGACCTTAAAGAACAATAGAAATAGATCATGAAGTTATCTGCAACGTATAATTACACATTCAATGACCCAGTCTGTGCTGTATTTCTGCAAAATATGTTTGCAATTAATCAAAAGGAATAGGTATAATAGTTTTGAAACTAACACAAAAATATCAGTGAATCATCTGTCAAGCTTTCCACCAACCCTATTCCAACAAAGTATATAATTCATGCACCATTTTAAATACACTGGTAGTTCCAGAGCAGTCCTATAATAAATGAGGTTATACGAATGGTTTAAGACAAGCACAGACATGGTTTTTTGTATGATTGGGATCAACAAGGGTTGACAAAAGTACTTTTTAGAAAATATATCATACTCTAATTGGTGATGATGTGAAATGGATGACAATGGATATTCTTAAATGTCAGAAGTGTTCTGTAATGAGAGTGGCATTAATGAGAAAATATTAATGCGCAAGCCCAGAAACACAAAATTCTACACTGTTCTTTTATGAAATTAACTTTCTGTTAGTAGCAATGGATAAATATTGGCAAGTTTAACTAATCCCCTAAAAGCTGGCATGCCTGTCAACTTCCCATTAATATCTATAAAATGATTATCCATGCAAGTTTTAATTATGAAGAGAAATAATTAAATGATAAAATTCAGACCAGTTCTATTGAAGGGAGTAACTGAAATTTTTAAGCACCCGTCCAACTTTTAAGCATCTGGCGAAAGTAATTGTTTAAGCTTTACTGGAAACCATCTTTAAATTTCACTGCTGTAATTTACCTCTTTACTGCCTTTAGCACTAGATGTCTGAGCTAACCTAATGACACAAATACTGCTCTCCAGCTCATCTAGTATCCTTTCAGTCTCAGATCCCTGAAATGAGGCTTGATTTCTGGTTCTTAGCCTTCATACATTTTCATTACTGATCCCTTGAAAGCAAATGTGTCTTCTCAGGAGCCAGGACCAGTCTCCAAGACCCAGCGTCCATAGAAGACTTAAAGAGAACGAGTTTGTTATAAATATATATATATATGTATACGTATCTCTGGGAAAGAACATCTGTGCTGCGAAACCCAATTTTGTTATTTGGTTTTGTAGATAAGAATGTAGCCATGTGCTGGAGGACTCTGGGGGAGAACATTTCCTTCTCAGGATTTCTCAGCAGTTGGCCTGACCGCTTCTCTCCTGAGTGGTCTACCAATTAGATTGCATCTTTGCCTGTGCCCAGCTTGCTTTGTTTACCTTATAGGGACATTTAGTTGGTGAATTTCCCCCAGACATTCACCAGCACAGTGTCTCGCCTTTTGCATACCCCTGCTCCACTGGGACGCTATTCATGAGTCTGCACTGGAAGGGTTTGCCCAAGCCCACAGAAGAAGCACAGAGTTGAATTTTTGGGGCTTATGATATACACTCTTTCTTTCATGGAAAAAGTGCTTTTTTTTTTTTTTTTTTTTCAAGTGGTCTTGGGTCCTGACTGAGCTGACCATACAGTAGGGTTTGTATGAACAAGATGCTGAAACAGTAACCACAGTGCTTTGCTCTGGCTCCTTTGAGCCTAACATCTGCAAAAGACCACAAACCAGTCAGTGAAAGACCACTTTCCCTTGATTCTCATCATCTACAAAAACTGCTGTCCTCAGCTAACATCATCAGCAGGCACAGCTGAACAAAGATTTATCTGAGTACTAATAAATGACATCATATTTTTTCCCCTAACATTTTGTAACTTAAAGATGTGTCTTTGTTGCCGGAATAAATAACATGGGGATTCTAATATCTGCAAATGAAAATATAAACAAGATGATGTATATATTTTTACATCTATTCATTAGTAGAGTACAGATGCACTAATGAGCAGAGTTGATTCGATGTATTATACACAGTTCACCAAATTTTGGAGTGATTTCTGCAGATGTTGAAAATCTCACCTAAGACAAGACTATATTTTGCATCCAGTTATAATTTTTTAAAATGTAATTGGAGATACTGTGCTAGCAATATTCTTAATTGAAATTTTTCTTACAGTGTCCAGAAAGTATCTTTATTCACCTTCAGTCTTGAGTAGCCAGATATTTTTTCTTTTGTTAATTAATTCATAAAGGTGAAAAAGGGGATTGAAACCTAATTGTATGATACTATATAAAGAACAACTCTCCTAAATGGTACATTTTATTCCCTTTTTAAAACCAAAATGTCTTAAAAGTACGCAGGAAAAAAAAAAAGGATTATTTTTATCATTGATAGATATATTCTTCTTGTTCTGTTTCTAAACTTAGAGTACACATATAATAACTTTCACAGATACAAGAAATTTGCACATGCTTTTACACTTTAAAATGCAATTACTTTCCTGACAGCTTTTTAAATACATGATCAATTTGGCTGAGATCTGGGGAAATTGCTTTGTTTTTGTAACTACAGTAATCAATCAAAAAGTAGAACGAGATCTTTTATCATTGATATTTCAGGGCAATGGCCAAAAAGAATTGATAGCTGAAATTCTCTTTAGCAAATATTTTACTACACTTTTCTCCCTGAAACTCAAACATGCTTCTTTGTGATCTGCACAGGTGTGAAAATGGTTGTATCTGATAGCAAGAAATGACTACTGGCAACAGTACACGTATAGGTCAGACACAGGATGCCTCTGTAAGACCTCTTTTCCTGCTACTTTAATATTTCAGCAATAGGTAGGTCTTTATATAGAACATGATTGAAATTACATAACTTTTCAGATTACTTTTGTCAGACAGTTAGAAACTTCTCACCACCAGCTAGAATTTCCAAAGACTGTGATGAAGAATAAACACTTCATACAACAGAAGTCATCCAGAAAGTGTTGATAATATCCAAGCTGCCCTTGTCCCTCTTTCCCTCCCACTAAGAAATTAATGAGGGGCAGCTGTTATAAAAGACTGCAATTAAGCCTGTGGGAAGGTGGTAGGGATGGGGAATTATAGATGTCTCTTGTGGTTGGAAGGATTTAGTAGTCCTAGGGAGGCAATACCTTGCTCATGGTAGGAGACAACAGTAAGCTAGCACAGATTGTATCCTGGAGGAAAGGATGAAGTAGTGTATGGTTTTACCTGCAAGATGAGAAATGGTGACTCTGAGATCAAAAGACTTATAGGAATAATCTGTGCTGAATTTTAAGTTACTCAATAACATTCAGAGGCTTTTTGTGCTATGTGTGTGGGTAGAGAGGGATTGTTATGCAGATGTCATGGAATGTGTTTTCAACACTGATGTCTGCTTTTGGCATCTATCCTGAGTTATTTTATATATTTTTAAAGTGAATTTAGGCTTTAATGACTGCTTTTAAGCTTATATTTATGTTTCTTCTTGGTTAGATAGGAAAAAAAATGTTTGTTTTTTTCTCACCTCAGAAGTCTCTCTTCAGCATCTTTTCCAACAACAATCCTACACTGTGCTGTCACACTGTCCTGGTTTCCAGGGCCAAGCCAAATTCTGCTATCAGTTGCACCAACTAAATGATGAGGAAATGTTGATCCTGCTGATGAAACACTTGAATTGTGGAGAGCAGTTTTGATTTATATCTATAGTTGTGTTGTTTTTACTTGAGTAGCTCTTATGGCAGTTTACTTTTTTTCAATTGTGTAGTAAAACACTTTTACTGTGGTTGGCTTAATTCTCAAAGCTTTTTAAAAAAATCAATTTGTTTCTTTGTGCTCAGCATACTGGAGCTGAAAGCTGTAATGTACTGTTGCTTTAGGGTCACTGCTTAACTTCTGTTCACCCTCTTGTCCATATTCCCTTGAGTTCATTACAGCAATCTAGCTCCTGGATATTTTTTTTTTTTATGTGTGAACTTATATATAGTTCTTAAATAACTGCTATCAGAATAGTTAAGAACAATGATTGATCTTAGGTCAAAAACAATTTACCACATGCAGGAACACAATCCATTAGACACTTTACATGAATACCCATTGTACTGCAAAGTTTATGAGGAGAAAGATGTGAATGTTACAGACAGAGCAATACAAAATAAATAAAGAAAAACAGGTAGAGCACTGCATAGCACAGATCAGACATACTAGCAATTACTATTCCATCATTTGGGATGATTCTGAGTTAAGTACCCACTGCTGTACATCATAGGTTTTTTTTGCAAGAAGAGGAATACCAGGAAGGTTTGAAAATTCTGATGGATGTGAAGATTTCAGCAACTGCTAAGTCTGAAAAATTATTGGAAATTAACTTTTCTTGCTACAGGGAGATCTTTAAGAGCTACTTAGAATAGTGCAAGGGAATGGGAGAACAGCACTGAAAGCAGCCCAAGGTTCCTGTCCAACCTTCCAAAGAAACGGTTGGCTGAAGGAGTTCCTTCCAGGTAGCCCTTGACAGAGCTGAGGATAGCAATCTACGCTGCTTGTCTCTGTTGCTAAAAGTTAGTATTTACTTTGTATTTTTTTTTTTCTTTTCGGGGGGTGGGGAGCAATCCATGTTGTAGTTACCGTAAGACATCTGAGTAGTAAGATATTTGTCTGAACACATGTACATCTGTACTCACCTAATTCATCTCTTATGTCACTGAAAATATAAAAACACACTTCTTGTCAATAAGACCTTGTACGCAGAGGCTTCTAGTACCTCTCTACTGAATTTAGATAAATGTGCTGTTTTTCCTTCCTAAGAAACAGAGGGGGGTGGGGTGGGGTGGGGGGGGATTTGGGCATGTAACATGATTTTTTTTTTTTTTTAAACTGTAGTAGGTAGCATGCTTTGAAAAACATTTGAGGAGAACTAGTCTACTGTCAAACTTCTAAAAACAATTCACTTTAAAGACTTACAATCTCTTTATCATTTAAGTATGTTTGACACAAACATATTTGCAGTCTACAGTTTCTAGCTTCTTTTGCTTCAAAGCATCATTCTTTATGAGAGGAATAAAAAGGTAAAGGGAGATACAAAGAAAATACAGAAGAAGAAAGAAATGGATGACAGATTATAAAGGAGAGGAATTTCATTTACAGAACAGAGTTTGACTTGTGATACTGATTGACCTGCCTTTTTGAGGTATGTTCCATAGTGGTGGAAATTTTCACCTACCAAAATAACAAATAAGGTTAATTTATGGTAAAATCCTCAGACTTTATGCAAGAGTATCAGCTTTATGGACTTATTATTCTTTACAGGAAGGAACACGAGAGAAATATTTATTTTGCATAATTTGCTTGCCCTTTATTATTAAATAGCTGCTTGGTGCCAAGACAGTAATGTGGGCTGAGGAGAAACTGCAGGTGAGTTAAGGCTTCATGAGTTAGGCTTCAGTTATTTTCACGTCCTCTGTCCCTAGAAACTTACTGCTTCTAAGTTTAATAAACTACAGCCTCTTCTTTTGTTTTCTAGAATTCTACCACCATTCAGTATTTTAAGATGCCATTTTCTGTTTTCCTTTCAAAAAAACCTTTTTGTTTCCAATCGGTATGTGTGTAGTCTGCTTTCTTGTTTGTAGTGTTCACTGTGAACTAGAAATAAAATGATGTAATTTTTCTTGATTTAGGAGAGTAACTTTGATGCTTGTAGCTGCCATGAGGCAGACCTAGTATGTTAGAGTCTTCTGTTTTTATGTCTGGCTTGTTTTAGAGAAACTTTTGAGTTTTATATAATTTGAAATTGAGCAGGAGTCTCCTTTCCTTCCCATTTTAGATCTCTTTTCCTACTTCCGTTATCTTGTAAGACTGTGTTTAGGTGGCTGTAGTAACTTAGTCTTCCCTTCCCCTGTTCTTTGTCTTGCATTAAGTAAATGCAGCAACACTGGACATTTTCTGCACTTATCTTTGGGATTTAGTGTTCTTCAGTTAACATTAATTAAATAGCCCTTCTGCAAATGTTAATGTTTTCAAGATGGTTAAATGAGAAATACTAGCTGTAAATGCTTATTAAACTCCTTAATCTCTAGGTCCATACTGAAGTCTTTACAGGGGCTCTATGTGACCAAGTACTTATCAGATGTATTGACACTAATAAAAATTTGTATCTAGGATCACCTTCTCCTTCACATTTTTGACAGCATTAGGTGCATGCAGTACCACAAAAACAAGCAACAAAAATAAGGTCATCCTGAGGTAAACATGTTAAGGATGTTGAATTGTTGCCATTGAGATTAAAAGAGGATGTAATTGTCTCTCTCCACTGTCTAGACATCCAAAGAGGTTGTCAAGACTACAGCTACAGTTTACCAAGAATCTGCTTTTGCTCCATGGGGAGGGCTTAAACTTGGAGATCAAAGTGTCATGAGGAACACTTAGCTGGCATAGATTTCTGATGTGGAAAAATCAGCTATCCTTCTCTGGACTGTAGCTCATCATTTCTCATTAGGCACATGACCAGGCTACATGGTTTATGTGGAAGCAAAGACTCACCTCTGCACGTTTGTACAGGGGCTAAGCTACCCAGGGGAAGATCAGGGAAATCTCACTGCGAAGAGGAGTGGCAGCTGTCTGAAAGTAGGGGTTACTGCTTTGGGCAAGCCTATGGCTTAGAAGAAGAGTATGCTTACCTGAAGTGAAATAATTCTTGTTTCTGAGAGACGGGAGCCACTATAGAATCACTTTTCAATCTGCAAAATCCAAGCAGTAACCACTTCAAAATAAGACAAAAGGAGACATTGATCTGCTTTAGCCTCTGACTGTTCCTAGAGTTTTCTACTTCTTGGAGACTTCCCTGGCAAAGGAAGTATTGCCACAAGTTGAAGGAAGAAGCCTGCTGTGTTATGCTTTTCTCTGAAGATGTATTCTCTCTGTAAGCCTGCTATCAGCATGTGTCACGGTGGCATTTGCAAATTTGCTGTATTCCTACACACCAAATGTGTATTACTCATTTTAAGATGTTCCATCAGAACATATGGGAAAATATGCTAAGGTATTTGGCCCAACTCTGTATAGAAGGTGATTCAGTCCAGTCCAGTGGAACCAGTTTAAAAAAAAAAAGTCTCTGACAAATTTCACTCTCTGCTGGCTGATGCCACTGCCTCTGTGACTTTAATTGGCCGTGTCTCTGCTTGCCACCTTGGTGTGGTCTTAGAAAGCTTAGGCAAGGGATGAAAGCTGCTGACGTGCTTTTGAAGCAGGTTTCAGGGCATACATATGCCATTCCTGTGTGAAATTCAGGCTCTGCAGGTATGTGGAAACCAGGAAACTCTTGCAGAGGTCAGATGACCAGAGAAGCAAAGACCAGAGAGGACCAAGGAACAAAAGGGCTGCATTTGCAGCTGAGAATTCATCCTCCCCTCTTTGGAATTGAGCAAATCTCTTCTAAAGTGTATAGTGTAAATTTCCTGTTTATTAAAACTGCACAGAGGAGAAGACATGGACTTGAGTATGAATTTGTGGTCTTTAACCAGGTTGCACAAGCTAGGAAGACTTGGTGATTTGTTTGTTGTTGGAGAAAGACTTCAATATTTCTCCAAGAACTTAGCAGAAGTATTACTATGAGTGGGTAGACAAGAGGGATGCACGGAAAAATAGAACTCTAACACCACAAAGTGTTAATACTGCAAAATCCTATACTGCTTTTCAAGAAGAGCACATGCTGTCTGACAGGACTTGTGTGCTTGTCTAAGTTATGCAAATACCACATAGATGTATGTTGGGCCAGAACAAGAGCAGGACTTACATGTTTGATGAAAAGGCAGGTAGAAAGGAAAGAGGAAAGGTCAACATTTAAAAGGAAAAAGAAAAGAAAAAACTTGCATTGTGAGACATGAACTTATATTGTGGAGGCAGGGAGATGAGAATATGGAATACAAGACAGGAGAAAAGTGTCTTACCTGTTGCATAACTCCCTGCAGTGTCAGATACTGGCACTAGTAAAATTGAATCATTTTTTCTGTTCTTTCACTTTTATTTTTATGTTTGCTTTCTCTTCTGTGTCATCCTTGAGCATCTTGCAGTTCTACAGCGTTAGCGTAGCCTGCTGATCAGCACGATACCGTTAAAGTCAGCCCTGTGACAAGCTATCAGGGTGCTCTCTGGTTCTTCTCTGTCCTTAGGTCCTGTAGCTGTCACTGTGCTGGACATGATGAATGAGAGTCTTAGCCACAACCTTTGCTAGAGTTACAAGGATGGGACTTAGAACTCCCTGATCCTGTTTTGGGCTTTGCTGCCTTGTGATTGTCAAAGCTGAGCAATGTCCCTAGAGCTTCTGGTCACAAGCAGACATAGGCGTTGCTTGGCACAGTATTGCTGCAGCCTGTGTCAATGTTGTTGCAAAGGCAGATTAATTGAAGGTCTGTGGGAACCATCTCCAATTCAGATAATTCCAATTTAGCTGAAGCTGTTTGTTTTCTCACTTTGTAAGGGTGCTCCAAAAAATAAAAATAAAAACCAAAAAAACCCCTCATACTCTTAATATTGTTACAGAGTTCAAATAGGAATTAAAACTGATTTGAATTAAACTTCTTGTGTAACCTCAGACGTTATTCTGTTTTATGTTGTCTTGCTTGCTGAAATGTTTCTCTTTAATTTTTTTTTCCCCTCAGCCATAGGCACTTTATCACTGCAAAAGATAATGAGACTGAGTTCCTGTGGCTACCACGCCATGAATCTGAACTGTCTCTTTACACCCCTAGGAAGCACTCCACAGTCACAGATAGAGGCAGAAGCGCGAAGCAGTTCATGTGGGAGGTTTGTCATGCTGCTGTCCTAGAGATAAGCAGAAAGCTTCACTGAACAAAGCTGCACTAGCGTTAACCACACAGCTCTTAGAGACAGCATACAGGCACATCCTAATTAATCGAAATTATGCAAACTCATGCATTTGCATATAGCAGCATGCTTGGAATTACAGGGAATTTGGCAGTGATGCCTCCTGGCTGTGACTTAGCCAAGAAGGGAACCTCAGCACCTGCCCCAGGAAATCAGAGAGACAGACTCTGTGCTCTTCCAGCTGGGAACAAGGGAAAATAACAAAGGCTTGCTTAAGGTTGCGGTGTAGCTTCTATTTCCCAACTTAATGAGGAAGCTACCTTTCTGCTTTATACTTTCCATCTGATATTTGCATGGCCCTTTAGTGATTCAGCTAAACCACTGTGCTCCTCCTTTGAATTGGGAGAGTCAAAAGTAGCTGCCAGCTGGGCAGTGCTCTGAATTCACAGCTCTAACACCTCACTTCAACCATGTGAAATTCGCTGCCTCAGCCAGATTCCCAGCAATGACACTACTCACCTTCCTGGGCCCTTCTCAGCTATCAGCAGAGCTCCAAAGACAGGGAGGTGAATCTCAGTGCCAAACTGGCTGCAGGGCATTGGGGTCTATGTGCAGTCTCAATCCGTGATACTCGTAGCATCGAACTGTGTACCGCTTGCCACATAAAGGCCACATCTTCAATATTGTCTCTGTATGGACTGATGCAGACAGACCAAGTATTATTTATGACTCTAGAATTATCTAGAGTCTTCTCTGCGCAGCTGGGAAGCTAAGTAATTTGCTAGATGCTGCTCAGTTACAAAGGAAGATGGTGCTGCTTGTAGTCTGTTTCTTATACTCAGGTACGATTGCCTGCAGCACAGCTGCAAATGCAAATTCACTAAACAGGAAAGCTCACTTTCATTTATTCTGGAAGGGAATACAGAGGTATTCTCCCTGCTTTCCCAGATGCTGCAGGTTAGTTCCTTTCTCTAAATGAAACAGTAATCCTCCCCTGACTCTTCAAATTCGTAAGCAGGTACCTTCCAGGCTGGTGCTGACTGCTTATGGCCCCCACCTGCACCCATCCCAGCTGAGTAAATTACAATATGTTAAAATGAGAAATGCTGAAAACTTTGCTTTTTGTGATTAGCAACAATAACATCAGAAGACATGTAGGTTGAAGAGACTGTGCTTATTTAACAAGAAAAAAATAAATATGTGTGAATGAGGGTGAGCGTTTGAAAGTAGTCTGATAATAGGGTACAATGAACAGGGAGAATGTTCCCATCCTTATTTTCTGAATGATTGATGTTATGACCAGAGATGCTGGTGCTATGCATGAAGAGAAAAATATTAGGCAATATCATTATATGGTAAAAATGAAAGCCTTCATGTTGATTTCTATGAAACCAGTGCCACTGCAAGATACATCCCAAGATAGGTGAGAGGAGGGTGAGGACAGAAGTACATGAAAGTAATGAGAAATGATCACAGGTACCGCATCCCAAGCGAATAGAGCTTCAAGAAGCTTTCCTTTCCAATTTACTTCTGGTTTATAAATAACAATGAACAAATATGCTTCTCTGAGATTAATGCCTCTCTAGCAGTGAGATCCTGTCATTAATCATTTATACATGTATCCTTGTTAGCTTTATTTTCAGTGCAATACAGTGTTTTACTTGTGGCTTTACACACAATTATGGCAAGATATAGCTACGTGCTGATCGTCTTTTTGAATACGAGAGGGGCAGTGCAAACAACCTTCATTGGAGGGCACCCTGGAGCACGAGGAGCACTGAATGCTGTGTGCCACCCTCTCGGCAATCATGCTGCTAATCTGGTGTGCAACTAGATGGAGCACTGCAAATTAGAGCTGGCACTTTTATCTGCAGCTGCACACTTCAGTTGGCTATTGCTAATCGTTAGCATACAGAGTTTTTTGTCATCCATCTATGAAGAATATATATCTGAAACTATAAATCTTCTCTGCAAGACTGAGAAGCAGATTGAAAATGAAAGAAAATTTGACTTGCCTTCATTTAGGCTTTTCTCAACTATATATAGAGGGTTTAAAGGATTTATTATTATATACTTTAGCAAGATGCGCACTTTTTCTTCGAGTCATTCAAGCCTTTCTTAATATTTACTATAATATTGTAATATGCTAATTTACATTTCAAAAGAACAAAAGCATATGAAAACAGGCCTTGAACATTCTCCAATTCTTACAGTTCTTATTCTCATCTAACAATGATGCTGACAAACAGCTGAGAAAGGCAGTTCTTCCTTAGCACTGACTCCCTACTCCTTCCAGCAAAGGACAAAAGCTCAATAACACGCTCAGCAGCTCTGGTAAAACTTGGGGGAACTTTGTCAGTACCACTGAATATCAAAAAACTTTACTGCTATCAGCCTTCAGATATACAATAGGTTGCTATGTATATTGTATAGCAATATACAGAGGTTGCTCCAAAAGTGATGCCTCCCATTTATTTCCAAGGAAAATATGGCAGATACAAAGAGCAGAATAACACTATTTGATAGAGCAAACTATCAGCTATAAAATACTATTTTTCAACATAGTCACCACCATTAGCTATGCATTTTCACCAGCAATGAGCAAGAATCTGCATGCTGTGCTTGTCAAAATCTGCACCAGTGGAGGTGACTCACTGTTGCCATCACCACTGCTGAAATGCCCATCACCTCAGTGCTTACATCCACTGTTTGGTCTCCATAAGCATTCAGCAAGTGTCAGTGAATGAAAATGGGTGCCATATTTTCTACGCGGAGGAATTCAGTTCCACACCTTTGCTTCTTCTGCACTTCTGACATTACACCAGTCTGTCAAACTGCCCCTCTGCTGCCATCTTGTCACATGGCAGCAGTGTGTAATGGAATATTGGGGGGAAGATTAAGCGTCCACCTCCATGCCACCAACATCTGCCTCTGACACTGTGGGCCAACATCACAAAATAGGAGGCATTACTTTTGGAGCAGCTCTCGTGAATTCTAATATTTTTGTTTACACATCAAACACTTCTGCTTATACTTCAAATATTATTCTCAAAACCACAAGGGTTCTGCTTTCATGGACACGTAAGTGCATCAAACATTAAAGAGCAAGGCAATTACAGCGGGGCTGATGAATTCTTAATCTCACAAACAGCAGTAAATTGAGGGAGAACACATTCTCGTCACTGGTCGTTCCTTTGTGATTAAGTATTAGTTATCTGCAATGTCAAACATTCTGTAGCCCTATTTATTTGATTAATTTAATTGTCACTCTAATTAATTTAATTATTTCGTAGCAAGGATTGAGAGGTGCATTCGCGGCTCTGTAGGGAGCTCGGATGATTCCCGGCTTCGTACTTCGCCGAGCGGTTACAAAGCTGCTGCCCCTCTCGTTCGGCTGTCTGAGTGATGGACGCGCCCTCTGCTCGCTTCTGCCTCCGTGCCGCTGTTCGCAGATTAACACAGAGGATGGGATAAATCACAGAGCGTTAAATTAAGCGTGTAGATCCATTGTTGGAGGACGGACCCCTCAGTCCCTGTACTTTCGTAGCGATGAGCACACCTAAGCACCTCTGACTTGAGGAGGGGAAAGGAAGAAAAACAGAGGAGGGGTTTGTGGGGGGTGGGGAGAGAAGGGGGATGAAAGGAAGCTGGTTTCTCCGGAAGCCAAGTAAAAATATGGAGTAGGGGGAGGCAGTAGAGGGGTCTTGGAGGTTTGTCGCTCCGCGGAACGGACGCATCCTTACAAAGCAACTTCTGAATCTCCGGGCAAGGTTGGGCCCGCATCTCCTCGTCCCGCGGAGCGGCGGGTTCGTGCCGCGGGGCTGTGCGTGCCGCTCCACGGCCTCCCCCCGCGGCTCCGGGACGGCGCCTCCTGGGCCGAGCGGCAGCCGCGGAGCGGAGCGAAGCGCTTGCGCCCCGCCGAGCTCCGGGAGGCGGCAACGGGGGCTGCACCGGGAGCCGGGGAAGCGCCCGCCTCCCTCCGCTGCACTCGGCCTCGCGCTGACAGCCGCGGAAACCACCCGAAAGGAGAACTTGTACGTCCCCGTCTGCCGCCCCGCCGCTCGCATCCTCTCCCGCGGCGCATCCGGCCGCCCTCCGGGTGCTGCCCTCCCGCCCCGGGGCTTGGGGCCGGCCCGCCTGCTCCGAGCGGGGAAGCTCGTCTCACTCGGAAGGGTTTTGTCGTTCGCGGTGTGCCGAGGAGAAGCACAGTCCCTAAGGCACCCAAGCCTCACCCTGCGGGGGAAGGGAGTTGGGTGGGGGCAAGCCAGGAAGGGAGGATCTCCGCGGCTCTCCTAAAATCAATCAGCAGGCTGCAAGGAGGAAGAGTTTGGCACTTCGCAGGCGAGACTGGGCTTGTTTTCCCCAGCGGGGATGCCGCTGAACTGAGAGCGGCCGCACAAGTTGGGGGGAAGGAGCTCTCCCCATCCGCCGCTCCCCAGCCCCGCTCCAATCACCGCCGCCCCTCAATGAGAGCTCCAGAGAGGGGAGGGCGACTCGGTGCCTGCTAGGGCTGCTCCCCGCTGCCTGCCGGACTTCCACCCTCCGACGAGGAACGGCACGCACCCCGCACCCCGGAGAGTTGTCTCGGCAGCTCCGTGCTATGGCGAGGCTGCGGAGAAGCAAACTAGCCGCTGGATTTCTATTACTTTTCCAGTTCCTGAGCGAGCGTTGCCAGCTCGCCTGCGGAGAGACGCCGAGCCAGAGCCGCGGTAAGTGAAGCCGGTACCTGCCGGGCGGGGCAGCACCAACGGGCCCGGGGCGGGGGGGTTCCGCGCCGCCACTCCCTGCAGCACTGCGGGGCCCGGGGCCGGAGGGAGAGAGCGCCGATTGGGTTCAGCTCCCACTGCCTCCGGGGGTGACCGCGGCACAGAGTCTGCGCCCCTCCTTCGCCGGCTTCTCCAGCAAGAGCTCCCCCTCACTTTATTTATTTATTTGAATGAGAACTCGGGACTTTCCTCCCTCCACCATAAGTGGGAGCCGGTACTGTTCTCCCCAGTCTCTCCGCGCGATCTCTGTAGGTTCCTTCCCGGCTCCCGAAGGAGAAGGAAGGGCTCTGCCGAGGGTCGAGAGAGGCTCCGGGGAACCCGAGGCAGCGGGGGAGGCGGGCGGGGTGCCCGGTTCCCTCCCTCCCCAGCAGCTAACCGTGGGAGGGGAGGCAAAGTTTCCCTCATGACCCGCTGGGAGAGCCAGCGGGCACTCCGTTTCCCTGCTACTTGCAGCTTTCCCTGAAAACCAAACGCTGAGAGAAGGATCTTGGAGCAGCCTCCGAGGGCTGTGGGAGCTGTTAGTTCAGAACGAGAGATTTGTCCTGCTGCCTAAGTCTGGTTGCGGTGGTATCAGGTCCTCCCGGAGGCACCTGTTAGTGCGTGGCACGCAGCACCTGCAGTGCGTTTCACCGGGGCTCCCGGCTGAGTGCCAAAGCCTCAGCGTCCCGCATTCCTGTGCTGCGGAGTGGAGAGCTACCGAGGGAAGCTCAGTGCATCTGCAGATAGATATTGAATAGTGAGTGAGGAAAAGCTCGGTTCTGCACTCCAGGGGATCTTGCTGTGGCACCTTCTACCTCGTATCTATGTACTTGTACTTGTAAAAGCTCTGCTTTTATGGTTGAAGTGCCAGTCAGTTTTATACCAGCTGAAATATGTCTGTGGTGTATCAGAGCTGCCCCTTCTTCCTTTCCTGTAAGGTCTGGTATGGACATGTGGAGTTCTGTGGTCACGGAGTAAGTGGCCCAAACAGGAGAGCCATGGAAACTCTCCTGCTGTCTGAGACATGTGCCAGGCAGAGGGGACTAACCCCAGGCAGGGGCCTATTGCTGGGTTGGGGATGGCCAAAGGGCCAGATAGCTCAGCAGGTTTCTGGGAGCTCATATAGCATGTGGGGCTGAAGGCAAAATTCAGGAAACTGTCCATGTAGTGCTGCAAGATGCGTGTGGCTGTTCATGGGGGTTTGGTTAGCAGTTGTTGGTGTTTGGTAATGTTATTGGGTGAAATGAGTGTGGCTGTGAACGTACGGAAAGAAAATGACTCTGTTGTGTGGCAGAGGCTAAGTTTACAAAGTTTATTCACTTATTGCCATTATATCTTTAAAAGAAAGTGTTGTTTCTGACTAAATGAAATACAATTTATCAGTAGACAAAGAATAGCTGCTTGTTACTCACTGAGGCTATTGAGTTGTAATAGTCAGCAGGGTCTGTGCTAGGAAGTGCTCAGCAGAAGCTGCACCAGCAGCTTGCTTATCTGTAAGTCATTGGTTAGTGCTTGGTGTTTTACTGAGCACAGTGGGAAATAGCAAGGAGTTAATAATAAGCAAATGTTACCTTGACATGTAATGCATTCTGAAGAAAATCTATGAAGAGATTGTTGACTTCCGCTGCTAAGGTGGATAATCTCATGCCAGTTTTGACAGATGGGTGTCTATAACCATGAAGTCTTTTCCTTTCCACCCTGAATAAAAAAGTTTGCATTGTGACAGCAACATTCAGATGCAATTAATGTAATCGGAGTCACGTTTTACATGTTTTCATCATTACAGTTTTTAAAAGTTTTTAATACATGCTGCTCTTCTACAGTATATATCTTAGTATATAGACCGTGTCTAATCAGTAAGTAGGCAATTATTAAATAAAGCCAGAGGGACTCAACTTCAGGTTCTGTGAGCCAAAATAAAAAAAGAGTTGTTTCAGAGTTTCACTCTATTTAGCATCCAATGTATCTCTTTGGAGTAGCTCAGATGAAACCTTTGAAGAATTAAAGTAGAAACCAAATCTTTGAAGTAGCTGCAGATACTTAATGGGAAGCCAGTTCTGATATGTTCAGTGGCAAAACACCATATTGAAAGTGAATGAGATTAACAGTGTCAAGAAATGCAAATGTTAAGTATGCCTTTAAGAGCTAGAACCAGGAGAGGGTTTCTGAGGACGACTCCAGAGGGCTGCGACACGATTTGAGAGGAGAAGGGGGGGGGGGGGGAGGGGGAATAAAACAACTACCAATAAATACATATATACTTTTTGTTTGTTTTTTTCCCCGAGTTCCAAAAATTTCCTCCTTGGGCACAATCAGGTGGGATCCATTGAAGCGAAGCCATTTCCCAGGCAGGCCGGCACCCGCCTGTTGCCCCTGGGTGATGTGATCGAGCCGGGGCTGCGGGGAGCGAGGAGCGGGGCTATCCCCGCCAGAGGGCACCGCGGCCTCTGCAGCTCCCGGAGCGTGGGCGCAGCTTCCTCTGCCTTCGGGTAAACGCTCCGCATCAAGAGTGAAAGTTCTTAAAGGTTTGTGTTCAGTGCGTGTTTGACATAACCGAGTTGCGTGTGACATTAATTCAGTGAGCTGAAGCAGTGTGTTCTTTTGAAAGCTTGCCCAACAATGAGGGTTCCCGGGTGATTGAGTGAGGGCTGGCTGCTTGCTGAAACGTTGCAACGGGAAGCCGTGAAAATGTTGTGTTCTTTAGCTAATACAGTCAGAATCAGGAGGCTGTTATTGCAATTTCTCTTCTGTCAAAGCATATTCTGGGTGTAATTTATACTCACTGGACTGCTGCTGTTTCCAAGCATCGCCATTCAAAGAGGGGTAGAATTACTTTTATGAGATAAACTACCATTAGTGCTTATTTAGTATTTATCTACTGAAATAGTCACAGGTTTGTACAGCTTGAGTTTTTGCTGTTTAGAATATTGCCACCACCTGCAGCTTTTATCTTACAAATATCAAGCTAATTATGACGTAAGACATCACACGTGCCAGACTTATTTCTCTTTGCATTCAAAATTACTTTATTGTTGTTGTTGTTTGTTTTTTTTTCTTCTGTACAAAATCTGCAAACAGAAACAATCACTGAGGTATTCCAGTGGCATTTATGAGTAAATCCTATTGGCATATCTCAAGTGTTTTACCAAGAATTCCCTCTGAAGAAGTAATCTCTTAAAATTCAACCTGGTTCTTCCTTTTTTTTTTTTTTTTCCAATTTTTTTAATAATCATTTCTGCTGGAAGTGTGGTTTGAAGTATTGCTAACAAATGGCAGATAAATCAAGGCCATGATAAGACTGGCTTAGTTATTAAAGTCACTCTCATAGAAACTCATTTCCACAAATTTAGAGTGAGAAAAGTAGTTGCAGTTTCCTGGTGGTTTGAAAATCCTATGGGGAAAATAGTGTTTCTGTTTGGTTGTAAATATTCCTCCTTGCAGTTTTCATACTCAGAAAGGCACTTAAAATCCAGCAAACACTTGACTCCAAATCTGGCTCTTGTTCTGACCCTTAAGTAGAAGTTGATTATAAATAATGGGGAAAACCACCTTCCTACGCTGTAGACATGTAGGAAATGACAAAATGATCTTTATATTTGAAAAGTCCTTTCACTGTGGGCAGCAATTTATTAGCAACACATAAAGGCTGTTTAAAGCAAAACGCTGGAGCAATGTCTGCTGTATTGAATGCCACATTCCTCTGAAAACCTTTGCAGTTCACTAAAGCTGTTTCCTGTAGGACAAGAGACTCCTGAGGCCATGAAGGAATCAGAGGAGGGAATTCATAATGTCAGGTAATGAGAGAGACCCACTGAGAAAAATAGTCACAGGCTAGTTTTAGCATGAGTTAGTTATTCATGATGTGTGAGTTAGCACATTCATTAAATGTTTTGGCCCAGTGGAGCATGGCTGCTGTTCCCTGCACCTGCACTGACCTCAGGAGATGGAGGTTTAAACCTGGAGCAGTGTTTCCTGCAGGACTACGGGAGATGCTGCTTTGCTTTGAATTAAGCTAGTGGTGGATATCATACCAAAAACACTCTCAGTCTGAATATTTATTTTTTTTTGCATTAAGGAATTGGATTTTTTTTTTTTTTCCTTTTTGAAAGAAGCTTCATCATTTGACTCTGTTTTTCACAAAAGTCACTGTTGTTTTGTTGGGCTCTCTGAAGTATCGAGCAATGATGCTGATGGTAACTCGAAAGGCGCGGGCAACAAAAAACTCTATAGCTGCCCCCGTTTCAAAACTAATCGTGGCCACAGTCCATGTATTGGTGTAATTGCTATGAGCACAAGTTTCCAGTGTGGTTCCTGCTTCCTAAGGAAAGTGAATACCAATGCAATTTGAGAAGGCAGTAGTTAAGGTAAGCGTGTGCTGGGGCCCTGTGTGCAGGGAAGTGAACAAAAGGTCATTTGACAGAAGCATTTCTCATCTAGTACGAGGAAATGTTGTATGCTTGCCAGCAGTGTGAAATTATATCCAACTATTAGGTTTGATGAGGGCTGAGCTGGGAGTGTTAATGTGGTGCAATTGGCAGATGTTGTATTTACTAAACCAGAGAATTGCGTAATCGCAGCAGGAACTCGAAGAGCCTTGGAGATTACTTTCCATGGAAAAGTATGCAGACAAGCCACTCAAGTGCACGTGGGTTTTGTTTTCGTTTGTGGCTTCTGAAAAATGAGCTTAAAGCATTGCTGTGAGGTAATGTTTGTGAGTGCTAGATGCCGTATGTCATCATGGCATACTTCTACTTCCTTGCTCTTCCTAATCCACCAAATAAACAGAGCCTCAATTAGCTTTCCTTGCTGTCAGTATTGGTCAATCAGTTGTGCTAATTGTCCTCATAAATTCTGGATTTGAAAGAGCTTATGTAACATGTTCATCTCCCTTCACCAAATATCAGTGTGTAGGCGTGTTTTTTTCAAGCTGGATTTGGCCCAGTGTTTTTCTCTTCTAAAATAAGCATGCGCAGGTTCTCAGACCAGATTCAGGGTCAGGCTTAGCATTTGATTTGAACACTCAGTTTTAGAAGTAGCAAACATTATGGTTGAATGCATCAAGAGAAACATAAGGATAAATATAGGCATACAAGACATACGGCGATGCTGTTGTATTTGCAGTTATAAGATCCCAACAGGATCTTATAATCTTTAGTTCCATGCCCTGTGCTTCAAGAAATACCTAGACAAGTTGGAGAGTGATATGAAGAAAAACTGAAAGAAATATTAGAGGGGATGAAATTAAGAGGTGACATGGTAACAACCTTCAACTACATAGGAGGCTTCTGCAGTCATGGGAATAAGTTCTCCTTAACAAGAAATAATGACTTAAATTGCAACAGGGTGGATTTCTGAATGATACAGCTATAGAAGTAGACTATCTCTGAGTAGTCTTCATCACTGAAACAGGCTAGATAAACATATGTTTGAAATGTCATTCTGTCCAGAAAGGCAGCTGTTCCTGCCTTGGAGCAAATGGCTGGATGGTTTGACCTTTCAAGATCTCTCCTAGATAACTTGAATCATTCTGTGTATGTAGCTTTAAGTTTGTAAGAGTTCACCTTGAACTCAGCAGCTAGATAAAATTCAAGCGTGAATTCAAGTTCTCTCTTAGCTTGAGCCCTCTGTCCTTAATTTGTCAGTGATATACATGGCTGTATGCATGTGATTTTAACTTATACTTTCTGTAACTACAGACATTCAGAATGCTGTTTGTTAGAGTTTTCATGTTGTGAAATACGGCTTTTAAAATGAGGTCTTATTCTAACTAGTTTTAGCGCTTATCTTTTAATACTAATACTACCTATGTTGCATTATAAGCAGATAATTCAGATAATTCTTTTTTTTTAAAAGATGTTCTCATAAAGACACTTTTTGACATTAAGCAGATATAATGTCTTCTATGTTATCCTTATTTAGTAAGAAATCCTTGATTTGAATAGAAAGAGTTCCACAAATTGAATACATAAAACTTCCAATTAAAACTAAGTTTTGTCTTTGGTAACTTCTCAAATGTCTGTTTCACCGTGAATTCTAGGAGATATGGTCCATTTCTTTATATATATAACTAAACCATTTGAAAGGGCTGCTTATATTACAGAGATGGAACACCAAGCATTAAGCGGCTTTCCATAATGGCTGTAGTTACTGAGGCAGATTATTTTGGAAGTTTCATCTAATCAGCTAGACTCCAAAAAGAGTATAGGATGCAGTAGTTATCCAGTAATGAGCACTTAGAACTGTAATTTTTTCTTGTATTCAAGAATTACCCTTTTATTTTTTTCCCCATTTATTATAATATGAATTCTGAAAACACTGAATGAGCAATAGTGCATCTGGGCTGAATTATTACAACTTTCCTCTTCACAAGAGTTGCTACTAGGCTGATTGTAAAAGTCGAGTATCATCCATCATAAATTCAGTCTCTTCTGAAAGGTGAAGAGTTTAAGAGGGGGAGTTTATTACTATGCTGGCTCTTCTTTCAGTGAGTCAGCGATTTAACCAGAAACCCATTGGAAAATGTTATTTTGGCATCTGTAGAAAACTGAGAGCAGGGACTCAAGTTGATTTGGAGGTTGGCAGGATTCTTTACTAGTATAGTTGCTCTATGATGTTCCCCAGCTGCATGTTTCTGCTTTCACATTGTGGGTATATATGATTCTCCTTTTGAAGCCTGCTGGTATGTATTTGCAATGTAGCTTCGGTAACCCTGAGGTATAAATGCAAGGCCTTCTGTTAGCAATCCTTTTGTGACTTAACTGTTTTCAGAGTAAGCTCTTCTTCCCTTCTTTACCCTCCTGTTGCCCTCCTTGCCCTCCTCAGGGATTGCTTCCTTCTCATCTGCAGTGGTTCATGTGGCTGTCCTCTAGGTCAGATTTTTTCATTAGGATAGATTCTGGAAGGTAGGAAAGGCATCCTTCAGTTTTACTTGTGGGAAGATTTCAAAACAAGCTCAACTATGCTAAGCCTGGCTTCGTGAACAAGAGGCCAAATTTAAGTCTGCTGAAAGCTCTGTGTAGAGGCTATTTTATTGCAAAGTATGAAGTCCAGTTCACCTTGGTAACCGCACCTGGACCATGGTGTTAGTATCCTATAGCTGAGGACACTGCTACTGTCAAGTTTCCTGTTCATTCATTGCACACAACATAGATTCCCTGAGTATTTTTAGGCACTTCTCTGTTTCTACCTCAATACATAACATAATGAGTTAAGTAAGAACAAATAGACACAAACACAAAGCTTTATTTAGTGCAGCATCATAGGGAACAGATTGAAAAGATCACAGTGTCATCAAAGATGAGGATAAAATGATGGGGAGAATGCATGCAATATTTTTAAACCTCTCAGTATTATAAATTCTCTTAGAAGAGTAGAAAAGCCTAGAAGAGTAAAATATATGACTTCTCTTTAATATTATCAATTATTATATAAACTAAGTAAAAAAAAGTCAATGAAACAGGTTGAATTTAGAAAATTGTCAAATTTTACATGCTCCTGTCAACTACTTCAAGTGAGAAGTGTAAAAAAAAAAAAAAAAAAAACTATTGTTTTAATAGTGACAAAGATGCTTCATTTAAAATTTTCATTTTGACTTTTAGATGAAAAGTGCTGATACATCTTAATATAATCAAATTGAGAAGCACTTTTGCTTGGAGTTTGTGTGTGTGTATAAATACGTATTCATTCATATCCTATACCAAACCTTTTGCTATTGACCTTTTATTTTTAATCTGAACAAGATCAGAATTTGACTTAGTGGGAAACTAGTTTTCTACTCGTATTTAAGGGAGATTTCTGATTGTTGAGAATTTGGCCAAGTAGGTGCTTTAAGAACAGGCCATCTAATCTTGTAAGAATCTTACTATTATTTGATAACAGGGAAGGGGAAAATGACCAAAAAATCCCCGAAAACTTGTCTTGATCATGCAATTAGAGGGCTTTTCACTTGATAACATATTTCTCATTCAGGTTGCTTCTCATTAATATGATATTCATGAAGCAACTAAATTAAAAGAGAGCACATTTTCCAGATTGCGGCTGCTGTAAAGATAATAGATTTATGGTTTATTTGCACTGGAAGCATTTATGTACTAGAAGCTTAGCATTTGGTGTATTGCAGAAACCTAACCTCAATGTCAACACAGAATGGCTCCTATTTAAACATATATCTACTGATCTAGGCTGTAGTCTGAAAACAAAGAAAATGGATAGAGTGAGTAACTATTATAGATTAAGATCAGTTCTGGTTTCCATTGACTTTTTTATTGAATCTGTTATCCATTTGCTTTAAAAATAGTTTTGTGAAGGAAGCATGTGTGATGCAATACTTTTTAGTTAAATCTTGCATAATTTGCATAGTAAATAATTTCAATGTGTAATTGGAAGTTCAGTGCTTCTTGTATTTGCATTTAATGAAGAAAAACTGAAGGGATCTTTCTCCAGTTAAGCATCAAGCTAAGCAAAATATAACAACTTTTGGTTTTGCTTATGTTAATGTATCTAGCATTCCTAAAACTTTCAATTTCACTGGCAATACTGCAATCTGTTGGAAACATTTACATCTTTCCAATGAGCAGATAAAATAATAGCAATAGCAATTTGTCCTTACAATTTCTTGCCTAGGAACCTTCCTTGAAGGGACTACCTAGGTCACTGGGACTTTCCCTGAGATGAAAGGCAATCTTGTCCTGGATCTGTGGACCACATCCTCCTACCCACATGCCCCCATGCACTCCAGACCATCAGTAGCACTCTTCCCCTATAAGTGCCCCATAATAATGTCCAGGCTCACTGTATATCAGCAGCAGCCATAAATATGCTGTGCCATAGAAGATAGCAGGACCATTGACAACAGTCTAAGTTTCTAGAGTAGCAAAGAGTTTTTAATTCTTTCATACCTTGTTTGAAAGCTTTTCTTTCTTTACCTGTTTTTTCTTGGTTTGGCCTGTTTAGTTTGCTTTTATCTGTGTTTTTTTTTTTTTTTTCTTTATTTTTTGGGTTTGGTTTGTTGTGGCTTTTTTTGTTTGTTTTTGTTTTTTTAAATTAACATATACATTTTGTCTATGAGGACAGGCTGAGGGAGCTGGGGCTGTTCAACATGGAGGAGAGAAGGCCAAGTAGACCTGAGAGTTGTCTTACTAGTATCTACACTGGGCTGTGAGAAAGAAGGGGACAGACTCTTTAGCAGGATCTGTTGTGACAGGACAAGGGGAAATGGTTTCAAATTAAAAGAGGGGAAATTTAGATTGGATATAAGGAAGAAGTTTTTTATGATTAGAATGATGAGGCACTGGCACAGGTTGCCCAGAGAGGTGGTGGATGCTATGTCCCTAGAGACATCCAAGGTCAGGCTGGACGGGGCTCTGAGCACCTGATCTAGTGTAGGTGTCCTTTTTCATTGCAGAGACATTGGTCTAGATGACCTTTAGAGGTCCCTTCCAGCTCAAACAATTCCATGATTTAGCTTTTTCAGCTCATTTTCTCTCTTGCATGATCATTTGGACATTTTACTGCAGAGTTAATAATATTGATTTTGTTTCAGTTCAGGGTCATTTTCAGGAACAGCATACATGACTTATAAAAAAAACTTTCTTTAGAGCACTTGTCAGTTTGAATGGGAAAGGAACTACTATTATCTTTTGTCAGCCTCTTGAGCAAGCCATATCCTGAAAAGAAGTTTAGCACTTAAAGTGAGTAGGTTTACATACAGCCTCAGCTGAGATTACTGAGTTCTAGCCATACTAGGGACAAACTTCATACTTATTTCTTTTAATATTTTTCTGAATATGAGTTTGTGTGTTATTTCAGCTTATTAGAGTAATTTTAGTCCTCTAATATTAAGCCTTACTACAAGCTTGAATTCAACTTGTGTACCTGACTTTGCTTAGATACTCTTTAGTGCAAGGCCCCAGATTTTTGATTCCCAAAACTTGTCAGCATGTACTTTGTGAGCTCTGCTGCTCCACTGCTGTGTTGCTGACCACACGTGTATTTCAGCTTCTTTAATTATTCCCATAATCATAATTATCCACCAGTATCCTTACTCTTGGAAGAGGTAAGGCAAGAGCCTTATTTTATAAATAGAAAGTGGTTTTGAAAAGTGAGAGCATTGCCAAAGTAAAAAGTGTGCATATCCTGTCTCAGAGTGCAAGAGTTAGTTGCTTCTACAATAACATGCTTATCTTTCCAGTTTCCCTTTGCTGCATCAAATTCAAAGTTGTAATTTCTCATCCTTGAATTCCCCAAGATAGGATTTTAAATCTTGATCAGATCTTTGTTCAAATGACCTAAGGCTATACGGGAGAAAAAATCCAGATTCAAGTTGACTAAGGGTTCTGATTAGTGCACAAATAACAAGACTGACTTTGGGACTGCTGTAGTTCTTGCCGTTTCAGATGTTCCTCTCCTCGAAGAGGCTTTTGAAAAGAGTGGGATGGATATATCTCTTGGCTGTTTACAAATCAGATCCCAAGCTGCCATGTTTTATATTCTAATAATAATATAATCCAGTACTGATACAATCAGTGTCTCTGGTGTCTGAGATTATCACCAGTGATGAGTTTTGTGTGTTCTGCAGAAATGATGGTTGGTTTTTTAAATAAATACATTGGTTTTAAAATTCTATTATTCTTAGCTTGCTAAGTGCATGAATTCCCCTGCCTCCTTTCATTTGGAAAGGAATTAAGACATTTTAGTCTAGATTAGTAAAGCCACCAATGAAAAACTAACAAAAAACACATCAAAAATTAAACCAGAAGACTTCGTGCTCCAGAATGTATGGTCTTACCTTCTCTATACTCCAGTTCTGGAAAGCTTCCCTCTCAAAGATTTACTTAACAGTAGCAACATATGCCAGTGTTAAACTGAAGATGGGAAGACTGAAAAAGGTGTAGATGTTTAAGATTTCTCTCTGATCTTGGACCTTGCGATTTTAGTTGGCACGGGGGATCCCACTCCATTTACAGTAGTTGCAATAAGTTTTGCAGCATCATTGCAGACCCTGAAAAATTTTCTAGAGAGAAGGGTTTTTTTGTGCGTGTGGAAAAGACCAACTGCAACATCCCCATGTTACTATAGTGGGTAGGAGCGGAGAACTATAGAGAGTAATGTATTCTCTAATGTACCTGTTGCATTCTTCTGTAAGAGCTGGACACTGTGACTTATATATTTATTTGTTTATGATGTGCAGTAAACATTTAGTAAATGCACAAAGTAAATATTCTCTTAGAATTTATGATCTGCCTGCATGATCTTGGGGTCATGGGGTTGAAAAGAGGCCTGAGCTTGAGTAGCAGTAAGCATGCTCAGCTCGCATCAAAGTTAAGTGCAAACACTTATTACATGCAGCTTCTCAAATGCAAATTTATGATTTATGGTTCCACTCTTTACACAAACAAAATTCATGTTCACTTCAAGAGATGACCCAGATATGTTAATGAATCATGTTGTTTTTTTGTTCCACAGGCAAATTTAGATAACAATCTGAAAGTGAGGTCTTCAGGTTAGGAAGTTGTGTTCAGCTTTATCTGCGCTAGTTTGCTGTAGTTATTTTAGCCATGAGTCTTCCTTGTGTATATTTGAATTTCATTACTTTATCCCTATTCTGCTGTTTTATGGCACAGATTAGTGGAGGTGCATACCAAGCAAGCATTCCTACTGAAATTTAATGACTTTGGGGCCAGGGAGATTGTCAAGTGCTTATGTCTTGCAATGACACAATCAAGCGTTATTGATTGTCATAAATCCACTGCAGTTTTAAGTTCACCTCTCTAATTACCAGTTAGTCTTTGAGACTGACACTGGTACAGTTGTTGGTTCTCTGTTTTCAAGAATCCATTATTTGGAGATCTAGGGAAAGATTTTCAGACTTTCAAGTAGAATTGGAATCTATTTAGTTTTTTCATAAAGAAGGCAGGGAAAGATGTTGCTTTACTATAAAAATAACAATAGTTGCTATCCTTGCAAGTCTCAGTTTGGCACAGCACTTAAAAATTTGATTGAAATATGTGCTTGAAGAAAAGTGCATATCTAAGGTCTTTGCCAAAGCTGTTCTAGAAAAAAAAATATGATAGGTGTTACTGAAATACCTATAGGAACATTTACATCTCAAATTTAATTTATGAAAAAACAAGTTAAAATTCTGCCCTCATGGAGTTCAGCAGATACACGGTTTAATCCTATGACAACAGTTTGGACCAATTTGAGACGAGATTGTAGCTCACAGAACCTTTCCTCTGAGCTGTACTGTGCTCAACAGACCTTCATTTATGTGAAATATTGTACAGTGAGATCTTTGGTCACAGTGCAGCTAGATACCACTTTCCCATGGGTAGTTATCATGGCTTGTATGCTTCTATAAAGAGAATGAGTGGGAGTTATTTTTACTTACTCCAAGTAAACTTTTACTTTACTTTACTTACCTTACTACCAAAAGTGTACTGCATTTCCCAGAGTTGTTGAATGTATTCCCATCTTGGGACTGGTGCTCCTCAACTTCTTTATCACTGATATAGACCATAGGATCAATTCACTTTATATGTTTCAGCAGCCATATTAATTTGACATGGTACTAAACCTGAAAGTCTATAGCAAAGAAATCAAAACATTCATGTAGATTTTAAAAAATATATATGTTACTTTGAGTAAATATTGTACTCCTTTAATTTAAACCTGTAGAGAGCCAGTAAATGAAGATAGAAAAGGTTACATTCAGAAAATCTGTAGAGAAGCAGTGTTCTTTTAGGGGAAAATGCTCTGTTTTCTATTCTATTTCTTTTTCACTGTTTTAAAAAAGAGGAGGGGAAGACTTTCTCTGACTGTACTGAAAGACACAGGCAGGAGGAACCAACCCTTGCAGAGTTTGAGGAATGTCAGAAACTACGTTCTTTAATTACAGATGACAGGTAAATTGGAAAATAAAGGTTCCTTACCTGTACCTTCCTGCCAGGTGACTGCTCTTATCAATGTCTGCCTTGTTTAAAAAAAAAATAAAAAAAAAAATCCCACAGAGGAATGAAAAGACTTTTTTGTCTACGCTAGTAGTGGGTTATGCTTCTTGGCATTCAGAAGCAAGGCTTCCTTTTTTAGTTCCGAAACACCTGTTTAGCAAGACACAACAGGATAGGGGGTGGGACAGACCAGGAAGGTAAAGTGGGAGCCTTCTGGTCTGTGGCACTTTTAAGATCCATTTGTTTATACCCACCTATAAAAATGCTTCTCTGCAGGAGGAGATGAATTTAAAAATAAATAAATAAATAAAAAATGGCTGAAAATGATAAATATAAGCTGAATTTGTTTGGCACTGTGGTAATTCTCTGAATATTTACAGCTATACTGTGGCAATACTGGTTTTACTTGGAGCTTGACAGAATATCCTCTGCCTATCACTGCAAATCACGGTTAGAAAGCACTAAGAACATAGCCCAAAATAATGACTTCGTTATAAATGGGATGCTGAATGTACATGTGTTCTGCTCGCACTGTGCATTCGTCTGCAGTCATGGGCAATATTTCCTTAACTTGTTGGCTCATGTGGTAGATCATTTATCTTCATTTGCCAGGGCAAATTGCTCCAGTCTTCATCTTTCCCAGGAATCCTTAAGCATGTCTGTGGTTTAGGGGTGCCCATCCCCCACAACTTGCTCTTTCAGAGGAGGCACTTCTGCTCTTACCTAGGGATTGTGATACCTAACTGCCAATGTATTGGTAGAAAGGTGAACTGTAGCTATTCCCGATGTTCATGCTTATTCAGCCAAAGGGCATTTGAAGAATAATAGCCATCACTCTACAAGCATACTGTGATATCCCATGTATATTTCATGATTTAAAATCATGTCATGTTTTTTCTACTTCCCATCACTTCTGATGTTTATGCTGTTATATATTTTACTTAGCATTTATGAATTTAGAATGGATGGCTTTGAATTTTGAAACAACTATTTGTAAGCTTCTCTTTAGGTTTCATAATCATAATACTTTAAAGTGCTTCGTTAAGACTGATGGATTTAGCCACAAAACTGCCTTGTCTGATAATGGATATTATTTATTTTCATTTCACCAATGGAGAACTAGAGTACTGAATGACTTGCCAAGATCACACATTGGAGATTTAGTGTGCAGTCCAGAAAAATATCACACCATCCTAATTTGTATTTTTACGTTTAACCTTCAGAATAACCATTGTGATTTTTCACGGGGATTTAAATGCAGACTTAAAATTCAATATAGAAGAACTACTCACTGAGTCGATAGCCTCTTTACAATTTCTATCAGAACTCCACCGTCCTGCCAGCAGCTTTTTAACTTTTATTTAAATACTTGGCAACCCACAACTGTTTTTTTCCCTCTTTGTTACTCCAAGATGCCATTCATGCTTACTGCTAAGGAGAGCTGCAGCCTCTTAGAGTAATTAGGGAATTTGTTTTGCTTCTGTGAGAATGCTAATATATACTTTGGAAAAAAAAAAAAAAAGTATAGTTGTATAGTTAACAATTATTACTTCTCAACTTTCTCGTCTTCTTTTCAATAATTTCATTCAGTGTTGTGAGTAAGCGGTAGGAGTGCAACTCAGGTAAAGCTAAAGGAGCAGTCAGAAATCTGTACTGTTCTGGGGAAAAGATGTATTAGAGAACTTGAGACCTAGAAGGATCTGGGCCTATTTTCCGCATCTCTTATGTCCTTGTGAAGCAGATAATGAAAGCCCTAGAGATCTCTTTAGAAGAAGACAAATCTGGAGAAATGCCATAGCCCAAGGATAGTAACACAACTGAGATTTTATTTCTAAATGCATTTCACTAACAACATGAGTTTCTCTGCCTTAATGTGAAAACACAACATCAAATGTGTGCAACTCTGACATTGCTTCTTTCTTCTCTTACATAAAATGCACCCAGTCTTCCACGAAATTGTATTGCAAATTCACAGGTACAAAGAATACTGAATGTCATAACTGAGTGTGGCCTTGAGGCCTACCAGTATTAGAGGTATTCTAAAGATTAAGTTCTGCTGAAGGACCCCTGTTATACATGAGGTAGTGAGTAGGCTAGAAATCAATATGCCTTTCATTAGCCTAGTTTACATTGACAGAGATAAGCCAAGTTGCTGAGCAGTTATTCCCAAAGACCCGATGACCAAGAAACCACAGTTAAATGTGAGCTGTTAATCTTCTTTTGCAATATATGCAACTGAGCATTTCATCTAATTTATAGGTCTCTTGCAATATAAAATTAATGACCTGTACAATTTATTTTAGGGTCTTATATAAACTAAATGCATCAGCTGGATATTTTTCTTTTCTCTAAAGAACAGTTATCTGATTTGGAAATCTAATCTAGTCATCAAACAAAATTATTATCTCAGTTCTGAAAGATATACAATTCACTGAATATTCAGAGTAGATTTATACGAAAAAATATATTAATTTTTTCTTGTCCTTTCTTTAATAATGTTCATGAAGCATGTTATTCATTTACCTCAGAATGTCTGGCTTTACAGTGATCGTACTCTCAGCAACTGAACAACAACTGAAAATATGTGAATTTAGCCATAAGATGAAATAACTTAGATCTCTCCATTCTGTGGCCATTACTGCAGTTTCCTGAGTATTTTATCTTTGTAATTTAACACTGAAGTCAGCAAGACCTAAATGCTCAATATCTCCTTAAGCACTTCTATCTGTCAGTTTAAATGGTTATATTTTGCATTTAGTTTGGGCAAGTTTATTCACTTACAATAATGCCTGACAATGTGAAGGTCATACAGTGAACTTAGTAAGAATTTCAATTGTGTGCAAATTGGATACCAGTCTTTTAGTGCTAGAAATCACAATGGAAAAGATGATAGACATTCTTGGAACATTGTGGGTTTTTTATTTTTTTCTAGCCCCATGTAGAGTATTTGAATATATCTTTCTTGAAGAACGTTTTCCATTGATTCCTGAAGAGCTCAGCTGTGTGACTGCAACCAGCCTGGGGCAAGCTGCTGCTCTGGGAAGCACTGGGCAGTATGCACAGCTTTGTGATCCTGGTTTTCTTTGTTTCTTGAGACTAAAGACATTTAGAAAATGTAAAATGTCAAAACTGGAAGAATGCAAGATGAATTGGATATATATAGTGTAAGAGGTGTGGAAATGTAGGTCTCTTGTGATGAATATCCTGTTTTGCGTAAATGTATAGATAAGAGAGGGGTGTGTGTGTGTATGTATATATATATGCACATATCTGTATACTTATTTAAAGTTCCAAATTCATAACCCAATAGGTTTTCTTTGCCTTCATTCTTCATTTTCCTGTTTATGCAATGGACTCCATGGTCTTATAGTAAGGATGTAATTTTGAAGACTTAGTGTATTTATTTCCCAGATGTAGAATTCCTTTTATCGTTCTAAGAGTGCTTTCCATTTATTAAAGCTTTACTTTGATTTATTGATACAACACAGTGTATTGAGGAGAGTGCAACCCAGTTTATCCTAGCATAATTATTATTTTCAGTATCTTATCTTCTTTTTTTTACTCAGTAAAATTTGAAGTTACTGAAGACTGTAAATATCAGGCAATTATCTTCTTTTATTTTTAAGTTTACTTTTAATTTTAACTTTTAATTTCTCTTGTTGCTAGTAGTAGCTCATAGTGCACTAAATAAAATTACTATTAGGGATATTAAGGTTCTTCTTACTTTTTTCAGTCCTTACACAGGCAGCTTTCTAAGTTGATGATCTTTGTGCACCGCTGTACTTACAGATGTACTCTAAGTTTTCTGTCTCTGGTGAAAATCCCAGTGGCTCAGTAACAATTTGCCTATTCAGGCTTGTAGCAGTCCCTGACAGAGCAGGCAGGGTCCAGCTGCTCGCAGTTACTGACTGCAGCCCAGAAGGAGGAAGGTGTCTGAGGCTTATGAGAGCTCTACAGACCAGAGGGGAAGCCATGCAATAACAGCACAGAAATGTAATACTGTACAATCTGGTCCACTGATGTCTGATATGGTTCTTGGAAGGGTGGTAGATCTTAAGGTTCCAGCATGATAGAGTAGGACCTTGAAGGTTTTTAGGTTCAAGAGCTAAAACTTGGGTTGAAATAAAAGCTGAATCATGGTATCAATACTGTAGTAGCTATTCACTGCTTCAAAATTGTACATAAGCTTCAGGATCAAGTTTTGAGGGAGAAAATCCCCTATTTATTCATACATCTGATTGGTTTCTCTGTAGCAGCTGGATACTATATGTTCTTGGCATGTTATATGCTCAGCATATAAAACCAAATAGCGAAAATAAGCTTGAGTTAAGACAAGATGATTTGAATTTACTGCTCTTAAAATACTCTTCTCTTATTTGGGGAAGTAGAAACTGAAGAGACTGGGAACGCCTAATGACTTCATAAATAGACTGCACTGGCAGATATGCCTGTGTAATTTCCTGCTCTTGAGAGCTTTATGATCTCTTCAGCCCTGACTATCTGTCTTTTACAGTAGTCCTCCATCTGCTGATGGGAATGAATCTTAAGATGAACGGTTGTAAGCAACAAAGCAGCTTTGTTACCCCAGCAAACTATTACCAGCTTCAACAACATTCCTCATTAGGACACCTGAAGTGATGCATTTTGGAAGAGTGTCTAATCATAGGCCCAGTGAAACAAGAATAAACATAACAGACCCACAGGACTTAAAAAAGTGTCTTTGTTCAAAGGAGAGTCTTTCTGGGTTTTAGAACTCAAAAAGATGTTTCATGAGTTTATCCAAACAGTTTTTGGAAAGAAACTCTTATCCTTCCTCTCCCATAGTAATAGTTCAATTAAAAAAATATTCTCAACTGAATAGCAGTCCAGGTTCAGTCAGTATGCTAGTAAGCTTTTTTGTTTGTTTTGCAGGGGATTTTATAAACAAAGAAAAATGAATTCTCCATTCTTTTTTTTTTTTTTTCCTAAGCCTTCATTAAATTAGGAAAGTGTAGTTACTGGGGAAACAAGAAGCTTTCACTGTAATACCCTTTGCTGACTCCATTTAGCTGTCTAGAAAGCTCAGTAAAAATATTTTGAATAGTCAAAGGTCCCAGAAGGCATGCACAAAAAAGATCAGCAAAAAAATATTGGTGCCACAGAGAGTCACAGTGAGAGGGATAGTGAGAATTTCTAAACATCGCCTAAGTAAGATCTTTTAAACAATTAAGAAAACAGTGGACAGCAACTCCTATAACTAATTTAATTAAAAAGAGACCACAGAATATGTGAGATGGCACTGAGGCTAATCATTTATTGTAATCACCAAATCAAATGAAATACTTGCTTTTCATTATGTGAGTGATTGTACTGACTGTGGGAACATACACAAGATGAAGAGGCAAATGAGAATGGGAAAAAGGCAAATTCACTACCAAGGAGAAACAAAATGTACAAGGTGAATGTATCCATTTCCACAGCACATACAAGACTAACCTGCCAAACTCTGAGGTCTGTAGTGGGTTTGGAAAATAACAAATACTGTTCTTGTGTCCCAGAATGAGAAAAATAATGATTTATTTACCTTTGATTTTCAATATCTAGGGTCCAATGAGAGAGAATATAGCCAGAATTTGCCAATGTTATATGTATCTGGCTAATTTGAAGGCATTTATGAGAAATAATAGATTATTATTTCCCTTTTTAGGAAAAAAAAGTTTGTTGTGGGTCTTCTTTTACATCTTTTTCCAGAGAAGTTTGGTATGGTATCACACAGGAGTTGGTAGCTGAAGCAGGAATATGGTGATTAATAAAAGAATTAGAGTGGACATGGAAAGACTCTGTGAAAGACAGAGTAGCTTCCATCTAACTAGAAATTATTGTAACCTGGCTTTGAGATGGATCATGTTAGATCTTTCCCTGGTAAAATTGTAAAAAAATTTAGAAGTATGCTGTTGAATTACATTGTTGTACTGATGATCTTTTCCTTTTAATTTGTGCCTGGGGAGAACCAGAGAATAAAATAATTAGGAGGTGTTAGATGGAAAAGGCATGAAATAATAAGAAGTTCAAATTCACACCTTTAGTGACTTATAATCAAGATTTCTGTTTGTAAGCTCAAGAAAACTATCATCTGCCTCATCACTGTGGAAAGACTGGATCTTAAAAATGTTCAGCAGATGTGGAAAAGACAGATGTGCTCCTAAAACATATAAGAACTTTCAGCAGGGAGAGAGAAGTACAGTGGCACAACTGAGCATAGAATGCTAAATGTAATTTTAAAGGACAAAAACCATTCATATTACAGCAGGTCTCACCAAAGTAAAGCCTGGAAGAAGATGTAATACTTTTCAATTACTGTATCTAAGTTGAAAAATATGCGGGCAAAAGAAAAAAAAGAAAAAGAAAAAAGAGAGAGAGAGAAGAGTTACTTGAAGTAAAGAACAAACAGTTTCATATTGGCTGTGAATAAAATGATGTTGCAAATAAAAGATTGTTAACTGGTAGAGCATTTTGGTTCTGAATGTGCTTCCTGTTCACAGTCAGAGCTTTTTAAGAGTGCATACCTATGGTTTCATGAATATTATAGCAGATGCACCTGGTTGTAATGTGCTGCCGTCCCATCTTTAGTATAACTGCTGCAAAGCTTAAACTGCTTCTTTGAGGTTCAGTTGTGCAACACCATATATAAAAAATATTTTATCCAGCTCAGGAGGTAGTGAATGAGCCCTGCAGCCGTGCTGAATACATCTTCTACAGATAGCACCTGCGAGAGCAGAGCAAGGGAAGGGTGTTGCTTGTCTGTGATTGGAGATGTAAGAGAAGTAGACATGTTCATAAGCAGCAATCCATGTTTTGGCATGTTCTTCCTTTCAAGCTTTTTTCTTTGCGATCTGAAAAGATACTTAAACCATGCATGCATGCTATGAGTGCCACAACTCCCACTGCCTGGAGAGCCTTCTAGAGGGGCTTTGTGCAAGAGCATCAGCTTCCAGCGCTACAGCAGCACTTCACAACTTTGCTGCTTCTGCACCAGCTGTCCCAACAAGAGTGGTTTTCTAGCATCATGACTTGCCCGTGTACGTGCTCTAAGGTATACATGCAGGGTACCTCACACGTGCTGCTCAGTCTCTGTAACGAGCCCTGACAGCTCCCACTGCCTGCAATGCCTGGCTCTCCCTCCCTTCCTGTGTACCTAACTGGCTGAAAATTGCACAGCCCCTGCAGTACAGCTCTATAGCTACAGATTTCCCTCTAGGTTTTTCTGTAATGTTATCATGATTGGTACTTGCTCAGCCCTGCTGTTCTTCTTTGCAGCCTGTACAAAACTTGCAGAATGCCTTTAAATACCAAGAGGATGGCTGGCCATCAATTTTTAAAACCACTGTGGCCCTTGTGTAGTGGAAAAAGGAAAGTGTAGCATCCTTCCACTGTGTCTGGTTCCTCAAAGGGTTTCAGGCATGTCACACAAATCAGACAATCCACTTCCCAGTTCAGTGATTAAGTTATACTCAAGTACCATGTTTAGATTGCATTGGTTCCTGGAGGTGAAATAGTTTTGGTTATGTTACTAACACTGGTGTCATTACAAAGATGGTACAATAATGGTTAGTTAAATTTTATCATTATGCATAATGCTGTTACTAAAAGCAAAATCTAAAGCAAATCCAGAAATCAAATATAATTGAGGGAGATCAACAGATATTAAAAAAAATAGTTTGGAAAAGAAATAGGGGAAAATTAGTATCCCTGTTTGCATATGTCCATCCGTTCTAGAACTCACACCAACAGGACAAAAGAGCAGGGCTTTGGCATACAAAGTAAAAAGCCCAGTGAGATGTTCCTAGCTACCTACTGATTTGTGCCTCTCTTCTGAAGTGTCATTTGGGCAAAAAAGAGGAAGACACCACATAGGGTTCAGTAGCAGTGAAAATGTTGAAAAACGCGTAGAACCGGCAGCCAAGAGAGCTGTATTAGTGAGACCAAGCAAGTGTAGCTCCTAAAGCTTGCTGGTGTGGTAAGGCTGAGAAGTTTGCTGGTCAGTCTTGTAAAGTACCTGTGCTGTTGGAGGTGCTGATATTGTATTTTGATGATTTTTGTCTTCTGGAGCTTGATTCAGTCTTGAAAATCTGTTATTTATGAGGAACGATGAGCACTAAACACGTATCCGCTGTTCAGCGCCTTTGTGTTTTCCTTCAGAGAACCCATGGAATAGCAGGGCTGTCTGTATAGGTTGGTTCAGAAACAAGAAGACAGGTTTAGGAATATGTATATGAGAAGCATCTGCTCCTCATCAAAATAATGGAAAGGGATCTGTGGGGTGCAGCTAAATAATCAGTTGTCAATTCCTAAGGTTCTGCGGGAGTTTGCAACTTCTGTATCCTGTTGTTAAAACTTCAGAATATGCTTTCCCTGGAAGTGTTCAAGAACAACGGAGATAGGGCACAAAGGGATGTGGTTAGAGTGGGCTTGGTGGGGGTGGTTTGGTGGCTGGACATGATGGTCCTGGAAGACTTTTCCAACCTTTACGATTCTGTGATTCTACAGGAACATCAGAGTCGAGAACCCAAAATTCTATTCCTTAGTTCGTTTGAAATTAAGTACTTTCTTTAGCTTTTGTCTCTTTTGATTTGCTTTCCTGAAGCACTGATTAGTTGAATGGTATCCTGTCCCATATCATTATTAGAATTCAAGCATTAATTATACAAGGGCAGCAGGTTTCAGACAAAACATTATAGTAATAAGAACACAAACACTGTAGCCAAATTTGCTCTCACTGGAAGCCTCCTCCTTATAAGGAACACATGCTCCAGTGTGTTGTCTAACACTAGTTTAATATATTCTTCAAAGTGGATTTTATCCATCTAATTGAAGAAAATAAGAGTGTACAATTTTAAATTTCCTTTGATGTTGGAATGTATATTTCCTACTCCAGTGTACCGTCTAAGCAAGCAACAGACTCATGCTTGTACAGCTTTCAGCTTTTCTCAATGCTTATGATAATGGGGTGTACTCTTGACTTTATGATTCAAGCTTTACCATACACACATATATCACTGTGATGTCTTCAGTATTACTGACTCACAAGTTAAATATCATGAACCTCAAAAAATCATGGGATTTGTTAAGAAATAATCTATTTACATATTTCTACTGGCTTCTTATATAATTACTGAATTACATAGACTTAAATTCGTTCATCTATAAGGCAGAGTAAAAGCTGCAAGAAAATTCAGTATCCAAACATTTACAACTGATCTGTAATAAAATGAATTCTGTGTGAGCTAATGTTTTGTATCAGGTGTATCATTGTATCAGGTCTGGGATCTATGAGAGTCCACAAGTAGATTAAGACCATTTAATTTCTTACCATTACTTGCCTTCCTTTGCCCACTGGGTCTTAGATAAGATGTGTAGTTTGTTCTTACCTTATTTGGAGGTCTCTTCACACACTTTTTAGAACATAAATTAGATTGTGCCATCTTACATTGCCACAATCTAAGCTAATAAGGCCTTCTCTGAGCTTTTCTTACTGGTGCTACCCGTTGCTGCAGAGAGGTTTGGTTTTAAATCCCCACATGATATATGTTGGTCTTTCTGTCCAGCCTGAGACTGGAGAATGCTGTGTCTAAATTCTGTGATATAAGAAAAATTTTGTCACCCTCCACGGCTTCAAGACTTGACCCATGGATTCTTCAGGTAGCCGCCGTTCAATGAGTGAATGGGTTTTATGTAGCATTAAGTGGTTAACTGTGTGAAGAGATGTTTGTCCCTGTTCTCCTTAATTCCTAAGCAGAGCTATACTGACATATAGTGGTGAAGGAATTTTGAAGGCAAGCAATGAGGTTAGAAATCTAACATCTGGATAGAAACACACACTGGGACTTACTGTGCTGTTGGGAATATGAAGCTCACTTACTATTGCTACTTAGCACAGAATGTCCATGAGAGCTGGCTGGGTTGCTGAGAAGATCACAGATTTAATTTCAGGACTAACTCAGGGAAAAAAGAATATCCATTTTATTTTTTCTTTAAGATATTAATAATATAGGATTATGACATCTTTGGATACTGGAAAGCCACAATGAGGTCTCTTCAGAGCTTTCTCTTTTCCAGGCTGAATAAGCCCAGCTTCCTCAACCAGTCTTCTTAGGAGAGGTGCTCCAGCTCTCTGAGCATCCTCATGGCTTCCTCTGGACTAGCTCCAATAGGTCAATTTTTTTCTTATGCTGATGTCCTCAGAGTTGAACACAGATTGTTTATACATTTCATTTTTTTCTGCTTCTTTCATCTGTATCTTGTTCCCAGTAGCCTTTATGTTGCTGCACCATATCTTTCTGACTGATGGATTTTATTTTAGGTAACCTGGGGGTGAGTGTTCAAGAAAATCACTACTGTGATTCTAAGGCTTCAATAATTTCCTGGGGCTCTGCTTTCTGGAAGCATACTTTCACAGTTTCTGATTTCATAAAAAGCTCCTGATTGAATAATAGCCTTGAATTCAATTAGGAGCCATGTGCTTTTCTGAGCAAAATACATAGAAGATGGCTATTTTCCCATATGCACCATGCTTAATTTTCTTGCAATCTATCTCCACATTACTCATGTGCTGCTCCTGTTGTCATTCATTAATTTTCCCTTTGAGATGCTTGTTCAGTCATTTTTTTCAAGTCCTGAAGAATGTATTTACATAAGGTTTTTTCAACTCCTTCTTTCTGTGAATTAATTACAAATTGAATCATTTGCTATCTGCTTATCTACATTCCTAGCAAATGATAGGTGGATGTGCATTTGATTGCATCAGTTATTATTTTATGTACTTCAGTTACTGAAGTAATTGTAATTTGACTAGTGCTGTCCATTCTTCTGCTTCTCAAAGACTGCACAGTTAGAGAAAGGAAATTGCAGAGAAAATATGCACCACAACTGTAAGTGTTATGTGATTATCCATTGAAATATGAGGCTGGCTTCTTTTTTTTATTATTATTTTATTTTTTATTTTTCCTTTTTGCATCCAGCTAGATGACTTTTGCTTAACCTGTTGAAATGAGTCTTCATAAATAAAGCATGCCATTAATGCAGGGAAACTTTTATGTATGATTCGGTATAATATAATGTTTGTTTCATAACCGTGACTAAACTATGGCTACAACTGTACAATTGTATAATTGGAAAGTTTCCTTTTTGTTTTGAAGAGTCTTAATGGATGACAGTGAAAAGCAGAAACATATATGATTATGAAACAGTCTGAGACATGGTACAATGAACCATGAAGGCTCACAGAGCATGACAGGTTGCCACATGGGATCTGTCTATCTGTAAGCTTCTTCAGTTAATGGCCTCTTTACTAAGGCTCACAACAGAGTGATTGAGAGAGTCGAAGGCTGATTTGGGCTCATATATTCAGAGGTATTTAAGCACTTTACAGCAATAGGATTTAAGTATCTAAGTACCTTTCAGTATCTAGGTCTTTCTCACTTTTTGTGGTAAATGAGAATACAGAGAATTTAATCAACAGGGACCTTGTGTTGAACACTTTGGTCCCAATCCAACATAACCTTTAAACTTGTACTCAATTGTCAAGCTTTTGGGTAATCCCAGTGAAGTGCCTGTGAGATTCATTGGCTGGAGCAGAATAGACTTGGCATCTCTTAGCCTGGCACTATACAGAACTATTTGCCTACTCAGAAATTGGTTATCAAAAATTCAAAAAAAACAAGACCATCCAGTCTCCATAGCATGGAAGCATTGAATACTCTCTGGTGTGTGCTTATTGTCATTTTGGGTCAGAGGCTGGTAAGCCCTTTCAGCTTCACTGAAATGTTGGCAGTTCAGGCTCTTTCCTATAAAATAGCGTGATGTCTCTCCTAAAAATGAACAAATGGGAAGCTATTGATTTTACAGCCTGTTCACTTTACTGAGCCTCATGGTGGATGAGCAGAAGGAATGCACTAGGTAAACTTAATTCAATGTCTCAGTAAGCATTTCACATAGGCTAGTGAACAGCAGACATTGTTCTCTGCCCAGTCTGGAAATAGTATGTTGTCTTTTTATTTATTGTAGGTGCCAAAGATTTGGAATCCTGTTGCTCTTGTATAGATTACATGAAAAGCGGAGATATAGTTTATTATGTTTTAATTATCTTGTGCCATGCTGTATTCTCACTTCTCAATCCTGATTCACAGAATAGCAGTGGAGCTGGAGCTCAGGTTTTGGAATGCATGCTGCTGCCTGGAAGAGAGTCTTGTTGCATGCTGTACACACATGAGTAAAGGAGGGAGCTTATTGTGTCTCTGCCTTACCACCAATGAAGAAGCTAAATTCTACAGCCAGCATTTTTGGCTGAAGAAGTGTTCATATATTCTCCGAAATGTTATAATTATATAATGTTTTGGATTCACCCTTTTATGGTAGAAAAGCACATTTGACCTCTGATCTCTGATGATAGTGGACATTTTGCATGGCACCCAGGGAAAGCATCTCTCCAGCTCTCTGGTCTGATGTTTCAGAGACATCTTTTGTGCTGTTGGAAAGAAGAAAGGTTGCATAAGAGCTGGTTTTAGCTGAAAGTGCCAATAGCTATCTGCAAATTACAGCCCCAATACTGTGATTACAGAGGTCAAGGTGCATCCGTACGTGACAACACAAGGTACTCTGTGGTTCGGTTTCTATAGAGCTTAACAAAGCAGTTGCCTTTCTGCTTATTTGAGAAAGTAACTGTTTCCAAAAATTACAAAGGACTGTAAATAACTGTAGCTGAGTTGCATCTGCTTCTTGTTTTTTCCTTTTAGTGGGCTTAATTACAATTTTATTATTTTCTTGAAGGGGTTGGTCATGCACCATAAAAGTAACTATGCTTTTTTTTTTTTTTTTTTTTTTTTCTCCCCAGTGAGTGGTACTGCTTGACAATTAGCTTTAAATTAGCAGTTAATATAAAGCAGTGAAAGCAGCACTGGAGACTGAAGTTGTACTGCTTCCAAGAGAGATGTTAAGGAATTCATGGTTTTGTTTTTTCTGTTAAGAGTTGATTTATAGCCCCACAAATCAGCCATCTGACAGTTTTATCTCTGAAAGTACAGAGTGGATGTTAGATTTAAATAACCCAGGTAACATTTTACAAATGTTCAGCTTCCTCCAGCTGAGGACAGAACTTGACTTCTGTGTTTCAGGAAAAGTCTTCTATGTTAATGTGGAAGCATGTTCTCATTCACTCTGTAAGCTTGTAACTCCTTTCAGAGTGACTGTATCCTCTCAAAGCATAATAAACCACTTTAGTCTGAGACTGCAGCTGAAACACCTTACTAGAGCTGAGACATAAACTGATGAAGGGGATTGCACAGACCTTTACTTCTATAATATCTCATGTAAAATTCAAGGCTTCTGTTGCAGTAGAAAAATCAGCTCCTATTGCTGGGGGGGAAAGAAAAAAAAGAAAAAAAAAAAAGGCAAATTTAATTTGAAGTATGAAACAAGAGAATCAGTAAATGCAGAGTTTTAGAGAAAAGTCCAGTAAAGTTTTCAGCAATCTCTATTTATAACTATGATACTCATTTCAGCCATTCTACTTCTTTGGACACGACTGAATAAACAGTACCCCAAACTGGAAATGTTTACCATGCCCTAACTGCAGTAGTTATGGAAAAGATATGACTGCCTTGAGATGCAATTAGATTGAATATTTTATTTCCTCTTTTTATGTTATTCCCATTCATCCTGATGATCAGAATGGGGCTACATGGAATTTCACTTTGTAACTTTCTCTAAAGGTTCCTTTTGATGTTTCATTTTCATTGTCAGGGAAGTTGTATATTATTCAGGGAAACACTTAAAAATCTCATTCTGCTCTTTGTTTAACATAAATAGCTACCTGGCTTGCTTCATTGTATCTGTGCCAGATATATCACTCCCTGAAGTTTTTTTTCCCCTGCTGTTCTCTAAAGATATATCTGATGGTCTTTCCCTAGGATGCTGGATTCATTTAAGGTCAACCTATGTGAAATCAAAAGATAGAGAATTCATTCATGACCTAGAAAAGAATTGATGGTTAAAAGATCTGCCCAGAAGGACAGTATCTCTTTGTCACAGACACCTGAGTTCTGAAAGGTATCAACTGAGGAAAGATGGAAAAGCTAACAAAGATGGAGCATGCAAAGCAAACACTTTCATCCTCTTATAGGATTGCAAAGATATCTTGTTATATCTTTTTGGTAACACCATAAGGAAGAAATAAAAAAGCTAAAGAAAACAAAGGTGCTCTTTTTTTTTTTTAAATTTAATTTTGTTTTATTTTTCATTTAACTTATATTTAACCTGTAAGAACTCACTGTCAAAAGTTATGGAATCTGAAGATGGCTGAATTTTCAAGAGAATAAGTCATTCACAGAGTTACTATGAACATCCCCAAACACAGGAGATAAAAATGTGCTTCAGGGGCATGCAACATTCTTAGAGTTGTTATATATCTCTATATATTTTGAAATGCTGTTATTTCATTGAAGATTAGTTTTACTCAGAGGTTATATGTATCCTTTCTTTCTGGATATTTTTCAGGGGAGCATCAAGTGTTAAACTTTAAAACTTTAAAGTGTATTCATTTTTCATTTGCTACAGTTTTGAGAAGGACTAGTATAGTAAAACAAATGGAAGTTGTGGTACCTGTCTGAGGAAAGGTAAACCATTAGTTGTTTATATTTTTATTTCTATGTATTGGAGTATTAAGGGTATAGGGAAAGTGAATTTTACTTGTAATAATGATTTATTGAACAACACTCAGACTTGCTGTGGCTGTGGGATGATGTACTGACACATCCATTCTCTACTCTGAATCCTTTTATTTTCCTATATCTGTACAGAATTTTTGCACAATTGTATCTACATATTTTCATTTACCACTCAGACATTAATTGGAAAAAAAAAAAAAATCAAATCAAACTTCACGTTGGGGGATGGAAAGCTATGAATACAGAGTTGTCTGTGTAATTAATGCAGCTTTAAATAATGTCATGCATTTTAAAAATGTGGCTAATGAACACATATTAATGTGTGATATATGACATAAAATTTTTCATTTTTACTGTGAATTTGGTCAAATACTGGAGTGGGATGCACAGAGAGGTTATGGTGTATCTGTCCTTGGAGGACATGCCTCATCTGGACAGGGTATTGAGCCTGCTTTGAACAAGGGGTTGGAGAAGGGGATTCTGACCTTGATTATTTTGATTCCATTTATTGTTTTGAAGAAGCTCACTGCTAGCCCTGTTTTCAGTTAAAATGAGTTCTCTCCCTCTTCCTTTTCTCTCAAAGTTGAGATGACAAAAGATTTCTACTATCCTGTACAATCCTGTACAATCAAACTGAAAAATAGTGTTAGTCAAATAAGTTTTCTGAATCTCCTTCATAAGCAAAAAATACCTGGGATCTTCAGGGATGCCACCTTTTTATTTCCACTTTAAACCCACTGAAATGAAAACTCAGCTTCTGTATGTATGCAGGTAGCCTTTTTTAAAATTTAATATAACGGTATGTTTCACATTAGGGTAATTTCATCAGGATCTTTCAGAATACCAGGATTAAACCCTTTACCAATTTGGTTGGAAGGGAGCAAGAAGAAAAGCAAGAAGAAAGTTGAAATATGGTGCAAGTAATTAAAAGGTTGCTTCCATCTGCTTTCATTATACAACAGGGAAATCTTATAGCATCTGTCAGGGAAAACCTCATAACTGATTTTGGATGGCATGTCACACTATACTGATAGAGAAATATCTTTTGAATTGTACCACCTTAAGGCAGCATATTGTCAAAGGAAAGATCTACAGGGAGGGCAAGAACGATCAGTTTTCTGAAGTTGTTTAATATGTTAGGAACTGAGACAGTAGTTTCTATCCTTGATTCAGCAGTAGATAATACAAATTAGGGAGAGGCACGGAATAATGAAGAATAATTTATGAAGCTTTGACTTGGGGTATTTGAATTCTCTATCAAAGAGAGTTCCAGAAGTTACTAGCTATGGAGAAATGATGGGAGTGGTGTTTGAAGGAACTGTGGGAACAGAGACAAATTCCTATTACAGAGTTGGTAGTAGTTCGAGGAGATGATATATGAGGACATGAAAGGTCTGATGTTAGAAGATATGAGAGGAATCTTTTTCTGGTAAAATTAATTGGTTATGATAGAATGGACAAAAGAGATCTTTTAGTGCCTTCTTGAATCTGAGAGGGCTGTTATCTACATGGAAATATGTGTTGTGGAAATGAATACTAGAAGCCCTATTTTTACAGTTTGCTTCCTTTTCTAATAAGGTACTTAAACGAAACAAAGCAAATTGTGTGCAGTAGCTCAAAACTTTGTTTTTCCGAATTATATATACCTGTGTGATATATAAATATAATGAATAGACTTAAGTATACCCACATTCCTTTCTGAAATACATTCTGACTGACTCCAGTTTGAATTCCGCTTCAAAAGCAGTTGGACGGGAAAGGCAGGGAATGAAACAGTTTGGGTCTGTTCTTATTTTACCTCTACTGATTCAACCATCTTCAGGCTGAACAGATTTATAACTAGACACCTGAGAAACACTAGTGAAATATGCAGCGGAACAAGAATAATAATTGTCATGAGAGCAGCAGTGAAAAGGCGTTTTGCCAGTTCCACAGACATCAACTAATCAGAATAATTTAAGTCTTGGACACATTTCAGAAAGGCCATTTATATAATGACTCTGAGTGAACTGTCGAGCTTAGGAGCTCTTCTCTCCATTGTTAATTTACTGCCTTTATTCTGAGAAAACAGAAAATGTTGCTAATAGTTTTAAAGAATTCTCTAGTAAAGACAATAAATGAAATGCAGTACTTTTATTAGCCGGAGCAATGATTTTCTAACTGATGGAGGGATAGATTTTTTCTCACCTATGTGTCATACTTCAGCAACAGCAATAATAGCTGTGCTCCATATTCTTGTTTTTCAGAAACTCCTTTTGCAAAGACTAGTAGATGGCCTCAAATAACGGAGATGGCATTTATGGAAACCACCCTTTCCATCATCCTGAAATATCCCTAATTACATTTCTTATTTCACAGTACTTTCTATCTGAAATGTCTTTAGGCTCCCTCCACACTTCAATTAAAACAGTACTTATGCTAGAGTAGTTATGTTCATGAAATTGATGACTGTTGACCAGAGCACATACTCCAAGGCCTTTGCTATAAGCAGCAATGTGAATGTTGTTTGTGTGGAGGTTAATAATGAAATTCTGTGAGACATCACTTAACCACAGACACATAAAATAATGAAGAGTTAGGTACTCTCATACAGCTATGCATGTTGCAATACTAAGCAGTCCGGCCTTAGCTAAGAACTTTATCCAACTAGCACACATAGCTTTGCCCAAAAAGTATTTCATAAATTGTTTAGGACTATACATCTGTTAACTTTAAAACCATACAAATTATAGGCTTTTTTGAATCCATTATGATGTGTTGCATTGGCAAATTATCGGCGAACAGTAGAGGGTACAATACTGTGGTTATATAATATAAGAAATATTTTAGGGTTTTTGAAGTAAATATTTAGAATATTGTCCAATAGAAAAGGGTAATAGGAACAACCACCGTGTACTTTGACTGCCCCAACATTCCCTTGGCAATGAGAGGCTAAATGCAGATTGAGTAACATAATTACAAAGAAAATTACCCAGGTGACCATGTGCACAGGAGGAAAATAGGAATTATTTTGTTCTGTAGTCATGGATTCTATAATATTAAAACACAACTAAAGATAACATCAATTTTCTCTCACATCAGAGAACTCAGAGGCTATTGCACATGCTAGACACATTTACTAATAACTTGTCAGCTTTGAAAAATCAACTGAGAAATACTTACTAAATTTGCAGATGAAGCAAAGGTGAGAAGATTAAAAGTACTTCAAGGGGTTGGATTCAGACTGATCATGACAAATGAGAGCAGTATACTGAAAGAAATAGAAGCCAATTCAGTGTGAAAGTGTGCAAGAGTCTATTCCCAAGAATAGCATCTGCACCATCACAGGATGTGAAAAGCTGGGCCAGACCAAAGATTCATATTAATGGTACATCCAGGCTTGTGCATTGCAGGAAAGGTACAAGCAAAACAAAAGGGAAGGACTCAGTGTAGCAAATGTGACCTGTATGGATGAAAAGTGTAGACAAATATTAAAGAGACTTGGTTAATATAACAGGCAGCAGGCTGAAGTGGAAAACAAAAATGTTTTTTAGGTGTTTAAGAACTTACTGCAAAGAGAAATTAAATATCTTGGTCCATGGGGGATAGGATGAGCATCGCTTGACAGGAAGGTAAATAAGAGTAGGGGAGTAGGAATACCTTTCTGACTGCATGAGCTCTGCAGTGAATTGCCTACTGACATGGCAAATCTGAGGTATTTTTGAACCTGCTTCTATGTAGACACATGTGAAAGATAACTTCTTGTTCAATTTTCTTTGCTTTTTAAAAAATTAAATTAAATTTTATAAAGATTCTTTTTATCCTGGTAATTTCCCAAACCATTTTATTTTGAGGCATTTCTAGTTCTGAATAACTGTTACTGGCTGAATCTTGACTGTTGTTGCTGGACTGAAGCAAGGGAATTCATGTATTAACCCCGGAAAACCTCTCGCCAGACCCAAAAGGAATATCTGGAAAAAATGTGTTTGAGTTTATATCCCAAAAGCTAGGCGTGGGATATGGACTTTCACTAGTAGAATTTTTCACTGAGTGGGTGGTGAGGTGCTGAAGCAGCCCAGAAAGGCTGTGGATGCCCCATCCCTTGAGATGTTCAAGGCCAGGTTGGATGGGGCCCTGAGTAATCTGATCTAGTACTCAGTCTAGCAGCTGGCAATCCTGCCTGTGGCAGGGGGGTTGGAACTTGATGATCCTTGAAGTCCTTTCCAAACCAAGCCTTTCTATGGTTCCATGAATCCTGAGACAAGAGAGAACAAAATATTTTATCTATTTTTAGGAAATAGCTTAGGAAACTTTTATTACCAGTTTATTTTAGACCGACTTTACAAAATGAACATACAAAAAATTGACTAGATGTCAGTCAGTCTACCAATATTGAAGGACAAAAATACAATTACAACAACCGGAGGAAATCATAACAGTACTTGCTTTCAGAATAAATTAGCAGAGCAACATTTTAGATCCATTGCTACTAGACAGTCTCTCTCATGGGGTTAGGACTTTGTCTCCAGTCATTTCATTTCCTTCTTATATGACAGCGAGAATTTCCTTCATTTGTATTCTTGCCTTCAGAACAGTAGATGGAAGTCTGTCCAGGGTCTTTGTGAAAATTGAGAATCATGGGAACTTTTCTAAAAATAAAATGAAACAAATTAGGAATGAAGCAACATTATCTGAATGGGCTTCTGAGAGCTGGCTAAACTGGTGGCAAATGCCTTGTGCTTATTTGTGATATGATCTGACACTGGAACTTAAATGTTAAAAGCTGCAAGACATGTTCATGTCTTTTTGTCAGAATAGGAAATAATGGACGTTTGTGAGTATGCTTCAGATGTTTTAAATTCCAGGTTGTGTAATCACACCGTGTTTCAAGCTTGAGAAGTACATATTGCAAGTACTCCTCTGGGATAATTGTTGTCCTGTGGAACAAGAATTTCATTACTTTGCTTCAATCCTGAATTATTAAGCACTTTAAATAACAAATACAATAATTGAATTCACATTTTATTTAGTGAATGTGGTGCTTTGTACAATCCAAAATGTGTTTTGGTTGGATTCACATTCTGTGCTCTATTATTCAGCACCACCTCTGGCTCTGAGTCCCAGCAGTTGCCCTGGCTCCTAACCTTTACCTGGCAAACATCCTGCTTCAGAAAGCCAATGTTTGCAGGGATGGAGGATCAGAAGAGAGCAGCTGCAGACAACTACACCTACTAGAAGTACACCTTCTAGATATAGTAATCTTTGACTCCTTGAAAATTTAAGAAAATTCCTATCTTGCATGCATTATATGCATGCAAAATATGTATTTTTTTCAGCGACTGAATTGTTCCACACTTGGTAGAGATCTGTTCCAAAGCTGAATGGGATGAAGCAAACACCTTTCTTTGCAGATATATTTAGCTTTTTCTTTGTTGTTCTTGTGTTGTTTTTGTTTTTTTTTTTGTTTTGTTTTGTTTTTTTCTAATTCCTTCCACAAATAGTTAGGGAGCAGGTTTTCTAGTCTGCACTTTGATGGAACTGAACCATATTTCACTAAACTTTTCCAAGGCATTTTTAAATGTATCATTTCATTTTTTCATCTTTAATCCTCCTTTGAACTCTTGTTTTCTGTAGTTTGCCATGGCATTCTTTAGACAAAAGAAACCAAACCAAACACACACTAAGTCCCTTTTCCTTTCCCATCCTTCAGAAGACACTGATGGATAATTATGTCAGTATGTGCATCTTTTGAAAATGAATCAGAATCTGAGTTGCTTTTCAAGCAAAACTAAAAGCTCGGAAGAAGATATAAATTTTCCCCATCACTGTTCAAGTCAGCAGGAATAAATATAGCAAAATCTTTGCACTGCAGTAATGCCTGGTGAGTTAATACAAAGCATCTATAGGATCCCAGGAGAGCCTTGTCTAGTGCTTAGTTGGTCACATGTTGAAGATATTAGTATATGAACTGAAGGTATGAAAGACAATTTGGAGTAAGTTCTTTTTCAAAGGAGAGCACAAGAATACTTCAATAGGATATGGCTTCTTGATGAAGCCATCTCCAACATGTGCTTCATCTCCATGCTGCGGTGTCTTTCCCTTTTCATTATGCTATTTCTTAAAGTAATTTATTATGTGCATTATCTTGATGTATACTGCACTAAAAGGAGACTTTGCCTTACTTTCCAACCAGCAGATGGATGATTTTAACCGAAAGCATCAAATTATTTTATGCTTTTTTCTATTTCTCTGGTGGAATGAAAACCTATCAAATCTTAGAAGTGCATTGGGCCTCCTTGGGAATAGTCTTGATATTAATGTGCATCTAAGCCATTCTGTCCTGTTGAAGAAGCTTATTGTGTCCCCAGTGATTCATGGCAGTTTCACAAAAAAAGCTACATGATTCTATGCCCTAATTCGGCAGGTCAAATTACTCCTTTTTTTTTTTTTTTTTTTTTTTTCAAGAAGGAAAGCTGGCAATCTGGGAACATCTTTTCAGATAACAGTTTTGCCAGAGATAAGATCATGCCCGAGGACTGATGTTTCCGTATGCTGAAACGTTGTTTTTCTTCCAGTACTGTGTTTAAATACATTATTTGAACAGCCAATCACCCCATCTACTCAGAAGCGCTAATAACAGAAATAAGCTAGAGGTACACATACATTTTGTCAGATTTGTGCATGAAAGAGGAAGAAGTCTGTTTGATGAGTGATAGGATGTCTAAAATTCCTCTCTGTATACCTCTTTCCTCATATAATGTTTATTTTTATTCACAAATTAAGTGCTGTAATTGGAGAAAATGTACTCCTTTGTTCATACAGAAAAAAAATAATGACTTTCACAAATTTGAGATAGAAAAAGATCTTAAAAACAAGGGAAAACAACCAAACAAATAAACAAAAAAACCTATTGTTGCTTGTGCTTAGGATTTGGAGACCTTTGCTGCTTCCCAACGGGAACTGTTTGCTACCTGTCTTCTCTGTTTTGGTTACAAGCAGAAACTGCATTTTTTAAAAAATAATGGAGTGTTCTTTAACTTGTTAATTAAAAAAACTCCCAATTCCACCTTCTGAAACATTACTGACTTGACTGCTGGTTTTCTGGCCATTTTCTGTCTGTTCCTATCGTTTTTAGTATTCTGGAGTTCTGTCAGGGGAGATTTTTTACTCTTTCATTACCATTTTTGTGTAGTTGATGGATGATGGTCATTCTTTGCTGCTTCCCATGAATTATTACTTCTGTCCAAAACAGTGGATGTAACACAGGAAAAAGGAAAAAATCATTTTCGTACCTGCAATTTTGCCTTCCTTCACTATTGATTTACTATGTAGGAAATAATTTTCTTGTACTAAATTGGTAATCTGTCTTACATTTGGTTCCAACATAGCAGTCCTTGTTTTGGGTTTTGTCTGAGAGAAGGTAAGAGTGAGGAACACATAAGGTTAAACTTTCATATGTTGGCAACCTACTTGTTCAGTTCAAAGCTGCTATTAGTATATTTGTTTTTTGCCTTGCAAACCTGCTAGTAGGGAAACTGCAGTGGTCCATCAGCATCTTAAAACTGAAGCGGCATCATTTTTCAAATAGAGATAGGAGAATTGCATAAGTCTCCATTCATCTAGGTAGCTACTGTAAGTCTAATTTGCAGTTGGTGAACCCATGATAAGAGAAAAAGGATCAAAAAAAAGATAAACAAATTTAGCCCTTTTTCTGTATGACTGTGCTATGAAGAAAATTATGCATGTCAACTTTAGACACCTGAAGGATTTTGCTAAGATTAGTCCCAACCTCATTATATGCAAAACCATATCAAATTCATTACCTGAAAGAAATCTTAAGGGGAAGAGATTGTGGGTAATGAGAAAATAAAGCACATAACATTGAGACTGCAGAGAATAAAACAAAAGTATGCGTTCAAAACATCTTGCGCTTTCATTTGAAACCTTTCTTTTATTTCTTTTGGATTTTATTTAATGAATGCTGTTTTTTACGTTTGGGCTTTGGATTTTAAGTAAGCTTAGAATCTGAATAACTGATGCCTATATCAGCTACTAAGGCTTCCCGGTTAACCTGTACCACTACTGGGTTTTACTTTGGACCTGTGAAAAGCTTCTAATCTGCTGGAGAGGAGAGGAATGTTTGGGAAGGTGGGCCTTGTTGTTCTAATGGCCAACAAGAAAAGCTGCATTGAAAATTGCTTTGACTAATGAAGTAGCTCCATCTCCATGTTACATTTTGTTTCAGAACTGTCTCTGAGGAAAAAGAAAAATGCAAAAAATCCCCAACAATGACTACAAAGGCTAACATACAAAAAAGCAACCCAGAAACTTCATTACTGTTCATTTCAAAAGAAGCTGTTCATTTGCTGGGGTTTTCTCTTTTTGTTATTCCTCTTCAGCTTTCCATTCTTTGTCCCAGGACCACCTTCAGTTACTTATTTTGAAATTCTTGCTTCATACCACATTAGATTCTTGTGCTAAAATTGTATTGACATAAACATCTGCACAAAATCCGTTAAAAAGAATACTTAGTTGAAGGAGTTGTCATGAAAACAGCTGCCAGCTGACATTCTGTTATTGCAAGGCAGAAGAGGCTGGCAGGCACTTAACACTTTTCCCTTTCTACCTATTGTGTATGGACAGCTGAGCTGGCCTGAAATTGCATTTCTGGTAGATGAGGGTGTCAATTTCTATCACCAGTCATAGTGGTCCCACTAAACACTGCTGTGGCTTTTGTTTGTTTTGTAGGTTTTTATTTTTCCACTTTAGGTTATAAGAATACAGTTTTCTATAGCAATGAACTTTATTTTCATAATTACTTTACTACTCCTCACTCTTCATTTCTAAAAGGATATAAAAATATATAAGAGAGAGAGTAGGTTTTTGGGGAAGAGGAAATGGTTTTTTTTCTGCTCTCCACTGAAAAGTTTTAGGGAATGCTATCCTTGTTTTTTGTTGTTGTTTGTTTGTTTGATTTGGTTTGGTTTTGGGTTTTTTTGTTTGTTTGTTTTGTTTTTTGTGTGTATTGCAATGCCAGGAGAACATTCTGTTGTCACTGATGTAATGCAGGGAGTGGTCATGGACGAACATCAGGCATTTCTGCTGCATAACTTGTGTAAGGACATGAGTTAAATCCAGGAATTTGATAGTTCAAGAATCACAACACCTGTTTTATTAGATTTAATGTTTTGTAATGGATTGCTGATGTATTCCTCAGGCAATGGCATTTTTATCTAATACACAGTGAAGGACAAGGATTTTATATAGACCTGGAAGATAATTGCCCAATAAAATTTTCATGTGCAACTAAGACAGTGATTAATGCCTGACATGAAACAGAAGCATAGTGAGTGTCCATCAATACCTTTACGGGGATAACAAGTCAGTATGTTTGTATTTGGTTTTCAAAGAACACAATGATGAGAGGAGACATATAGCCGTTTGGTATTAATGTGTTTATGGCTTACGTATACCTCTGCCATGAATGATACTGTAAAAAATGTGTTCTTCACATGTACTTTTGATGAAACATTGAAATAGGATGTATCATTCTGTTGAGGTTATTTTTACTTCTATGTTCATTCAAGGTAAGATAAAATGTCCCATTCTTGACTTCCTGATTAATCAGCCAAATGCATGCCACATTTGGGGTTTTGTTTTTGGCTTTTACAAATCATATTGAATGACTGGCAATTTAAGGACCATTTTAGAGATAGCTGTGGATTATATATATATAATAGACTTGAAAATCAGGAAGTTATTTTTCAAAAATATGCATTTAACAAAGCAAAGCTTTATCTAATAATGTTTGGTAAGGAAGTATTGTATATCACTCCAAGAAAAGCATTCACAATGATCATACTTTACTGAATCGTGTTTGCTTGTGCTTGTTGGTTATTTGAAAGTACAGTAAGAATTAAAAACATCCTGAACATTGGTATGTTTTGACAAAATGAGAGTATTTTCTAACAAAATCATTCAGGATCCATTGGAGATTTCACTTTAAGAACTACAGACTATTATCAGAACCCAAACTACTCACTTTGAGGTACCAGTGCTTTAACAGCTGTACAGTCATACAGCTGGTATAGCAAAGAGCTTGGAAAGGACATTACTCAATGTCCAGAAAAGAAAATATTGTGGCATTAATTACTACAGACCAGGGAGACTTTCTGCAAGTGCAAAATAAGCAGAGACTTGCTGTGCCTGAAGCTCCTTGAGAGGACAGTAGACAAATGTCAGTGCTTTTATGCTCACCTTTCATCTACCCATTACAAAAGTCACAGCCCTGAGGTTCGCTGCTAGCCACCTTACACAGCATTTCCTGATAGTGACAGTTTGTGGCCTTTTCTGTCTCTTATTTACTTGTTTATTTATTTACCTATTTGTTTATTTGTTTTACAAATTTCATTTAAAGGCAAATGAAAGTTATGTACCAGTTGTCTAAAACAAGAAACATGGTAGTATTTGTTGAATAGATGCCAGAAAAAAATTCTGTTTTATTGTGAGAAGGTATTTACCAACTGAAACAAATTAAATCGCACAGTCATTTTATTTAGAAAATTAGCTAGTGAAGTCGGTACATCCTAGGTATATAATGTGCAAGCCTATACTGATGGATAATTATTAGTCTAATAAAGTTGAGGAAGTTACTGTTGCTAAACAATATGTCATTAGTGAATAGGATTCTAACACTGACTTTCATGAGCAGAGTAAAACACTGCAGTAAACTGCAGTCACAAGAAAACAGGAAAAATATTCTCTATGCATTTTTTTTCTTGCTCCTCATCTTTGAAAAGAATTTCCAAAAGGTTTTATTGTGCTCTTTTTGGACTTCTAAAAGTCTTGTTCTCAGACATCCTCAATGCTTGTAAAAGAAGTTTGAAAGAATAGGTAGTTTAGTGTTTAAATGCTCAGAAAGTAGCAATAATGGTTGTTAAATGGTATGACTTTTTACCCTTTACCTGCAGTGCTGTCAGATATCTGACAACAACACATTAAAGCAATTCAGACTCTGCATCCCTCAGCAACTTTTGTTTCTGGCTCATGTCCTTACATCCTGATTCTGAAAGTTCAAATGCCAACGATGTGCACTTAATACTGATGAATTCAAAAGTTGGTGAGAATATTGTTGCACCTACATGCTAGTCTACTGGCTGGCTAATAAGGACTAATTTTCAAATCTGATCCAGCTGATTTAAGTGAGTATTATCTAACAATGTTAATCTAAGAAAATGTCCTAGTAACTGGTGCCTGTATAAGGCAAGACTCTGAGTAGCTTCAAATATTCTCTTCCCTTCAACACAACAAATATTTCACCAATACCTTAAGATATGTAATTCTATTTGTACTGGCCTAGGACTGTGATACTCATAAGTGATCATCATAACTGATCATCAAAAAACTTATAGTATGGAGAAACAGAAAGACTAATCTCACTTAGAGGAGTGATGATTTTTCCTGGAAATAAGGAAACTAATGAGAAAGTTCATCTAATTAAGGTCTGTGAAGTGTTAGCGAATGAAAAGGCAAGTAAATACTTTTTTTTTTCCTTTCACTACGTACGTTTTGTATAAATCTTACCATACTAAAAAACTGTTGGAACTGGAAAGTTTCTGGAAGTCACATTGCCTATAAGAAAAGTAAGGTGCACCAGTGTATCTTGGAATACCTGCGAGGAGTTTTCTGCTTAGGCTGGTGGTGCATCAAGCTCACAATCAAGCTTTTATTTCAGGAGGACTGATGGCAGGGAACTGTTGGGAAATTGCTTCCTTCTTCTTTTCCCAGTCTAGTGTACAGAATTACCTGCCACTTAGAATAATTTCCCAAGAGGTACCTTAGGAAATCTAGATGAATAATGTACAGAAAGGCTAAGATTTTATGTTGTGCATAAATCTAGGCTTTTCCCATCTTAATACAGTCTTAAGTATATTGGGTCTTTTTCTAAGCATGTGATCTTGAGCCCTGACAGCTAGTTCTGTTTGCACATCTCAGTCAAAGCCTTCATCCTCTTCAAGATCTTTATTTGATGCTATATTTTATTTAAAGAAACAAATACCACTAATATATAATATTGTGGTTACAAAGAAAAGATTTTCTGGAACATCGGGTATTGTGCTGTTAGTATAAATACGATCTGCCAAATCTATCTTTGTGCTAATTTAGTAGGTAGGAATGTTTTCGAAACATTCGAACATGTTTCGAAATGGGCAATAAGGATATTTTGATACTGTGATATTCTTGTGAGGTTTGGCTATTCTTAATGAGATTCACAGACACTTATGTAGAATGATAGAATCATAGCATTCTTACAGTTGGAAGGGACCTTTTAAGATCATCTAGTCCAACCCCCTGCAATGAAGAGAAACATGCACAGCTAGATCAAGCTGCCCAGGTCCTGATCCAGCCACACTTTAAAAGTCTCCAGAGATGGGGCATCTCTTTGAGCAACCTGTTCCAGTGCCTCACCTCCCTCACTTTTTCCTTAAATCTAACCTAAATCTACCCTCTTAAAGCTTGGAACCATTTCCCCTTGTTCTGTCACCACAGACCGTGCTAAAGAGGCTGTCCCTCTATTTCCTGTAGGTTCTTTCAGATACCAAAAGGCCCCTATCAGGTCACCTCAGAGCCTTCTCTTCTCCAGGATGAACAGTCTCAGCTTTTTCAGCCTGTCCTCATTCATCTCTGGGATCATTTTTGTAGCCGCTATCTGGACATGCTTCAACAGGTCTATGTCTCTCCTATACTGAGGATTCTATATCTGGGTGCAATACTGCAGGTGAGGTCGTACCAGTGCTGAGTAGAGGGGCAAGATCACCTCCATCAATCTGCTGGTCACACTTTCAATGCAGCCCAGGATATGGTTGAGTCTCTGGGTTGCAAGGGCACATGGCTGGCTCCTGTCCAGTTTGCCATCCTCCAGTACCCCCAGGTCTTTCTCTACGGGTCTGCTCTCAATCCACTGTCTGGACTTGATCCTGTAGCCAATTCTTCATCCACTGAACAGTCCAACTGTGAAATCCAAATTTTTCCAATTTGGAGAGGAGGATTTTGTAAGGTAGTATGTCAAAGACCTTACAGCAATCCAGACAGATGACATCAGTGGCTTTTTCTTTGTTCACTGATGCAGTTACACCACCACTGAAGGCCACTAGGTTGGTCAAGCAGGATTTGCCCTTGGTGGAGCCATGCTGGTTCTCCTGTATCACCTCCCTGTCTTCCATGTGCCTTAGCATAGTTAGCATGCAGTTACAGTGATATGATTTATGTGGAAATAACATAAAGAAAGTTTTATTTATTTTTGCTATCAGACACCCAAATTCACTCTAGGGCACACAGTGGCTTTTAATGAATATGGATATAAATAAAAAGAGGTAGTTCCAGAATGTCCTCCTATATGCTATCCTTAAAAGCCAGCAGTTGGCTTAGCTTGCTGAACCAAAGTAATTCTGAATATGAAAAGGATAAATAATAACTACTAGCAAACTTCTGCTGTTATAATAAAAAGCAAGATTTTCCTCTTTTATTTATTTTGGTAAATATTTTAGTGACACTGGTCAAAGATGGACTTGGCAGAAGTTATCAGCATCCTGTTCAATTGTGGACATCAGCATCTATAGATCACAGAATGGTCCAGGTTGGAAGGGACCTCAAGGATCATGAATCTCCAACCTCCCTGCCACACACAGGGCCAGTAACTTCCACATTTAATACCTGCCCAGGGTCCCATCCAAGCTGTCCCTGAACACCTCTAGGGATGGACAGGGCATCCACAGCCTCTCTGGACAGCTGTTTCAGCACCTCACCACACTCTCTGTAAAGAACTTCTCCCTAACATCCAACCTAAATCTTCCCTCCCTCAACTTCAAACCACTTCCCCTTCTCCTGCTGTTATCTACTCTTTCCAAAAATTGAGTCCCCTCCTGTTTGTAGGCTCCCTTCCTTCAGCATCCAACACATGCCGTACTTCAGGTGCTGCAATGGGCACGCTGCACTTACAGCTCAGTTCTCAGCCCTGCAGCTGGGAGGGCAGCATAACGAAGCCATTAAATTCCAAGCTTTGATAGTTTTATTGTTACAGAATTATAGGAAGAAAAGCATATAAATTAAGAAAGGTGTAAGTGTGCAGTTTGTATGTTTCCAAGGTAACAAATAATTGGAATTTTTGCCTTAAAACTAGTTAAGAAAGGTGGAGAAGTAAACAATACATATTAGCTGGAACTGCAGAAATGATTGGTTATTCTGTAACGTGAAAAAAAAAATCTGCAACTGGGAAGATGACACAAAACATAATTTCTTTAGATATTTTTTATTTGTTGCTGCCATGTGCGGTACAAGAAAAGTTGCAAGAGGCAGAATTTGATGCCATCACTGCTTTCGTGATCAATTTTGCCAACATGCGGCAGCAAGAAAACAGTAAATTTTAATTTATTTTGCCTGTACATTTCTTCCTGGCAGTTCAGATGAGTTCTCAGTACAAGCTGAAAAGTACAAAATAGCAACTAGTTGCTGTGAAAAGGAATAAAAGAATCAAAGATTTAATCACATTGACTCCTAGTACCTTGTTTTGTTTTCACTGAAATCACTTCGCGGAAAGGAAAGGAAAGGAAAGGAAAGGAAAGGAAAGGAAAGGAAAGGAGAAAAGGAAAGGAGAAAAGGAAAGGAGGGAAGGGAAGGGAAGGGAAGAGAAGAGAAAGTTATTGCCTCTAACTTTTTTTACACGGAGAAACCTACTTCCTTTGTTCTATACCTCTGCAGAAAAATCTAAGACTACTGCAAAGCAGCCAAAAATCAGCCCTTGCTATAGGAAGCACACCCTTAGGTCCCACAGTTTGTAAACAGTGTTATCCTGCATCTTGAAGACAACACTTTTCAGGTTTCAGATTTAGATAGGATATCAGAGGGAAATTTTCCACAGAGAGAGTGCTGAGGTGCTGTCACTGGCTGCCCATACAGGTTGTGGACGCCCCATCCCTGCTAGTGTTCAAGGCCAGGTTGGATGGGGCCCTTATTGCTAGTGCTTGATCCCTTGGCAGGGGAGGTAGAACTACTATCTTTGAACTCCCTTTCAACCCAAGCAATTCTATGATTTTCTGATTGATATATATATATACATATATACCATTATATATATGTGTATACTACTACAGTATATATACTATGCATATGTATGCAGCAGACTGGAAGAAACAGGTAGAACTTCTCAAGGAAGGGCTTTTTTTTTTTTTTAATATTTTTGGCAAGAAATAGCATTGGAGTTTAGTATTTTATCAACTGTAATTTCCAATTCAACATGTTTGTAATGGAGACTTCTTCCTCAATTTAAATAGAGGAAAAAAAGTGAAATGAGCACAGTAGAAACGATCAATAAATTAATTACAGGAGAGAGAGGCACGCACGATTAGTGCATGTCCACCATGTGCACTTGACTCTGAAAGGACAGCTGAAGCTGACACAAGAGATTCTGGAGAGCAGACTGGTGTCAGGCATCCTGTTAATTCCCTCAGATTAATTCTTTCGCCTTCTGCACCTTCATTGACCACATCATCTGCTCCATCTGGCGAAGTCTGTGCTGCTGATTGTAGAGGCTCAGTTTGAGCATGCTTTTATTTTGTTTTTTGTTTTGTATTTTATGGCTTCTCTACTGGTTTATTATTGAGTGCTAAACCTAAAGGCAGAAAAATATGTTTATCAACATGGCATAGATCCTGTAGATGAAAGTCCACCTCTGCTGTGTGCAATCTACGTTAACATGGTAGTTAGAAGAATATGAAAAATGACTGTTTTTTTTCATTTACCTTTCTGTATATGCTTTGTTCCAATTGGTGAAATTATGCATGTTACTTACCAGATAGATTATGCAACCTATTTTCCAAAAATTCTTATTTTAAAGTTAGTGTCCATAACCCACCTTGAGATATAGACCAAGCTGTATGTACCCAAAATAGAATTTTAATGGTAAAACAATTGTAATAAAGTAGCATTTCTCTATCCCACTGTTAGATACCCTTTAAAGTGTTTCTGTTTTTACAATATGCAAGAGAACCTTTATGTAGCCACAAGTCACACAGACTTATTTATTTCAGAAAGGCAAGAGAAAGAGAAAGTATGTATGTATCCCAAAGGCAAGAAACAATAGCTTGAGGGCTAATACTGCATCACTACATACTGGGTACTAGGCTTGTTTGGGCATGCAGCTGTGCTTCATGTAAGCCAGCAAGTCTCGTCTCAGCAGCTCCCTCTTGATATTATCAGTTGTTTTTGTGCCAAATTGCTTCTAATGCCAGCCATATACCAGAAGGGTATAAGGTTCTCGATCAGCACAAGAGAAATGGTTGGTTGGAAAGCCATATGTTGACTGTCTTTGCTGTGTACTCTGTTAGAGAAGTTGCTGAAATAAGTAATATGACTGAAGCACGGTATTATGAATCTTCATCTCCAGTAATGCAAAAGGACAGTGCCATTATAATCGCATGTCATACCTTATTATTTTTATGTCTCCTTGCTATTGTGTTGTGTAAAATGGGACAAAATGTTTTTAAAGATTACGATCATAATAATCAGAATAATTTCAGTATAAAAATGAGATAATACAGTTTACTATTGCATAATTAACAAGAGAGTTCTGGAAAAAGAGCAAAATCTCTCAAGGATCATTGTCCTCCCAAGATGTACTTAAAAATCATGGGTATTTCTTTCACAACTACAAGACAGAATGAGATTAACACGGGTTAAAATAAGATTAACAAAGGAGATAACTGGCCTAAAACTAAGTCTGTACTTGCTTTCTTCAAGAATGTGTGTGACTCCTCTTGAAGACAGAATAAGCCAGGCTGCTTTGGATCGTTTTTCTTTCTCATCTGTTGAACAGTCTTACCCAGACTTCAGTCCCTGTGATCATCTTAGTAGTCCCATTGTTTTCAGTAGGCTTTCTTATCTGAATAGCAATTACTTCTGTGAATAAGCATTTATACTGGTGAGCTGTTAATCAGTACTTGCAATTGCCAAGTGTTAATAATGCACAGCGTGTTCTACATGAAGTTATGCTGACATTTGCCCTCAGCCTCACTCTGTTGCAAGTAGGCAAGACAGCATCCTGGCCTCTATGCCTTGATTTATCCTTTTTAGTCTTTTAAGGTCTTCTGAAGTGATGCTTAGTCTTGGCAAATGTTAGTTGAAGCCTTCACTAAATTGAAAGGATTGCCTCAAAATGTTAATTGACGAGGAAGAGCAAAACTGGCTTTTAGCTTTCTTCAGCATCATGTAGGAAGGAGTCACAATACTGCATCCTTCAGTTTTCCATTGATTACTTTAGCTGGATGGAAGTTTTGAGTCAGTTAATCTGTTGCCAATGACAAGCCTGGATGCAAATTGAAAGCTTTTGGTTTGCATGCATGTCTGGCCTGCTGGCTGCCTCTTCATTCAAAATTTGTGACTGTGGAGTTGTGTCACTCACAGTTCAGCAGTAAGTAAATGGGATAATCGATAATCTTGGTGGTAGCACATAATTACCTGATGATTCATTTAGGAATAGGGACAGATCTCTTAAACAGATGTACTGAGACTATCAGAATATTTGTCTTACGTGATACTGTGATATGATGAAATCACTAGGTGAACATTTAATTAAAGAATCTAATATCTGGACCTTTCAGTCTATAATTAAGGACATACTGTATATGATTAATCACTGTTTGAAATTTTACAGCTCCAACTGTGGTAAGTGCAGGGAAATATGACCCAATTATGTATGAAGATTCCGTTTTTGTCTGCAGTGGAAGAAAGTAGTCTTTTATTTCTCCTGGTCTATCTCCAGCGTTGTTTGTGTTCATGTATTATCAGTTATTCTGGCTTGGCTCTGATCTAATCACAAAACAAATTACCAGATCTTAGTGATTTTACTTTAATTTTACTTCCCTTTTATTTGTAATAGCGTTAGTTTTTGCATTTTCTATTCAAAGGGGAGTCAAATTCTCTGAAGGCACAAAGAGAAAAGGAGAGCAAAAACATTGCTATTGGATGTCATTCTTGAACAGAATGCCATTTTGCATCACAGCAGATGTCAAAAAAAGCCATAGCTTGTCATATTGTCCCATGAGATCAGTTTGATTCAAAAGCTTATCACTCAGTGAAGGACAATAACTTTTTTTGTTTGTTTTCTCTGCCATAACTAAAGCTTTTTCTCCTTTTTTTTTTTTTTTTTTAAATAATTTTACTTATCTAATTGATACCCTAGGTGAATAAGGCTGTTTTTTAACAATATCTTTAGGATAAGTTTGTAAAAAAAAATGTACTGCCTGCTATGTTTTTCTGATAGCTGCTGACTGTTTGTGCAACTAATCTTATTTTAGTAAAAACGGGCTTGCTTTTGCTAAGTGTGTATAGAAAGTCACTTGGATGGAGTTCAAAGAGTTCAGACTCTACCATAACTCGAAGAACAATGAATTCGATTAGCTGAGTTAAACCTAACATAAATTATTGAGTATTCGTTATGTGGAACTTTTTGATGGGAGATAAAAGATGCATGGTATAATATTCATAATATTATAGTAAATTTATCAGGTTTTCTCTGGAATTATTTAAGATTATTTAAGGCCGTGATTTCTTATCCAATATAGCTCTTTTTATGTAGTTATGTAGTTTGGAAAATATTTTCATGTAGTTTGGAAAATAATCTGCATAAGCTCAGATAATTAGGAGGTGATAGATTGACTTCAAGAATTTATTATATTGATTTAGGGCTGAAGAGAATGTGTTTTGTTGGCCATCTCAGACATTAAAATTTGGTATAAAGTTTTCAAAAGGACTGGCTGGAATTTTGCTCTTAACCTACTGATAATCTGTTGTTGTTGCTGTTTGAAAAGGGAAGTTTATATCATCATTCTGAGCTGCGGTTATCTCACAGTGGGGGATTCAGCTTCTTTTCTTCCCAGCAAAAATTGTGGCGTGGGGAGTTCAACTGTGTTTTTCATCAGAGACTGTCAAGTAGGTACTTCTGGATGCAAAATAGCTTTAAAGCTTAATTATCTTAATATGGAAAAAAGCAAACAAACAAACAAAAAAAAACCCACCCAGCGTATATTTAATCTCAGGAATAGGTTTTACCAACTATGTGTTTCTGTGCTCATGTGACACTGTAAAACTTTTGAGTGATACATGTGATTTAAAGATTACAATCTCAACTGTTCGTTGAGTCCTTTTTTAAAAATAAAGAAGTTTAGTACCTGCCTTTAGGAAGTAATTGCTAAAAAAATTGAAAAAGAAATCAGTCAAGGTTAGGATGATCACATCTGTAATAGACCAGACTGGGAAATTCCCTGCTGTAAATTTTTGCATGTATAAATGAAGCTTGATATATATCAGGTATCACTGTTTGTGTTCTGAGGAGTATATACCTTTTCCTCTTTCTACTGAAGATAAGCAGGCATAATATGTCAATGAATTTTGACTTTAGAGCAGGTTGCTTCTCTGTCTTATGCTGTTTATAGGCTTATCACAGTGACAGTACAATTCAAGGACAGCCGTAAGGCAGCAAGAATGGATTGTACCACTTAGACTGAGATTTATAAATGGTAAACTACATATACAATAACTTCTGATTTAAGGAGAAACTATTAGTTTCAGAGGATAAAATGATGAACACTACGGCATCTTTCATCATTGCATCTTCCAAGATAATGGGAAACAGGCTGGGTGGTTTTTTATACCAGGACTTGCTCTAGACACAGACGAAGTTAGGGTAGCTAAGTGCCAGGGACATCCAACCAGCCATGGCTGTGCTTTCCTCTGCATCCATCCCACAAGCGAGGAAGATCTGGAAGTCTGCTGTGCCATGTGATGGGCAATGGGCAGTACAGCATGAAGGGCAATGTGGTTGCAGTTTCTCCCAGCTGAGGAATTCCAGCTGAGCCCTTTCTAGTCCACACTTAGGAGTGGTGTAGCGAGGCTGAGTTTTGATTTTGCTTTTGTTGTCAGGAAGCCTTGGGCTATCCCTGACCCTATGGTGGAAATGTGATCATGAGGAACAGGAAATCTGCAGTTACTATACAGCTGAAGATACTGTAACACCTCACTGGTCCTGACCCCTGAAATGTTCCTCCTCCTTTAGCCAAAGCTGAAGTAATGCAGCTCTGAGGATCTCACACATTCTTATCACAGAATCACAGAATTGTAGAGGTTGGAAGGGACCTCCAGAGATCACTGAGTTCAACCCCTCTGCCAAAGCAGGTTCCCTACACCAGGTCGCACAAGTAGGCATCCAGGTGGGTCTTGAATCTCCAGAGAAGGAGACTCCGCACCCTCCCTGGGCAGCCTGTTCCAGTGCTCCATCACCCTCTCCGTAAAGAACTTCTTGCGCACATTTGTGCGGAACTTCCTATGCTGCAGTTTCTGGCAGTTTCCCCTTGTCCTGTCTCCACACACTGCTGAAAACAGTCTGGCCTTGCCACTCTGCCCCCCACACCTTAGACATTTATAGACCTGGATCAGGTTCCCTCTCAGTCTTCTTTTCTCAAGGCTAAACAGACCCAGTTCACTTAGCCTTTCTTCACAGGGGAGATGCTCCAGACCCTTCACCATCTTTGTGGCCCTCCGCTGGACTCTTTCCAAGAGATCCCTGTCTTTTTTGTACTGGGGAGTCCAGACCAGAACTGGACACAGTACTCCAGATGAGGCCTTACCAGGCAGAGTAGAGGGGGAGGATCACCTCCCTTGATTTGCTGGCCACGCTCTTTTTAATGCACCCTGGAATGCCATTGACCTTCTTGGCCACATGCTGGCTCATGGCCAACCTGTCATCCACCAGGATACCCAGGTTCCTCTCTGCAGAGTTCCTCTTTAGCAGGTCATCCCCCAACCTGTACCAGTGCATGCAATTCTTCCTCCCTAAAGGCAAGACACTACGCTTGCTTTTGTTAAACTTCATCTGATTTCTTACTGCCCAGCTCTCCAGCCTGTCCAGGTCTCACTCAGCACAACCTTCAGGCTTGTCAGCCAATCCTCACAGCTTCCTATCATCAGCAAACTTGCTGAGGGTGGCCACTATCCCCTCATCAAGGTCACTGATGAAGATGTTGAACAAGACCGGAACTTGTTCTTGTTCCTATCATAGAATCATAGAATCACAAGGTTGGAAACGATATATAAGATCATCTAGTCCAACTGTCTTCACATTACCACTGCTGCCACAAGCACTAAACCATATCTCGCAGCTCCTCATCCAGACGCCTCTTGAACACTGTCAGGGACAGCGACTCAGCCACCTCCCTTGGCAGGCCATTCCAGTGCCTGAACACTCTCTGACAGAAAAAGTTCTTCCTTAAGTTTAATCTAAACCTCCTCTGGTACAACTTGCGGCCATTTCCCCGGATCCTGTTTGTTGCCTGGGAGAAGAGGCCAAACCCCTCTTCACCACAACCTCCCTTCAGGAAGTTGTAGAGTGCAATGAGGTTTCCCCTGAGCCTCCTCTTCTCCAGACTAAACAATCCCAGCTCTCTCAGCCACTTGTTCTCTTCCCAAAACGTAGGTTATAACTGACTCTACCACATGGGAGTTTATTACACACACAATTGCTGGAGATCCATGGAAGAGAGACAGTCTTGTGCATGGTCTATTCATTTTATGTTTAAGACAATCTCTCAGAACAGGATTTTGTGCTAGTTCTTCAGCTATTTTTCTAAAACAGTATTCCTGCCTGATTTTCAAATTTGGCAGTGGGACGTTCTGATGTACCACAATTTCCTACCCTTTCCCTCAGCTCTGTGCTGATTTGGCTAAGTTGCACGTTGTTAAAATGACCTGCCTGCGGTGAGAAGGTTCATTGGCATAGAAAATATTTGAGCATCGAAAATTGGAGGTGTGGAACAAACAGCAAAGGACACAAATTGCAATGACAGAAATCTACTTAGGATTTGGGGAAAAAAGTTACAGACCTGCTTGTGCTTTGGAACAGTAGTATACACGAGGTAATTAATCTGTGCTAAGGATTTTAAGAGTCTTATTGGTATGTTATGTCGCATACTGATGACCTTTGAGAGGTGCTGCACTTGGCTTGCAGAACCAGTCCTGTAATTGTGTCTTGCCACACTCTAGACTGATCATAATAATTAGTCACTGCCAATCTTCTCTACTGCAAGTCCACCACTTTCAGTGTTACGTATTATTGATTTGCCAAGATTATTAGATTGCACATGTCTGGCTCACTGAGTTATGGCTGTAGATGGAGTGTATTTGACAGATGTCTTGGCCATTATCCACATTCCTCCTGCTCTGAAAAACAGAGGGCATGAGTCTGCAAGTCTGTCAAGCCAAGCCCTTTCACAACCTTTAGATTAATTTATTTTCATGTATTTATTTTGGAAAGACACCAGCAAAATGAAATTTCTGTTCTTGCTGACAGACTTATTTGCCAAAATTAGAATATTTTTTACTATTTGAGCCTTATTAATTAGGCTTATTAATTAGTTCACAGAATTATTTGGAAAAATGTGACAACATTTTTGTAGGAAATAAAAAAAAAATGATTAGGAGTGTTCAAATAAATACATAACTGTTCTCAGTTCAAATCTGAAACCTCAGCTGTTTTAAATCTTTGACTCAAATGTGATCTTAATTTAAAAAGGAAGAACAGAAAACATGGAAAGAGAAAAACAAATTTTTGGCAGGAACATGACTAGACAGTCACTGGAGTAAAAAAGAAATTGCGCCGTCTCCAAAATATGGCATGATCTCACAAATGTCTCTAATTTCTTCGCTATTGTTCTTTTGAAGATGAATCTGCACAGAGGTTAGGAGTGGTGAAGACTCCCTATAGACTAATGAATAACCATTTGAAGAAATACATGTGTGTGTTAGAAAAAGGCCAGAAAGATCTTGTTCAGATTAATGTGTTTTTCATGACACTTCCTTTGTTGGGAGCCAAATTCTGCCTTGGCCCCTGCACAGATGTTTTTTTTGCTATGCAGAGAGGAGGGAGCATTTTGATACCTCACATACACTGTTTGCTTTTGCTGAACACAAGCTTCCTGTGTTGTTTGAGGGTGGAGGAAAGACTTATGCTGCCTGGCATCAATAGTCAGCTGAAAACAAGGAGAAGGCCTTGTTAAATAAGAGTTCTGGCACCAAATCAGGCCAGTGTTTGATCCTCCTAGATTGATTCCTTTGATGTTCAGTACCAGCTGCATTATAATGCATCTTACGTACATGATTTTTTTCTAATCCTAAATGTTGAAGTTTTGGGGTTTTTTGTCCCCTAGATCACATCATAAATTAATTATTTGTATATTTTTTATGCTTACATTTAATATTTTATTTTAATGCCTAAATTTTGATTTTGAGCCAAAATATTTACTGCTTGATGAAAAAATAAAGCCTTCAGATCTAATGCATATCTGTTACTCTGTTGGAAAGAAAAATGGAAGCATGGCTGCCTAGCACCTGTTATACAACAACACTTCTTAGAACTTTTTATCTTCCTGTTTGTACCAAAAAAAATATGCTTTGGGATGTAACATAACATTCTAAAACTAAGTTAATACACACAACAATATGAAACCTGGTGCTTAAAAGTCCTGCTCTGATAGAGTAAGTATAACAATATTTTACCCAAAATTATGTAGATTTTGGGAGGATTGTTTTAAAACCCTCCTTATCAAAACACCTGCTATATAATATATAGTTACAGTTGTTACTCCTAACCTTTTCCTAATGCTTTGAGCAACTATCTTCTCTGCTTTTTGAGAATCAGAATGAGGTTGTCCAGTAGCCAGAATGGATGTTTACAAGTTTTGATACAGAAACATCACTATACTGACATGGCATAATTTCATCCTTGAGGCTCCATCTGAAATCACCAGTTCATGTGTTTAAAAGAAAGATATATCAAGTGGTCGTGTCCTATCCCTTTTCAGACACTGCTGTCACTTATGAGGTCTTGTAATATTTCTCTACTTTCTTTTACTAAAATGCATTCTCTTATTCTTTGATTGTATGATTCGTTGTTCTGCAGCACATAGGCTAGTCTTCATCACAGTCTTTCCAAGAACTGTTTTTTTCTTAGTTTCAAAGAGTGTTGGAAAAACTATGCAGATGGTGTATGTGCATACTTCTCATATTTGTCCCCTCCAGTGTGGACCTTTTTTTTTTTGCCTCTGTTTAACTCCTTCATTTCAATTTCCTTTTTATGTATTTTGCATTCTGATCTGAGAGTTGCAGGGAATCTGCCTCTTTCCATAGAGTTTTACAATTACCTACCATCCTAATTAAACTAATTTTTCATGTTGCCATCCTTTTTATGGTATGACTATATTTTAGACAATATCATTAATTCTTCTGACCTCCTAACTTGCCTACTTTTAAGAAAAACTGCATCTCTCTGCTCTCCCTTTCCTGCCTTTTAGCTGTTTTCATAGTGTCTAGAAAGCAACTACTCTGAGCAGCAAAGGGGTTAACAGAAATTGAAAGGACTTAAACAAAAGTGTAAGAAGAAAATAATTAAAGAATTCTTTTGTGATAGGAAAGAACAAGAGATAGCTTTTTAAAACCACAAGTAGACAGCTCTGCCGGGGCAGATGTCATTCTGAAACAGAGTTAAAACTAAAGCTGCTGAAGGCATAGGACAAACAAAGCATTTGGTGTCTAACATTATTTCTGGCCAACCTATGCTCTTTCATGTTTAATTGCTTAATTATAGTTTACTGTACATTCTAATGGCGCAGACTGTGAATCATTCAAGCTAAAGCAATGCATGATGCTGTAGTGCATTTTTCCAGTCTAAGTGGAATTCATTAATGTGCCTACCCAAGCAAATGAAATGATCTTTTGTGCCATTTGCTCTTGTTCCTTCCTGGTTTTCTCAACAGACTAGCATGGTTTGGGGGCTAAGAGCAATGCAAGTTTAATAAACAAACAAACAAACAAACAAACAAACAATTAAAGGAGGAAATAACAAGAGTGGAGGGTTACATTTTTTGCAGTACCAGAAATGATTAAGATATTGAATGGATGATGATACTGATTAATCCTGCATTTAGCAGGAAACAGCAGATTTCCATTTTTCAAATACAAATCCCCAATTTGTTGCCTATTTAGCATCGTCCCTAAAGCCTTAACACAATATTGAACTTTATGCCAGTCCTCCAGACGAGTGCTGAAATATTGCTGATATTCAGCAAATTATTTGACTATGAATTACACTGTAATTTTTAAGTTGTTTCATGTTACCTTTTTATTTTTTTTTCCCTTCTATTATCTTTTCATTTTCCTTCTTCCTCCCCCCACCACCCCCCTTTCCTTTTTCCCCTCTTTCTATATTAATGAAACAGAGCATAAAAGATGCATGGTTTGTTTTGACAACTGTGAAATATTTGAATATTTTGAAATTTGCAAGCCTTGGTTTATAGTGTGTCCATGTTTTAGATATTTATTATTTACTACTAAACCAAACAGCTATGTGAGTGGTGGGAACACTTTTTTGTATTATGTTAATAAAGTCACCAGGTTTGACTACACTTTTATAAATCATGATGTCTTCATGGCATATTACAAGTGAAAGTTAGTATCAGATTTCTCCTTTTTGGGTCCTAGTGATTTTTAAGTGCTCTGCTTGAGATCATCAGTAGAGATCAAATTACAGCTTTTCTGTTGTCTGACTAATAAATATTTGATAGACATTCATTAAAAGTGTCACCAGCTGGTTTGGATGATACACTTCATAGAGAAACAAGACTCATTAGCTGTGGAATGAGTAGCTGCTTCTTTCTTCCTCATTAGTCCATTTGGAGTGTCTTCATGAAGGGGGGGGAAGAGAGCATAAAGGAATAATAACCTGATTGAAATCAAGCGTGGAAGATAAAACATTTCAAGCAGATCAGATATGGTTGGCTTATGGAGAACCACTGTGAAACCCCTCCAAAAATGCAGCTCCTTTGCTGAGAGCTGCAACATTGCTCATGTCCCAAAGAAAAGGGAAGAGTGGGAGCTTTAAGAACATACCAATAAATGGGGCGGAATTGAAGTCTGAACCCAAGTGTAGTCCACATTTGCCTTTACAGTAAATAAGCTTTACCTCTGTTGTAGGAGTTTCTTTTAACCACAGAGAAATTCTGTTACCAACTTTGACTGTCACTGTTGAGCAGCAGGCAGTCTTTTTTAGTCCTGCTTCTGAGCCCCCAGTATGCCTCACGGAAAGGTGGCTGCTGCTGCCTTGTGTCCATTGTGTTCAGGGTCAGTGTCCAACCCAGGGCCTTGCAATGCCACACCAAATGCTTGCATTTTATTGTGTTCTATTAGGGGCAAGGAATGGATTATTAGATGGACATACAGAAAATAAGGTTTCAAGTTGGTGCCACGGACAAATGTGAATTTCTACTTGTTATTACCAAAATGAAGTTGATGGCAGTAATGAGCTGCTGTTAGAAAAGACCAGTCTGTGAAAAGGTATTTTCTGGATCACCTAGGAAACACTTTATTTTTGCAGCTTGATCAGTACAAGCATGATTTTTCAGTGCTTTCTCTATTTTTCTCCCAGGCCAAATTGTCAAGTGTGAAAATGAACAATTTTTTCACTTTGAAAAATATACAAACTTCTGAAAATAGAGAGTTAAATGGGAGTAGGAACAATACCACGTTAAAGAGATTAATCACAGATGGCAGTTTAAACATGTAAGCTATTTCATATAAAAAAATACACCCTTCTTTCTTAAGAGTGAAATGATAGAGGGAACAGTGAAGGAGGGGTAAGCTCAGTGAACTTTCATTTAATGGCCTCCCCTGCCAAGTGGAAGAATAAACAGCAGCAGAATGAAGGTATATCAAATGTAGCTGTGTGCAGAGGGGTATCCTGCCTTTCTGATCCTGCAAACAGGCAAGGTACTGAAATGCACAATAGTCCTGACATATATATTGTTTTGGAAAATAAGTTTTTTGTGCATTTCAGTTCCATACATCTTGAGAGAAATCAGACAGGTGTGTCGTATTCATCCACATGCACCTTCCACCCAAGTCAAAATACTGCTAGTAAGGCTAGCCTAAAGTTTCCTAGCCTGGATAATGCTCCTCTAGCTACAGCAGTGTGAATAGAATGCTGCTACGAAGTACTGTAAAGTAAACAATTCATGAATAATTAGTGTGTTTTTTTTTTCTCTCAAATGTTTTCTGCTCTGATGTAATTCCTAAGACTCAGTGCCAAAGACACAAGCAGTGAGTAGTTTTGCTCATTTTCTGGACAAGGAAAGCAATGAAAGACATGCTGTTGTTTTCCTACACCGTGTGTCCGTGGGCATGTTTTCACAAACAGGCTAGAAATTTTTTCTCGGATGTTACACAACTGTTATTTCTGGCCTGTGTGTGCCTCCCGAAGCTCCCTTAGCTCATGAAGTTTGAAACACTTTTCTGAGGCCAGAAGGAGCAGGTGCTGCTTATCTATCCTGCCCCTACCAATGGCAGAAAATTTCTGGTCAGGGAGAGCTCAGTCCTGTCCACTGCCAAGGAAAATGTGCACAACTGGTCCCTGCCACCTGCTTGCAGTCCTCATGACACTGAAGCCACCAGAGGAGCCTAGGCTCATTGTTTTCTTCACCTTCTACATGCTCTGAAATTTGATCTAGAGATGTGCCTGCCAATTTTCCTGTGTTCTACAAACAGATTTTTTGTGTATAAAGTATTATCTTTTGTAATAAGTGAGGGCTTGTTGATGGTATTTAAACTATTAGGTGGTCAGATTAGCAAAAAGTGAAACAGGATAATCAGTATCAATTTCCTTTATAGGTATGGTGATCATGGAGCTCATAGCTCAGCAGAGCAGGATTCCAGCATGCATTACAAGATTTATAAGCCTAACTCCCATTAATGCAACCAGTATGCCTGGCTTTCTCCATGATGAAAATACATCCATTGCATTCATCTCAGATCCACTTAATTGCTGCTTAGCATTGAATTTTTCTCATTGATCAAAGTACATTTCTGCTCACTGCAGTGTAATAGTGGCAGTTATTAGACGTCAGTAAGAGATGGATTCTCTCAAAATTAAGGTTCAGTCTGAGGAAATCCAAGCCTGTGCTCATTTGTTGTGCAGTAATTTTACTGTTAGCTGGAAAGAAGTGTGTTTTGAAATCTGGACATCAGGTTTTCTACTGCTAAAAACGTTCAATAAATGAATGTGAAGTCCCTACCTGCTCTCTGTGTAGCTCTGATGGGCACATGATAGTTTTATTAAGCAATTTTGAAACACACTTCTTAGGGGCTGAAAAGAACTAGTGTGGCCAGAATGACCTCTGGCTACTTCTGTGTCTCAGAAGTCAGGATTGTTCTGTGCGGATGTTTTGAAGACGTTGGTCTGCTTTACCTTCTGTCCTAGGGGAGTGGCTGGGCCTGGTATTCTCTATTGTGAAAAGTGAAAATGATGTTTTTGAAATGACTGACAAATGCAATCTTATCTTACTAGTTATGCTCATATAGGCTTCCAGGTGTTGCACAGAGGATGGATTTTGCAAAGTGTCTGTGGAAAGAGTTTTTGTGGCTTTTTTTCCTGCAACAAACAGATTTTTTCCAGGAGCCCAGGTGTTCGTGTTGTTTAAAATTACAGATGAATTTCAGCTCCTCCTAATCCTTTCACTGTTCTGTCCACAGGAGGATTATGTGCTCTTTCAAGGGTGGGGACACATTAAAAGAAAGTGTCTGGTGTTGTTTAGACCTACTGCAGCTGGTTTGTAAATGGAAACCAAAGTACCTGTTGCCAAAGCTCAGCTAACTTTTCAAGGCAGTATGGCAGTAGTGAACCAGAACAGCTTTTCAGGAGAAAGCCATTTTTGGCCAAAGAGAACATATGTGATGGCAAGTAATACTGCAATCTGTGTTATTTATTTCTCCTGTATGACTTTGTATTATCACTATGCATTTACTGACTTATTTGGATAGCAATCATATCACATGCCAAAATGCTATTGTACACATAGAAAACACTCTCAAACATGATTCAGAAACCAGATTTATTTGGAAGATGTGAGCACGTTACCAAACACATTAACACAATCAAACTGCAAAATGCATTAACAGATCTATACTGTCTTTAAATTTAAACCCTCTAGCAGTGTGGAAATTTGTAACTGGTTGTGACAGCACTGATGACCATGTTAGCAAAGACTCAGAGGTTACATAACCTGAAAGAAGCAATGTTTGCACTAAAGTACCATAACTATTAAAAATAGGAAAGGAAAGCTGAGAATAATTGAGAGGCCAGAGATAAAATACAGCAGAATAAATGCTCAACTAATGTCAGTCTGCCAGGATTGGAAAAGCTCTAAACTTAAATCCAGATAATTCTCTATCTCAGATCTCCTCTATACAAATTCACATTAGTCATGAATACCAAATACGCTGATTTAGAAAGTACATCTCTAGGCTAAGTAGGCTGGAACAGAAAAAAAATACTGGTAAGACCATACATTGGTATTTGTGATGACATACTTTCCAGATTGACCAAACAAAATTAAAAATTAAAAAAAAAAAAAAAAAGAGAAGTGAAATCTGCAGAAATCGCTTCTCATGTACAACATCTTAATTGCTAGCAGGCATTTGTTCCTGTGGTCCTTTAGAGAACAGATGGTGCCCCTGTTATTTGTAAATTGGTTGCAGTACTGCAGAAATGAATGTAGTGCTGCAAGTTATTACATTTAAATTGTATTCTTCCATTTCAACAGGATAGTTTAATGCATCCACACCCATCTCTTTTTTGAGTATTTCTAACATTTTATTCATTTTTTCCTCTCTCATGGAGGAAATGTTTGTTCAAAGAATCACAGCCCTGCCATTCCTGGCAATACATAATGAATGTGAGCTTCAGCTTCATTCTTCTGAAGTTTTTACAGAGATGGCTAAGTCAGAAATTTCTCATCATGATTATGCTGAAAGCAAATGGGAATATTTATAGAGTGTTTAAAGAAATTGATTACATGTCTGAAGTGACAGACTGCATTATATTATTGCAAATGCAGGATAATGTTCCAACACACACTGGCACATACAGAGACACTGTAATGATATTTCCTGGCAATTCAGAAAGGAATTTCTGCCCATTTTCAAATATAGCTTTTTTTTTCTTTTTCCTTTTTTTTTTTTTTCCCCATACAAAGAATTCTTTCTCCTTGGGCACCAAAATTCAGCACTGAATATGAAAAGAAAAAACATGGTATGCAGGTTTTCAGTCAGAAATTTATAACCTTAAACTTAAGCAAACAGTAGAAAACAAACACACTTTCTAAAGAAAGGGTTAGACAAAAAAATAACCTTCCTGGAAAAGACGTTTTCAAAAGCAGTGACTGATGGTGACCAGTAGAACATGATTTCTAGTGTAGCGAGGGGACTTAGTGCCCAAACACTATTTGCAGACACATGAATGAGTTAACAGGGACTGGAAACAGGCATTGTTAGTGAGGCCATCACCCTGTCCATTCAGAAATAATACTGATAAATTTGAAAGGACTTGGAAAAGGTGATGTTTCTCACAGTGAGGAGTGTATCTATTTAGCTTATCAGTGAGCGAGTGACAGGGTGACATTTCATCTTCTAGAGATATCCTCATGAAAACGTATTCTAGTAGAGAGCTACTTAATTTAGCAGACAGGCATCAAATGTTCTAATGACTGAAGGTGTCTATCAGACATATTAAGATTTGAAATGAGATATGATTTTAAAAGGCTTGTAATAATTAACCCTGAGAAAAATTCACACAGATATTTGGCAGTCTCCTTCATGCTACACCTTTAAAAAGCATTTACGTGTCATTCTGAAAGCTAAGTTATAGCTGACAGGAGGTTGTGGATTTGATCCAAAGATAGCGAGGTGTGTCTGCACAGTGAGCTAAACTCAGGCCTCTTCCAGCCTCTCCCACCATCCATAATGCTCATCCCTGAACCTGGGCACCTTCAGCAGCTTGAACTCTTATGGGGAGTTTAGGATCGGGGAAAACTGAGGCCTTCTCTTTAATGCAAGGATGGGGTGATGGCAATTCATGATGCTTGGTGGCATCCAAACTACCACTGACAACTGGAGTAGCTTTTCAATTCAAGTGTGCACTTGTGATAATTATTTAAGTACAAATCCAAGTGGATTATTATCAGACAGCAAAAATGGAGAAACACTAATCACCTGGTGAGTGATTCCCTTAAGGTGATTCACGAAGGCAGTGTTTCTCTCCTCTAGTTGCAGCCCTCCAAAATAAATGGATTCAGCTCCATTCTCCCTCTGGGGAGCACCATGTGTGGATTAACTCCCCACTAAAACCAGATACCACAGTGACCCTGTCTCATGAGATGCATTAGTAGGGCTGCAATTACCTGTCCCAGGGCTGGACTGTAGCTGCCATTGCAGATGAGACTCTCCTAGACTGCTGAATGGGGCAAGAAGACTTACGTGGCACATCTGGGTTGCTTACTAAGATAGAATACCCAACAATATACATTTGGACATGGCAACAGCAGCTTTAGACAGTTTCTTGGGACCAGTTGGGCTGTAACTGGGCCAAGTGTATCCAATACACATATCCTGAAAAAGATTTTATGTCCTGCAATATGCAAAGGGTTACATGGGGAGGTTGCTATAGTCTCAATTTGCCCAAGGGGAAATTGAAATTACATTGTTTTGTTTAATGTGGATGGAGTATGTCATTGGCAGAATAAAATATCTGAATGTTTGCATATGCAAGTTTTCCTGTTTAGTGAGCTCGATGGACAGTTGTAACAGCGAGGTAGTAAGAGCTGTGGAATTCCCTGCTCTGAATCTGTTTTTATTCATTTATTTACTTAATGGGAAAACTGTTAAATGGTGAGAATTATTGTAGAATCTGCTCAAGGAGCAGATTTACCAGGTGGAGAACCTAAAGAGGCTTTAACTCTTCTCTCACTGCTGCTGCTAAGATACAGTGCTGCAGCAGATACACTGCTGCGTGTACCTCATGTCATACTACACAAGAGCAGGTATTTGCTTGCACAGACCCCTCCTTTCCATTTTTCTCTTTTTCCAACCAACATCACAGCAATAAGATCATTCCTAGCACCTTTTATTCTCTTTGCTATCGACGGGCTGTAATACTGTATTGGATTACTGTAAAGGATTATGCCTACTAACTTTCAGAGAATATCACTGAATGAATGGATGAAGCACAGCACTGTTTTCTTTTTAATGGCATTCTCTTCAAGGCAACATCAAATGCCATTTCATACTCATTTGTTCATAAAGGATGTTTTGCTGCTGTGTGTGTGAAAGGTACTATTTTGTGAGCATTCCTGTAGAATCCTGTACTGAGTGGGGAGGGAAAGCTGGCTATTAAAGGAAGAAAACATAGAAGTGTCTGTACATGACACTATGGCTGCAATTCAAAATGTAAATAACTGCCTTAATGAGGAGCTGCTTTCCCTTCAACACAGTATTTTCCTATACCTTTCCAGTATTTATTACAGAAAGCGTTCACCCTTCTGGAATCATCAGAACTGTTGTAAAAAATTTATTCTGATGTAAAACTTTCCAATGTAAGAACAGCTCATTTTGCATTGTGTAGCTCTTTTCCTGTGACAGTAAAAGCTGTGGTGGGCTAACTGCAGCTAGATATTACCAAGCTCAGAAAATACCAAGAAACACTGAGTCTGAAATGTGAAGTTAAACAGGCCCAGTTTGATATGCTTCACAGGAGTTGATAGCATCTGAGATAATACTGGATAGTTGCCATAGTAAAGAAAAGTACTGCAGTTATTATTTGAACTTGTGAATCACAATGGGCACACTTGCAGCAATGTGCACTCCAATTGAAATGGAAATTATTATCCTCATACATGGATTGAGAGGACTTTTCTGCTGTGCATCCTCCTCCTATGCAGTGAGCCAGCAGTGAATGCCATTCCCTGGGTCTGCTCTGGGTCTGTAAATTCCACATCAGCCACGAATGCAGAAATGAAAAGGTAGAGTCACGCTGCAGCTTTTCATTCTGGAAGCAGACTGGACACATCAGAGGAGGAGAGTCTCAAAGAATTCAGTAATTAAATTAACACAAGCATAAGGAGAGGAAAGAAAGCTTTGTCTTGGTTTTGACTAACTTTCACTACGCTCCTTTCAGTCACAGAAAAATTTAATGTTCAGCTTCGTTCTGTAGTTATTGTCAAGATCATTCATCTACCCTTTTTAACTTATTATAAGGCATTCGTGCACTGCATTTTTAATTAAAAATAAAATATAAGGATCAGGCCATTTTGCGGGGCTGCTCAGTTTGCATTTCTTTTTTTTTATTCTATGGATACCTTGTTGAGCCCCTAGTTGCATGTTATTGAGAGCCTCTGTCCTTTGGCGTGGTTTGAAATGGGCAAGTGGAGGTGTCTCATTCTAATTCCACAGACTTTTCCTTCAAAAAATTCCCGTACACCTTCTTCTGCAATCCAATTACACAGGAACAGGGAAATAGTGCAACAACAGAGGCAGTATTGAATCCTTGCAGGAGATAGGGCCCACAACAAGCCAGTTTATGTTATATGCTTCTCACTGATTTCATTCCTTAAGGAGGAGCTCACAATTAAATGGCATGAAAACAGGAGGATCTCGAGGGCTGTCTGTTGTATGTGGTCTCAGAATTATGGAGCAACATTTACCTCCCTGCTGAGTTTTCACTTCCGAGCAGTTTCGCTGTACATATGTATCCAATTTATTGTTTATTTTATTTTTCCTTGCATTTTTTGCTTTCCCTAACCTTATTCCCTGGGATGTTATTTCTGGTAGCAGGATGCAGGGTTTGGATGAATGAATGACTCCACAGGGGTTCATCTGCTTGCTATTCTGCAGAGATCCTTCTCCAAACCCTTTAGAGTCTGCTGGCAGCGAGTACACACCACTGATGTGTGACTCCACAAGAGCTTCCCTTCAGTGCTGCACAATATTCTCCAGAATATTGTTTCTAATTCTTGTCTGTTAAACTCTGACACTGGGTCAGGCACAAATTGCAAGCCTGTTCTGGTTTCAAAGACACGCAGGAAGATAAAGTGCATGGGGAGACAGAGGTAAAAGAAATCTATATGTAGGTGTGATGTGTGCATTTAATGCATAAATACGCTGTCAGTCCCCTGACCGCAAACCCAAACTTTCAGAGAGATTTATGGAAGGTAACTTGCAGCAGTTTTAATAGCAGTGCATTTGTACCTGAATAAAGACATCAATACTCAAGAGGAAATAAGCTGAATGGGAAAGAGTATAATAGGAATAAAATCACGCTTTGATGAGCTGGCAAGAGCCCTTTTAATAGATAGGTCCGAAGCAGCTGACTAAAACAGTGCAACTTTCATCTTGTTTAAATTGGACTGACCTTCTTCTGATAGGGCTACTTTCACTTACCCAGCCCAAAAAGACTGTGTTCTGTTGTTTTTTTTCTGTTTATTTTTTTAATGAATCTCTCATTTGAAAATTAATACCATGCATTGGTTCATTTCCTTTCATAAATGACCATGAGCTCTATTTATTAGTTTTGTAATTTTTGATAATTTTTTTTTCTCACCTTCTATAAAATAAAATCTAATTGCAGTTACCTACACAATTAGTCCTTTATAAAGATTCTAGTGTTTTGCTACATTTCCCGTCAGGTAAATTATCCTCTCACCTTGTCTGTTTGGAGGCAGATGGAAGTTAAGATGGCATTTTCAAGAGAGAGGCAAAGATCACTACAATGATCAGCTTAGAGTTCCTCAGTAGTTGATTGCTCAGATTGTTTTTTTGCCAGCTGGTCTACTTCACAACAAAGTTGGATCATCACTTGGGATCAAATCAAAGCACCAAAGTATGTGCTGATTTTTGAGTTGGGTTTTGTTGTTTTTTTTTTTCTTTTTCATTTATCTCAAATCAAAGGATGTGCCTAAACATAGTACATTTCTTTGTCCATTGCCTTGAAAGATTGACTTGAAAGTATCATAAAAGATTGTAATTTGCATGAGTATCACTCCCATTTTTCTAAAAATAGACAATGCTTGTTCCATGTCTATGAAACATAAGTAAAATCTTTATGGAAGGTGCAGAACACCAATTCTATACAATCAAAAGTCCTGACATTTTTCTCATTCTGCTGGTATACCATAGTGAGATTTATTTTCTGTGCTATGAGAAGCAATGATTTTAACCGTCAGTGAATCTTTCCTCACTTTAGTTCATTATAAATAAATTCAAGACCCTGGGGAAAAAAAAAAAAAAAACAAACACAAAACAAATAAACAAGGAAATAAAAACCAGCAGAGAAGTCAAATCTCATACAACGAAAAATCAAATCAGGCATTTAGCAAGAGAAAGAATTTATATGAAATGAATTTATATGAATGAAAATTTATGTGGAACAGGAAGGTATGCTTTCCTAGGGCATTCAATAACGCTCAGCAATTTCTGGGAATATGAGGAAAAGCAGGTAAGCAGCGCTATGGAAGCACTCTTCCAAAAGGAGAAAGTGAGGCAATCAGTGGAGCATAACTGTTCTATGAATTGGTCTCCAAAATGGTAACAGATGAACTAAATGAAATCTCTTTTTCCTCCTGGCTCATTCCATTATACTCTTTTTGTAAAATGGCAATAGAGCAGCTCTTCCAGATTTCATAATTTATATGGAACCAAAAAGATATTGGTATTGTTCTACTTCCAGCTAGGTTTCTGTGGGGAAATGATTATCTGAAATGCAGTTTCAGGCACTGAACTTATGCTAGTTCCAAGCTACAACACCATGACATTTTAATTTTAGGCTCTGATAAACAATATCCTGCAGGTCTCAAGTCCACTGAATGTAACACTACATTCAAGTTCTGACCTAGCTTCAAAAATTTGTTTCCAATTGTAGTCTCTCCACAACAAAACATGAAGACCAGAATGGTCAGACTTGCTCCTTCCTAAAGGAATCAGACCATCTATTTTCCTAATCAGAATAGAGTTCTGTCCCTAAGGTAGGAGACTTTCAAAATAGGTTACAAGAGTTTGCATATGTTCAGTACTCACTCTACAAGAGCTATTAAATTAAATAAACACTTGTTAATGAGAGCTAAAAGTCCGTCACTGAAAAATATGCCAAATTGCTTAAAGCCATATTAAAAGCTTAGTACATCCCTCCAATATTCAAGCATGGATGGAATGTGTTTTTCAGTTAAATCAATAGCCTGCAGTGTGTGTTTACAAACAGGCAATCTCCACTTAATGGATCTAATTGTCTTTGGTTTATCTGGTGTACGCAGTCAGTCACACTGTATGTAATTAAATTCCTCCTTTAGTGAAATCTCTAACCTTTTTCCTTTCTTCTATCTCCTCTATCATGACAACCATCATCACTGTTTCTTAATTCCCTGGCATTCTGGTGAAAGGAATCCTACCTCTTGAAGCGTGTGCTCAGTAGGAACATCAAGGCTTCCATTTTTTCCTGGAATGCACAGCATTCCAGGAAAATACCAACCATCCAATACCAACCTTCCCTGTTGGTATTGTGTAATTGCCTGCACTTTATCCTGAAATGTAGTAAAAAACTTTGTTGGCAGATAGACTGCATTTATTTCTGTATATGACATTTATAACGACATTTTAAGTAGAAAGTGTATTCAGCATAATGCTCACTCAGTTAATGGATCTGAAATTGCTAGTCTTACTGCAACAGCAAGAAATCTGTATTCATTAAAAATTTTAATATCTTGATGATATAGGTCCATATGCATGAGTAGCTTAATGTCTGACTCCTGAAAGTTAAACGTAGAGCAGTAACAGGTATTCAGTCATCTGTCCTGCTGCTTTTGTCTGTGTTGTTTGAATCCATGGTTGCTGGATTCACCAATCCAAGCAAAGCAGTGTGTCACTGACTTTAAAACCAAGGCTAAGTCCGTGGAGCCATCGTGAAGATGAGCGGTTTCTGAACTGTTGAGGTCAATATGAAGAGGTATTGGGAGACGGAGGATTGCCATTTAATGTCATCTATACTGAATATCAGTATGTAAAACTCACTGGTCTGGGTGCTCTGATGGATCTCTAGGAAAGAACTTTTTTGTACAAGTAAGTAAAACGGAATCTTATGCAAAGTGATCTTACAAAAGCTTAACTTATATGACATACAGGTTAAGTGTGTTTGTAATAACAGCTGACTCTCACTCTCTGAATGAGTCTCTCCATATGTCCAGAATATGTTTTAAATCTGTGTTTCCCTGTGTGTTGACGATAGATAGATAGATGATAGATAGATAGATGATAGATAGATAGATAGATAGATAGATAGATAGATAGATAGATAGAT